>CM031878.1:54115303-54157112 GCA_018697195.1 Certhia americana
TGCCGAACCCCTCACTGAGGAGCTGCTGAACCCTTCACTGAGGAGCTGCCAGGCTTTCACCGAGGAGCTCACCGGGCCTTGTCCCGACAAACGGCTGGGATTCTTTCCCAGCAGGGACAAGCTCTTCCTTAGCAGAGCCTGCCGGACTGTGCCAGACAGAGCCCGTGTCAGCACCGGGAGCAGTTTAAGAGAGAGTGGCCCTGGGCCAGGAGCAGCCGCTGCCATTGCAGACCGGGAGCGCCCTCATGGCCGGGATCGGATGGATCGGGGCGATCCCACACGGACACCTCGGCATGGCTGGCAATGAACTTTGTGTGCCCAGCAGCTTTAAGCCAGCTTTACTACAGACAGAAGGATAAAAGCATCAGCTACAGTTTCGTTCCCTGTTATTTCATCATCTTAGCAGAGTCGGGCTGGTTTGCATGGTGCTGGAGGGGACCATGTGCCAGCAGGGAAGCACGGCGAGCCGTGTTTCTGGGGCAGAGCTTTGACCAGATCAAGTTTTTTTTTCGGTATCGCAGGACTTTGTAAACTGTTTCGGTTGTTGGTGAAGCTTAAGAACAGATGCCTTTACAAATACCATTTCTCTCCTAAGTTAGGAAATGGAAAAAAGGTGAACACATAGAGATAATAACATGGGATTTTAAGGTCAGTAAAGAAGACGTTACTTTTAGACAGAAGGGATTGAAGAAATGTTTTAAGCTTGACTTAAAATCCTGTAAAGCTATGGCAAAGATATATTTGACTTTGGTTTTAATTCCTTGTAACACATGGAGATGCATTGGGGGAATGTAAAATTCTATCACAGTTGTGGGCTAGGGCATGAGTAATTGAAGTGGATGCATATTGTTGTGAATCTAGTGAGAAACTTGAGTATAAAGATAAGAGAAACTTTACTCTAGAATAGTAGTTAAAAGCTTCTAGTCCCAGAAATAAACAAAGAGAACTTTTGCTCGGTGTTAGAACAGATTATCCTAAAAATAGCACTCCAATAAATTGAAATAACCTATGAAAGCAGATGTGAGAATAGCTGCAAGACATAGGAAGGACTTTCACACTGCAAACAGTTTTTCCTGTCCCGGGCAGCTGTTCGCAGGAGCATTGAAGCCACAAGAAAAACTATTTTCCTGTAGAGAAGTGCTTCTCCCAAGCAAACTGAAGAAACTATTTCAAAAGTAGTAAACTGACTAAAAGCTCCAGGTTTTTGTCTCTATTTTGTTAGTAAGAAAATTATTAAGAGAGAGAAAGAGAAAAGGTGTTCCAAAGGTGGGTTTTTTTAATTCAAATTTTCCTTCCTTATTATGTTCCTTTTAATTCTGTTAATAAAGTTTTACTCCTTTTAAGCTTAAGCCTGCTTTGCTCTTAATTAAAAAATTTCAAATTAGCAACCCAAAACTTAGACAGGAGGTAAACCAGCTAGATTGTTTTGCATGTTTGCATTGTGTTCTTTCTCTAGATAGTCATAGTGCAGCAGAAGAGGACCTCTAACTGCCATAACTAATTACTTCAAAAAACTCTGTCTTGAATTGCGTGATTAAATGCTGTAATCCTTACAATAATTTGGCATGGGAAGTAATTTTCTGTGGTGAGTTTCCTCCTTTGTCAGCCCTTTTTATCATTAACAGCTTTTCCAATAGGAAAGATTCAAGAGTGGGTTTGGCAATTGTTCACTCTCTTTTATGTACAGGTTCCTTACAGACAAATATAAAGTGAAGCTGTTGACATTGCTAAATCAGGTTCTTAAGAGTCACAGCACCTATCTTTTCCATTGAAAGTAGATTAGATGAGTACTTAGAAAAGGGGCAGGGATGAACACATTAAAAATATAGTCTAATGTGCAATTTCATTTCAAAAATGTGCCTCTCAGAAAGCTTGAAAGTACCTTTAAACTTGTAATGTATTTGTAGTCTTTTAATATCAGGGGAATATACTGATTTATATATTTGAATCTGATACTTTATAATAGAAAATTTAGCTTGAAACCCTTTAACAATTATCTCCCACATTTCAATGAATATTGTAATTCCTAATTTTTCCTATATAAGAAAACATGCGATATCAGAAAGATCCAGGAGAAAAGTTAGAGGATGTTGGGTAAGTTTTCTCTGTAGATGGAAGTAATGCAGAAATATGTCTGCAGTAAGTGATGCTTGTAGTAGAACTGCTTTTCAGAACATACTTCAGACTCAGCCAGAATGATGCTACATGCTCATTTTAGTTAGCCACTCACTCAATCACTCACTCACTCAAATGAGTGTCTGCCTCTGAGAAATTTGTGACAGTTTATATGTATCATTCATGACACAAATTTCAAAAAGTAATTTTGAAATATAATTAGTTGTATTTTTTTAATACATTAAAGATTTTTAATTAAATCTTTAACAAAAAAAAAAAAAGTATTCTAAAAAATAGCTTAGTACTGCAGTAAGCAGCCAACCCTACTAGAGGCTAATGTCATGCACCATCAACACTTGCTAACATCTAGACTTCAAAAGTGCCGTTTGGGTTGGTATCAGAGGCGAATCCCCACTGCTGTTGCCTCTATTCTCTGCAGAAAAACTGAGTAGATGGTGTTGATGCATGTAGCCTTGCTCCTCCCTTCACCTCCAGGCATCATTCACTCAGGAGCTCCATGCAACTCGGTCATTCTCACGTACAGGCCATCAGTCTCTCCCTTCTGTAAGGTAAGCAAGAGTTTCAGAGGCTGTGTTGAATGAAATGCTTTCAGGCTGAGTCAGTAACTTGAATTCCAAATGAAAGGTATAAAAGGTAATGATGCAAGGAAAGCAGTGTGACCTCCTCTCTACCTGAGAGTCTCTGGAGGTGTGTTCAGCAGCCTGGGGACATCCCATGCTCCTTCTTGTGTGCACTTGTCACCTGCTCTCCAAGCAGAGCCAAATTTTAAATGAGAATAAAGGTGAAGAAAGGATGATGGGATATAAAGTTAGACAATTTTAGAAATTTTAGAAATTAGAAGTTAGAAATTTTGCAATTTCTGAGGAGTGTAAGTTTCTGTATGTATTCCTGTCTTCCACAGAGGACAGGAGTTGGTAATTCCCAGGGGCAAGAAATTGGGACTGGCATGGCTTGAGTTGGGACCTGCTGGTCATATTAAAGGGAAAGAAGCAAATTCACAGGCAGCTGAATCAAGTACAGGTTACCTGAGAAGAGTACAGAGATGTATGGTTGTTTAGAGACGGGAAGGCCAAGGTAAAACGAACCTGGCAAGGAACACAACAACAGGAAGGGCTTTCTACAGGTGTAGAAAAAGAAGGTCAAAGAAGGTGTGTCTCCCCCAGTACATAATCCTGGTAAACTGGTAACAACTGGTGAGAAGTCTGAGGTATACTCAACAGTGTTTTACCTCAGTCTTCGATGATCCTCTCTATTACCTCACCTCTCAAGTCAGTGAACGGCAAGATGGAGGCTGGAGGAACAAAATCCCTCCCACTGTAAGTAAAGATCAGATTTGTGACCACCTCAGAACCCTGAATAAGTAAGTCTGTTGGGACCTGATGAGATGCATCCTGTGGGAGAGGATGAGATGCGAGTCCTGAGGGAACTCATGTAGTTGCCATGGCACTCTCCGTGATATTTGAAAAGTCATGGCACTCAGATGAAGTTCCAGGTGACTGTAAAAGGGGAAACATTGTACCCTCTTTAAGAAAGGTAGAAAAGAGCACCCTGGGAACTATCAAGCTGTCAACCTCACCTCAGTGCCTGGGAAGATCATGGAACAAATACTTCCAGAACCTCTGCTAAGGCACACAAGAGGACAGGGAAGCACAGCTCCACCAAGAGCAAGTCCTGCCTGATCAGCCTAGTGGCATTCTATGATGGAACTGACTGCATCAATGGACAAGAGAAGGGTTCCAGATGACATTCATCTCCCACAGCTTCCTTCTCTCTAAATCACATTTGATGAGGACAGTTAGATGGATAAGAAAGTGATTGGATGGTCACATCCGGAGGGTAGTGGTCACTGACTGGATGGGCAAGTGACAAGTGGTTTCCCTCAGGGGTCAATATTTGGACCAGTTTTATTTAAGATCTTCATTCATGACAAAGATGAACGGTTTGAGTGCACCTTCAGCAAGTTTTGCAGATGACACCAATTTGAGGGCTATGGTTGAAACACCTGAGAGACAGGAAACCATCCAGAAGGACCTGGAAAAGCCCAAGAAATAGCCCATGGGAATCTCATGAGAGCTATGATGATGATGAAGGACCTCAAGGTCAAGGCTCCAGGGGATTTGAAGAACAGCTGAGGTCACTTGTTCTGTTCAGCCTGAGGAAGAGGAGATTGAGGGGAGACCTCATCATGCTCTGCAATTTTCTTGTGAGGGGAAGAGGAGGATCTCTTCTTTGTGGTGACCGGTGACAGGACCCAAAATAGGCTCCCCAGGGATGTGGTCACAGTACCAGACCTGACAGAGTTAAGACGCATTTGTACAATGCTTTCAGGTCTGTGGTGTGACTTTTGAGGATTGTTCTGTGCAGGCCCTGGAGTTGGGTTCAGTGATCCTTGTGGTTCCCTTCCAACTTGGCATATCCTGTGATTCTGTGTATTAACACATAGAACTTTGTGTTTTGTAAGATTTCTCCACCCCCAACAGATGAAGACTGCAACCATTGCTTCAACCTACAGACATCAAAATTACAATAACCAAGTCCCATTGCTGGACCCATGGGGAATGACTATATACACCTTTCTACTCTGTTTTCTTTTCTTTCTCTTTCTTTCCTTTCTCGTTCTTTTATTCTTACATTTTGTTAAATGTTATTTTTATATTTTTCTATTGCTATATTACAATAGGTTATAACCAAAATGGCTACATAACTGATTTCCACTGCAACCAAATTGATCTAAAATAAACCCTAAATATATATTTACAAATACTGATCATTCACCTTTTGGGGTGGGTCATAAGAGGGTGCTGAGGCACTGGAATATGTTTCCCAGAGAAATTGCAGATGATCTCAGTGATTTGAATTGAGATGCCCAGTGGTCAAAATATACTTCAAGCAAGCATAGTTCAGGCTGCTGGTGTGAAGTTAGCCTTTCCCAGCACTTCAGTAAAACTCTATATTAACTTTGGAACATGGAGTGTAAGTAAAAAGGAGGAATATATTGCCATTGCTTTTTCTCTCTCTTTTTCAACATTTCTGCTGACCTTGCTCTTATTTCCATGCTGTTGGATTCTCCTACAAACAAGAAAGTAGAAAAGAGTATAAAATCCAAGTATGTAATATACTTCAAATAAAATATTTTTTGTGCATGAGGTTGAAACACCTCTGAAAATTAATCCACTGCTTTGTAATAGCTATACCATAGCTACAAGGTTGTTTGGTGTGGGTTTTCTTAAATTTTTCTTTATAGCATGGATCTCCTTGCTGCATTATCCTAAAGAGTTGCATGTGCCAAATGAAGAGCCCTTTAGGTGTCAGTCAAATGAAGCAGCCTAAAATACCTTCTAAATAGCATACTTTCCAAAGGCTGCATTCAAAAAGGAAAAAAAGAAAAACCCAACCCAAAACATGAAGCATGTTAGAAAAACACCAATAAGTCTCTGATGCTTAACGTATTATTAAATAGGTAGCAAATAATCAGCTAGAACAGTAGTTTTGACTGGTTTTGCCAGGTGTTTTGTGTTCTCAAGGACAAAATGCTGCTTTATTTTTGGCAAAGTTCTTTAATCTAAAGATATTAGCCTTTTATGAGAGCCCGGTGCCTTTTGTCTTCACATCTGCAGCATGCTGAGAGGCAGGCATATTTCACAGACATGAGCCTGCAAACAGATTGGTCTACCTGCACCAGTGAAGTCTAAGAATCTTAATGGGAAATTTGACTGGCACCCATTCATCTGCAATACTTATCTTCATATTCCATGTGATTTCAGTTTTCAGGCTTTAAGAAAGGAAAGAACACAAAAGAACAAAAAATAACAAAAAACAAAGGCCCACAATCCAACAGAAAAACAAACCCAACCAACTAACCAAAACCAAAACAGTGATGTAAATGAGACACCACTGACAAATGTGTAAGAGGGAATGTTCATCACAAAATAAGTGTTCATAGGTTAATCTGTTAAGAAATAAACAGTGAAAAAATTGTAAGAATATCATTGTCTGTTGTTGATACCCATGACAGTTAAAGGGCTGTAGGAATACGGTGTATTTAATGCCTTGCTTATGGTATTTCAATATGTTTCTTTGCTTGCATGACCTATGGGAGGTTCTGCTCAAAGCCAGTGTTATTCATGATGTGTTGATTTTGCTCGGCCTGGTTTTTGGTAGCAGGGGGGCCACAGAGGTGGGTTCTGTGAGAAGCTACCAAAAGCTTCCACCATGTCCTGATGGCTCTGAAGATGGACACGCTGCTGGCCAAGGCTGGGCCAGTTAAAGATGATGGTAACACCTCTGGGATGACAGATTTAAGAAGAAAATCAAACCAAAGTGGGGTACAGTGTTAATTCCAGCTAGAAAAGAGGAGGAGGAGGAGGTGAGAACACAGGGAAAACAACACGAAGACATCAAGGTCAGTGGAGGAGGGGCAGGAGCTGCTCCAGGCACTGGAGCCGAGATTCCTCTGCAGGCTCTGGGGTGACCATGGTGAAGCAGCTGTGCCCCTGCAGCTGTGGGGATCCACGGGGGATACAGAGATCCACCCACAGCCCCTGGGGATCCACGGGGGATACAGAGATCCCCCCACAGCCCCTGGGGATCCACGGGGGATACAGAGATCCCCCCACAGCCCCTGAGGATCCATGGGGATACAGAGATCCACCCCCAGCCCCTGGGGATCCATGGGGATACAGAGATCCATCCACAGCCCCTGAGGATCCATGGGGATACAGAGATCCCCCCACAGCCCCTGGGGATCCATGGGGGATACAGAGATCCCCCCACAGCCCCTGGGGATCCATGGGGATCCAGAGATCCCCCCACAGCCCCTGAGGATCCATGGGGATCCAGAGATCCCCCCCCAGCCCCTGGGGATCCATGGGGATCCAGAGATCCCCCCCAGCCCGGGGGAGGTGCCCAGGGCGGAGCGGGTGATGCCTGGAGGAAGCTGTGCTGCAGTGTGGCAGCCGGAGCAGAGAGGGGCCCTGCTCCCAGGCTGCAGCAGCCTGTCCTTGCAGGGCCGCCCCCGTGGCAGAGCCCCAGGCCGCAGCAGTGCCGGGAGCTCTGTGTGCCCGGGGGGAGCTCACGCTGCAGCAGCGCCGCTTTGGCCGCTGCCCTGGGAGTGGCCCCACGACAGGGAAGGGCACGGAGAGCTTTGCTTACCTGTCAAAGGCCAGGAAAGGATGTTCACTGAAAACTCTTCCTGTCGTAGCTATTCTCTCCAGTCCTCCGCAGTATAAAGGATCTGAAGACTTCTGGTTTTCCCTCCAAATTGTACATTACAGCAATCAAAGGAGTATAAAATAGGGTACATAATTTCTAAGAATTACCTTATTTTACTATTTGCCATTGGCCTTTCTGTAAAAAAAGAACTTTAACTGAGCTCATCAAAGGAAACACATTAATTATTTCAAAATTCTCATGTCTGTATTTTAGAAAGATCCTCTGATAAGACAACGTTTTATTTCTTTTTCTGTTCAGGATATACTAAAATGTGTAGTTTCCACAGGAAGTTAAAAGTGCAGAAGTGTGAAATGTCAATTGCCTGTTAAGGAAGCTTTGCAGCTGCACTGAATTATTTGCTGGAATTGCGCAGATCATGTGATATCCTTGTATTCAAATTAATTAAAAGAAAAAAAGATTTGACAAGAAAGCAGCTTTATTCAGTCACATTTCTGCAGGGTTTACCTTACAAAAGATATGGACACATTTCTGCCATTTAGAAGAAATATCAAAATACCTAGATTATTAAGTACTCTATTTTATTTGGTCAAAAAAGAAATGTTTTGTTTCCATATAGAATCAGCATAATGTAATAAACATTTAAAACATTTCTCCATGCAATTTTGCTAACTGCAAACACTTCGTAATTGTCACATTTTGTATTTCTAAGTGTCATTAGAAAGCATTGTCTTTTATATACATCTGGATTTCATGGTTCTGCTGATCATAAGAGCATTATCAGGGACTGTAAATAAAACTGTTTTCTGAAGTACATCAGTTTGATAGACATGATCTACATTCTTTGTATAAAGAATTAAAATCAGTAGAAAAAAGAACCAGAGCTTCAGTTTATTGACAAAAGAGGATAACTAAACACATGAAGAACATCTCACACATAAACAGTAATGTTTTCATCTAGATTTATAAAAATCAATATATGCTGAGGAAATTAATTATGACTGTAATATTTTACTATTGCAAATATTCCCTTAAAATTATATCTCAAATTTAATTATCTAAAGTTTAAAAAAACAGAGTTTTGTGTAATAATATTTGCTTTCTAATACTTTAAATATTGATGGTTCACCATTGTTTCTTATCTGAGATAGAGTATCAAATTTAAAGCATCACTAATCACTAGAGTCTCTTACTCAGTGCTTACTCTTATAGTTACTTCTTTTATTTAATCACTAAGATGCAAGCCCAGAGGTCATTTTAACATATCAATCCATAGAACAGATTTAATTTAATTTAATTGAGTTCACAGAAGATCAGAAAAGATTTAATCATAATTAAAAATTCTCTAGTCATAAAGAACAGGGAAAAAATATTTTTCAAAACTTTTTAGAAGTGCTAGACTGTTCCATACTGCATACAGTTTCCTTACCTCTTGAAAAATCATTTTTTTATACAAAGCCTCAGAATGTTTTTAAGTTCTCCAAATCATATTCATGTCTTAAATTCTGCAAAGCATTGAAACTAAATTCTGCTGCAGACTGTTGCAAACTGCAGAGACTTAAGAGACAATGACAAATGCAATAAAGTAGAAATCAACAACGTTTCTAATTTTCTTATTTATTGAACCAGTGAGTTCTCATGTTATTTCCATGGAGATTATAAACTCAGTTTATTTTAAATGCACTTATATTTTTTTGTGTGCTGGAGATTTCTGATCTGGTAGCACTAAGCTGGCCTGATAGGAGCCACAGATCTAAAGACTTTAGTAGCTATATAAGGAAGAGTTGGACTGTAACAGGGATAATGTTAGTGAGTTTTTGAGTTGTAAATATTATGTTTGATGTTTTGACCAGAATCCTCACCAACCATACTATTCAAACACTGCAGTGTAATTTTTAGTCTTCCATTAACACTCTATTTAGAAGACATTCTAAAGAGTGTGTTAATGGAAGACTAAGGGTGTTTAAATCCTTATCAAGCATCTTTTCTTCAGGATAGAAACATACGTATCTCTTGACTTATGGAGGAAATGTTGAAAATATTATGAATTCTTTCACAGGAAATTCTTTTCTATCTGCATTTTTTCAGTCCCTACATTTATCACTTCTCTAAACCAAATCCACAGGTTTTGCACCAAAATTGCAAAAGGTCCTGCTAACAAAATAGTTCCCAGCACAAACCCATATACAGGGGTAAACTATACCCTATCATTGTAATTTTTTTTGTCATTTGATGGAGTGCAAAGACTCTCAGGAAGTGGCTTGCACGAAACCATGATTGCTAATCTGCACAATGGAGATACACACAAGGTTGGCGATGTAGTAGTTACTGTACCCTAAAACACAGATTGTCAGCAAAAGTCTTTGCCAGCCAGAGTAATTTAGAGGACTTCTGGAGCCTCTCTGGATTGTGCTGTGCTTCTAGAGTTAAGTCCTTGGAGACTGCTATTCAAGTCATCAGGAACACGTGTGGGAGTTCCCAACTCTAGCATTTCAGTTTTATGCGAATTCCAAATTTATCCCCATCATCAGGACCCTTTTATCTCTAGAAAAAGAGCAATGCACAAAAAAAAAAAAAAAAAACACGATTTGTTTATTTTAAATATTGTATTCTAGTAAATAAAACTGACAGTAGTTACAAGATAGTTTACAGTCCTGCAGAATATTGGTATTAATGCCCTTCTGCAGTGGGTCATTCTCTGCTAACTGCACACACAATGTTCTCCCTTGATTTTAGGGTTAGCTTATTGATATGTATTATGATAATCTTGTACATTGTAAAAAGTATATACAACATACACTATGGATTAAAAAAAAAGTTCTACTGGTATTTTCAGCCTGGAAATTAATTATTATGTGTCTTATCAGTGGTCTCACTTATTTTCCATCTTAATGTACATATTTCATTGAAGTTATCCATCAATTAAAGTCTGATGGAGTAAAAGCATGTTTTGGCTCGATTTTTTTTCTGTGCAATGCTTAAGCAAAACACAGGGTTTTTCATGGATCATAAATCAGCCACTCTCTCCATCTACATTCTTCTTTACCCATTTTTCAAAAGGAGAGGTACTTAAATAAATAACAGCTCTTGCTACTATACAAAGTGACGTAGAAAAATTACCCTCAGTGTAATGAACAGATTTGCAGTAGTTTTTTAGAAAATCAATCTGCAGTTAACTATTTCACTGTTGTATATTTGCATTTGAAATGTTTTTCAGAGAAGTTTTGCCAGTAGGTGTATCAAAACAATCCCTACAACATTAATTTAATTATTCTATCCTTCCTTCTGTTAAAATTTAATACCCATTTGATTGTTTCCCAGAGACCCAGTGTGAGGCAAGCAACATGTTAAAAAAAAAAAAAATTAAAAAGAGAGAGAAGGAAAAGAAAAACACAGATTTGTGTAAGTGAAACAGCAAAAAATACATATGAATCAAGTAAATGAGTAAATATCTGGACAAAGAGCTAGCATCAGATTTGAAGACTGATTAACAAAAACTGTCTTTTGATGACCTAATTTCAGAAATACAGAATGATTCCATCACCATACTAGACAGAGAGGTTTCACAGCAGATTTTCTCTGTTGATTTTACTGTGTCTTCCAGTCTGCCTAACATGGAGAGCATCCAAATTATACTAAGAACTAAAGTTCCTAGTCACTTTTTGTAAAATCTGCCTTTCCAATGTGCAGAACTGGCAATGTCAGGAAGGCTTGTCCCAATGCCTGTCAGGGGTGGGTGCTACAGGATTGAACCACACAGAAGCTAATTTAAAAGACCTGCTTATGACAAGGTCCACAAAACCAGAGTACACTGAGAGCAGTACACAGCGAAAACTGCAGATCGAATCCTGATGTGTAAATCCTTTTTATAAAAGAACAGATCCACATAGAAAAAGAAACTAAAAGTGTAAAACTGCAGCAGGATAAGTTTGAGAAACAAACCTCTGTTTTACATTTCATATGACAAGCTTAAGAAACTAATTTTGGGGCTTTCTGCCCTTTCTTTAACTCATTCCTGCTAATCCTTTCCTGAATTACGAATTCCAGTAGCTGAATATAGCAGTAATCCTAAAATCTTCTTATTTATTTCTTTGGTTTTGGTCTAGTCATTGAGACAATCCCTGTAACCCTTCCTGGATGTAACCGTCGGCTGCCTTTACGTATTATATGGCCCAAATGCTGCACCTCCTGCTCCACACATGGGATTTTTTTCTTTTACACCCTCAATACCTTCATTCCTAGAAAATCTAGAAGGCCTGTTGTGGCTTCCTTAAATTCTCCTTCCTCAGTCCTGGAAAGTAACAAATCATCTACACGTTGTATGACTTGAATTTCAGGACTCAGGATAAAAGATCACAGTGCCTTCTCTAGGACCTGCCCAAGCAAATTTGGAGATTCCATAAGCCCTTGGAATAATCTTGTCCACCTCAGTTGTTGTTTTCTTCCAGTGTTAGGATCCTCCCATTCAAAAGCAAAACTTTCCTGACCCTTCTCGGCCAAAGGACAAGCCCAAAAAGCATCTTTGAGATCTATTACACTGAACCATTGATGTGCAGGTGGTATCTTACTTAAAAGCTGTATGGGTTAGGAACCACGGGCTATTGGTCAATAGTCCTTTTATTCACTTCTCTTGACTCTCTCAGTACCAGACTATAAGCACCTCACAGGTAGAATCAGGGTATTCTGAGGAGACATACACAGTTCCAGGGTTCCATTCCTGATCAGAGAGTCAATAATAGGTAGTAACCCCCTTCACCCTTCCAAGGAGATAGGATATTGACCAACCCAGATGGGGCGACTTTCATCAGTTATTGTAATCGTAATGGGAATTATGGCCAGTTTTCCCTGATTCTCTGGTCCTGCACATACAATTGGGTTTACTTTCTTTTCATCATCTCCTTTTAATTAATTAATTTGAATTTAATAGTCTCACTACCATTTCCCCTTCCTTTGGCAATACCCCAATCCCTAACTGAACTCGCAAATCCCTCCCAAGGAGATGACAGCCTGCCCCCAGTACCAATAATATGTCTCTCATTCCTCTTTGAGGACTCTCCTCAAAGTTTACCTGTTTGATAATAGACACCCAAAAGCTTTCTCCTTTTGCTCCTATTACCTGCAAAGATTCTTGGCTCCTCTCACATCCTCTTGGAATCTTCTGGACATCTAACAATCCTTACAATTCTTGCCTAAGAGCCCACCCCTCAGAAGCATTGAGAGGAGCACTCACAAATCCCAGCCCCCTCTTCTGCCCCACCCATTGGTACTGCTTAAAGGGGATATACCCCGACTTGGTGATTCTCATTCTCATTCTCTCCCTTGATTTCACTTTACTTCTGGTGTTCTGGGAAGGCCCATCGAGGGTTAGCATCTTCTCTGGGCACACTGCTGCTTCTGTGATTTCAGTGCACCCTGGGCAATGGGATAAGCTGGTGCTGCTGGAGGTACCAGTGCATTCTCCCAGATCCATGGGAAGTGGCAGAGGGAAGTTACCTGGAGGATCCCTTTCCTTTTTCCGTGACACCTTAAAGGGTTAGGCCTCTGAGGGAAAGATCTGCTCTTTGCAGCAGGCCACATTTTCACTTTCCTCCTGATTGTAGGGTTCTTTGGTATTCACCTGTATTTGCAAGGCTTGGCAAATCCAATTCACCTGTATTTGCAAGGCTTGGCAAATCCAATTCTCAAGTGACCCACACTAAGGCCAGAATAGAGGATTGGGACGTATTTCCTCTTTTGTCCACTCTATCATGCAGGACTGTATCATTTTTATCTTATCCTTCCCCCTTCTATGGGGGTGAAGGCCCCATTGGGACAGTTTGAGTCTTGGGCTCTATCTGATGGTATATTCCTGGGTGCCCTCCTACTTTCTTCCTTCAGCTTTGTTCTGCGCTTCCCCTGTCCCACCTTGTTAGTTCAAGACTTCCTTCTGCCTCTGTCCTCTTGCCTAGCAGTTAGCTTTCCCCCTTAGGATCCTCTTACGCCACCACTGCCCTCTTGGCTGGTAGTCAAGCCCCACCCACTTTGGAGCTTCCCTCCATAATTCACTCCATTTTTTACCACTCCAGACCTTGTGTTTTTCTCAGTTCTTCTTTACGTCTGGCCATGCTTGGGTGACAAAACTTACTTTTAATAGTTCTCCACCTGCATCACTTTCAAGAGCTCTTCCTGGCAACTGCTTCCTATTTTCTCTGAGCCTCCGTAACCAGGCAGTGGGCAGCTCATCCCCTTGCTGCTTATTCTCAAAGGCCTTTCCAAAATTTTGACTCTTTAGTGCAGAATTCCCTGAATCACCAACCTTCTAGAGGCTGGCTTGTTACTCCTCCCCTCAACTGTATTCTGATCTCAGATAGGCCTCAGTATTGGGAATTTCTGCTTCCCAGGGTTCCCCCCTTGAACATCAGCAGGATTTACCTTTCCTAAATTGTAATTCCTGCAATCCCTATCATTTGTCCTTTCTCTGAATTAAATGACGTTCCCCAAACAGATTGCATTTCTTCCCCATTGCAGATATTTGGGCCTAAAATTGGATCTGATTGCTCTGCTAGCCCCTTGCAGTGCTCTGCTGTGCAGATGCTCATCTCCCTTCTAAATTCTCCTACTTCTCTACTAGTAAGACGAATATTCACAGGTTCTCGTCCCCTTGGATCTCCCTGCACAGGCACTTCTTCCAAGGGGAACTTGGAAATATTGTCATTAACACCCAAAGTTAATGACATTTTTGGAAGGTATTATGGTCTTACTACTTTGATCTTTGAAGGGAGAAAGGGAAATTTTTAAACATCGTTTTTTAACACCACTACCTCGGCAATTCTTGTTCTCTGTGGCCTTGCTGTTTCTGTCTTGTGGTGAGATTTTACCATCTCATTCAAACCAGCCCCACCACGTGGGCCAGCCATTTCACAGAGCCCAGCTGCAGCACTATCATTGCTTTCCTGCTCAACCCCTGCCTCTACTACATGGGGACCATTTGCTGCCTTATCAGGGAATGGAAAGATTGAACAAAACATGATATCTAAACCATAGGAAAGAACAGGTAGGAAACAGAACTAACCATTGTCCTCCTCTTTCTCCATCAGCTTTTTGGGCTGACGCAAAATGTTGTTTTATCTCTCACAGGAACCTGCCTCCCGATGAGATGGAGATGTGGCAGTACCAATGTAAGTTTTTAGTTGCCATCAAAATTTCTTGTATTGACAAATGGCTAAAGTTAGTGAATTATTATACTGATGATTGTGTCTCTATCCTCATCACAATTAACTTACGGGTCAAGTTAATATTCGTCAAAGAAGTGAATTTTATTGTTTTGAAAGAAAAAAAACTGTGTAGGAAAATCTCCTATGGATGTATAATTTATTCTGAAAAATCCTTAGACATATTTGAAATCAGTTAACCTTCCCAGCTCTGCCTTGGGAGGTTTTACAATTATTATGATGTCGCTACATTTTTCAGAGTACATAGTCAATACACTAAAGAATCCTAAGAGAACACGAAAAATGTCCCATGAGGTATGGTTGACTTCACCTTCCTCAACTGCTTTTTTTCAAAAATGCACTGGCATGGCGACAGTGAGTCTGAGAGGCAGCAGTTCCCTGGCCCACAAGGTTGCTGCTATGCAGAGCAGCTGCTGCTACTCAAGGCTGAGGTAGGACACTTGAGCTGCCTTGCTGAGCGGCCAGAGCACATCTCAATGATGCACTGAGGCAGAGGGGCTGCTCAGGAGGAAGCTGCAGACTTTCCACAGTGCAGCAACGTGAGCTGGCAGTGTGTGAGTGGGGCAAAAGTCTGCCAGGTGATACCACCACCATGGACCCAGCAGGTTACTTTCATGCATGTCCAAAGTAGGGAGCCCCTGCAGAGGGTGTCCAGCAGTAGCCGCCCTGATCCGTAGGGTCCAGCTGGTCACCAGAGGTGGTTGTAGAAACACCTGGCCCCAGCACTGCTCCCCGGAGCACAGGCACTCCAGGGTGCCACACGGATACGCCTTGCTGGTGTCCACTTTGTGCCTCCAGGGGAAGCATGCCGTGGGGGTGGCCGCTGATGACCGCGGTGGCGTTTAGGTGCGCAGGGCTTCACAGCTGGTGTCCATCACAGCAGCCCAGGTGCAACTCTGGCATGAGTTCCGCAGAGAGCCTCTGTAACAGACAACCGAGGAGCTCGTCGCACCAGCTCCTCAGCACTTCATGCTGGGCAGTCCCTGCTGTATGGAAACACAGACTCACCCAACACTGGTGGCTTCAAGAGTGGACCTATTAAGTCCATCCACTGTGGCCCCTCGTGATGAGCAGGTGCATAATCTCAACCAATTCACTTGCTGACAGCCCGCTCCAGCCTTATCCTGGATGTTCCCACTGGTGATGGGCTGGGCACACGACAAGCGCTGCCTGCACCACGGTCCTTCCCGGACTCTTCTCCTCGTGCTCACTGTACCTGCTGACGTGATGAACTTCTCCCTGCAAACCTTGCGCGGCATCCCTCCCTGCACACTGCCCAGCTTGTATCTCTTGGCCGCCACAAAGAGCAGAACAGAAGAGCCCGCAGTGATCCAAGGCATGAAGAGCAGGCGCCCGTGCAGACAGGATCATCATTGAACCTTCATCTATTTGCCTGCAGGAGTGAGTCATCTCCTGATGGAATATCTTCACTCTCCACCACTGCTCGATTTTACGAACCGCACCCTTTTGCACCTTCAGCCCAGATATTTTTACTATACAAGGCGTCAAGGAAATTTTTTGCAATTTGTAGAAAAGGTTGCTACAGCTATTGAAAAGCAAATAAACAATGAAAACTTATGTCAAATTCTATGTCAACACCTAGCTAAATAATACAAATAATATGAATAAGGATTATCAGAAAATTGTCAAGGCTTTGCCTGGGAACCCGTGGTTAGCTGATGTTATATTTTGAGCTGCTTACTCAAAAGTCAACAGTTGAGCACAAAGTAGCTGCTCTAAAGTACTAAACAGCAGTATTAAAGCCTCCGCAAAAACGTTTCAATTGTAGACAAGAAGGTCATTTAAAAGCACGATGCCCACAAAATAATAAACAAAAAGTAAAAACTAAAATGAATCCAGGCAGTAAAGTTAATTGCAATCATTGAAGTAAACTTGGACACTGTGCTAAACAATATAAATCAAAATACCATGCAAATAGACAGCAACTGCAGAAAACAGGAAGAAAAATGCAAAGGAGGACACAAATAGCCAAACAACCACAGGCCCTCCTGGCACTGCAAAGCTCTCCCTTTGCAAACAATACTCAGGGGCCACAAGTGCTTCCTCTGGAATTGATATACCCACCGCCAACACAGTAACTATTGTGGCAAAGCAAATCTCTGAGGTGCCTCTCAATGCCTATGATCCCATAGGACAGGGCTTGAGTGCTCTTTTAGGAGAGAGATCTAGTAGCATTATTAAAGGCATTTATCTACATTTAAGTATTATTGATACTGATTATTTAAGAGAAATTCATGTTATTGTATTGGTTACTGAACTCCCTTAACTATTCACAAAAGAACTCCTGTTGCTCAACTTGTTCATTTTAGGAGTTGTGTTCCAAATGCAGTGAACCAAAGTTGAAGAACAGGAGCTTTGAAATCTATAAGAACACCTGAGATACTTAAAACTGAAAAAGTAACTGATCAGCACCCAGACAAAAGGTACATCATTACAAGCAAAGGACATCATCCAGAATCCGTAACAGCAAAAGGTTTAATTAACACAGGAGCAGATGTGACTGTAATTTCACAGCTTTTTTAGCCTCAGTCATGGCCTCTTACTCAAGCAGGTTGTAGAATCATCAGGCTGCATAGAGCAACTGCAAGCAGCCTGTCTGCTGTTGTGATTAATACAAAAAAATCTGACCCACAAGCTAGCAGCAAGCCTTATGTTACCAATGCCCCATATAATTTATAAGGGCAAGATTATCTCAATAGGGTGTCAAAATCACAACAAATTTTGAATAGGGGCCACTGTGATACAAAGCCTTAAACATCCAGTTGTAACCCTAACAGAGTTAACGGATAAACCTGTCCAGGTGGAACAGAAGCCCCTCATTACTAAAAAGTTTGCTCCCCTGCAAGAGTTAATAGCAAAACCAGCTACAAGCTGGACACACATTGAAGAATCATACAACCCATGGAATACCCCAGGTTTTGTATTAAAAAAAAATCAGGCAAGTGGAGACTTTGACCTGATTTACAGCAAAGAAATCCTGTTATGGCCACAATGGGAGCTTTGCAGCCAAGCCTTCCAACATCCACACTGATCCCATAGGGATGGGAAATCATTGTCATGGATTTAAAAGATCGGGGTTTTTCCTATTCCACTGGTTTGTCGAGTTGTTTTAGGTGTTTTCAGATAGATGAGAGCCACAGTTGGTGCTGTAAAGTTGTTTATTGTTTGAACACATCAGTCTGAAGGTGAAAGTTTGGAATGCTGAAAGGCCATGTTAAAGTGGCCATGCCTCGAGCAGGAGTTCCTGCAGCCTCTTCTGGGACAGAGTCCCAAGCAGCAGTTGGAGTTCTTGCAGCCTTCTTTTCTTCTTCTTCTTCTTCTTCTGCGTGGATGCGTGTGTGTGTGAGTGCGTGCAGGGCAAAGCAAAAGCAAGCAAGCAAGCAAGCAAGTGCAAGCAAGACCCAGATGGGACTTTTCATTTGTAACTCATCCAAGCAGCTAAAAACACGATTCTAAAATATTCTTTCTACACCTATTAGAATTGGATCCTGGAGTGCGAAAAGCAGTATCAGTTCTTACACGTTTTTACATATATTTGCGCATATTGTTCTATCTATTCACGTACATGGTTCTATCTAGGAATGTGAAGAATGTTCTTCTATGTTTTGGTTATATCTAGAGCTATGACACTGAACTTTTAACTAGGACTTAGGGTATTTTACTCTGCTATGGCATTTAAAATGTATAAAATACATTTCTACACACTTAAGCTTAATTTTGATTTACTTAAACCAAACATTTATACTTTGACTTCATATTTGTGTGGTTTAATATACTTTAATTTCCCTAAAGGCTTTAATTCAACTTCTACACGCTATTCTCCCTCTCACGGACACAGAGAGGGTCTAATTTCTTGCATTCCAACACTAGCTGAACAAGGTAAGGAAAAATCTGCTTGTACAGTGCTATCTTTAAATCATGCAGAACATAACAAAAGATATCAATGAAAGGTATAACCTCAAGGAAGGAAATATTCTCCAAGCTTAATGAAAGGTGCAAGAACAATTTTACAATTGCTCTTCCTATCGTTACATGGATATTATCTAGTTAGCATCTGAAAACAAACAACAGTTATCAGCACTTCAACAATATATTGTGACAAATATGAAAACCTTTGATTTAGTTATTGCCCCAGAGAAAGTGCAGAAACAAATACCCTGAAAATATTTGAGACTAATAGGGACTTAAATTGAGCCTCAGCCTACAAAATTAGATATTGAAGTTAAAACTATTACTGAGATACAAAAAGTTATTTAGTTCAACAAGCTGGATTAGATCATATTTAAGTATAAGTAATCATCAAATGCAACCTTTGTTTGAAGTATTGTCAGAGACTACTCGTCTCCTGTAAGAGGCAATAAGTATTGCAGAAAAAAAACCAAAAGAAGTTTGATCTAGACTTCACATGTAAATTTGTTAACGAAGAGATACTTCGCTAGTGGACAATTATTAAATTTTTAAGGACCGAAATACCATATGAATATTAGTAGGGTAGCATGTTATGAGGAAACAAAATAATTCGTGTTTCCCTTGTATTTTTCAAGTTTAGAATGAATAATTTTATCTTTCCTAACTCAGAAAACAGCTTCAAAGACTTATGGAATTGTTTGCAGGGACCATAAAAAGGGCAGAAGCATCATCACAAAATTTAGTTATGACCTATATAACCATAATATTTTGAATCGTATTTTCAGTTAATCATGCCTAGAAGACGCTGTGCCGTACTCAAGGCTGATGTAACGACACTGACTGCCTTGCTGCACCGGCCAGAGCCATCTCAATGATGCACTGAGGCCAGAGGGGGCCGCTCAGAGGAAGCTGCATGACTTGCCACGGGCACACAGACCGTGAGCTGGCAGTGGTGTGAGTGGGGCAACGCTGCCAGGCTGATACCACCACCTTTTGGACCCAGCAGGTTCCTTTCTGCATGTCCAAGTCGAGCCCGTGCAGAGGGTGTCCCAGCAGTAGCCGTCCGGATCCGTATGCAGCTGGTCCCAGAGGTGTGCAGAAAGCAACCTGTGCCCCAGCAGGCTGTTACCCCGAGCACAGCACTCCAGGCCCCGGATACCCCTGGCTGGTGGCCACTTTGTCCTCCATGTGGAAAGCAGTGGCCGGGGGTGGCCGCAGGGATGACCAGGCGGCGAGTTGCTGCAGGCCTTCAACGCTGGTGTCCATCACAGCAGCCAGGTGCAACTCGGCATGAAGTTCCTCCAGGAGAGCACTCGGCAGAACACCGAGACACCCCCCACGCCGCATTCCACCAAGCTCCTTCACACCTTCCTGCTGGGCAGGCCCTGGCTGCAAATCACAGACTCACACACAACACTTTGGCCCCTCAGTGACCTAGGAAGGCATCCACGGTGGCCCCATCGTTATGAGCAGTTGCAATAATCTCACCCAATCATCTTGCTGACAGCCCGCTCCAGCCTTACCTGGATGTGGCCCACTGGTGATGGGCTGGGCCAGCCACAGCGCTGCCTGCACCACTGCTGCACATTTGACCTTCTCCTCGTGCTCACTTCCCTGCTACTGTGACTTCTCCTCAAACTGTCTGCTGCCTCCCTCCCACCTGCCCACGGCATTGGAGAGCCACGCTTGCATCTCTTGGCCAGCGAAAGAGCAGCACAGAAGAGCCAGCTTGATCCAAGGCAGGAATAGCAGCTGCCGTGCGAGACAGGCTCATCATTTGATCCTTCATCTATTTCCTGCAGGAGTCGAGTCATCTCGCTGATGGAGATACTGCTCAGTTTCCCACCATCACTCTCTTTCGTCCTTCTCCACCTTCCTCCCAGCAGATGGGGTATAGGTCCGGATGAAGGCCAGTGTTGGAGACATGGCCTGTTGGGATAAAAGTGGTCTCCAGCATTTCTGCTGGGAGGGAGCCGGAGACATTATGGCACTGGAACATCCCCAGAGCCTTTCTGGACACCTGCTACACGGAGAGGTGCAAGGCCCTCTCCTCCTACTCTGGGGACAGTGTGCGGCTCTGGAGGTCCCCTGCTCTGGCTCTGGGTTTAACCCCCAGGCATCTTTCCGACCCCCATCCAGCCCAGCATTCCCCCCCTGTGATGTGCACTCACTGCCTGCCAGAATCGAATTGCCCACAGCTGCTCCTGGACACTAGTGCCAGTGCGACCTGCCTCTGTGATGTCACAGCCAAGAACCATGTCATCAACTGCCAAGCTGGCCGTGCCCACTGCTCACCACTGCCATTGTGCCCAATGCCTTCTATGTCACAGCCCCCAGAGCCACACCTTCTGCCCACACGCCCCAGCCTTCATCCACACTGCCGCCTCAGCAGCTCTGGCCATCCTCACCCGAGTTCAACCAGCCACGGTGCCCCAGGACTCTGGCGTCAGCTGCACACACTCTACACCCTCCTGAAAGTAACATGGGCCACTGGGGCTGCATCTCCCACTGCTTGACGGCACGCCTTAGGCCCTGGAGGTCAACCCAAACCTCACCTGCTGCAACTTGAGCACATTTACCCTTCTTGCCCATCCAGGAACGCCGTGTTCCTACTCTATACACAAGCCCTGTGTAGGGAGTGACCACATCCCAGCACATCTGCTACCCTGGCCTTACTTGCTATTTCCCACAAATGAATGTAATGGGTGCACTCAAGAGAATCCCAGCAGAACGTTTGCTTCCCAAGAGCTCTCCAGCAAAAACCCTCCACCAATCCCTATTTTGTGCACAGAGAGGGAGGTGAGCATAAGGCATAGTCACGGCTCTGACATGAGAGCTCCTGAGCCGTAGGGCTCCACGCATTGCTCTTCCCAGCTGCTTTGCTCATAGTTTATAGCCACTTCAGGAGAAGGGCTGATGCTGACAGGGGAGGAAAATTTGGAGAAATAAAGGCGCAGGAGACAACCAACACCACGAATGCACACACCCAGCAATACAGAGCACAACCAAAGACCTCTGAGATGGTTCAAGAGAAAATGTCACCAGCAGTGACCAGAGCCCAGAGCTGCCACAGGGGCTCAGTCCACTGCTGCTTTGTGTGTTATCCCTGCTGGGCTCTCTCTGCTCCTTCAGCCAACACAGCCCTGGAAAGGGCTACGTGTTCTGGTGTCCCAGCTTGTTCCAGGTTAAATTTTTAGCTGCACTGAAAGAAGAGGGAAATTGGAGAGCCATTTTCTGTCCTGCCTGGAAACTCTTCTCTTCAGTCCCACTGTCACAGATCATCCCTCTGTCAGCTTGGCACTGTGCCTGCTGCATCCTCATCCTTTTTCCCTTCCATTAGCAGGAACTCCTGCACATCAGCACTCATGATGTCCCACATCGTAACAGGAGAGAGCTGTGACAGAAGAGCAAAGATTGCATTCTCTTGGCATTCCTAACAGGCACAAGAAACACGAGTCACAACCTCTGCTTCTTGCACGTGAGAGCAGACATTACATTCATATGAAGTTCAAGTGAGAGCATGCTGCTGAGAACTCAACTTTCTATGAAATGCATTGACAAATAGGAGTTTTAACTGAAGCATACTTTAGGGTCCAGACGTTTCTTTAGTTGAAAAGGAAAGAAAACAAAGAGGAAGTTCACTGCTGTTTCCAAATTACATCTGCTATTAGCTTACTATTATTTACTGAGTTAAGACTGTTAAAAATGACATTTGCCCCAGATGGGAATGAGTAAATAAAATTTGATTAGAACCCCTTAGAATTACAGGGACAGCACTGGCAGGGTAGTGAGACTCCTCCTGCTCATCAGAGGCTCTGCTCCCCAAATGGCATCTCTGCCTTTTCTACCCCCAGGATTGCATCAGCCTCATTAATATTCATGAGCAGCCCTCCTATGTCCTCCTGTGCCTGTCATTGCAACTCTCTCTTGTGCTGTCAATCTAAGTCTGGTTTTCAGATCTATATCTTTGCAGCTTGATCTACCTGCTCGTTGTTTTGGTGTTCCTCATTAGCCCGACTCTTGGGGACATGGGCATCTACATGATGGTCTTTCACAGGTAGCTTCTCTCTTCAAGTGACAAAGTTTTTCTACTCATTAGCAGCCCAGATTGGTTTCTCTCTATGCTATGAATGAGATTTTTTCTACTTTCTTGGCTATCCTTACAGAGCATTGGCTACCATCCATGAATTAGTGTAGAGGTAGAGCTTTGGCCACTTTTTACTAAGAGTAATGTCTAGGGCCAGTTTGTTGGGGGTTGGGTTGCTTTCTTATAGAATTTTTTCCCAGCAGTTGCTAAAAAGCTGATTGCTGGGTGCTCAACCGTGATCATGGGTGCTTGGGAAAGACAAAGGAAGCAGCCAAGTCAGGAACAGGGTGGCACCCAGACTTCACTTCTCTCTGGGCAGTTTTTGCTCTCAGAGGGAACTGCCAGGACTGCTCGGCTCTGGACTGCAGCAAGATCTCACCGGGCCCTCACCTGGAGCTCAGCTCGGATTGACCCAACACTGTCTCTCCGTGTGTCCCACGGCATTTCAGAACCTGTTCTCTCCCTGCCCTCCTGAGAGCTGCTGCCCCATTGCCCTGCACCCGCTGTTTCTTCAGTTTTGCTCAGGGTCTCCCCACGCTGTGTTGTTCACCCCGTGCCTAGCTGGGACATTCCTACAGCTCCAGCTCCAGCCGGATACATCTTGTTCTTGGCACTGCTGCTTGCTCTGGAAGCTTGTGACGGTACCAAAGGGGGGGGGAAGGTGCCAGAGGAAAACTGTGGCTGGGTTGTTGGGTTTTTCTCTCTCCAGTTCTTAACACTAGAGTTATTGTTGTTAACACTATAGGTGTTGTTGTTACCTTACCTTGTTAGACGCACTAGTAAAGAACTGTCATTCCTACCCTCACATGTTTTCCGCAACCCTCCTTTAATTTTAGAATTATAACAAGTCCAAGGGAGGCCACTGCTTTTGTTTCCCTAGCAGACACCCCTGTCTTCCAAGCTAAGACAAAATTGAATGGCTTTGAGCTTGGCAAATTGCCTTGATTTACCTTCTCTTTCAGTAGCTTTTCCAACCCTTCATGTGGGGTTCCACACAGCTGCTTTTCACTTTTCATTTCATCCCTACGATGCAACAGGAACTGTCAGTGATAAGAGCACAGCGTGTTTCTTCTGCTGGTAGTTCGTGGTACAGTCGAGCTTCTTTAGCCCGTGCCACTTCTTCCTGATTTTCTTTGTCTGTGAGACTGAAGTTTTCACTTTGAGGCCAATTTGTCATTATCTCTAAAACCTTTGGGCAATTTGGGTTTCTAATACCCGAATTAGAATGAGTGATGAGGGCAATTTATTTGCTCCCTGTGGCGTCGGTGGCATGGTGGGTAGAAGGAACTTTTCATTTGAACATCCACCCCAGCGCTGGTACTTGGGGTGCCAGAAGGAGTTGTGTTGCAGTGCCTATTACCCTTGAGGCAACTTGGACTTCTTCAAAGGCTGCTAAAATTTCTTTTTTTCTTGGAGTGTAGTTGGCTTCCGACCCTCTGTAACTATATTTACTTAAACTTGTCTAACACAATATCAACCATATTACAACATTCAATAATACAATACCAATTCATAGAGTGTCTAGTAAAATCAACTTCCCTTAACCTGTTCTTATATCTGATAGAATTTGATGGAACGTGATAGAACTTGAACTATACTTGAATGATTCCTAATGGTTGGTATCAGTTCATGTGCTTAAGGGCAGCAAAACCCTTGGGAGTCCTTGAACAAAATGACTCCTAGCTGTCATGACCTGCCAGCTTCTCTGTAATAAAAGGCAAGTGACAGACAGAAATGGGAGGAACGGAGGCCTGGTATGGCTTTTACTTCCACCTACCATGCCTTATGGGGTTGCTACCCACAGCACATGTATGTGATCTTCCCAGGGCAAGTGAGAGGCCAACCCAGTCTTGACATCCTTCCTTTTGTCACTTCTCCCAGTTTTGCCCCCTTCTGATTTTAGTTGCCTTAATGCTTCTTCCATTATGGTCTTTTCCTGGGCCTCTGAGCCCTTCCCATTCAATAGACACAAGAAGTTTTTGTCCACAGAGAGGTAACCATAATAATACACGGCTCCCAGTAATGTCAATACATTACACCTTCCCCCTTTGGACCACTACAATCTTGATCTTTCTGCTGGGAGCTGAAATGTCTTTCCCTGATGTGACTCAAGGTCTCTCAGAGTCCATACAAACTTGGCTCTCCCTCCCTGCTTTCTGTGATCCTTGAAACACTCCAGATTATTCGGATCACCTCAGTTCATTACCTCTTAACCCCTGATTAAGAGTCACTTTTGTTTCACCTGGTCCAGGTGTTAGAGGCCACTCCTCAGGTTCTTTTACAGGTTCTTTGACTCAGTTAGCATGGGTCCAGCCTCGTTCAGCAGTTCTGACACACGTCTTGGTTTCTGTTAGTACTTGAAAAGGACCTTCCCATTGTGCTGCTATCAATGGTTGTTCATTCCAGGATTTAATTAACAGCCAATGCCCAGGTTCTAGGTGATCTATCTTGAAGTCCAGAAGGGCAGTTGTGGGAATCCTACCTCCTGTTCTCCAGTCCTCTAGATTTTGGGCCATGGTCTTAATATAGTTCATAACTTACTTCCCCCTCCTCATAGGTCACAATTTCATGGGTTGAAGCTGAGAAGGGTAACACAAACATCATCTCATAAGGGGATCTACCCAGGTCGGACTGAGGCTGAGTTCCAACTCATAGTAACGCTAGGGGTGAACATCTTATCCAAGCCATTTGAGTCTCAATCATTAACTCAGCCAGGTTCTTTTAAGGGCCCAACTCATCCTCTCATCCCGTCTCGATCTTTGTGGGAGCCATGGTGTAGGTAAATCCTATTTTTATTCCCAGTGCTTGGACAGTCTGTTGTAAAACCTTGGAAGTGAAGTGGGTCCCCCTATCTGAATCAATCCTGATCTCCATCCCATACTGGGGAATAATATGTTCTAACAGCACCTTGGAGACAATATTGGCAGTGGCCCTCACAGCAGGTATAGCTTCAACCCAGTGAGTCAAATGATCTACTCCTGTCATGAAGTATTTCCATCGCTGGCTCTGGGCAAGTTTGGTAAAGTTCACTTGGACACTTTGAAAGGGTCTTAGAACTTGTTCCCGACCTCCTGGAGTTACTTTCCTCATTGCTTTTTTGTTCACCTTCTGACAAACTCCACATTTACCGGTTGTCTGTTTTGCTATTCCAAAGACTCCTACATCATTCTTTAAAAACTCATCACAGAGGGTTTGGGTAGCCCAGTGGATCCTTTGGCGTACTCTTGTCTAATACTTCTTTGCTAAGGGTGCTATTGAACATTTGCCTCGCGTCTGGGAGCTGCCAGATACCTGCATCATTCTTCCCTGCCCCTATCTCCCTCAATCTCTCCTCTTGTTTACTAAACCTTGCAATCCTCGATTCTTTGTCTTTTGAGCTTAGGACTCTCATCACACTCTCCTCCCCATTTTCTGCAGCATCCTTTGCTTCTCTATCAGTCAGATCCTTTCCTCTGAGCTCTATGGCCATTCCCTGCTGGTCACCCTTACTATGGACTACAGCAGTTTCATCTGGGAACCTCAGGGCCTCCAAGACTTCCAGGATCAACCTTTCATGTATCAGTCCCTTCCCTCATGAGTTAAGCAACCCTCTTTCTTCCCATATTTTTCCA
Organism: Certhia americana; assembly: GCA_018697195.1. Lineage (NCBI taxonomy): Eukaryota > Metazoa > Chordata > Aves > Passeriformes > Certhiidae > Certhia > Certhia americana. The sequence continues at coordinate 54,141,448 of CM031878.1, forward strand.
AAGGTGTGCACTATTCCAAAGGCATTTTTTGACCTTTTTCATGGCCCAGTACCTTTAAAGGGAAGGGACACTCAGCTTGGGCTGACAAATCTGAGGGCAATTTACCTTTTCCAATTACCCTCATCTTTTGTTCATTTATGACGGCATACCCGTGATCTGTTCGCCCTTGTACCTACCTCAAAGAGCCATCTAGATACAGGATCCTTCCTCCTTGGACGAGGCTCTCAGTCCTCCCACCTGGTTTGTTATTCAATTATATCTAGACTGTCATGTTCTAATCTCTGATTGGTTACCCAACACAGGAAATTGTGGCGGGTTTAAATACTTGTCTCTAAACAATTCCAAACCCATTCCCGTCTCTATTAAGGGTCCTAGGGAGACGGTATATTCACAAGTCTTTATCCCTTGGATATCTCTGCACAGGCACCTCTCCCAAGGGAAACTTGGAAATAATGTCATAACACTCAAGGTTAATGAATTTTTGGGAAGGTATTTAGTGTTACTACTTTGGTCTTTGAAAGGAGAACGGGAAATTTGAACCATGGTTCTTTAACTGCGCTACCTCGGCAATTCTCATTCTCTGTGGCCTTGCTGGGTCTGTCTTCTGGAGAGATTTTACCATCTCATTCAAACCAGCCCCACCACGTGGGCCAGCCATTTCACAGAGCCCAGCTGCAGCACTATCATTGCTTTCCTGCTCAACCCCTGCCTCTACTACATGGGGACCATTTGCTGTCTTATCAGGGAATGGAAAGATTGAACAAAACATGGTATCTAAAACAGAGATAAGAACAGGTAGGAAACAGAATTAACCATTGTCCTCCTCTTACTCCATCAGCTTTTTGGGCTGAAGCAAAATGTTGTTTTATCTCTCACAGGAAGCTGCCTCCCGATGAGATGTAGATGTGGCAGTACCAATGCAAGTTTTTAGTGATGGTAGAGAGAATATTAGTCAAATAATTGAATTTTAATTTTTTCAAAATAAAAAACTTTGTGGGAGAACAGCCCATGGATGCATAGTTTTTCTTTCCTGCCTTGAGAGTATGCTAAGTCATGCAGAAGATTAGAGGGGTAAGTGACAGCTTTTCTCCTTTAAAAACAATGAAACAAAGAAAAATTCAAACCCCTGCATTTTTGTTATTTTTGTCTTTCATTGCATAAAAATGGAAGTGGATAATGTAGAACATCAGTGTTTTGGCACAGAAAACTTTTGATCTGACTTCTCATAGGCAACTAAGCTGCCATTTAACTCCATTATTACTTTCCACACTTAGCCACAGTTATGCATAATCCCACAACAGTGTCCTTAACCTCTTGGGTAGTTGCCTTCTTCATTGTCATAATATTTCAGACAAATTATAGAACTGAAATAGTTCAGAACTTAATGTAAGTCAAATTTCTCTTATTTTCTTCTTTGAGAATATTTTATGGCAAAGTCACTGACTTTGCCCACTACCTTAAGTCTAATTTTCAATATGTATTTTTCAAAATTATAACAATCTTGTCCTCTCCTGACAGCCACATTAGAACCTCATTCTGCACGTGTCACAATGCTGTCTCCATTTACTGAATAATTTTTTCTTAATTTCTGATCATTTAGATTTGCATCTTCATTCAAGATACATTGATATTTTTGCCTAGCTCTTAGGGTAGAAGAAAGAAGCTGTAGTGTGCAATTTCCATGCCTCATAAGTATTCCTCCACATGAGGGAAATGGTAAATCTCGCTTACTGTGAAAATTATTTTTCAGTTAAAAAAACCAAAAAACCAAAAAAACCAAACAAGTAAATAATTTTAAACACCTGTCTTGATGTTTCATACAAGCAGAGTTTCAGGAGTTTCAGGATTTCCCAGGCAAATAAAAACTGCACTTGCATAGATAGGTAATTGCTACATAGAATATGATCCTCAAAGTACTACTTTTTATTTTGAGATTTTTAAATAATAGATTATTTTTCAGAGCTCAAGAAGAAAAATTTGAAAAAGTTTTCTTTGGCTAAAACAAATTTTTTTCCTATTTTTGTGGAAGAGAGCTGTTTCAGCTAGTAAAGGCACCTTGTATTTCAACATTTTAAAGTAAAAATAAATATTGCTAGTATCATTTACAATGTAAATCAGTTAGAAAATGTAATGACAAAAATGCCTCGGTAAAAAGTTTGCTGTTTTCTCCCTGTTCAAAATCATTCACATTTTTGCAGGTTTATTTAAAATCAACACTTACTATTCCATAATGGGGTGATCACTCATTCTTATGTCAGTCTCCTCATTCTCTGGACACATTTTAGGGTTTTTTTCAATAAATAAAGAAACTGCATGATTCATTTCCCGAGCATACTGTCTATGAAATAACTGAGACAAGGTCCTATGGAAAATAAATTCTCTAGTTCAAGTCCCGTGTACAAAAATTGCAAGGCAAGAGCCATTTGTCATTTCCTAATTCAAATACTTGATCAAATTTGTATGTATGCATGCAGAGCTTGTGCATGGGGTTTTAAGGCAGAAACTGATTTACAGTAATGGAAACAGTAATAGGAAAAAACGAACAAGGACATATAAATATTTTGGGCTTCTTTCAAGACAGTGGAAAAGGGGCAGCTCAAAACTGTCTCTTGGCCTGCTCAATCCTAAGTCTCCATTCATTCATTCTCACCATCATGAACATCCTGTCTCAGCTTCTTTGCTTGGCCAGTTCAGTTCTTCATGTGACAGTCTCAGACCTGCTTCTCTGCTTCCTGTCTGTTTTATTCAATCATAGTCCCAGTCACCATCAGCCTCATATAGCAAACCCACTTCAGTAATTTTTCTGAACTAGTTGCTCTCCGGTATTCTTCAATTACCAGTTACCCTTTACTCTTCTATTCTGACATGTGTTTTTTAAGCCTATCCAACTAGGAAAGATTAATTATACTGAAGTTTAACAGGCATCTGAGTTTTTCTGTACTCATAGTATTTCTAAGCCTTACAAACTTGACAAATTTACAAAAACTTTCACAAAAACAGCAAAATGTGGCCTATGCAAAGGACACACATGCCAAATTTTAAGACTTACAAAAGAATGCACCGTATCATTTAAAAGTAGAAATTTCTTTTTTCCCGATTTTTCTTCTTGTTTTTTTCTCTTTTTTTGGGTGGTGGGGGGCAAACCTCTTGCTTCTGATCTTATTTCAGAAATAATTTTATTAATAGGATTTAGTCTACATTTTCAAGGCTCTAGTGAGCAGATTGATTGTACACATGCAATTTCATTTTGGTTTCAGCACATGAGGATATTTTCGTTCCATCAGAGGATGACATATAGGAATTTATATTTATTTTATATTTTTTATTTTGCATTGTATTATAGGGTGCTCCAGGGAGACAGATGGCACCTGATTCTCTATCTGGCAATAGAGAATTCCATTTTATAGAGTTTTAAAAAAGAAAAAAGTGCAAATCAGTAGTGAATTTAATGTCCCACAAGTGACATAAAAACATAATGCCTTTTCTCTAATACTGAGTTTAACATTAGATTTATTCTCTTGTTGTGTTCACATACATACTCAGAACAAAAAAAACCCTCACTTCTAATGATTAAAGTCTGGAAAAAATAAATCAAGAAAAAATAGGGATTTGTATTACAAAATGCCAGTTGCACATATGATTAGCAATGTTAAGAATTCAATGTGTAATAAAGTACTGAAAGTTAAGGATATTCAAAGAAAAATCTAGGTTCTAATGTGCTTTCATCTGGAAGAAATCAAAATTCATCTAGTGAAAACTGCAAATTCTCAGCATGCCCTCTACTAATTAAAACTCAAGGAAGTAGAGCAGAGAACACATGATATGCAATAGAAAACATCAAAATTCCCTGGGAGAGAACCCCAGTTATAATACTGATTTGGATCTAAGTGAAAACAAAGACCTTCTTTACAATAAAATATTTTAGAAGTATTCTAACCTGCTCAAACAAGAATGACACTATTAAAATGAAAGTCTCAAAAGTCTCTTCACTTGTGTAAAGTGAAGAACCTAGTATTTAGTTTAAAAAAAGGTACAAACGTAGGTGCTTCTAAGATTGTAGAATGAAGTATATGTGTGGTGAAAGTCTGTGCATATGAAAGGGAGTTAATTGAACTAGCGTTATTTAGCAGCAAATGAAGCAGTCAAATTAGATTAAATTGAAGAATGATTGACACCTTATCTCCCAGGAAGCAATAAAAGAGCAAGGAGCACATAGCTACTTTTTTACCTGTTTCCACTTCTCCCACACCCCAAGAATTGTGAATCATAGTGTGTTTTAAAGAACAGTAGTTGATGCAGCCCACCAGAGTCCAGGCTAGCTCTGGTGTATTCCGGCGCCATGCCAGGAGTGGGGAACCACCATGGTGGGGGTTAGGGCCAGTGGTGGAACCTGAAGAGCTGGAGGCTCTATGGTGGTCAAGGTGCAAAGCCACAGCTGGGTTTAGGTGAAGGAGAAAGGAAGGGCCACTCCTGGGTGAGGTTCCACCAGGTTTATCGCAGGGAACCAAAGCCCAAGGGCACACCACTAGGAGAGACCCTGAGCACTGCTGTGCAGGGGGTTAAATACAAGATAACAAAGAGGGGCGGATACAAATGATCTTCCAATGAGGGGATTTCAGGGGAGGAGTGAAAGGGTTACATCAGGGTCCCTGGGCCAACTGGGCTGAGGGGGAGGAGAAGGAAGATCACATGCCCCAATGGGACATCAAGTTGAGGGTGACACCCCACAACGCCCAGGGGATCGTACACACATGGGATTGGATGAGGGAAGGATTGACAGGGAAGGTGCTGGAACAAGGGGTAGGGCTAGGATGATGGACAGGGAAGGTACTGGAATAAAAGGCAGGGAAATTCCATATAGGGCAAGGATAGGGGAGGATACAAAGTAGGGGCAAATCAACTCGGGGGGAACACACAGGGGTACTTAGAATGAACCATTTAGCAATGCAAACATTAACATCAAACAATGAGTTAAAAATAAATACTGGCCGCAACAAGTAGTAAATAAGAAAAATTTAGTTATGCCTATGTGTAGAAGAGACAGTGTGGGGAGAAGTTTGGCAAACGAATTTCACATTAGTGAGAAATAAAAATGTCTCAGGGAAAAATTCCATCCAAATTCAGTAGAAAAAGAAGATCCTGTCTTCATGGGTTGGCATAATCAATATATATTGAGCTCAAAGTAATGAAACAATTAAAAAAAAGTAAAATTCATTATGATGCTCAGAATATCATCCATCTGGAGTCTAAAGAGCCAATGCAACTCCTACAGAAGTCTTTGGGCTCACATGGATGAGGTATCTGAAGCTATGCAGCTATCGTGTAATGTTACTGGGAAATCCTAAAAGCTCAAGTATTTTAAAAATAACTGGATTGAGCACAAAATAGAATATCAAGTAATAGTAAAGCTCAGTGATAAGGACCTAGATTCTAATTCTGAAAAAAGTGTGAAAGCTGTAAACTAAACCCATGGCACTAATAAATTACTTCCATATTTCCAGTGCCATGGGTTTGATAATTTATTGTAATACTAGGAATTGTAACCCATAATTTAGTGTAATTCTCAATCTATGTGGAAAATGAGAACTAATAATAAGACAGAACTCCAACTTTATATATTTCAGTTAAAACAGGGAAGGGGAACAAGAGATCATCATGTAGTTTTTATGTAGATTTGACAGGATATTTCTGTGTATACCTAAAATGAAAATGGGGAGGAACTTTAAAACACGTCTCAGTCTTTCTGCCAATAATTTTCTGTGCGGACTTAAAGTGTAACATAAAACTGTGTTACAGGTGGTTTCTGCAAGATCATTACAACAAAATATAGACCTTACAACCCTTGATTTTTCAGGGCAATGTACCAGTGTGATGAAGACTTTGAGTTCAAACACGAAACCCACAGTCTTGATTTAGGAGGCCTTCCATCAGGGGATTGTGCATGATCCACATGTGTGGACAAGTATGGCATAAGAGAGAGTAGAACTCTCCCCTCAGGGAGGTACCTTGTCATTCAATGCAATGGACTTTGTGTTTCATGGGCTTTCCTTCACCCCCGTAGGATCAAGAATGTGACCATTGCTTCAACCAATGGACATCAAAATTGCAACAATCAAGTCCTATTGCTGGATCTACAGGTGATGATATTCTATTCTTATACATCTTTTTAGTTTCTCTTTCTTTCTTTCTTTCTTTCTTTCTTTCTTTCTTTCTTTCTTTCTTTCTTTCTTTCTTTCTTTCTTTCTTTCTTTCTTTCTTTCTTTCTTTCTTTCTTTCTCTCTTTCTCTCTTTCTCTCTTTCTCTCTTTTCTCTTTTCTCTCTTTCTCTCTTCTCTCTTTCTTTCTCTCTTTCTCTCTTTCATCTCTTTCTTTCTTTCTTTTCTTTCTTTCTTTTTTATGTCTTTCTTTCTTCTTTTCTTTTCTTTCTTTCTTTTTCTCTGTCTTTCTTCTCTCTTTCTCATCTTTCTCTCTTTCTCTTTCTCTCTTTCTTTCTCTCTTTCTTTCTCTCTTTCTTTCTTTCTCTCTTTCTCTCTTTCTCTCTTTCTTTCTCTCTTTCTTTCTCTCTCTCTTTCTCTCTTTCTCTCTCTTTCTCTCTTTCTCTCTTTCTCTCTTTCTCTCTCTCTTTCTCTCTTTCTCTCTCTCTTTCTCTCTTTCTCTCTCTCTTTCTCTCTCTCTTTCTTTCTCTCTTTCTCTCTTTCTCTCTTTCTCTTTCTCTCTTTCTTTCTCACTCTTTCTCTCTCTTTTTTCCTTTCGCTCTCTCTCTGCCTCTCTCTCTCTGTCCCTCTCTTTCTTTCTCTCTCTTTCTCACTCTTTTTTACTTTATTTCTCTCTCTCTCTATTTTTTTTTTTCTTTCCTCTCCTAAATTCTTCTTTTAGGAAGATATTTTAAGGCAGACTAAAAAATTCCATTCAATCCCTTAGTAAGGGCCTTATGTCTGGGTAACTTAAAGTTTGCCAAGTTAAAGTTTGCTGATTTAAAGTTTGTGAAGTGCCTTACTTTGTCTGGTTGTTGTCTTAAAATATTCCCTGTTGTTGTCTTAAATAATTCCACTACCTTATTCTATTTTAATGTTCTAAAGTTGGCAAGTACAAGTTTGGTAATGAATCTTGTGAGAATTTTGATGCTTAGGTACTGGCAGGTGCTATACAGCTTCCCTTTTCTTCTCCAGGTTAAACAACCATCACTCTCAGCCTGTCTTCATAAGAGAGGTGCTTCATTTCTCTTAGACTAAATTAGAAATTTGAGTTGCTGTTACAAACATTGTAGTAATCAGAGTATAACAGTACAGTTTTAGGCAGAAATTAGAGGGGTAGAAATCGCATGGTGTTAGCTTGTGATTTGAATCAAAGATGCCATATCCCCTACAACATTATTCTTTTGACAAAAGAAAATTACTTATTCCCTGAAACAGCCAGTTATTTCTTGAGAACAAACTCTTACATGGTTTCTACAGTTTGCTGAATAAGATAGTATATTGAGGGTCAGTAACAAGTAGTGGTGTCAATCAGTGAGTGTCAATAGTGAGCGATATGACTTTGTTTTTCTTGACCCATGAACTTTCTGTCCTACTATTCCACGTGCCTTGCTGATGGAGCAATTTCATGGGCACCTGGCAGATAGCCAAGGTCAGACCTACAGGACATATTTGCTAAATTTTAGCTTTGAAATAACACAAGACATCATGAAAAATGTTTGTGATGCTTATTTTATTTGCAGAATTCTCTACTAAATACTGGAGGAAATCCACTGCACTAGCATGTGTACAAAATATGAAACAGCATGATCTGAAAGAGAGATCCTGGTGATCATGTACTGCTGCTGCACACACATCCACATGTGGAGCATGTAACTGATAAATTTGTCAAAACATAAGTGATCTGTGCTTTTAGACATCCACACAGGTATGGCAGACATGATAAAGGACTGATATGCCTCAACCCTTCACAGAGGTCAGTCAGGATAATTAAACTGTGTAATATGTGCAATTAAACATTGCACATGTGCATATGTGTAATGTATGCATGAGCATCACTGTCTCTCTGAAGATATAGTGCCACTAAACAAGTGGTCTGCAGGCCACAGTTTCTTCTCAACTTAAGAGAATTTCTCAATTACTAAGACAAAGTGTTCACTTAATCAACATCCAGCCCTGTTATGAGCTGGTCCAAGCACAGAAGAGCAAAGAAAACTAGGTCTCTGAGAATAAAATGGATAGAACTCAGAAAAGTTAGAAATATACCCCAAAATTAATAAAAACCAAACAAGGTTAAAATGAGAAATGAATATATTTTATTTAATAGTGAATAAGGCAAAGAGTAAGAAATAGGAAAGAAATAAATAAATAGAAAAAGAAGTATGTGGGAAGGGGGAGCAAGGGAGAATGACAGGGTTTAGGCAGAAAAATATCACCCTTCTGAGGATCCCAGTGAGGTCTCATTGATACCCTCCATCTAGTCTTCTCAGTGGTAAGGGTACCTCATGCCAAAATGCATAGAATCCAATTGATTATTGTAGGTTTGGGCAGGTGGAAATGCCTCCCCACGGGGAGGGCAGGTTTGACACTGTCCCTTGCAGCACTGTGGATCTGTTGTATTATTTGCAGTGCTCTGGCACAGGGTCTGGGGACCCCATTGATGGGCCATGACACCGCCTCCACTGTCCCTCACCTGGTTGTGGCTTCTCCTGGGGTGAAGGGGCCTCACAGCTGAGCTGGTCTGCATAGCAGAGGATGGATGTTGACTGCCTCGGACCAGAGGCTTTTTCACCACACACCCAAAAACTCTTGTCTCCTCCCCCATTTGATGTAGGGGTCTGTGTGACCCTGACAGCAGATAAGCCTGGGGCTGTGGTCCCTACCCCGAAGTTCTAGGTTTGATCCTCCTATGAATGTATTCTTCTCCCCCAGCCCAGACCTGAGTTGCTTTTGTCTTACCTCCATCAACTTCGAGTCCTCAGTCAGGAGGTGCATTCAGGGTGTGGTGGTCTTCCATGCAGCTTTTGTTATATGGTTTTGCTGTAGTAAGCAAAAGTCCTTCATTAAGATGTTTAAGCCATAAACTATAACATTTTAGTCTCTTACAGTCCCAAACCAGGCTTTCCTTTGTCCTTCATCTTTGCTTTTTTGAAGAAAAGGGAGGCAGTCCTATTCCTACAGCAGTCCTGTACTTCAGATGCAGAGTGTAGGAAAGGGAAAACTAAGATGTGTGATCTCTACCACTTGGCCACTTTCTTCCTTATGGAGGACATTAGCAGCAACAGACACTTGCTTATTCAACACAAGGGTAAAAAGCCATGTTTAAATGGACGGGAAAGTTTCAAGCTTTAGACTAAAATGTAGATGATGAAAGCTGAGGTTTGCTTTATACATGCAGTAAGTCAATGTCCCCTTCTGGCCATATGCATTTTTACTTTAACTGTAGTTTTCAGGGAAAGTCTTACTAGTCATGCTCCCCGAAATAAAATTAGCCTGGCAGTCAACAAGGATGGCATCCCTAAGCTGTGAATGGGTGTTATCCTTTGTCTGACTTGAAATCTCTACCTTCTGAATCAAGCAAGGGCTTGACTTGGGTTTGTATATTATCTTCTCTTGGAAAAAGAAAAGCATGTTGGCTTAAAAAATCTTTCCTGACATAGCCACAATCAACACAAGTCTATTAGAGGAAAAATGTACAATTTCTACAAACCTGCGTTTGCTGAAATAAAGACGTATATTCATTGAAACAATCCGTAGATTAATTTACATAACTAAAGCAGGCAGTTTTTATAATCTTTGGTATTAGTTCCTCTAAGTTCCTCTTAGTTCCTTTAAGGGGCATCAAAGGATTGACTCGTTAAAATCATTGAACTTTCACAATCACCTTTTATTAAAAATGTTTGTAAAATTATGAATTTTCAGTGGACTTACATTAAAAAATCCCTCAGGCAAGTGTCCAGCAAATGAAATACTGATATTAACATTTGACTTACAATTCTAGAGATAATTTAATTGCTTAATTTCCTGTTTCACAAAGCTTCATGCATTTAATCAGGGTCTTGATGAAATTTTAATTTGTAATGTATTTTAACAATAAATGTTTTGACAAATTGTTGTTATTAGTGCCAGGATATGAAATTAATTTAAATGAGGGTGTCTTCTTTTTTTTTTCTAGCACATCTTAATATTTATTAAATCTAAATATTATCAAAGTTACTTGAGTTGCCTAAGCAGGATGAAAGCTGTCCACACTTGATTTGAAAAACCACTACTTCTCACACTGTTGTCTTTTTGTAAGGATAATTCTGTAAGTATCTAATTGTAATCTCAATCTATACTCCAGCATGGCAAGAATAAATAGTTATGCTTTAGATTTCACATTCAAATAATGGATATCACTCCTTTCAGGCATCTTTGCAGAATTAGCTTCAATAAATTATTTTAGCTTCTCCTCTTTTCTTCCAGGTGAATCTAAATTTAGCACAGAGGGAAAATGGAAAGGGAACAACAGTGAATGGGCAGGCTAGTCCAGTTGGAGGGTCAAAAAAGAGTAAGAAAAGGTGAACAGAGCTTCTAGGATATTTTGGGAACAAGAAGTTATTCTTTGTGACAAAGAGCAGTTTTTTAAAATGGACTATAGAATTAATGTTTCTGAATCTGACTTCTGAAATAAACTTCATTTCCTGGAAGAATTAAGAATTATTTATTTTCATTCTTATACTTACTGGAAATTATGGAAGTTGAATAGTTTAGTAACAGTGTTTTTATAATTCCTGGTTTTGTTTTGTATTTGGAAGTATTCACCCACTTCTTCACTAAAATTTTACATTATCTGTTTAAGATTTTAGCATTTTTTATTATGCTTAACAGACGTATAGATGTTAAGCTGCATGACAATTATGAAAGTATGACTTCTCGTGAAAGCCTTTTGTTTTATCTTTTGCTGATCATAATATTTTTCTTATTGTATCTGTAACACCAAGACCCATTCTTCTAAAGAGTCTCATTTTTTTATTTTTCTAACACTAGAGTTTCCGCGCTGGTGTTCTCCTACCTGATTGACTCAAAGTGCAGTCAGCAGAATGCCATCTTAATCATATAAACTTCTTCTGTCAACATATTTAAACCTCTCACTTGAAAAATTAGTGTTTTAACATGTATCCTAGTTTTTGTTTGTCTTACAGTTCATATAAGCACTGTCATTTCCTTATTGCTTTAGAATTTTTTTTGTGGAATCTTGAAGGATTCATCAGTCTTTACCAGGATCAGATATAATGTACCACCAGAGCTTACCATGTGATTAATGAGTGATCAAATATTTATTGGATACAATGAATTCCAGGGTCTAGCTGTTGGCAGTGTTTGTTCTCAGGCATTTATCTAGTAAATCAAAATCCTTCTACTATCTAAAAAATCTTTTGTAGAGTTTGTTTTTTTGTATAACTAAATTGAAACCTCTATCCATATCCACTTTTTATCTCAGAAGTCTAGTGCTGTTTCTTAGTATTATTTTATCAGAACTTCATTTCTTCTTTTGTCTTCCTAAGAGGATGCATTTAAACCATTCTTTGATCTTTCTTAAAAAACAAAAAACAAACAAACAAAAACCCCAAACAAACAAGCAAAAAAACACCAAACAAAACCTTTATTTTACAGTGTTGCTTTGCCAACTTCAGGGTCAAATACTTACTTGAGTTAAATCTCAGATGAGATTTTTTTCACATCCCTTTTATCTCTACTGTGAGTATTAAGGGACTGAGCACTTCCTTTCTGCAATTTTTTTTATTTCTCCCCTTAATGGAAGGGGTTCAAGAGACAAATTAATTTGTATGCAGGTACTATTTCTTTCATGCCATCAGCATGGCTACAGACTGGTTTATGCAAGAGTGATGAAGGTGCCTGGGAGAGAAGCGACTGATCTCCAATCTAGCATCATCACACTGTTTTGCACACAGAAACCTTGAGATGTATTAGGACTTGGGATACCATTTGCACATTTTTTTAGCCACAGACACAGGGAAACATCCGAAGATTGAAAATGTAGCTGAAGGCACAGCATAAATGAGATGGGATTTTGGCTTTGTGAAAAATAAGAAATAGCTTTGGGAAAGATGGGGTCAGGGCAATAAATTTTCTCATAGAAGGTATATCTGACATTGTTGAGGAGTTTTCAAAACAAGAAAGGAATGATGGTGGAAGGGGAGAGGAATAAGAATTGTTATGAAAATAGATGCTATCAAAGAACAAGTGTTGCCAATTGTCAGAGACTGAAATAATTCATCCCTCAAACACTGATATAAAGTTTTACTCATTATAACAAAAACTGTATAAAGAAGCTACAACTGAAGAAGCCTCCCTGAAGATAACTGACTGGGACTTTGGACTGAAAGTTATGCCACTAAGAATAGATAAAGGGAAAACCCATGTTTTAATAATCTCAGGCCTAGGAAAAAACCAAACAAGGCTGAAGAAGAGGAATACATCCACAAGAAGGCCAAATACAGCAGAGATTCTTCTCTGGCTAAGTTTGATGTGCAGGAAACCGCAGCCTACAGAAGCCAGGCTTTCACAGATTCCTCCCCTGAAATGAGGTGGGGGGGAAGAAGTTGAGGGTGCAACCTCTGGTTAGAGGCACTGAACACTCATCCTCCCTCCCATGAGCTGGCTGTGGAACCCCAGCCCTGGGAATGCCACATCCACGGGACATTCACATGAGGCACAGCTGAGGGGGTGCCTCAATCCACCAAAGGCCCCCAAAGTGTCCCCCAGTCATTGCTGAGGCCTTGCACCACAGCACTGCCCGTGCTGCAGCAAATGTGGAGTCTGCTGGGAGAGACAATGGCAAACTCCCCCCAGGGAGGTGCCTGGATTTTCCTGCCTGGCCTGGGCGTGTATTACCCCATCAGATTCTCTGCTTTTGGAGGGACCTTTACCACCAAGGAGACTGGCTGGAGGGGATCAGTGGAACATCACTGGGATCCATGGAGTGGTGGTATTTTCCTTATTCTGTCCCTGTCAGACATTTTCTGTACTCCCCCTTTCTGTACTCCCCACCTCTATTTTCTATTTCTCTCTCTCTCTCTCTCTCTCTCCCATGTTTACTATCAAACAAAACCCCTATTATTGTCACTGGCATATGGTCTCATTTGCACCTTAATTCCTGCAGAAGCATTTCTGTGAACTTCAGTAACTGTGACACCAATGAGACTTGGACAGCAGCCTAAACCTCAGATTTTTTTAATAGGAGTATGAAAACATGAAGTCTGTGTAGTTATAGACTGCATAGCATACTTAGGCTACCGTAGGCTATCGTGAAAAATAAAAAAGACAAGTGTGTTTGTATGTATTTTTGGACACCAAGTAAAATCATCTTCTAATTTGTAATGTCAGAGAATAATTTACACCAATATTACAGTGGACTTCTTTGTATTTGAGTCAGTAGAAATGAGATGAATTACACATATATTTCATGTTTTCTATAGTTATCAGGAATTAATATCGATGAAAAAACAAGCTTTATTTCTTAAAAATTTGAAAGTTTCACCTTTTTATTCATGTTGCCTTCATAGCAAGGATTTAAGTAAAGAGAAAAATAATTTCTTATGAAGAGTAGCCTAGAAAATTTTGCCTGCTATTGAATCTCATATCTTTGTTGTTAGGTGCAACTCCATTTTTTAAGTCTAGAAGTCAATAAGGCACCTAACAGAATTCTTAACTCATTATTAGATTTTGAAATACAGAAAACCAGAATGGACAGACTGCATTCTATTGAATTTATTATTCAAATTTAGGTCTGTCTTAAAAGAAAGTAAACCAAGCTACTGTGTTCTGTTTTCTGCTAAAAAATGACTTAATAGAATTCAATGTAGCTATTATAAGTTGCTGAGAATTAGGTCTGACTCAAAAGGCTTGGCATGCAATGTGAGTGACCACTAAACAAGCATTTTCAGTGAGTGGACTGTAGTTTGACTAGCTTCTTTAAGTCAGTTTGGTGTTCTTTGCCTTCTCTGTTAATCACAACTGACTTTTCTCAGTTTTAGTGATGCGGAAAATCCTGTATTCTGCTCTCTCTGTGTTCCATATTTCACAAAGATACATGAAATAGGAAAGCTGTTGAGTGGTACACCAAAACCATATCAGATTAGGAAAAATAAACAGGCAAATGTAAACTGATTAGAAATATATATCTATGTGATTGTCTCCATAATGTGTTCACAAACCAACGTCTTAATAAACTCATAGTTTTGAATGCTTTCTCATCACTCTTTAGAATTGTATAACATATTTTGAGTTTAAATGCAAGTGTACCAAGCACAAGAAATTTTTACAACCATTTGGATCCCTGCATATAGCAGTGTTCAGAAAAGCACTCTGTTCATCAGTCAGAAATCCCAACTGTTCATCCATTTCCAGATAGCATATAATATATGCATTAGAAGAACTTCTTGTAAGGAAATACTTAAAAAGAACTAAGTGTAGGAACACACATTTTGAACAGGAATATGGAATTTTGAAAGTACCTTTTGTAAAAAGTTTCTGCATGGAATTAAGAAAAAAATCCATCTTACAATACGTCAAAATGATCTTTTCATCCTGGGAGGTGTCCCGTTTGAGGAAGACCTATAGGAGAATCTTTCTCACTGGGGGCTTCTCTCCATGGGAAACTTTCTGCAAAATAAGCTATCATGCAATAAAACTGTTGTACCTTTATGTCTCCTGCTTCTGTAGCATAAAGTATCTGCAGTGGCTTTTATGGAACTTTTTCAACAAGCTACATAATTTCAGTGAGACTGGGATCTGTATCTTTTCTGGAAGCTTGTTTTCAATATATTGGACTCACTCTCAGGCCCTATTTGAATCTTTCTTTCTTTATCCCTTACCCATATTTGATTGTAACCTATGGTACAACTTAGGCTGGGATGGATTGATGATCTCATCAAATTATTCAGTGTATGAATGACTAAATCATGATGTCATAATTGAGTAATAATATTACTCAATGTTTCTGAGAATTGTGGCTTTTATGGTGTCTCACTAACTATAAATAACTGTTCAGGCCTTAATGAAAATTGTCCATGCTTGGACACAAAGACAAATTTAATGAACATGCAATGAAAATGTGGGAAAGACAAGGTTATCTTTTGGAGTTAACCTATTACAATGCAGGGAAAAAATTCCTCTAGATCCTTTCTTTCATCAATGAGACATACACTGAAGATAGTCCCACTTCTTGCTCTGCTCTCTGCTGCATCAACCAACTATTTCCCTGGAAGCCTAGAAAAGATTTGCCGAGCCTCTGGAGGAGTCTGTGTAGCCCAATTTGAAAGGACCTGATTTTATAACTGAAAGAGAAGGTGTGAGAAGCAGAGTTTGAAGCTTCAGTCTGAAGCTGAGTGCTGCTTCCAATAACAAATTGTTAAAAGACAAGAATGAAAGACATAAAATTATAAAGGATCACTGCTTTTGAAGTTTGTTCAAGAAAATTCAAATTTTCCAACTGTAATTTGCTTTTCTATAGTATGTGGATCACTTCCTCCATCAACCTGAGGGAAATTTCAATGTGTAAAATTTTGGAAACCTAGTGTTGGCTTATCCAGTGTATTATGGGTGCATAAAATAATAACAATAATAATAATAATAATAATAATAATAATAATAATAATAATAATAATAATAATAATAATAATAATAA
>CM031878.1:54157122-54210161 GCA_018697195.1 Certhia americana
AATAATAATAATAATAATAATAATAATAATAATAATAATAATAATAACAATTTTTAAATTTTATTTTTATTATAGCTGAGAAAGTATAGGATTGCTGTTTTGTCAGAGAACTTTAAAAACATACAAACTTTTACACCAGAGAACTCCATCAGTTACATGTGTCTAGTGAAGCCAAATGAAAAATTAGTATAGTTAATAAAATAATGGGATAATACCTCCTTTTTTCTTAAATCTCTTAAACTTAAATTAAATTTCTTAAATGTTTTAAGCTGCCATTTTTTCACATCCCTTTTATCTCTACTGTGAGTATTAAGGGACTGAGCACTTCCTTTCTGCAATTTTTTTTTTATTTCTCCCCTTAATGGAAGGGGTTCAAGAGACAACTTATTCTTGATTTGTATGCAGGTATGCATGCCATCAGCATGACTACAGACTGGTTTATGCAAGAGTGATGAAGGTGCCTGGGAGAGAAGCGACTGATCTCCAATCTAGCATCATCACACTGTCTTGCACACAAAAACCTTGAGATTTATTAGGACTTGGGATACCATTTGCACATTTTTTTAGCCACAGACACAGGGAAACATCCGAAGATTGAAAATGTAGCTGAAGGCACAGCATAAATGAGATGGGATTTTGGCTTTGTGAAGGCAGTTAAATTAAGGAGACTATGCAGTTGCAACTGTGTATGCATAGTCCTGTTAAAAATGCTGTAAGACGGTGAGCCCTTGTGTGGAATCCCTTCATATTTCCCTACAGCATAAAAGAGGAAGAGGACTAAGGAGGAAGTCACTTCTGGGCAGTATTTGTGGTGTATAAAATGACTGGCCAAAAGATGACACACACTCAGTCCTAAACTTTACTAATTTATGGCCATGACAGAATAAAGATGTGTTACAATCAAGTTTTTACAGAACAGCAGCACCATTGTCAACATATGCATTGACAAATTAGCTGTTATTCTCTACACATAATCAAAGGAATAATTCCTACTTAAGGTGTGATGTCAAACTTTGCACAGAAGAATCTTGGCTTTTAGTTTGAATATGCAATAATATATGTGACATTTCTTGGTTGTTTACAACAGCATTTTAAAATTAATGTAAGTTTCTATCAAATGATGAAACAAAAATTAATTGCCTGCTACATAAGCATCTAACACGAGAAAACTTAAACTCGTAATTGGAATATGCTGTTCTATAATTACTGCAAAAAATACATATAATTTATACACTGCTGTTGAGAGGCAGCTGCATCTAGTGCAGACAACTTATTTAACAGTAAATAAGAAAATAAACCTCAACCTTTTAAAATTAATATGATACTATTAAAAGGAGTTATATTACTTTGAGTTAAGGCCACATAAATGTAAAAGAAGGCAAAGCTGTTGGGGTGTTCTGCCATTAATTCTGCAAGGTCTTAGAACCCCTTTTTTGTGTAGAACCAAAGCATAATGAATTTCCTGTGGTTTATTGCTGTTATGGTCTGGTTTTTAAAGTTATTAGGAATACCTCTGCCCAAATTAAGGTGCAAATGAGACCATATACCAAAGCCAGTAGTATGGATTTTATTTGATAGTATATATATATGAGAGAGAGAGAGAATGAAAGAAAGAGAAAGAGAAAAGAGGTGGGTAGGGGGACAGAAAGATAGTGATAGAGACAGATTAAAGACAATATCACCTCTTTTTGCATCCCACCAGGATCCCAATGATCTTCTCCAGGTGGTCTTCTTGGTGACGAGGGCCCCCAAAAGACATAGAATCTAATGGATTAACACATGCCCAGGCCAGTTGGGAATGCCCAGGTGCCTCCCCTGAAGGGGGACAGGGCTGGTGCAGTTTGACACAGTGTCCTGCAGCAGACTCTGGGTCTGTTGCATCACTTTCCTCACCTGCAGTGCTGTGGTGCAAGGCCTCAGGAATGAGTCTGGGGAGCACTTTGGGGGTCTCTGATGGATTCTGACACCCCCTCAACTGCCACCCACATGGATATCCCATGGATGTGGCCTTCCTGGGTTGGGGGTTCACTGCAGGGCTGGTGTTTGTGGAGGATGTGTGTTCAGTGCCTCTGACCCAAGGTTACACCAGGCACCCAAAACCTCCTCCCCACCTGGTTTTGGGGGTGAGTCTGTGTAAACACCTTTTCTGTGTAAACCTGGCCCCTGTGGGCTGTGCTTCTCTCCCCCACCCCAAACCCAGCCAGGGAGGATTCTCTTCTGCATTTGCCTTTCTTGTGGATGTATTCCTCTCCCTTAGCCTTGTTTGTTTCTCCCTAGACCTGAGAGGACTGAACAATTGTGTCCCTTTATCTTACTAAGGTGGCTTTGCTCACTGTCCAAAGTTCCAGTTGGGCATCTTCAAGGAGGGGAGAGCTTCTGTGGTTGTAGCTTCTTTATACAGTTTTTGCTATAATGGACAAAACTCCTCCATAACAATGTTTAAGGCATGAACCATTCCAGTCTCTGAAAACTGTTTATTTTTCTTTCTTGTTGTCAAGAATAGAGGCATTCAGTCAGCACTGCCCATAATGATGGGTAGTAATCATAACTTTCTGTGTGATTTGGAGAAATTTTGCTTTTATCGAGAGGATGATTTAATTCTTGGCAAATGCTATGTCTGCTGTATAGGAGGTACAACCAGATTCGGATTAATTTGATAAAAGACATTTTCTGCCAAAGACAAATACAAAACAAACCAAAACACAAAACACAACAAAGAAACAAATAAAATCCCAAGATTCAAAAATATGCTCCTAAGTCCGTACTTAATTTAAATT
Source organism: Certhia americana (assembly GCA_018697195.1). NCBI lineage: Eukaryota > Metazoa > Chordata > Aves > Passeriformes > Certhiidae > Certhia > Certhia americana. Next base: position 54,159,900 of record CM031878.1, read on the forward strand.
ATAGTCATGCTTAAGAACCTTGATGTGGCAAAATATTATGATAATAAATAGTAAATAATAAATTCTGCAAGTAAGAAATCTGCAAGTTTTTGCCCTAGACAAGGAGAATGAAAGCCTTTGATTACACAGCACAGAATCAAAAAAAGCATTTCACAGTCCTTTATCCCTACATCAAAAAGTTAGATAATTAAAATATTACTCATCATTAGTTAAATTGCTCATATTGTATTTAAATAGAAAATTGTATTACTTTTTCTTCTAACAGTCAATTTGACCTATATAAAAAGATAGACAAGGTCATTCACAAAGTTCAGTAAAATGTCAGTTGTATTTGTGCGTTACATTCATTTAAAAAAAATAGTCCTCTTCATTCAACTGAATTTTTCTTCTTCTGAAAAATCTATGTAAAGACAAATACATATCTTTGTCTTATTGAAATGTGAGAAAGAATTGAATATGAAATTATTGCTCTATTGGAGTTACTGGGTTCGTGGTCATTCTTCACTTAAATGGGCCTTTTCTGTCAACAATTTGTCTGCCTTTCCTAAGAAAAGTGACAGATGTATATTTTGAACTATTTTGTTATTTAAGGCATTCTCTTAAGGCTGAAAGCCATGAATAAAAATCACTTCAGTCTTAGGACAGAACTGATAGGGGTTTCTTTAAATGAAAACATTCAGATGAAAATTTTGGGGGATCTTTAAAGGCAAAAATAATCCTTTTTTTTTTTTTACACACCAACATATAAGTGTCCATACACCTGTTAGTGACATACATACAATGTACCTGACAATGACCCTATCAGATCAGGAACTGCTTGGGAATGGACACTTACTCCCTCTGCCTGGGTCTCAGAAGTTCAGGGAGACCATAGTTCCCCTGTGAAAGCTTCTCAGTGTCCAACCAGGGCACCTGGGAACACAGGGTTCCTAGTGCACTTTAATACTTAGAGGAATATGGGCACGTTAAATTACACTTTTTGACTTGGGTATCTATAGCTTGCTCAAGCCGCATTCTGGTTCTCCCTGGATCCAAGTACAACAAACAAGGCAACAGTAAAAGAATGGAATTTGGAGGAACCTAAGAAAAAAAAAAAAAAAAAAGGTACCCTAAATTGTTCATAGGAAATAATTTTCACTTTCTGAAACATTCTGGCTGCACTTAGGTTAATATTATGGCCAGTGGGATAGATGACATTATAGCATCTCTTAATCATCTATTTGCTGACTGAAAACCACTCCACAGTATTTCAGTTTGCAACAAGAACATGTGGGAAGGCTCAGGAAACTACAGTCCTGTAAATGTACCCTCAGTTCCTGGAAGGATCAAGGGGACTATCATACTGGGTGATACTGATGTTTCTCAAATGCCTTTCTCCAGCACCAGGTAAGGAGAAAAGTGGGGTTAACAGGACAGAAGATTCTCCACCATATAGGTGGACCTTTTGTCTCATTTAGATATCCCTGTCTTGCGGATTTCCATTTCCAGGGATCAGAAATGGGAATCTGACCCTGTAATCCCAGTTCCCTTTTCACTTGCACTCATAGTCATCTAGAGTATCATTATCTAGTTCAGTAGTCAGACACCAAATTTTTCTCCAACATTAGGAGTAAAGCAATATCAAGAAACTATAGCAAAGAGTACTATCTGCTTATCGTCACTGTGGGGCATAGCTCAGAGACCCTGTGAAGAGCACATCAGTCATTTCCCACTAAAAACACATATTCCCACCTGCTGAATCCAGGATTCCTGAGATTCAGTGCTGGCATCTTAAAGCCATCTGTTGGTTTGCATGATAATCATAATGGCATTTTTGGATGCAAAGAAGAACATGAAGAACAATTAGCCATTCATCTGCTTCATACTCAAGTACCCACCTCCATCATATAAACAGTATTTCTAGCTTCATAATGTTGCAGTAACACCAATGAAAAAAAAAAGATTTCTGATTAAAATTCACTGTGCCATTTGATGGAGTGACACATATAAGAAGTCAAATTTTTCTAGTTATAGTATCAATAGATTTAGAGGCTATACAGGTAAAAGATGTTGACTCTTCCCTCTCCCCATTCTAGTATACTGTCCCAGTCTTCTTGAAAAATAAATAATTAAGAAGTGGGACAAAGTAGACATTGTGAAAATAGTAATAACATCATTATATGCTTAGGACTTATGTACAGACAGCAAACATAATGAAGTGTGTCTGATTTCTTTTGTGGTAAAAAGGGTAGAGGGCTGAATGTGGCTAATATGCAGCACATCTTAATTTCACCTTCTTTTTTGTAAAAGACATTTTTATTGTTCAAAGTAAATAATATTGGTACAGGCAATTTAGCAAGCTGCACAATTATTTCAGCTGAACTACAATATGTGATTACGGAGTGTTAACTCATAATTAGGTAATCTGTGATGTGCCGAAAAATCAGAGGTCTTACAGAGACTAGATTATATCTCATCATCATAGAAGTAATTTTTCATCCTATACTGCTGCTAAAGCACTGTACCAATTAACTTCTAAAGAAACATGGTGCAGAAAAGAGCCAGGCACTGTACCTAATGACTGTGCTCACCTGCCTTTCTTTTTCTGTCTCTGTGATTACCGCTGGCTGTTTATTGCCAGAGAGTGTGGAAGTACTTGCTTCCAAAGCCTTATCTCTCATTGGACAGAAAATTGCATGTACAATTTCCACAGATTTGGGCTTTAATTTAAAACAAACAAAAACAAAAACAAAAACAAAAACAAAAACAAAAAAAAACCAACCCCAAACAAACACATTAAAATGTTTATCTATTAAAAAACTTTCTGAAAGGATGTCCATAATGTCTTAACAACTTATTTTCATCTTGGCTTTGTGGAATAGATTATCTTCTTGTAATATCAAAAAGATAAATGAACAAAAGGAAACACTGACATTCTGGAGTATCACTGCTTTCAGTTTTATTCATGGGTGTCTTTGAATTACTGCTGAACACATTTGTCATAGTTCAACTCATTTTTTGTTAATTATGTCCTACTTACATATTACTGGTTTTGTTTTGTGCTTCTAATCTGCAATATGTGGTATAGTCATTACCACACCAGCTGCCATCTAACTAAGGTAGATAAAATTTTGCACAAATAAAATATGAGACAAAGGAGAATGAGTCATTACCTATGTGCTGACTATTATGAAAAGATTGAATTTAAGAATATCTAACAAGTCAGAAAAACATTATTTACATGATGAAAAGTGAGAAGCACTTTCAAAGAAAGAAAATAATATGAAAGGAAAATAAAGCCAAGAGATTTGAAGAATTATAGACACAGACAAGATATCATCATTATATTGCAGATATTGTTAATAACCTTTCCTTTTTGCTCTCTCAAAAGATTTTGTTTCTCATTAGTCGCTATGAATAAAGGCCTTAAAAAAATCCTTGCCTCTTTTTAAGGAAAAATGAACATGGTAAGCAAGTGGAAAACCATTTTTTATAACTTAATAACTAAATAAGATTAGGGTTTTTTACCCAGAGGGTGGCTGGGCACTGGAACAGGCTCCCCAGGGAAGTGCTCACTGTACAAGCCAAGTGTTTGTCCAATGCTCTGAGGCCTATTTAATTTTGGGATGGTGCTGTGCAGGAGTTGGGCTCGGTAATCCTTGTGGGTCCCTTCCAACTGGGGATATTCTACAAGTCCATGACAACTCCAAACTTTCTAAACCAAGGATCCCATCCATCCTTCTCATCAGGAGCTTCTACTGTAGGTAGCACTGCTGGAAGTCTTCTGTCACAGTGTCCATTCCTAAACACTGTTCACCCCTAAAGGCAAACATTCTCTAAGGAAACAGCCAGCATTATTCTGCAGTAACAGAGGCACAGTAACAGAGGCACAGTAACAAAGATCAGCACATCTAGGGGTTTTTTTAATTTTTATTTTCCACGTGAAAAACAAACGCAACATTAATCACATAACAAAAAAATAGGCGAATTTTCTTTGCAAGCAAGCTAGAACCTCGTCAGTCAAAATGGAATTAACAGAAAGATAGGATGTCCACATGTATGTAAACTTCCTGCATTAAGCCCCAATAAATAACCAGTGTCCTTTCTTGATGGACCTTACACTGGTGTTGTGTGAGAATCAGCTCTACATGACTGATTATGGTAGTTAATCACTGGGCAAAGTCACCAAATTCTAGGGGGAACAAAAATTTTAAAAATTATTGTAGTAGTTGCATGCAGGTATTTTTAGGGATATATTTAAATCACAAGTTTTTAAACCAGAAGCAGTCTTTTTGATAATATATTTTGATTCAATAGAAAACATAGTGAGGAACTACTTTTGATATATTCTGAAGCACATCTGTGAGTTCTGTATAAGAAATAGCTTCCTATCTAGAAGTTCTTAAATCTAAACGTGAAGATCGCACTGCATCTCCGGGTTATACAGGGATTGATTGTTACAGCAAAACTTTCTTTCTAATATGTCCTTAGATAAAATAGATCCAGCACTCTGGAACTGAATGTGCTGGAAAATTGATTTATTCTATGTGTAAAACTCAGTAAACCAGGCAACAGAAGCTACTAATTTGAACTTTTAAACAGTGTCTGCCCAACAGCACTGGCAGGGGAAAGAATTGCATAGTGTTTACAGCTTCCTAATAATTCCTAAAATAAACTGAATAATTAATGCAGGTGCCTGCTCTAGATTTATCACTAATTTTCAATTCCCCATACTTCAAAAGAAATTTTTACCATACTTTTTTGTTAATTTATACATTTCACCTGACTTTTTTGCGGGTTTTTTTTCCCTAGGCCTAAGAAAGAATTGATTTATTGGGGACAGAAATTTTTACATGTTCGATATGGAGGGAGAAATTCTTTCTATTGTGCTTGGATGTTGGCTAAGAGACTAATAAAAAACCTTTAAGCAATGTGGCAAGGCTTAGTGATGAACTAGTGAACTAGAACTAAAAACTGGCCATGTTGACCTCATTGTTACCCTGAGTGTGCATATAATTCTGTTACCTTCAAATAAGTTCTGCACAGCTATATAATGACAAATTTAGCTGATAAAATCAAGCATACATTAAATAGACAGTAAATCAAATTTTGACTCCATAAGGCCAAGAACAGAACTTCTATCAATTTGTTTCAAGGACTACACACAACGAACTTGTTAGCTTTGTGATTTTAACTTCCAAGGTTACTTCATGTTTTTCTTTTCTTGTAGACAGTTATACTTCTCTAATGTAATGTTTCTTTGCATTTTAAGAGCCCCTGGATAGGTTTAAGGGATTATGTGTGGTCAAAAATTGGTAATAATAGATGTTAGGAAAGAAATGTTTTATACTGGACGGCTGTTTGTTTTCATTTAGATTCACTAATCATGGAGAACAACTTTACAATTTCCCAGGTAGAACCTGATAAAGCAGAAGGATGCAGAGTCCCCAGGCAGGTGCAAAGGAGAGTCCTTTATTCCAAAACCCAGGCCTTTTTAAACAGTTAGGCCTTTATCAGTTACACAGTTTTAAATCATAACAAACACCTTCCAACCAACCACCACACACCTCGATGAGAACACATATTGGTTATATAAATTGTTCTTCTACCTCTGATTCAGCTGGGTCACTTTCTCATAGTCCTCTTCTACTTAGCTGCAGTAGCAAGCCCAAGACATGATTTTACCAGGGTAACAAGGCCCTTATTTTGTAAGGTTTTACCTCTATGCAACAAAACCCAATCAAACTGGCTTTAAAAGATGAAGAAAGTTCATAATAAAAATTAAATTAAAGGGGAAATTTCTAAATAAAATATTCTAGAACATTTTATGAAAATTGAATGGAAGCTGCAGTATTAAAGACGATAAAATTGAAGGAGACATGCATTATTAGAGAACATAAACTAAATCAGCTCTCCAAGGGAAACTTTTGCTGTAGAACAATTAAAACACTTCTCTGATATTATTGTACCTCTAAATTATTCAGTGTACCAGTCAGTCTTGTGAGAGAAAGAAAATTAAAGCTAACCTTAAAACAAGAATAAAATGAGCTAGCTTTGAATACTAAGGCAATTCAAGAGAAATGAAAGCTGAAATGTAGCACAGGAGATCAAGGAACTAATTGTTTCATAGTGTTTCTTGAGAAGCATAGTCAAATCATAGAAAAATAAGTCAGGACAGGTCTCTTAAAGAACACTTTACTGATAGAGTGAATCATCAACTCTCACTTAATAAAAAAGAATAAATACTGATGTTAGAATTTGTTTTGCTTCCAGCAACAGTGCTGAGCCACTATTACAGAAATATACTTTAATTTCTAAATTTCCTCTATAGTTTAATATCTCATTATAAAATAAATAAATATCTCATTATTAAATAAATTAATTAAATATCTCAATATTAAATAAAATCCTTTTATTTAATTCTATTTGTTTGAATCACAGGGGCCAGGGAGCAGACAAAGTTTTCCTTTGCAGCAAATCTTCTTTGCTGTCTCTTTACCATAGTCTTTCATGTATTTGAAAATCACTAATGTTTTCAGGGATCAGTCTTTGTTTCTCTTAAAAGTGCTATTTTCATAAGCTTACCATAAGTAGTTTTTCTAACCATCTATTCACATCTCCTGCTTTCTGACAGGTCACATCCAAATTTACATGTGAAACTGAACTATGCACTTTACCTGCACCAGAAGCACATCACTTTTTAGAGAATGAAGTGTACATTCTTTTACATTTAAAGATTTAAAGATTTAAGATAACAAGTGTAGAATTAATCTGACCAATTTTACATACCCAAATTAAATATGTTTATGTGTGAGATAGTCAATCTAGGGAACTTTTATTGAGGCTTATTAATAAATGATTGATCTTGTACCCTGATAGAGACTAAATTCAAGAATTTCCAGTTAACTTGTTTGTTGCTAAGAAACTAAATATTCTCCAGGGAGTCTGTGTCTTTTCTTTGATTATACAGGGAGTGAAAAGTTACATCCTGAAAAGTAGATCTTTAAATTTAGTCAGATAAAACGTAGTCTGTGTGTCCATGAATATATATATATATATTTCCAAATCTCTTGTCTGGTCTTCAGAATTTCAGCTTTTATTTTTTTATTCTCCAAGTGTTATAATTAAACCAAAACAACAGCAAACAAAAATAAATAAAGGAGATATACATTTGATAGAAGTATGAACTCTAGATTTTTCTGAAAATAATTAAATTAATGCTTTTCTGAGATACCTTACAACAATGATATTATTTCTGATTCAAAAAGCTAGCATTAGTAATCCTTTCTATGAAAAATATATAAGAACATACATAATCGACATAATTTAATTTCCTATTTTGATGACTTCCATGGGCAAACCTTGGAAGAGATCTTTAATTATTTCCCCTGATTAAATATCAACTATTGTAAAATTTTTCTTTTTTATTCAAATGAATCAATGATAAGACACACTTAAACCCCCCTTTTTTTCAAGCCAACTCTATTTTCTTTTTAGCATAGAGCAGAGCAGATATTGAAGGTAGCCAGTAAGGAAAAGACCTGTCTGTATTTTTTGCCAGAAAAATAAAGCCAGCAATCCAGTAAGAAAATGCTTTCTGTTCTTAAGGACTCATCTTATCATAGATAATTACATTTTACCTGATGGCAAGGATCCCACAGTGACTGCTGATGAAAACTGTGGTTTTCTCTGTACTTGGTGTGTGTTACTCTTTTGTGTTCATTTGCTATTCACAAAAAGAGTTAAATTCATATTTCTTTCCTGTCTACATTTACCAGTGTGACTCCAGAGACTCTGAAAACTAGATTCTTGTATCAGATTGCCATGCCATCAATTTACAAAAGCAAATTTATCAAAAACACCTGTGGCTGATTTGCAGAGTCATCTATAGGGTAGATTACATTTAAGGCAACTAAGAAAACTAATGAATGAAAGTTTCTTTTTTTCACACTTTCTTAATGGAGATGCCTGAGACATCTAAAGAGCTACATCTCTTCTTGCCTTAGTTAGCTCGTTTAATGAAAAAGGGAAGCAATACAATCTCTTCTGTGTGAATATGCTCCCTGCAGTGTAATTGATTTTTGTGTATTTTTGTTTGCTGCCTTCAGAGAGATTCTATGCTTTCCCCATGTTATAGTCTAGCAGAAGAGATGCAGTAAGAGGAAATTCACATGTTCAGGCCATAACCAGAAGTCCTAACTGTCCAATAGTCAGAAGTACTTTTCAACCTGCTGATAATATTTGAGATCTGAAATGTTGTCCAAGATGTCAGATTTAATTTTGCAAGTTTTCATCTGATTTGTTGAAAGTGAAGCAGGTCACCATCTAATGCAGTGAAAAGTCTCTGCATTTCAATGCCCTGCTGTGTTCAAGTGTGAACATAATGAAACAAACCTGCAGCCCAGTAAGACTTTTAATGGAGGACATCCCAGTAGTGCTTCTTTGTCTTCTTTTCCAAAGAGAAATCGACTTCAAATGCTTTCAAAGAATAAACTTAATGTAATGCAATATATTTAGAAGAGAGGCACTTAAATAGCCCAAACCAAACCTCTTAGGACTTCATAGATCAGTTCTGTCTTAAGTTTCACCAGTGGTTTTGTACAAAGAAGGGTTTTATGGTATATGGATGTCTTCCAGGGCATGTAAATATAGGAACTATTCTATTTGCAGAACTGAGGGTTGTATAGAAAAATTTTATTACCATTATTATCATATTATGAGGCATTGCAGCTCTGGAAAAGCTTTAAGGTTGGCTGCATGCCTGCAGAGACTCAATATCGCCTTAGAAACCCAGGTAATTCATGGAAGAGAAGCTGGAACAAGATATAGTAGGAAATATTCCCTCTTCAACCTCCATAAGCCAAAGAGCTTCATCAGTCATTTTGTCAGCAACTGTTTTCCTACACTGCATCCACACGTATCAGAAAATTATTTCATGTCATAACAAAACAGGGCAGGAAATTTCTGCATGGTCAATAAAGTTCTCACTCATGTTGTCCTCATTATCAGCAGTAGTTTCCTCATACTCCTTTTCTACTTGTTTTTTCCTACCACATTCTTCACATCACAACCATGTTCTGTACCTCACTAGTCTGAAAGAGATCTTTTAACTTGCAACTCAAATTCTTATTTGGCTAGCAATGTATGCTCATTTCTTATTCAGATTACAGGGGTCTTTTTTCCTCTTGATTTTTTCCCTTTTGAAAATTGTTTACAAACAAAAATCATTTGCTGTTTTAGTCCTATTTTGCTAAATAAACAAATTATTAGAAGGAAATTCTACCCCTCAGCCACCTTAATGGACACTGTTTTCTCTTTGTTATCAACCGAATTAAAAAAAAAATCCAATATCAGAAAACAAAGGTAAATAAGGAAAAAAAAGGATACCAACATTTCTTAACATTTTGGCATGATTAAAACTTACTGATGTACTCACTGAAACAAATTTGCTGTTTTAAATAAAAATAGTTTACAAATTTTTGTGTTCACTACTAAATATTATATACAACACTTGTGAGATAAAAGGGGGGAAATTCCCTTTTCTGTTTACAGCTGATAATAGTATTTTTTATTTCTACTTCATCTTCTTGAGGGAAATACAATGCAAAATATATCCATAAGTATTTTTCATATGAACATTGAAACTCAAAGTTTGTGGATTTGCAAAGATGTGCAAGATTAGTGAGATAGATTTGCTTGGTGCTTACACCTTTCCTGCTGGCCAGATCAACAATTCTGGTGTTGTAGTTCAGGGCTGTAGGAAATGAACATCAGGCAGCTACCTTGTAAAAAGGCTAAGAGGAATTAACATAAAATATAAGATATTTCATTTTGAAAAGGAAAGTGAAAGCCCTATTCAATCACTTGGCACACTAAATGTCAATTTTTTATCACTTTATCATGACAATCCTTAAGATTCAGCATGGAATCTTTTTGCTCTGAGGAAAAATAAAGCTGTATTTAAAATTTTGCAGTAAATCTCATAGTATGTCTGTAACTTGGCATTTCTCTTTGCACTGATTTAGCATTTATACCCCTATAATATTTCTTTTTCTTAATACTTGCTTCTTATATTAAATTTGTATTAGTGGCTTCTTTTATTGTCATTGGTTTTTCATTGTACATATAATACTGTCACAGGTACAAAACTGTATTTAAGGTTCTGTCATGATTTTTGTGCTAAGGCCTATTTTTTTATATATTCTAAAAAGAAAGATCCTTTCGAGAAGATGTAACCATATTGCAAATTTCTAGATAACAAAATGGCTACTTTAGTTAAATATCCTATTTTTTCTTATTTTTATATACTAGGAAAAGTATTTAAAATAAGAAAATAGTGATACATATATTTGAAGTTGTTTCTGTGAATAATTACTTTTTATCTTAGCTTGATTCTTTTATACTGAAAGAAGATTCTTATTTGTGATTCTTATTCATACTAAATAGGAGACTTTATTTTCTCTGATTTCTCTTAATCTCTGATGTGCAAATTCTCAAGAATGGCAAATCAAGTCTAGTACAAAACTAGTTATTTATTGAATAGACAGGTTATTAACAGACAAAAGGCCTAAAACAGTCACTTACTACACAGGATAAAACAAAAGATCTACTAGTACATTACATCAAACAGCACAAAACATGAAGGTACCTCTGTTATTGATAGCAGAGAAACAGATTACACATTAGGAGTCAGTGTAATTTACACTGAATTGATGATGTGGTGCACAAAGTCCTTTCACTCAAGCTTCAAGAGAGTAACCACAAAGTGGCATCCTGACTTGGAGGGAAAGACCCCACACATTTCTAGGGAATGTGCAGAATTCTTCTGCTTTGTGAAAGTTTGGTGTAGCTTTCATAGCTTTTAAAGTGAAGTGTCTGTCAGTCAGAAATTCAAGCTTATCTTCCCACAACCTCTTTCAAGGTAAGATGTTTACTGTCAGCTGGGAATGTCACTTCCATGGCACCGGATTAACTCACTGCAAGACAAGGTGTCCTGATTATTTCACCAATGAGCAAATTTGTGGGAGAGGAAAGATGCCTTGTGTTGTTACACCAACTTATAGGCAACAGTTAGGACATTCTAGGGTGGGGGGACATCCTGCCACACCTGGTTAAAGGTCTGAACACAAAACAGAAAGGAAGAAATATTTATGGATTATGCAACAGATTTCTAAGCTCAAAAAAGGTCTCTGTAGTTAAAAACCTGGGCTTCATTAATCAAGAATGAAAAGTCTCTTAAACTAAGAAGAATGTGTGAAAAAAATAAATAAGACATAGTATTGTCACATCATTAGAAATCAATTTCAAAAGAATTTTCTCTCTCACTGTTTACTTATTCCCTAAGTGAAACAAGCTGTGCTTTTGGTATCAGCCTAGCATATATGAGATGCAGAAAATTAATTTTTGAAAAATTGTTTAATTAATGATAATTAATATACATCAATATTTAGAAATAGAAATTAAGAGGGACATTACAGAGATACAAAATAAATATATACATAAATAGATGACTAATAACAAATTGTGCTTTTAAAAAATCGTTTATGATCAATAGTAATTGAAATAATGTTAATACTTTTATTTCCACTTTCTCCAAGATGTCTCACCTCTGCTTTATGTTCTTTCTCTATTTTAGCTAAAGAAAGTCTAATTTGTCTGACTTCTGTGTAACTGAAATCCATATATTTTTGTATCATTTTCTTTGCATGACTTTCGCATAGTTTTTTCAGCAATTATGTAGAATTTTCTTCATGTATATGTATAACTATGCCTGAAATCATCTCATTGTCAATTAACTTCTGCAAATACCCTGTGTCAAATCATTTTATGTGGTACACCTTATTGCAAAATAATTTTTCATTCCAATTTATGGCAAAAATAACTTTTTTTGAAAATTATTTGCAAAGTACATAATGAACTAGCTTATCTCTGCTCCCATTTTTCTTTTGCATAGTTCTCTCATAATTATATTAAAAAATATTTTCCTCACTTTAGACCTCTTTGTTTTCACTACACTGCTAAGTGATTCTAAAAAAAAATAGGTGCTTTGACAGGCAATAAATGCTTCTGCTTCCAAAGTTACCCTAGAGTTTGGGCTTACAGATTTTGAGAATTTTAGGCCCTTTTAAAACCAAGTGAAGATTATGACCTCATTATGCTGATCAAAACAATTTTAACAACACTAATACAAATACTTGTTTGATTTTGGGATAAATGCATTTCTAATGCTTAATAGTCCTTTGACTTTAAGCTGTAATATGGTAAGATAGTACACTGGCTTTAAGATAGTACAGCTAAATATTAAAGATGTAGACATTTGGTACATAAAGATGTGTGCATTTGGACCTCTCTTTTGTTTCTTCTTCTGCTTGACAGACCTTGCTTTTATGAAGTGGCACATCTGTCTATGAGGATACATATGGTATATGCAACAGTGATAAAATTAACATAGGTATAGATTAACCTTGGCTTTCTATAAGAAAAGATAATAATAAAACTGTGTGGTATACTTTCAAAGAGAGGAAAGAAACCATTGACATACTTTAGCAGTGAAGAAAAGCATATCTATCTCAGAGCAGAGAAAAAGATCTCTTCACTTCCTCCTATTTCCCTACCTCTTCTTGCTCTACTCCCAAGACACCTCATGCTTCTGTGGGAGCCATGTGGAGAGTACAGTTTTTACTACAAAATAAATTTGGAAGACAAAAGAAAATACAGAAAAGCTAGGACTCTCTGTCTGAAGACACAAGAAATACAAATTAAATAAAAACAAAAGTTTAAAAACAGTAGTTATATATTATATAAAATATTAAATAACACATTTGCAGACAGGTACAGAGGAGCATGGTGTAAAAAAGGCCAGGGAAGTGGAGATGAGAGGTAAGTATTCTTATTGGAGAAGAAATATTGATAACAAAGGGGAATAGAAAAAATACAAATCTGTACCCTTTTGTAGTAACAGAAGAGAAGGGATGAAAGAAAAATGTCAATAATCACATCTATCATTTACATAAGTATGAATCTTATTTTTAGAGTTAAGAGTGACAGCCAGTTGTATCACTGATATATCTCATGTATCTCCTCATGTTCACATATCCTTATTTTCATCCTCCATATTATTAATGCACTTAGAAATATCTAGACTAAAATACCAAAAACCAAAAGGGTCTTTGATTGTTCCTTCAATTCATTCTTGGAAATCAGAGACAAAAGAAGCAGAGGTTTATGTGGGTTTTGTTTGGTTGGGTTTTGTTTCATTTGGGGGGAGGGGGGATTGTTTTTTCTGATAAAATGTATTATTCGAGTTTTGATAGGCAAAGTGAGAACCTATCTCTGACTGAGGTTGGCTAAGCTAGGGTCTAATTCAAGGTTACAAGATTTTGTAATTGTAAGAGTTGAGGACTAGAACCAATTCAAATGTTGAGGTTTTTATTCTACTTTCATGGATATGAACTATTCAGGGACATACGTGCACTGTTTGGCACCAAAGGCAATTCATCAGAGAATTTCTCAAGATTGAATTCTTTAACAACATAATTCTGCTTTAGCTTAAGTTGACTTCAAAGGGATTCTGCAAGTTATTCAGGGGCTGAGAGTGGCCTTAAAGATCTGAAATAAGTCCTTGACTGTAAAGCTTAATTCATGTACTGTTTTTAAAAGAAACAAGTATTTCCTGTGTTTTAGAGGCTTATTTTGTCAGAAGATGTAGTAGAAACCATGTCCTTTAGCTGAATTTAAAGCCTGGTAAGAATCAGAGCTGTAGAACTAACATGCTTTTGGTTTGGTGGATGGTACTGTGCATGCATGGCAAGGTTTTGGTAGCAGAGGACGTTCAGGAATGGCTTCTCTGACAAGCTGCCAGAAAGTTGCCTCATTTTTGACAGAGCCAATGTGAGATGGCTCAAAGATGGACCCACTGCTGACCAAAACTGAGCCCATCAGCATTGCTGGCAGCACGTCTGTAACAACATATTTAAGAGGGGAAATAATTGCTGCACAACAGCAGTTGGGAGAGGAGCAAGAACATCTGAGAGAAGCAGATGTGAGTGAATTCTGCAGACCCCCAGGTCAGTGAAGAAGGAGGGGCAGGAGAAGCTTCAGGTTCCAGAGCTGTAGGTCCCCTGCAGGTTTTGATGCAGCCCTTGGTGAAGCAGCATGCCCTGCAGACAATGGAGGTCCACACAGGAGCAGAGATAACACCTTTAGACTGTGGAGAATCGTGCACTGGAGCAGTTGGATGTGACCAAAGGAAGCTGTGAGCCATGGGAAGTCCATTCTAGAGCTGGTTGCTGGCAGAGAGGAGAGAGGAGTCTCTTCTGTGGAGAGAGGAGTCCATGCTGGAGCGGGTTTGCTGGCAGGATGCATGATCCCATGAGTACTACACACTGGAGCAATGCATTCCCAAATGACTGCATCCCATGGAATGGAGCAGTTTGTGAAGAAATGCAGCCTGCTGGAGAACTTCATGAAGGGACTCCCCACCAGAGCAGGAGGAGTGTGAGAAGGGAGGAGCAGCAGAGACAATGTGTGATGAATAGACCCCATTCCCCTTCTCCCTGCGTACCTTGAGGGAGAGGAGGTAGAAAAATCCAGAGTAAAAGTGAACCCAGGAAAAAGGTCAGGGTGGAAAGATGTTTTAGGAACTCTTCAAATTTCTCATTATCCTACTCTGCGCTGATTGATAATAAATTAAGTTAATTTCTCACATTTGAATCTGTTTCACCCATGACACTAATTGGGGAGTGGATCTCTCCCTATCTTCTTATCTTGACCCATATGAGCCTTTCATATAGGCCTTGTAGTTTCCTCCCCCTGTTGATTTGAGCAGTGATAGAGTAGCTTGATGGGCAACTGATGCCCTGATAATGTCAACCTCCCCACTTGGCTATCACAGAAAAACAAATATGAGCTGGTTTCAGCAATGAAAAATAGTTCAAATTTAATTGTATTGTAGATAAATTATTTAGTGTTAAGTATTTTGCTCACATCTGCATAAGGTTTAATTTTGAAAACACTTCCAAAAAAATTTTTGAAATGTTAATGGAAACAAGGGGATTTTATAGGTGAAACTAATTGAAGTATAAAAGAGATCTAAATATATACTTTCGTGTGTCAGCATTTTTTGTATAATATCATTAATGACTAGGGAAAAAAATCCACTCTGTAGCTTAAGAATATGCAAAAGGACACAATAATAACATTAGTAAATTATGGACTAAGTGTGGTTATAACTCTTGCACTTCTTTGAAAATTCTAGACTATATTAATGACTAAAAAACAACAAAGGAGTAAAGAAAAGTGCCAAAGAGCTGAAAAAAGATAGCCTAATACTGTCATCTAATATTTCTGAAAACAGTTTATGTTTATGGCAACAAATTTTGCTGAGTTGCCTAGAGGAAGAAGACTAACCTATTTGAAATATGACATTTTCTTTGTTGGCAGAAAACTACTGTATTTTCATAAACTTATTTGTGGCTGTCCTGGTTTTGGACAATTTAGGAAGAAATCAAAACATTCACCTCAAACATTCACCACTTCTCTTTCACTCTAAAAAAAAATGCACTAGAGGTAAGAATTATTTATTAAATTGAATCATCTGAATTATTTCCAACGATATGACATATTCATTTTCATTTTACTAGAAGGAATAAACACATTTTGGTAAACAACTTTTTGACAAAACTGTCCTAGAATAATGAGATATATCTTATTCAGATCATGTACATCTGGTTCTCAAAACATGAGTATTCAGAGCATTCTGATTCAGAAGGTGATTATATTCAGACTAGATACAGTGGAGTTTATTTTTCTGTATTTAATAGGACTGTTTTGCACGGTTAATCATTTCAAGTAAAATCATGCAGGCCATCCAAGCCTCCAAGTTAGCACAAGCTGACTACTTTTTTTATCTACAGCATGAAACAGTCAAGGATCAAAAGTGTCTTGTGAGGTATTTGAGGAGAGTTTAGGCCTTTATGTCACTGGGAATTGTAAACATACACTCACTGTCAGAAAATGCACACATGTATAGTGTTGGACACAAGCCTGCTTTACAGTGCACTTTATAGTAACACTTAAACATAGTCTAATTCCTTCTTACTAAAGGTTTACAGTGGCAGCCTTAATGCAATTCTAACCAAGAGAGGCAGAAAGTAGTGCAGTGTGAAGAGGTAAATGCTTCCTAGTGTCTCCAGTTCTGTTTTAAAGCTCATTCCAACAGGTAGGCTGCAATATATGCTCAAGAGTGCAAGAGCAAGCCTGTTCCCCAGCTGAGCAGAAGGAACTATTTCTTCACAATCTGCACTATACTTAGTCCATAGAAATCCTCATCACCAGAAAAGCAAACACCAGATTGTACTAATATTAATGAGCTTCTGTGATGCTGTATGTATCTATGTGCCACTACAGCTTTTAAAGACCCGGTATCTCTCTTCCTCTCTCTCCAGGATGCATGTGTATATATATCTGTTTAGGGTTAAATTCATAATCTATTCTAGGGTCAATTTCTACATTTTAGTGACCAAAGAAATCTATGCCACCAGAAGTATCAGGATTATGTAGTCATCACATCATTAACTTGCATTATTTTATTGAATCTTTTTTCAAACCCTTACCTGTAAACCCAATGCTAACAACAACCTAACAATAGCCCTAAACTCATCCCTCAGTCTCTAATTCTGACCTCTAAATCTTAACAATAACACTAATACTAATACTGTTACTAATACTAATACTATTACTAATATCAATAAATAATAACAATAATTAAAAAAACTTGCTTGTTGCAGTTGCCCACAGGTAGGAGCTGCATCATCTGCCACATGGGAAAGTGCAGGAATGGGCTGAGTGTCCCATTTTCCTTTAGTTTGCTTCTTGTCTGTTGCTAACACTAATGTTTGCTGAGAATAAACCTATTTATTTGGCTTCTCTGTACTGAATGGTCTGATACCAAAGACATTCTAAGCTACTTGAATTTTAATTTGTTCTGCTGTCCACTTCCAGCTTCAAATTTCTTCACTACTCATTTCCCTTTGGCCAGTACATGCTCCTGGTCTTCACCCACATTTGCCAAGTCTTTTTCCTACTTCTAAGGTCAACACTATCATATTTAATTAAATTATTTGCAAAGTCACACGTCCTCATTTAGTACTCTTTTGCTGCTGAAGGCTAAGGAAAAGAAAAAAAGTAAAATGACATTTGCTGAAGCTTGTGACCTATTTGCTGGGGACACAACTGTCTGATTTGCTGATGTCTTTATCATGCAGCATGGTTACCTTGTAGAAAACTGATCATGTGCGCATACAATGCAATAATACATGTGCCAAAGACCCCAAAATTATGGTCTCTATATAAGTCTAAAATATCTCAATTCAGAAAAGATATTTCACTGAAAAGTTCTCTGAAAAAAGTAAGCACAGTATGTATCACTGATTAAAAAGATCAATAAAATTAAGAATGGTCAGGATTACAGGTTTGTGCCACTGTGAAATCTGTAGTATGCTAGAAAATAAGATCAATGAGAATAGTCAAATATAAGGAGTCATTTTCATAGAAAAAGAGGCTGAAGGGAGTGTAACACTTCACCTTACGAAACAGGTGGCTTACAACACCTGGTTGCAAGCATTGGGAGTCTGTAAAGTCATGAAGAGCATAAATGGTGAGGGTAAAGGATCACATGCATTTTTCTGTGCATCACAGGCAAGCTAGTGAAGCTATAAAGGATTAGCAGTATGCTGGTTTCCTCTGTTGTCATGATTTTGTGGCCAAATGTAACAGTTTTAAACAATATGAAAGACATTTTCCAATCAGGGCTGCAAACAACTTCTGCACAAGGTTGTAGTGACAAAATCCTGGTGGGGTTTCCAAGTGTAGTTTGTGTACAGAGACACACGTGGAGTAGTGATACTAAAACATGAGACCCAACAGCAGCATGCCACTCAAAATTTCCTTATGTCAGTGGAAACTCTTACGTTATAAAAATTGTTCTTTTCCTGTCTTCCCAAGAAGGTTCTAATGCCTCTATTCTTATTATTCTAATGCCTCAAACTACTACATTCCTAAATCCATTTTGTTTATTATTTCAGTTGTGTTGAAACCTGTGAGTCACATCACACTATAAATTTTGCAAAGCACTCTGTCATTGATCTGTGAAAATTATTTTCCCTGCCCTGTTAGTTTAACCACACAAATCCAGCAGCTATACAGTGCCTGTGCTCAGCAAAGCTTGCTTCTAATTTATTTTTGCGACATTTGGATTATGTCAATGTCTGTCTTCTTAGATTTTGTACTGCATATCATACAGTTTCATCAAAACCAAGAATACTTTAATTGCAGATGCCAGAATATAACATGCAAAGTTATACACAGTTAATTTCACCCTATCATTTTGTGAAGCCAGCAGGAATTTATATTGTGATCCAGTCAGTGAGATCTGATTCTGTGCTTAATATACAAACTGAGAGGTGCTGAGCAGATGCTGATCACTGTTGGGGAACCAGCTGGATGTTGGTGAGTGGGTGGTGAGCAATTCCATAGTGCATTATTAAACTGTTCTGTTCTAATGTCAGTGATTTTATCTTTTCTTGATTCTCCTTTCCATCCCACCAGAGACCCAAGGGGGAAGTGAGGAAGCACCTGAATGATTCTTAGTTGCCAGCTGGGGAAACCTCAACAAACCTCCCTCTTTTTGGTTTCTGATAATGTGTCTTCACCTTTGGGAACCTGGCTTCTAGTTTGACTCAGTAAAAGCTCCTCAGACATTTTATTTCAACTATGCCTTCTAAAACATTTTTTTTTTATTGTTCACCTATCCCCATACCCTGCATTTCCAGTTCCACTACCTGCAGAGCAGATTCAGTTCCCTTTTTTTTCCTTCACATCTGAACAGTTTGTCCTCATATTTCATCATCCTCCCTATTTTTTCTCACAACTGTTTTTGTTCTCATTTGCTTTCCACCTTATATACCCTTCTGGAATCATTCCCTAACCTTAATGTACAGCTGCTCCCATCATTCTAACTATTTTCCCATTCTTTATGATGAAACTTCATTTAATTCTATCTTCTACACCTTTTCTTTTTTCCTTTCAGCAAAAGGAAAAAGGCCTTCTCCCGTCAAACAAAATTTCAGATCCCTTACCTGCAGATAAAGACTAAAGACTTCTTTTCTCACATTCTCCATATTTCTGGCTTGTACATACTTTAGCTTAAAGTTTGAAGCAGATAGTTAATTGAAAAAAAAGAAACAAACTTGTGTTTTATGAGGTATTCAATTACATGACAAGAGAAAGAGCTCACTGCTCTCAGACCAAGGCCAAATGTGAATATATACACAGTAAAGTCCACCCAAGTACTAGCAGACCTTTCTGAATAGAATAGCACATCTTTCATCTGGCATTTCAGATTCTACACCTCTAACTTTGCACATACAGCACTTGGAAAGAAAAATCCACCGGAGTGTTTTAATTCTTTTTGGCATGTTTTTCTTCAGAGAACCAATTGAATATTTTTAGATTATATTTTCCAATAGTTTTCCACCTGAGGCAGCAACTCAACGTAGAAAATGCTCTCACAAGTTATTAACTTCCATGCATTTGCAAAATCTTAAGAAAATGCAGAAATGCTACTAGGCCTTCTGCAATAATGTAATATCTTTTCAGAATTTTTTTTGCTGTCAGCAGAATTTACAATATCACATCTAATCAAACCCTTACTTCTCCAACCATACTTATGTACTAACTTCTGTTGACTCATGAATTTTTTACTCAAATCAGTATGTTGCTTCTGGCTTCCTTCTTCTTCAAAGGGAAACCACATGAATATTCTTATGTTTGTATAATTATTTTTAAGTTAATTTAATATTCAAGCATTTCTAAAGTAAGTAAGTGATTAAAAAGTCCCAAAGAGTCTGTGCATTTTGCATCACTGGAGGTACTCAAAACTTACCTGAAGATGATCATAACTCAAGCTGCTGCAGCTTAGAAGAGTGTTAAACCAGGACAAGATGACCTCCAGAGGTTCATTCCAACTTCAACAATTTTGTTTTACATGCATATTAGGAGTGAATCATCAGTTTGCCAATATCCTTCTAGAATTTTTATTTTAATTGGTTTTGATTTAGCTGTTCTGGACCCAGCCCTAGAGTAACAGGCCTGCTAGGATAGAATTTAAGCCTCAATATTACATTGACAATTCCTATCTACTAAATTGTCTATTATAGATAAGTCTTGGTCAAAGACTTCCCAAAACACATCCCAAACCATGTGGGACTTTTAAAATATTTTGCATTCAGCTTTTTTAAATTTTACCTTGTCTTTTCAGGTCCAATTTATTAAAGGACATTACCAGTGAACTTCTAAGTAGATTTGCAGAGTTAAATAGTATTCACCTTCTTATTTTCTCTGAAAATGGAAAGTTTGTTCACCACTGTAAGAAAATTACCTGTCTGTCTTTCTCTCAAACAATCCCTATAAAATGTGAGCTCTTGGCACCCTTTCTAATCTCTTCAGTCCATTCTTAGCTACGTCACTATTAGTATTCCTTTTATCTTTCAAACACTTGAAAAGCTCGTTATATTTCTGAATTTAGAAAATCGCAGTATAGATTTTCATTGAATGTTTTCTTCTCTTATCAATTTACTAGATCTTCAAAGTATTTGCTACTACTAAGTGCTATGCTACTTTCTATAATATAATCTCCACCCCTGTCAGGACAAAAAAATTCATGAGAGGGATGAGTTTCTTTCTGTTCCTGATTGTGTTGATTTCCACACATTGTGCATATCTACCTGATAGGTGACAGGAAATAAAGATGTACAGATGTATATGCTACACCTTCATTAATTCAGTGCCAGTCACAATAGCTCCTTCTCCATATTTGCCATTTAATTATGTTCAATCTGAAAGTCTAAGAAAGTTACACCAAACTTTGGGCAGTCTCCTCTTAGACTGGTTTTTAAAAAACTGCTCTTCTAAATCATAGTAGTATCTACATGTGTAGGAGATGCATGTGCTGAATGAATGGGAAAAAATTAGAGGTGGAAGGAAGATTTCAGAGAAAATTGTTGTACATGAACGATCTGTTCCCTTCTCATGACCTGCAAATTTTGGTTAAAACTAAGAATGCACAAAAAAACCCCCCTGTTCTGAATGCATCTGCTGGAGAAAAAAAAAAAAAAAAAAGAAATGGGAGAAAGTTAGCAATAAAAATAATGTGGGCCCCATGGATGAGAAAGAAAAGGACAAAATTCAACTTTCTCCTCTCATTTCCATTTTTCCATCAAAGGTAGGTAGAGAAATTCACATGGTATCACCTCACAAGCAACCTATAGCTCAGAGAGGATATTAAATCCCAGATATCTAAACCTTAAGGTCTTCTAAAGCGCTATACATTCTTAGAACATTTACCCTTCCTTGCTTCCCTCTTCTGTTGTGTGAGTTACTCTGTTGGTCTGCTTTCATCTTTTCTGAACAGACAAAGTTTAACCTTATCCTTCATGATCCTAGACTTTTCCCTCCTACTTTAGCATGCTGTTACACTAAAGTGCACACAGATTTTCATGTTTATAATTTTTCCAGGAATGTCTTTAGTTAACATATTCCATCTGGTATATTTTTTGTGAATTATGAACTTCATCTTTAATTTTAGATATTGGAACTGATTAATAACTTATGTCTGATTCTTGCAATATAGAAATCGTTCCTTCCCAACTTGTTTTTCTCCCTTTCTTTTCATAGGAGTGAATACTACTAATTCACAAGCACACAGACACAAAACTATAGTAACTGTAGAAGTTAATTTACATGACAGGAAATTCAAACACTAACACATAAGTACATCTGAGATTATTATGAATCTGAAAATTTTTTAAAATAATACCTTTTTGGTGTTTTTTTAAAACTCAAAGAAAATGTTAGAAATATGTCCTCTTTAAATTCAAAGACAAATAATCATCCCATTTTATGTACGTACTCTGTAATCTTGTTGTCTCTGGATGAAAGTTATTTTTAAAAATGAGTCTTTGCCTTCCAACGTATTTAATTTATGATATTTTCCCTCATGCCCTGAAAGCACAAACCTGTATTTTGAGGCCCTAAAAGATATTTCCCTTAGACTGTTCATGAATGGTTTTTATACATAATATTAAACTGTTACTTCTAACATGCTTTACTCTGTTTACTTTAGTCTTTTGTTACACTCACGATCTACTGATGCTTTTTGGTTTGGAAACAAAAATCTGGAGAATGTAAAGCTTATCTTTCATGTAATTAGTCACCCATAATTTCTCCAGCGACAAAGATAATTGGTGCTACAAAAACAGGTTTTGAAGAAACTTATCTTTCACAGAATTTGCATGGACTAAGCAGTTACTGGCAGGAAGAAAATCTGTTGGTTTTAATGTCTACACCAGCAAGTGCAATGCAGTCCATTGAAATTGCCGAAGTGCAGTTAGTAAGAGCAGGGCACACTTGTGGCATTAGTTTAAAGGAACAATTCTCCAGGGATTTTTTATTCCATAGGGTAAAAATCTGCTGACATAACATGGCTTCGAAAAACCCTTCATGGGTTTTTTCACTGAGCTACCTCTTCACACAGCAACAAAACTAAAAACATTTTCTGGAAAAGATTAGTAGAAAGACTGATATATTTATTTAGCACTGTTCCCACTGAAATAAAGCTAAATCTTGGAAAGAAAAAAAAGCCAACTCAGAGAAATAAAGCATGGATTCCTAGGGAACATATTTGTCTTCATCCCTCAAGTACTCGAATCCTGTTATACAAGCCAGGAAACACAAGTCTGGTCCAAATCAAACATAATTAATTGCTAAAGAAGGAGTGCGTTGCATGAATAATATTCTGTAATATTGTTTGAGATGGAATACATAATCTATATCTATAAAATCTATACAAATCTATAAAATTTTACAGGATATCAATAGATTGGAAAGATAAGCAATGCATTATCAGTTGACAACAGAAATGTTTCAGAGTCCCATTTTCAATATTTATCCATCTCTGCCTTTTGGTTCATATATTTTTAAGGCACCAAACTAAATGCCAATAATTGTCTTAGTGGTATCTTACTCCAGCTGTAGGGGAGAAGAATGTTTTATATGCCTACAATTCTCCAATTCATCAGAATCACTATAGTACAGTTTCTGGCTCTTTCTTTTGATGTAAGTCAGTGAGATAAACTACTTTTTAGATCATACTGGTGGGATATCAACTGCACCAGCATACAAACTCTTGGAATTTAGAGGAGTAGTGTGCATCATGAATAATAAGTAGATCAGTTTTCCTGTGACCCTTGAGTGTGTGTGTGTCAAAGATCAGTGAAAGTCAATATGTGGTCTTCAATTTTTTTGGAGTGTCAAACTCCCCTAGGTTATATTACTCT
The DNA here is from genome assembly GCA_018697195.1 of Certhia americana. NCBI lineage: Eukaryota > Metazoa > Chordata > Aves > Passeriformes > Certhiidae > Certhia > Certhia americana. The sequence continues at coordinate 54,183,272 of CM031878.1, forward strand.
TCCATAATATATCCAGTATAAGTTCTAAATCAAGATTTTTTCCCAGGATAAATGTTACAACATGAAAGTGTGAATCTCTATCCCTTACAGTTGTTGTTTTGGAAAATATTATGAATTATTATTTGCAAAAGATTAATGTGAAGTAGAAGGAATAATGATAGAGGATAGTTTGGGATTTTTCAACGCAACAAAAGAGACCCCTTTAGCTCTAGGGAGTAAGAATATAAAAAAGAGTACCCGTTTTATGTCATTGCAATTTGTCATGTTTTAGCATGGTTCTAATAAGGGTACAAAGATCAAGCTTATGTTTCAGTAAGAAAAATGTTCTTTTTCTGAGTCTCATGTTAAAACAGTGAGTCATTGTAAAATTTGAGGACTTGGTAAAATAAAGGAAACTGGTATATCCAAAGACAAGAGAACAAGGCTTTTCTAGCTCCCAGTATGATGAGAATATCCAAGTTTTCCATTCACAGGTAATCTGTTTTCTGTGCAGCATCTTGTAATTGAGCATATGAAGTTTCTAATGTTGGCAGGTATTGGTTGCTAGCCTGGAGCTAAGCACACACAGCAAATGCCATTAAATTATTTTGCCAGGATCTACAAGGAAGGAGGAATACGTCTTCTCTTAAGAGAAAAGCTCAGCATTTTGTACAATTTGTCATTTAGATTGCCCAGTAAGTTTTAAAACAAATAATTTGAAAACAAAATTAATCAGAATTTTCAGAGATAAATTCAGAAATAGTGCTTTTGATAGTAAGTAAAATTTCCAGAAATTGTTTCTCCTTGGTATTCCAAAATTTTAAAGCATGTTTGTGTTCATTTCATTAATTTGCAAAAAATTATGAGTTTCTTGAGAATATATGAATTTTGGTTTGTTTATCCACACAACATTTTATGCAACATGTGAAGAAAAATACAATGGAGTAAAAGTGGAATATTAATTGATATAAATTTTTTTTCCAAAGTTGAGATGGAAAAGAAATCTGTAATATCATAAGGAATATAAACCAGCAGTGCAAGAGGAAGGACAGGCTGTCCACTTAAAAACTTGTTCTCATGTGTTTGTGTGCGTTTCCTGCTCCTGGCAAGGAAGAATACACACAGTTGGAACTAAACTCGGAATAACCACATAAAAGGAAGTGACATGCTGCATGAGAGGAAAGGTGGCACAATGATCATCTAAGTTAGATTTACTGTGTTGTTCAAGGGGAATTAATTTTGTTTTAAAATACTTTTAATTATGTGCATTTTAATTATTAATTAAATGCATATTAATTATCTGATATCCCTAATGAAGTGTTATCAGTACAATTCCTCTGTATTTTGACTAATACTAGAAGGCAGCACTAGCTTATATGGCCAAAACATAAAAAGCAGAAGTTCTTCTCAGGAAAATTGTACCCCCAGTAACAGACATTAAATAAATCATTCTTAGTGATGAATTGTTATCTGCAATACTGATGCAATTAACGGTATCATTTTCTGAGCCACCTCAGCTTACAACACTTAACACAGAAGAAAAAGTTCACCATACCACTTCATTATCCAGAAATGATTAATTTAGCAACCAAAAACGGTAAATGAGAGATGAAGCAGATATTTATTAGTATGTCAAAAAATAATGTGAATGCAGCTGTGTCGGTTTGAGACAAGTGAAGAGGAAATGACCTGAAAGGGCTTCTCCTCTGAAGAAGGCAAGTTTTGGCACGCCCTCCCTCACCAAAGGAAAGGAATTTCTTGATGGAGATTATGTATTAACCTGTTTATTTAACAAGCAGAGTTCACGCAGGCACAGGAAGAAAGAATGAATAAGGTTAGATGCTGAAACCTTCTGGCTGTGGAGGGAGCTGTGTAATGCTCTACCGAGACCCGGGACCAGGATGCGGTGTCCCAGGAACTCCGGGTGATGGTCTGCTGTTCGGGACAGAGCAACGGGAGCAGCTCCAGGAGAAACCATGGAAATCACCGAAGAAGCTGTATGCAGCCCCAGGAAGCCTGCCTCAGCTAACAAACAAGAAGCTAGCTAAAAGCACAGCCTGTGTTCTCTCCCTCTCTCTCCTGAGGGAGAACCGAGGGTATCTGTGTTTGAGCACCGACCGTGGAAAGAATTCCCCCTGCTTCTTACCCAATTCCTCCGGGCCTAGTTTAAAGCAGCAGAACCCCTATGTGGGCATAGAACAGATGATAGGGGATACAGAATCATAATGTCACCCCAAGACAGCAGCCTTTTACAGAAGAGAGTCTGTAAGATTTTTCACCAAAAATGTGTCCTTATAAAACACGAAAGTTTCCTTGCAACAATCCAAAAATTTTCAGTGGAAATATGTTCAGCTTGACTGAGAACTGAATGGACATAGCCTGCTGATCTATGTCATATAGCAAAATAGCAAAAAGACTATTTTCAGAGAGAAGAGTCGTATTAAACAGCAAACTATATTGAGTTATTTTGAAATCCAGAACATTTCCACGGATATTTCTAGTAACATTAAGAAGAGAATTTGAGAAGAATTGACAGAGCTTTTATTTCCCACCATCTTAGGTTCAAACTCATGTTCATTATAAGGGTTCTGGACAGTCATCACTATGCAAAAAGCTTGCTTTTATATTGAGATATGATCTGAAAGCTAATTACAACAGAATTATCTTAGAAAGGACTAAATTCTGGAATGAAGCATTACAGCACTGAGATCCAGGAAAGCAATCCTTGAAGTTTAAGTTTTCGGTTCATTTTTGGGTATTTTGTGATTTTCTTTCATGATTTGAGCATAAGTACAAAAAAAGACCCCAATATTACTTTGTTTTTATTATTTTTCCTTCTGCTGAAAAGCAGTCATTTGCTGCTCAGACATCTGTGTTTAAAAGACAAGTACTACCAAAGGCTTTAACTGCTCATGAAAATTATATAAATTAATAGGAGAAAAATAAGATTCTGTACCAGATTTGTTCATTGTGGAACTTCTTCCTCTCCAGAATATTCATTGTAAATTCTACAACTTTAAGAAAAAGATTTGCTGGCGGCAGGGGGGCAAGATACTTCTTAAAGAACAATATGCTGCCTTTTTTTTTTTCATATTCCTACTTCAGGAAAAATGAAAAAAAGAATGCATTACACACTGGATTTAATTAAAACATCCAATAACTGCCCAAACTGTTTCACTTGTAGCAGTTCCTGTAAACCCATATTAGTTTTTTTTTAAAAGTAAATGTTATTTACCATAGCAGCAAAGGTGTTTACAAGCTTGCAGAGTAGCAGGCAATGTTTTATCTTGATGTTTCCCCTAATGCAGCACATTAATTCATTTTGTGGATTTTTTATCATCGATTGATAGTATAATTAGAAACTGTTACAGAGCTGCATGTAAAATGAACACTGACCTTCACTTAATTTCTGTGTGTCCTGAAGGCTGAGGAAATGTGTTTAAGCTTTCTAATAAAGATGGGCTGGAAACAACAACATAAATATTCTCAGAAAATATCACAATATAGAATACCTTTTGAAAGCTATATTTTTCTGCTTGCTCTGAAGACAGCTCAAAAAATGTTTTGAACACACCAACTTTTTAAATTAGTGTTTTTAAAAGTGTGAGTTCATATGTAATAAAAATGTTACATTTTCCTTGTCATCTTCATTTTGATGATGCATGTTGCTTTCAATTATTTAGCTCCCAAAAGATGTAATCTTAAAGATTTATGAAAAAGAGAATGCTATCCTGAAAGATATAATTTTGGTTATAAAATTAATGAGGGCTATAAAATATTTTTGGCTTTAAGTGAAACAATCATCTATGAATGTACTACTGAAAAGCATTTATGCAAATACAGAACACAGATATTTTATTGAACAGAATACTTCTCTGAATATTTTTATCTCTCCAGCAGATACTTAAATATCAATTTGTAGACAGTTGGCAAAACGGCTGCCTAACATATACCAACAAGCAGAAAGAAAAAAAATGCATCACTCAATAGCATAAAATAGCAGTGAGAGCTTGAAAACTGCCTAGCCAATGGCAAACCTCTGTACACTTTGAATTTCCACTTTTCACCCAACAGGGTATAATCCTGCAATTTTTGCAGAATCAAGACTTTTGCAAAATTTAAAAAACAAAACAAAACAAAAATTGAAGTCCCAACAGAACTCTCAGTTGTATTTATTTTGTCATGCTAGATTTTGTTATTCATTTTTTTCATGCTCTCATTTCCCTCTTCTTGTCAAGGTGGCAGATAACAGAAGTGGCACAGCAAACAGAACATTGCAACAAGAATCTTAAAGTGTTTTTTCCCCCTGTAATGCTCACAAATGTAATTTTTTTAACACGAAATTAAATTCTTAATCTTTCTTGGTTTAGTTTTATAGGTTTAAAGGTTTACACTAAAGCGTATTTGTGGACTTTTGTGGTCAGCAATGCTGAATTTTTAGGCACAGTATAAATGTTTAATTACACAATTGAATATGAATTCTCTGATCCCAGCCCTATGTTCCTACAATATAAGCTAGATTTCAGGACTGAACATTAATTCAGGAATATATAATTAAAATTTTGCATAACTGCTTCTTTGCATTAAAGAGTATGAAAATAGTGAAATGCTGGCAACCTGCTCTGTGTAGGAGTTGAAGAAATCTCCCCATGACTAGAAATATTTACCACAGTGAGAAAAAGTATGGACAAAATCATGGAAGACACCAAGGGAAAGTTATTATAAGGTTTTGCATTTTGTATAATCCTTACACTGTGAAGCATATCTAAACTTTTCCTTTTCTTTCCCCTAAACTACTAAGTTTATGCAGCCTCCCACTACTTAAATGCAGAAGTGCTTCCTTGATATTTGGGCAAAAGAATGGAGAGGAAAGAGTGATCTTTCCCTGATTCAAGTTTGTGGGAAATATTTCAACTGGCAGCATCTAGAATTTCGCATAAAATGATCACAGCTAAGATAATGTCCTAACAAAGAAGCAACATGAAGAAACAGTCCCTTTTTCACCCAGGAGTTTGCAAAACACAGGAATGATGACTCAAGAGAGTCACCCGTTTTCATATCTGTAACCAAACTGTCTAAGCATCCTCCCAAGAAAACAAGCGGCCACAGGAAATTGAAATGGAATTTTAAAGAGACATTTAGGCAAGCAATGAAAACTGTATTTTTAAAATAATTAAAATTTACTTTTATAACTTTCTGTAAATTATGTAAAATCTGACAAATCCATTGTAGATGAATTGTTTATTTACTTAAAGGAACTGTGCTGGCATGTGTAATGGAATGGCAAAGAGACTGTTCTAGCAAACTGTCTCATCTCTGCCAGGAAGTACCCTTTTCCTTCACAAAGGCGTACGTGGCTTGCAAGATATTTTTACTGAACACAATAGATATTTTTACTACAAAAGAGTAATATTTCTGAAATTTATGCTGTTTAACATGGGGACAATTTAATATCTTGTTAATTCTCTCAGAGGAGCCACTTTAAGTTTTAATTTAAAGTATGCCATGCAAAGAATTATATGGCAAACATATATTCTCCTATAATATCCATTGTTATTTTTATTGTTTTCTAAAAGCATCTTAGGAGCAGAAGTTAAAATTATGAGTTTGCCAAAATTACTAATTCCTTTCACATAGTAAAATTAAGCTCATTTTCTGGTCTTGCATTTTGTAGTTTTTGCTTTTTCATTCTTAAGCATTTGTGGCGAATTCCATGGAACTATTCTTTTACTATTAAAATTTCAGGGTATTTTTCACTACAGTCTCATTAAATAAATTAATTATATTTCATGCTCCTAGATTATGGAATATTTTTTTTCCCACAAGGTAGGCATTTTTTATGCTTTCCATCCACATACAACTAACAAATATAAATAAAAAAGCTTTGCATCCTATAATGAGAAACTAACAATGCATGTTTCTAGCGTGCTGTTTTACCACCTATTTTTCTTCATCTCTGCTTGCCTTCTGCTTATAAATACTTCTGAAACTAATTACTGCATGAGCAATATCACAGTTGTGTTTTATGCAAAAATTTGGGAACTTCATTCAATTGAAATCTTAGATTTTATGGGTTTGTTCCAGTGTCATCATGAGCATTCTTATAATAAGATAATGACCTTTTCTACACTAGTGTGTCTTATTCAATGGTACAAAATTACTTCCCTCTTTATGTTTCTGAGCCAGAAGATGAAGGATGTACTTTATGTGACAAAGTTAGTGTTCAGCAGTATAAAAAGTTGTATTCTGCCTCAGTTTCAAAATTCAACTATATTCCTGCCTAATATATTTTCCTATAGATAATCCTCCCAACACCTTCAGTAAAAAAAGTTTAGTTTACTATCACAGAAGAACAGAAATTTTCTCCAGTCAGGTTATGGAATCATGGAATAATATGATATTCAACTAAGAATTTTCCCTAGGTGTTTTTGGGAGCTTGACAAGAACAGTTCCTTTGAAATGAAAATTAGGGCTGCTAGGTGCAGCCCAAAGTGTAGATGATAAGCTTTTATAGGCTTCAGTATTATAGTAACTAAAGCTGACCAGAAGATAGAAATTCTGTTTCGGCTTCTTTTTTAGGCTTAAATATTTGCTTTTTTTTCCTTATGCTGGAAAAGAAGAAATCAGTAATTTCCTGAAAAATATGTGACAGCCACAACATGTCCAGTCTATTCCTCAAGTCAAGGCAATGGGACACTGGTTACAGTGAGCTGTATGAATCAGATTGGGTTATGGATTTGAAACCCTGGCAGACACTCTGACCTCAGAGTCCCTACAATCCACCTCTTCTCTGCAGAAACTATCCCACAACACATTACAGTAAAAAAAGCAACAAGAAAAATAATCAAAACTCACAGTAATAACTTTTTTCATAACAATTTCTAATTTCAGGGATTAGTAACAACACCTAGAAAATGCTCTGCTGCTGCTACAAGTTTTGGATTTCAGTCTGTTTGATTTGAAAGATAATAAATGCAGTGATCTTAAATGTAAATATAGGGTTTAGTTTTGTGCATCTGTACCCTCTTAAAAGTGTTTTAAAACCAGTGTAAATTAAGAACAGATTTGGATGACTTTTAGCAGACATGGATAACTACTAAAGATGCACATGAAGTCAAACTTGCTTGCAGATATATACATGGACTATGAAAGAAAACAGCAGAACAGACAAAAGAATGCATATTCATTACAATTATCTATTTCATGAAGTGTCTCGTATAATCATAGGACAGTTAAGGTTTGCAGAGACTTCTTGGAGGTCATCTTGTCGATTCCCTTCTCAAGGAGAGTCACCTACATCCAGGACCAGGACCATAGCCAGAAGCCTTTTAAATATTTTCAGGAGTGGAATCTCTACTACCACTCTGAGTTACTCATTCTAGTGCTTGATAATGCCACAGAGAAAAAGTGTTTCCTGATGTTCAAAGAGAGTCTCCTGTGGTTTTCATACTGGGGAGCCCAGTCTTAGACCCAGCACTTCTGGCTGGTCCCACCAGTGCCAAGCAGAGGGGAATGATCCCAGCTGCTGACCTGCTGGCAATGCTTGCTCTTGCCACACAAGACAAAATGTTGTTAAGTTTCTTTGCAGTAAAGATATGTTCTTGACTCATTTAATTTCTTTTGTTACTAGGGGAATAGTTCATTCAGTAGAAAATAATAATTTCAGTTTGTCCTTTTTAAATACATAAAATAATATTTATAAATTCACTGTGAATAGGAAATTATTTTTATGCAGCTGCTACACTGAAATACCAGTTTTTATTTTTTTCTAAATGCTTCTCATAAAAACTTCCTAAAAAAAGACCACACCAAAGTATCTTGTAGTCATTTAAATTAAATTTCAAGTTGTTTCAAGATGCAGTACTATTTTAATTTTTAAGAAAGAAATTCAAGAGCATTTTTTCCTTGGAACAGAATGTTTGTTTTGTCCTTCGTGGACAAACTGAAATAATGCATTTTATTTTCTATAAATGAATGCCTTAGTATGAAAAGATAGACATTATATACCAGTAAGTCTGAAAATGGGTTTTTTTAGGTACAGATTTTATTTTCCTTAATTTGGGTACTATTCCCTACAGTTACTTAGTGAAAGACCCTGACAGACTGTCATACATAGCCTTAGTTAGTCTGTTTCAGAGGGGGAGATAAACTCATTTTACAAGTACCTTTCATTGTTTCAGGAATGGACAAGCTCCACCATAAATATTCTGATACAAATTGAACATTATGCTTTCCAGAAACTTACTGGTAGTATAATAGTGGAATCCTAATTTCTCTTATTAAGCAATGTAATAATTAAATATTCAGTTGTGTTTATAGAAGTCTAGTCTTCTCAAAGACTCAAATTTATTTTTACATGTTATAAAATTCAATATTCCAGTCTTCTAGTGAATATGTAAAAGAAAGTTGGCAAATAATATGGCAAAGTTTAGAAATCAATGCAATTCTATTGGCAGAGTTAAAAACATTGATGGCTTTTGAAAATTAAAATAAGTTCTAGAAAAGTCTAAATGCCAGTTTTAATATAGAAAAGGAGTTGGAGAATGAAGCTGTTGTCCTTTTGGGGTTTTTTATTCCTTTAGGGTAACTACTAACAAGCAGGCACCATTGCTGGAAATGAAAACACATTCTGCTGTTTCATCTAGAGACAGGATTAAATTTTTCTATTTCAAGAATTTTCCTTTCTTCAAAATAATAATGGACATATTTCTCATTTTTCTTTCTAGCTTTAAAACAAGGAAATTTCATTGTGTACTGGGACAACACAAAAGCATTTAAATTTTAAATTACTATAATTACAAATCCTATGCAAAGTCTGTACAATACAGCTTTCAAACACAGACTCACTGATGAGCATGGCGTAGGTGGGAGACCACCCGAAAACTTGTGAATAAATAGTTGTCTGAAGATTCTTGTGTTTAAACATCATGCACTCCACTGCAGCAATCAAGGTCTTACTGAGAAATGCAGTACTATTTTACCTTTTCTACTTTCAGTGTAAGGCAGTACTTACTTGTGAGTTAGCTGTTCTTTCTCCTGTGTGGCAAATGTTTACTAATGGATGTTCTTCATGTGTTTATATATTTGATAGATACACATTATTAAATGAATCCTTCTTTTTCTTAAGGAAAAAAGGATTTTCTTTAATATACATTAACGTCCTTTTAATATACAACCAACGTCACTTGGTCTGACTTTGCATTCACTACTATGGCATCAGGATGCTGACAGTTTGGCTGGAAGCACACAATTCACCCAAGGCAGAGTGCCAACTCATCAGAAAACTTTTTTTACATACTTCAAGAAAATACCTTGCAGGTGTCAGCAGCTGTGTGACACTTGCTGGAGATGTATGGTGAAAATCATGCATGTAGTTGAGGTTACTTCTGCAAAGATTAACTTTAAAAACAAAGCAAGGCATCCAAAATAAAGTAGGCATAAATTCCTCTCTTAGCAAAAGTTTCTAGTCCTGGAAGAGATGAATCCTGATTCCACATATACAGCAATACCTAGGATTAAGAAGCACATCTTTCTGTCATCAAAAGGTTTTCAAAGATATTCCATTTTTTATTTTTATTTTGCATCTTTCCCTTTCTCATTTTTAATATAAAAAGTATATAAATTGTCTTTCATATAAATTACATTGTGAGTAACATAATAGAACTTCTGGGTATTCATGTTTCTGCGTCAATACAAGTAGTATTGGAAATAGGCATCATCACAAATAATTTTGTTGCAGTCACAAATAAGGATTCAAGCTATGGGTATTTTTGACAATGTTAGTTGTTACACAATCAGATATGTCATATCAGAAATATTCATAATAGAAGCATAAATTGACTAGAAAACTGGCACTGGTTTTAATATCTTCTTTTCTTTTCCCTCCAGGCACCTCTATTTAGAATTAGTAAAATACACTTTCTAAAATATTAATTGTAAAAGATTAATATTGGTAATTTGTAATCTCTTTTGATGGATTTTTTTCATTCCTCTTCTGATATTGGAGCATTTTAATTTATAAACACTCCCAAAAATCTCATAGAAGTACAAAACAACTGTGAATATAAGTGGTTGCATCCATCTGGTTTCTTTAAATTACATTGACTTGAGATGAATTGCACAACAAAAAATTCCATCAAAACTGCTCAACTGATTTCAGGATAAGCTTTAATAATCTGCTTTAGGACCTTAAAGGAGTTGGTTTCAAGAGGACACAGAATTGTTCTGTAGTCTTCATTAAAGACCCATTATGTGGATATAAATCAAATTGGCAATTTGAATGGTGTTCCCAGATCAGGCTATCTTTAAACACTATAATTCACCCTAATAACAGCATGAAGAGAGAGCACACCCATGTCCCTGTGGATTTGAAAAGGATCTTCACAACTGTACAAGTTCACAAGGTAATTTCAGCCATGCAAATCTTCTTTTTCTGATGTGGAAGAAAAATGTCTCCATGAAGCAGGAGAACAAAAGAAAGAAAAAAAATCAAGTTTCAGTCTTCCACTGTATTAAGGAATGGTCAAATTTTTGAGGCTTAAGCTAAGAAAACCTCAGAAAAGAAGGGAAGACAAGTAATTAAGCAACTCATTTATGTCATAGATACTTTTATGCATAAATTGTTTCAACACTCATCATAAATAGTTTAATACAAAAATTTTCAGCTGAGTTCTTCTTCAACAAAACTTTGTTCTGCCAACTTGCCAAATGCCAGGCATTTTTTAACCATTCCTGAGGATAAGACTAGTAAAAGAAGCAGATTTGTTCCAGAAAAAGAAAATTACTTTATAATGTCTCTGAGCAGTTTCTACTACTCCTTTTGGAGCTCTAAAATTTCTTAATAAGATGGGAAGTTTGAATAATTTTTATTTATTTAAATGCCTTTTACTGTATATGTAACCTTAACACTTATGGGCAATTCTTCCACATTATTGGCTTCTTAGTTGTCTAACTCATCAGAAAATAAAATTTCTGATGATTTTGTACATTCTGTACATTCTGCTCCTCTCATAGCTTTGACAGATAACCAGAACATGCACATAGCAGTTTCTCAAATCAATTCAGATGTATTCAAGCAAAGTTGAAATTTTCGTGCACTGTTGACTTCACACTGACCAGGGATACGTTCATTCCCATACTGAAAACGTGAACAGACAAAAAGTCACTTGCCTGCTGGACGTATACTTTGTAAGATGTGGGAGTAAATTGTGCATGTTAGGAAGAGAAATACTATGCAATTTATCCTTTAAACTTGAGAGAGGTAAGGGAACATGACTGTGAAGCTATTTAAGAGAAGATTTAAAAGAGTAGGCCTAAAGCCTGTTTTTTTCCATTATCATGGGAGCTGTGTGGAAGCAGCAGATTCAAATGACTTTCAGGAGCACACAGCGAGGATGAGGTGTTGAATTAAATAATTAAACATATAGATAAACAAACTGGAACAAACATTTGGAGTAATAAAAGGGGAAAATATGCCATATTCAATATGAATATGAGGATCCTGGGAAAAAAAGTTATGTGAAACCATCAGTATTTCTACTAAAATGGGCTGTGCTATGGAAATTGAAAAAGGAGACTAAGGAAAGAAAGTAAACATTGCTTTGCAAAGCGGAAAGGAAATATTGCACATTTGGGGAAAATTCAGAAAAAACTTGTGGGCTTCCACAGACTAATGACAGAACCACTTGTGTCTGAGAAACATGCTGTCTAACAGTTTGGTGGACAATGAAAACAAATTATCTAATAGGTATAAAGCAGAGGAAACACTGTTTTTCTTACTTCACAATCAGTGTGCTGTAAGATTAAGCAGTAAACTCATCTGTGGTGTGGCACTTCTAATGGAGCCATAAAGAAATGTTCTGGTTTAGCCCCAGACAACAGACCAACCCCAGGCAGCTCGCCACTCAATGCAATCAAAATATCTATGGAATGGGGTTTTTTTCATATTGAAAAAAAGATTTGTACTTGAAAATAATTCCAAAATTGTGCAGTAACTACTAGTTGCCTTAGTACAGAAAGATCTTTGGTGCAGTCTTTGGCCTTGTTCTTGTAAAATTATCTGTGATTGTGAGGAAAAAAAAAAATTTAACAGAGCATCCTGCTCCCAAGTAATTCAGAATTGGAAAGATTTGCCTGAGAAAAATCGCTGGAAGACTTCATGATACTGAGAGAAAAATGGTACATTCAAACTTACATAGATAAGTGGAAAGGAACAACCATTGCATTAACTAAGACTTCCAGTTGTACAAATAAGGTGATAAAATTAGTCATCTGAGTTTCAGGGTTATAAAAAGTGTTCTCATTTCTCGAAAGTAAATGAATGGAAAAATTGCCAAAGCATTTCTAAATCTTTCTTGCACAAAGTGCTCAGTTATGGCAGTGTAGGAGAACATTTATGACAATCAGCACTCCATGCTTGCTCTGCTTTTATATGCCTTCAAGAAAACATTATTGATCATGGGCAGAAACAGGATGTCTGCAGTTGTAATATAGTCCTTCATGTGCGTTTATCAACACTAATTAGAAGATTACCATTCCTATAGAATGGGAAACAAGATATTCTTTCCTCTGCCTTGCAAGGTTCTGTCTGGCACCTTCTCTCTTTTCTAGAGCCCAGTATAAACAGTCACAGAAATCGTAGTTGGTGGTTTCAGCTAAAATACTTAGGTTCAACTTTGAGCAGTGAAAGATGAGGTCTCACTGATTCAACACTGATGTTTGTAGAGCAAAGGAACAGCATCACTTTTCAGCTAAGACAGATGTTTCAAGTCGTAAACATTTCTCCCCTAATCACTTAAGACAACCTGATTTTCTTTAGGACAGGAGCAGTAGAGGAGTTGCTGGTGCTGGCTTGTGCTTTTAAGTCTTGTCATCACCCAAACATATTATTAAATATAATGGTTCTCTATAAGAGAGAAGATAATTGAAAATTCCTTTACTGCAATTTTCCTGCAATTCTCAATTTGTCTCAGGCTTTCATGGAGGTCCATTAAAGCTGCTTTTCCAATACACTTTAAGATAAGTCATGATGAGGGTTATGTAACAGCTGCCACTCTTATATGACTATGGAGGCTTCTTCTTGAAATACATATTTATACTTGAAAGGAAAGGTCATAGCCTCTGTGTTAATAAACCAATTGTATTCTCAACAGAAATTAAATAAATAAACTGGTTCCACTGTTTTTCTGTTTAAACATTCTCCTTATAATTTTCCACCTACATGATCTATGCTAAGCACTGGAGTGGCAGATATGTCACTATAACTGGTATAATAATTTATGTCCAACACACCACAATACACATATATTAGGGTAAGAGCTTATATGACAGGCAGGTATGACACATACTTCTACCCTTCTTTAATGATGTTTTCTTTGCTGGCCATTTACATGATTGAAATGGTTGATCAATTAATCTATTGGATAGTGAAGTGTCCTATTCATTCTCTGTGGTACTTTTTTTTTTAGAAGTCCTTTCTAATACTTCTGACTAAGCAAACAGTTGTTTTAACACTGCTTCATTTTTAATCAAATGAGGGGTGATTTTCAGGTTTCCTTACCTACCTTTAAAATTTTACTGTCTGTGAACTTGATGGGACCAATGCAAAGGGAGTCTGGCATACATAAAGACAAAGAAAGTTATCTCCTTAGCAGAAGTTCCTGATAAACTCAAAAGAAACTTCCTTGATGTGGAGTCACTGTTAGGCCAAAGAAATCTTGATGGATGCAAGACAAGGAAAGAGTGATAACAAACCAGCCTGCCTCTCCCACACGTGTAGTAAGGAAAGATGCAAAAAGAAACTCTCTACCTACCCACCTAAAAGGAACTTCTCTGCAAGACCCTCTTTGCATGGATAGACCAGATCCTCACTGGGAATGAATGAATGACTCCAGACTGGATTATGAGCTCCTTCAGCCATTGGTTAGCTCCACTCCTGAGAAGCAAGTTGATGAGTGTTGGACCACAGCATCTGCTGCACACAATTTATTCACAGGCACATGCATAAGTTTAGTATTGCAAGTGCATACTCACTTCACTAGTTGGAATTCTGTAATTACCAGCAAGATATATATAATTGATTTCTATTTATGACATACACATAGTTCTAAACTTACTTTTCCAGTGGTAATTTTGGATTGCCTTGTAATGTATATTTGTGTACTTTTTGCATCACAGTCTACCTTTGATCTAATATCCAATAGCTGCAAATAAACAAACAGCAACATAACCAGCCAGTAGAAACAGAATTGCCATGCCCTCTGGGATTTCTGTCAGTGCAGTTTAGCAAATAACAAAGCAGAAGAAAAGGCAAGTGTTAGAAGGACAAATACAGCTGGAACCCTGCCCTAGAGAACAAATTTTGACACAGTGCTTGTAGCAGAGGCTCTGGTGGCTCTTAATGACAGAAATTCTTGCAACATGTATTGGTCCCTAAGCCTATTATCAAGACAGTTTATGTGATTTACTCTTCTAAAATGTTTCAAATATTATAGATATCTTCTCAAAATATGACTGCCTCTCTCTGTGGGCTTTTTTCTGATCTCCTCTGAGAATGAATCTATGCGTAACTGTGATTGATATAATAAGTCCAGTTGACATGTGGGAAAGGAAGAGATGGCTTATGCTTCCTCCCTTCCCAATCCCTCCCCCTCCAACCCTGCCACCCCACCCAGGATGTAATGAAAGTAGTAGAGTACTGAGAGTGCTGATACCATACACAGTATTTTTTCCATGTTAAGGAGCTATCACATCAATAATTTATGCCTGTAAGTATTCAGTTGTCCTTCAGGGGACTAAGAAAAAACAAAATCCTTTTCTTTGATGAGAGTTTTAGATCAATAGAAGGTCAAAAATTTAGAGGTGGGGTAGATACTGTGCTGACATTCTAAGATAGAAGTGATGAAGGTCTCCAATTTTCCTGCTGGAAAGAGCCTATAATTCCAAAATATCATCAATTTTTCAGTTTATTTGACCCATTACGATGCCACCAAAATCACACAGGGTAGCTTGAAATCATGAATCCATGACTTTTTATTTATTGATCTCTACACAATTTCATCAGTTAATCTATAGTGCAGCAAGCTTTTATTTTCAGTTATTTGCAGTCAAGTCATAAATGCAAGGTGCTAATAAAATATTGTAAGAAAATCACAGAAAAGGAATCCTGTCATCAGTTCCGAGGCACCTGTGCAGATGTCCAGGTGCTGACTGCAGGGGTGCTGAAGGGGATGGGGTTGCTTCATGCCAGAGAGTATGATGGACTCATTGACAGCTCCAATGGACTCATTTCAGGGCACTCCTGAGTCCCACAGCCAAGAGCATTTTAGAAGGGAAAAAAAATGCTGGACAGGCAGAGAAGAAAAAAAAATTAATTAGCACTGTCCTTGAACATCAGGGGCAGAGGAGGAGGAGCTGCTCCATGGTGAAGCATTCACCCTGCAGGTCCCATGGTATAGATATCCACAATGCAGACTGTGGAGGACCTTATGCCAGAGCAGAGAAATATTCCTAAAGAACCTGCAGCTACTGGAGAGCTGAAACCACAGCACAGGTAAACAGAAGGATAGAGCAGCATAGAGGAACTGCTGCTTAATGATGGCAGCCAGTACACTCCCATTCCATTTGGGAGTGCAAAAAAGAGAAGCTACACCTGGGAAAAGACAGAGAAGTGTTTAATGTTTGTATTAGTTTTCATTTTCGCTACCTGAATCTATTTTAAATGGCATCAAATTATGCTAACTTCCCAAGTAATGTGTGTTTTTTGTATGATGTTAGCTGGTAAACAATATTCCTGGCTATCTCCAACCCATGAGATTGATTTCTCCTGGTTTTTCTATTTCCTTTCCCTCTCTCTCCAGGGTGAGTGAGCAGTTGGGTGAGAGTTCTGCTGCTTCCTAATGCTAGCCTGCAACAATAATGAAAGCGGCCAAGAGTAGTAGCTAGATATGTAAGTCTAATGCAATTTCTGTATTTAGATTTGAGCCAAACATTTATCAAACACCATTTTTCTTGTCTGAAGAGAGACAAAATGTACCATTTCCTGTTCGGCAGATTTTACAATGTCTGAAGAAGCATGCATCAAAAAGAAACCCAAATAATATAAAAACAGGACTTTATACCTCTTTATACTTTATACTTCTTTATTCTTGAGTTTATTTTCTAGCACTGGTCTTTATAAAGAAATTCTGACTACTTTCATAGTCAGATATCACTGTATGTTTATCTTAACTGTTCTGTGAATATTTTTCTCTACAAGATCCAGCAAAACAAAACTAAAAATTCTTTTAACTGTGACACAATATAGTCCTTACTACTGGTAAGGCCAGTCAGGAAGTTTTCCAAGGGAGCTTTATGTTTAAAGAAGGATTCTACTTTTCAGGGTGCAATAATTACACAGATTTTTATTCTCTAGCTGGTTGTAAATAGGTGAACATAGGAAAGGATGGGGTAACTGGCAATCAAAGTCATTGTTTTATTAGATTATTTTAGCTGTCAGTGAAAAACTATTACACTCCTACAATAGCCTTTCTATTGTTTTCCTTTCTTACTAGTTATGCAGCACCAGCCATTTCAGAATTATTGTCCTGGTTACCAGAGTGCCAGTTTAGCTTCATGTGGGTGTAACCAAACCTGGGAGTTGGGCTGGCTGGGATGGACAGTGGACTGGCCTTGACTAATAACACAGGAGGCATCAGCTTAAGGCTGTGGGAAGTGAGATGTTGAGAGGGAAAACATCTAGCTAGGTTATGGTGAGAAGAATAGGATTGTGGAAGTAGTTATGTTGACTAGGTGATTCCAATTAGGCAATGTTTCTAGTTCCTGTCTATGACTGGTTTGTAACATTCGCTATATAAGGTCATGTTTCGAGTCCACGTGGATGATTGGTTCCCTACCCTCAGATGTAAACCTATTAATTGCTGAGTTTACCCTGCTGCTAGGTCGTTGAAGATTGCCCCATGCAGTCTATGGCTTATTCCTTTTTTATCTCCTTTATTAAAATTATTTTTTGGACAACCTTCGTCGCTCCCATCCCTATTCATTCCTGTCCAGACCGCCAGCTAGTCCAGTCAATTTGCATCACTGGCAACAACCAAACTGTATATTCTACTGCCCTCCAAGAATTTCTGGTGCTAATGGTGTTAATGAGGGCTCATTTGCAGTGGTCGCAGTGCGCACCCCGCCTCTCAGATTAAGAGCTGGGTGTTCAATGAAATAAGGAAAAAGATGCAACCCTGCAAGGCAGAGTAAGTTTGTTTTTCACACCAATGACTTGGCTTGCTATAACTCCTCCAGGGAAGCAGCACCACAGTCCAAGGGCACAGACTCTGCTAATGGGTCATAATGGACTCAATAGCAACAGAATAGGCAGCTGCAACAACATAGATCATCAAGGACTCAAAAAATATCCTATGACTCAAAAGATTATGTCATTCCATTGTGAAACTCCCCACCCTGGGGGAGACATACAGCATTCCCACTGGAACCTGACTGTATACAATTGGGTTTGGGGACTTCGGACACCACCACTCAATAGATTCAGAAGAGGACCAGAACTTCAACAGAAGCATCGTTTTCAACTGCAACCACCACTTGACAGGACTGCAAACATCACCCTGACCAACAGATGCTAGGCTATACTCTGACTTAGTGGGTTTAAGCCACTTTCCTGTGTATCACTGAATTTATTGCAATCTATTAAATTGTAACTCCAATTTAAAATCTATCTTAAGGCAATTTTGTGGTGTTCATTTCTCCCAACATTTTACTTTCAAACCAGCACAGTTGGAAGACCTGGACAAAAAAACCACAAAAACCAACAAACAAACAAGCAAAGAAACAACAATCAAGATTTGACCTAAATTGGGATAAAAGTATAAAAGCAAATTGTTATTGTTTTTTAATATATACAGCCATGAGTATATTGAAAATATGGCAATGAAGACAAGCAGGAGAGCAGTTGCCTGACCCCTTGATGTGTTTACATTCTCTCTGAAAGTGGTGCAATGTTCATTTGTAATTATATTTGGTTTTAAAATCACTTGTACATTAACCTCAGATGTCCAGAGGCAATAGGAACATAAGACATATATATCATCATGGACAGTAACATGACATGAGATTCCTTATAGACATTCATGCTGATACCAGTTTCCCTCTTTTCTCTGGCATTTTGAAAAGAAGACTGAAAGCAGTAATCCTGCTACTGTACAGCATTTCTGTTCATTAGAGATTCAAACCAGTTCATCTGCAACCACAGACCAAATTAGACAGGATTATTTATCACAGTTCTTGCAGCAGGATGAACTTCCTCCTAGATCTAATCAGTAATATAGCGATTTACACTGCACAGTGAGTATTGAATTAAAACCCAAGCTTCATCAAAAATAGTGGAGTGAATATATAGTATTAGAGGTTTGGTTTCAGTACAATACTCTTTATTTCTCATTTTGTGTTTAATTGAGTAGATAAAACTGCAAATGCACCAAAATATGTAAGAGAAGTTAATATGAAAAGACTTAACCTCCCATTCGCTTTGCACTTAGCATGCTTATCTCTTGTTTAGTTATCTATAAAGATAATTGAAAAGATCAAGGTATAAAGTACATTGTGGGAGACCACAAAGATAATACTTATAAAGTCTTAAAGCCTCTGGGCACTTAGCCTTGGCAGGAGATTTGCCTAACTAAATGAAATACAAGAAACAACAGTACGTGATGGGAGAAATGGATAAATTTAACCAAGAACCAGAATATGAAGCTGGCAAAAGTGCTGTAAGAAATGCACAGTTTTCCCAGATAGTTAGGGAAGCTTGTGTGAGTACTGTACAAAATTCACATGTAACTGAAGGTGAATATTGGATTTATCTGTGGGGATTAGATGCTTATGAAATAAACACAGCCTACATCTTATATATGCATCAGGAGTACCAGTAAGGGCTGGTAACCACACCAGAAACAACAGAACTGAGTAAGAGTGTAGTGACAGCAGGACCAATAGGGGAAACACATGAGAGGAGGATAGGGTTTTCTAGTAGAAGACAAGGAAGAGAGAGAAGACTCCAGGTCAGTGGGGGAAAGAGAAACAGAGAGGAGGAAGATGAAAAGGTGGTTTGTCTGTTAAGCAGGCTGATTCTAAGATTCTATGCCTGCCTGCTTGGGCTTTTTGCCTTTGTCTCCTCGTGAATTTTTGTATATGAATGTCATCTGCAGCCTCTGACTGAATGCATGTACATGTGAACTTTGAGCAAGAACTATTTGTCAGTAGACAAACACCAGCATTTAGCCATACCCCAGATCCGACAGAGCTATTACATAGAAAGTCTGAGTCAGTAGTTGAGAAAAATATGATGGTCACTGCTCATATAGAAAGAGGGAGGGAGGGTGCATGTACACAGTAAGGTCAATCTGGATCAACTAGGACAAGAAATGGATTCTGGCTCTTTGTGTTACCCACTCTCGTGTGTGTGTGTGTATTTACAGTACTTATATGGATGTATGTAAGGCACTTCTATCTAAGCTGATTTATAAATCCTGCATATTTTATGTGTGTGTGTGTGTGTATCTGTCTGCCTGTCTGTCTGTTTTCACCTTTGGAATTCACGCTCAGTGATCTTAATGGCTGGATATGTAATCAGAAACAGCTGGAATATCCATCTAACAGACTATGAAGGAGAAATCCATTTGCTCACAAAGTCCTCTGCATTCAGCTATACCCTAAAGAAAATGAGTTTACATGAGTTGCTAGTAACTTAGGGGTTGAGGCATTGCTGATCTGTCCTAAAGCATTCTTTTATACAGCAAAATATGTATGGAAAATTTGTTTTTTAAATATATATGGAAAAGAGCTCAGAGAATACTGTGGGAGGAGCCAAACAAGCACATTTTTCTTCAGCATCATAGGCTTCAGAAATGAACACAGCTTGCTAGGCCTGAAGAAATATCTCAGTAACATGCTCTTCAGTTCACCTGACTGGAGGAAATGTTTTTTGCAAAGCAGACAAGAAACAAAGGGAAATAGTTTTGGCAGTAGGCTGACTACATGTGACCAAGGAGTGTTTGAAAAAGAATGACTTTATAAGTGATAGGTCTAACTCCCAATTTACAAGATACTTCAAGGCAACTCTGCATGCAGTACCATTTCCTCCACTGCAAAAAGCACTTCTAGAAGAACTAGGCATACCTAATGAAATACTCGTAATGCCTGGAAGTATAAATGCCTTTAAAGATGTTGGAAACTTACTTACGTAAGTTTACTACTGAGTTATTTATGATGTAAACTTATTTACATAATTTTACTACTGAGTTATTTATAGCTCTGGTGCCAGTGGTAGAAATCCCAATAAACAGCTGGCCTTGAGAACAAGATGTGGGAGATAAGCTGGAATTCCTGACTGAGAGACACTGTAATTCACAAACTATAAAAGCTCCACAAAATTTCATGGAGGTAGAAGCTTCCTATATAACCCTGGAAAGTAAGTAAGTTTAAGGTCTTATGTCTGTTAATTTTGTGTCTATTCAATAAATAATTCATTTTGTAATAGACCAAATCATCCATTCTTAAGAACTTGTGAATGAGAGCAATCTGGGGTGTAGGACACCCCAAAAAGTGTTACTTCCAGAAATCTAAGTCAAAAGCAGGACTTGTCTAAGCTCTCATCTCCATTCCTAACAGTGGGAAATTTTGCCTCTCAGCCTTATCAAAGATGGATATTGGCATGATAAAAAGTATTATCTCTGCCGGCAGGATCTACTTCTTCCTGCCCTTTTCCCTTACCTGGCTCAAAGCACAGCTTGTTGAATGTATCGGTCCCAAGTTATTAGGAACACAATCAATCACAGGGCTCAACCAGTTTAGCTCAATGAATATCAGTTTACATTGTCATCCTCCTCAAGGTCTCTGACTATAGAAGCATTGGGATATAAAAGCAATTCACTGCATCACAACTGGCCTGCCTCGTTTGTTGATTCACTTGTTTGTTAGTTGCACCAGCCAGTTCAGTCTGGTTTATCCTTCCTGAGGAGATAATCCATTTAAAAGAAGCGCTTCAAGTTCCACATAGCAGAATGCAACACTCATCAATTAATATTTAGAGGTTTAGCAAAGATTTATTTCAGTCTGACTTAGTCACTTTGGTTTTGTGACAAAGGAGAAAGAGATTTATAAGTATTTTGGAGACAAAGAAAAAATGTTGAATGAGGACGGACAGCTTTACAGTTGAGGAATGAAACTTCTGAAGCTGCTATTTTTGAGAAATTTGGCATGCTTCACAAAAAAGATTGTTTTATGACTTTATTATTTTTCACCTTACAGCAGTGTTAGCAAAACTCACATGCTAGAATGAGGGCAAACCAATGGGAGGAATTATCTCAACACAAACGTCTTGCAAGAGATTTCAAGTCAGCCCCAATTTCCATGGGAAAATTAGAATAAAGGCAATAGTACAGAAGTAATGGCTTAACTGACTAAGTCAGAATATGACCTGACACCCTGTTGGTCAGGGTGGTGATAGCAGTCAAATTAAATGGTAGCTACAGTCCCATTGGAGTGGTAGATATGATTTTGTCAAAGTAGTGATCCTGTAGAAAAAAGGTCTGGCCCCTTCTCTGAACATCCAGCAGTGGTTATCCAGTTCTTTTCCTCTAGGAATCCACTGGCAGTGCTCCTGAGGTGTTCCAAGCTTCAGGTAATATATAGGTAGGAATAGGTAGGAATGTTTGGTATGTACCCCCAGGGCAGGGAATTTCACAACGGGATGATGTAATTCCATGAAACCCTGATAGCCTATTAGTGGAGATGGTTGCTTCAGGGTGCTTCCCCTGAAGAGTCATCAGGGCTGAGTCATGGAGAAGATAAAAACACTGTCCCACTCTTTTTCACAGTTTATGCAGTTGGTAATAGAATATATACTTTCGGTTATACCTTTGATTGTAACCCAGACACCTTGTTTTTCCTCTCTTCCTGAATTCTCAAATGACATCAGGCATTGGTGTTCTCAGAGGAGTAATCTTGTCAACTCTGTTGTAATGGCCTCTATGTAAACCACTGCTTATTTGGTAACATGGCTTTCTGCCTGCCCTCAACATATAAACTTTTTTGTTTCCTCATAATTTCTAAAACCATACATAGTATGGTTTTACAATTTCTTTTCACAATTCTGTTAGTTCTTTGAGGAATAATTTGGAGGGCATTTAGTCAGTTTCCTATACCTGTTTGTTATTTATAGGCATTCAAGCTCAACAGAATGTTTAGTAGTATGGCTACTAAAGAAAATAGCTGGGGATGCACACTAGACATAATCCACCAAAAAAACTGCAAGCATCAAATGATTGCATGTTTCAACTGAAAGTCCAGAAGGAATTGCAAGCTCACTAAAAGACAATGTATTTACAGCTGCACCTAATTCTTCCTAAGTCCTCTGCAGGACTTCAACCTCCCTGGTATTTGTTGGAGGGACAATATGGCTCTGCACAGGCCAGGAAGTTCCTGCAGACCACTGAAGAAAACCTTTTGATGCAGGTGATGGAGAAGCCAATGAGGAAAGAAGTGTTGCTAGGCCTTGTACTAACAAACCAGGAGGAACTGGTTAAAGGTATGAAGACTGGGCCAGTCTTAGTTATGGTGACCAAAAAATGGTGGAAGTTATAATCCTGCTTGGAGGTAGCAAAGCAGTAAGCAGGTCTAGGACCCTAAACTTCCAAAGAGCTAACTTCAGCTTCTACCAGTCTCTCCTTAGAGGAATCCCATGGGATAGGACTCTGGGAAAGAAGGGAAAAAAAGAGGGCTGGTCAATATTCAAGCCTCACTTCCTCTAAGCTCAAGACTAGTATATCCCTATGATTCAGAAATGGGGCAAAGCAGACAGGAGACCTCCATGGATGAGCAGGAAGCTCCTAGTTAATCTCAAACTCAAGAAAATATTTATGAGATGTGGAAAAAGGGATGGGCCATGTGGATGTTCTGATAGACTACAGGAGTCCTACTCTTTGGAGGTAAGAGAAGAAGGCGAGAGAAAAGAACACTTTTCCCTGGTTCTAGAACATTGGGTAAGAGATTGGCTAGATAGACAATAAATCCATGGTCCATGATGGGATGTGTCAGTGCTGAGGGAGCTGGCAAATATTGCTGCAAAGCCACTCTGCAATCTTTGAAAAATCATGGAGAATGGAAGAAAAATTGACTGGAGGAAAGCCAATGTTGCTCCCTTCTTCAAAAAGGGAATGAAGGATGACCCAGGAAACTACCAACCAGCCGGCCCCACTTCCATCCCTGGAACTGTAATGGAACAAGTCTTTCTCTAAGTAATGATCAAGCATGTAGAAGAAAAGGAGCAGTAGTCAGGGTGGATTCACCTAGAGGAAATCATGCTTGGCTATGCTGATAGCCTTCTGTGATGACACAGCAGGATAGGTCAACAAGGGTAGAGCAGTGTTTGTCTACCTTGACTTCAGCAATGCTTTTAATACTGTCTCCCATAATACGTTCATAGCTAAGGTCAAGAATTGTGTGTTAGGTGAATTGTGGGTTAGGTGAGGTTGATCAAGAGCTGGCTGAAGGGCAGAGATCAGAGATTTGTGGTCAGTGGAGTCGAATCTAGATGGAGGCTTCTCAGTCAGTGGCATTCCATAAGGATCAGCACTGGGTCCAGTCTTATTAACTTACTTTTAAACAAAGGAACCTGGACAAAAGAATAAAATCTTTTTTAATTTTAAAAATAAGTATCTTCAGCAAGTTTGATGATGATACGAAACTGGGGAAGTGACTGAAGTACACCTGAAGGCTGTGCTGCCATTCAGAGTCACCTTGATTGGCTGGAGAGCTGGGTGGAGAGAAACCTAATGAGATTCAACAAGGGCAAGTGAAGGATCCTGTACCTGGAGAGGAATAACCCCAAGTACCAGTACAGGCTGAGGGCTGGCCTGCTAGACAGAAGATCTATTGAGAAGGACCTGGGAGTCTTGGTGGATGGCAAGTTGACCATAAATATGCAGTGTGCCCTGAGGCCAGGAGGGTCAATACTATCCTGGGGAACATCAGGAAAAGCATTGCAAACAGCTCAATGGGAGGTGATCCTGCCCTCTGCTTGGCCCTAATGAGGCCACATGTGGAGTACTGTGTCAAGGTCTGGGTTCCTCATTACAAGAAAGACAAGCAGCTCTTTGAGAGATGCCAGTAGGGCCACAAAGATTAAGGGTCTGGAGCACCTCTCATGAGAAAAGATGTGGGAGTGGGACCTCAGAGAGGAGAGGGCTGTGAGGGGATCTTGTTAATGTACATAAGTATCTCAAATATGAATGTCAGTAGGAAGGTGCCAGATTCTTTTCAGTGGTGCCCAGAAAGAGGATTAGAGATAGTGTCCACGAAATAAAATATTCCACCTCAAACATGAGGAAGAACTTCCTTTACACTGAGATTGGTAGAGCACCAGAACAGGCTTTCCAGGAAGGCTGTGAATTCTCTTGCTCTGGAAACATTCAAAACCTACCTCATTGCTTTTTGGTGACACCTCTTCTAAGTGACCCTACCTTGGCAGGATGGTTGGACCTGATGATCTCCAGAGGTTCCTTCCAACCCCAAAAACGCTGTGATTCCATGTTTCTGTAATTGTGGCATACCACAGGCAAATTCTTGGAAATTAAGTGAAAAGTTTTTACAAAGTTGCAATATATTTTGAAGCTTAACTCTATTCAAAAGCCAAAGCAAATCACATAGTACATAAAGTCCACATGACAGAAATGTTTATAAACACCCTGACAGAATGACTTTATAAAAATATGGCTGAAGTTACAAGTCATTCATAAACACCTACAATTTGCTATTGGTTTTTACACATAGCAATGCATAGCATACTTTTATACATAGCCATACATAACCTACTGGGACATTGTGACTAAAAAGTGAATTTAATAAGAGAATGTGAACATATATCTTTTGATTTAAATATTACCAGTGAATCTTTTTCTGACTGATACATTGCATGGATGTAGCAAAACAAGCCAGTAATTAACATTTCTAGGATTGACTGTAATGAAATAATTAATTTTGGGAGAAAATTTGAAATATACTTAAATTACTTTGGATCACACACAGAAAAAAACTGCTACAACTTTTAAATGGAGAAACTGGAAATGAAGGCTTTTTGCAAATAAAAGTTTAAGAAAACTTAATAGTGAAGTATTAGACTAGAAGAAGAAATTTAGCTGAGAGGCAAGTGTTTGTCTAGAATGGCTAAATAATATAAAGATGAAGATAATTTGTCAAGCTAACAATCTGACACTGTCATACAAAGGCTGTGATGCTTATTATTTTGTCCTTAATCTATTTATTAAACAAAGGAAAGAGTGCCACAATGCTTAGATTCAATCATTCAATAGCTTACCATTGTTGGGTTTGATCTTGACAGGATTTTGCAAGATGTGCTTGTCATTGTCATTCCTTGAAGAAAAAATATGTTTAATACTTTCTGCTTGCAAATTCCATGTTCAGCTAGTTCATTTTATTTTATCGAATAATATTTCAATAACTACTAGTGGAAATAGTCATGGTTATTTGTAATGAGTAAATAGATACTTGTCACTGTTTACGTATTTTCTTATAGGGATGCTTGAACTGCAGTCATAAACCTTTGTTCTAACATAACAGAGGAAAGTCCTTTTTTATGTTAGAACATAATATAGGAAAGTCTTAACAAGGAAAGTCCTTTGAATCCCTCTCAGATCTTTAGTATTACTTTATTATAGCTTGTGACTGAGAGTTTTTTTAAAAAGCATTTAATTCTGACCCAGCAGCTCAAGATGTTTTTCAGGTGAGTTTTGGAATTGCTTGATATATAGAGATAATGTAGTGTGCTTCAGTTTTCTTTCATCTGATTCATCAAACTGAACCTTTACTGCAAAAGTGTTTGCAGTATTAAGCAACTGCAGCAAAAGAGAGAGAAAAACAGACAAGTGCAAGCAGTAAGGCCTAAGGCAGAGTCTTGGACTTGATAAACTTTTCTAGACTATCTTTCTACTTTTATAGATTTAAAGAGCTTTTTACATGACACAGTTGGAACTAGCTGTTAAGTTTTGCTGAAACTGAGATTCTGTAATGTAGATCACTTACAACAAACCTCTCCAAAACTCTTCAAAGCTAAGCAAAATGAAAAGGCTTAATGCAAGCTGGTAGTAGTAATGAACATATACATAGATTCTCATGAAGATAAATTACTGTAGAATTTCTTGTGCCTAATCTACTAACTAAAATGCATCAATAAATGATCTTTCATGTTCAGGAGTGCCAAAAGGCACTCATAATTTGGAAATTAGGCGAGAATCCCTAAACATGCTTTTTGACTTAGTAATATTGTCTAACAAATATAACCAGCAGAAATAAATTGTCTTCCTCTTTTGATTATTCTGAATGGCTTCTCACCAGCACAAGTATAAACATGATACTGATATTCAAAGGGGAGAGAAAATTTGCTCAACACCTTCAGTAGAGAACACTGTTAATTTCTGGAGAAATGCACTGTTCACATTTACATTGTTATTCCTACAGGTCAGTGAAGTCATAGCTATCACTAATGACCTAGTGATGAGTGAAGAATAATTTCTCTGTCGTAATTCTTAGGTGAGAGTCTGAAGCATCTAAGCAGTGGCATTCAGGATATTTCAATTATCCTGCTGCATTCTGGTAACAACTGTATATGTAACATGCCAGGTAAAACAAAATAATACTACACACAAAAAAAATATGTCCAATCTTTTCTGTGCTGGAAGTTATTTTAGCTTACTTTGCATGTCCAGCTTTCCTAACGTAAATTTTTTTTATAATTCTTCATAAGGCTTTTTCTCTCTGATAAAATATTCACAAGCTAAACACATTATATATATATATATACTATATATATATATATATATATATATATATATAT
>CM031878.1:54210261-54341391 GCA_018697195.1 Certhia americana
ATATATATATACAAAATCCTTGTATATAGCCAAGGATTGCTTTTATTCCTGACTACTGTAGAATAAAAAGAAAATCAGATCTTGTGAACTGATCAGATTGAGAAAAACTAAAAGCAAAGGTAGTTTTAGTATAGAAAGTACACATGTTATGACATGTCTTATACCTCAGCAAATTTCTTTTTCAGAGATGGCTAGGAATTAGGCTCTGCAACATCCTAAACTTAGTAATTACAACAGCTCTGTCAGGATGCTTCATCTGGAATTTCTCTTGTCACCAGGAAACTTAATTGAGATTTTTTTGCAAGGTCTATGAAAAACAGCTTTGTTATTACCATGCAGTTCCTCTCTTGGTTGTCAGACTAATGCTTATACTGGAATTCTGTTATATTCTGGATTAACAGGATTTTCAAGAAAAAGGTTCTCAAAACTGCTTTAGAGCATAGTACTCACTACACATCAGAAAATTCAAGAAAATTTCATGAGATGTGATAGAGAACACTGATATCAGGAACTCCTTCTTTTGTTATTCTTACATGTTATTTACTGAAATTCTGAGAAATAGGTCTACAAAAACCTTGGAGTGAAAAGTAACCCCTTATATATTTTGTTGGTGGTTACTCTCGTCCAGATCGTTTAGATTTAAACCTTAAAATCCTTACAGAATCCAAAAAAAAAAGGTAGCAAAATAGAGCTATATAGTGCTATTATAAAATGTATTTACATTTTATGTGTGGCACAACATTACAATGTGTGGCATAAAGTTTGTGTGTTTTTCTGTCCAATTTTTTCAGCTATTGCTGTTCTTTCTGAACTATTGCCAGAAAGCACTAGAAGTGCTAGTTTTACACTAACTGTGTAAAACAGCTTTTAAAAGGACACTCCTCTTTTTACGTGTGAATAAATGACATTGTTTATGTTTCTTCAGTCCACAAAATTCGACTCAACTTTCAGGATGTGTACAGATTCTGACAGAAATTGTGCCAAATATGATTGCCTGTTTTGAGAGATCTATTTTAAGTGAGAAGGATTTTCATATGGTAATCAGTCCATTTTCCAAATCTTTTGAAATCTGGACTCAATCCAAAAAAGATTGGTTTTAATAATTCCTCATCTTTATTTTACTAATTCAGCATATTAATTCATCATATTCTCCATTTACTGTCTTGTTCTCTAGAAAACTAAAAAATGCTTTAACCATGCCACCTAGAGCAAATATGTTGTTTTGTTCAAAAAATGGAGACACCTTAACATTCCAGAGATAAACTTCTGTGACTTCTGATTTGCATATTCTGAATTTCTTAGTGTAACTAATGTGGTGCTTAGAAACAAAATTATGAAGAACCTCTAGCACAAAAGGAATGTCTTAAAATAAAAGCACAGTGAATTTCATCAGTTTAAATCTTACATAATCATGTGTAACTAGGAAATTGAATCATTTGTTAATTGTGATTTCTGGAACTCTGGTTTTCCCTTTTTCTATTTTCACTGCTTCTTTGAGGAGCTATCTTCTTTCTGGGACTATAATAGGTGGTGAACCTTTTTTTCTCAGTGTTGTAAATGTGAATTTGTACTTAGACATTGAAAAACTTCTGGCAGTAGGCTGCATGTCCTTCAGATTTGAATGATTCTGGCTACATCTTCCTGGTCAAAATTGACTTTCAGTTTCTGCATACTTGTTCATGTCATCCATGATTTTCTGTACCAGTCTTCCTAAGCTATTGAGACATAATGCTGAGGTCTAGATCATGAAAATCTATACACCAGTATAAAGAAGCTCTTTCAATGTTTTACCTGAACTTATGCAAAATGTAGCTGTCTTAAAGCTTGTTAACACACAAAAGAGCAGCAGATGACCAACTCAAATATTTAAACTGCTGTCAGTAAGTCAACATCTTGATGACTTACTTTTTGTAGATACTGGAGGACAGCCAACACTGAAAAAGTTTCAGAAACTGAAAAACTAGAAGAGAATAAGCAGTACTAAGTGGTTTGAGTTGAATCTATGTATGGCAAGATTTAAATACGGACAAATTTAATACGTTTTGATATGCTGTAAGGACTGATCATACTACATACAAAAATATTGTAGGCTATATACAACATGAAAAAAAGTCACTGGGCTTGAAAGCTCTGGACAGAGTGTAAATGCAATATTTTGATACACAAGCAGGTAATACAGAGGTGTTTGAAGGGGTTAAAGGAAATAAACACCTTATTCACCACTACAGTCCCAAATGAATAGGCATATTCTCCCATATAACATCATAGTGAAGTGGGTAAGAAAATGAAGTGAATAGAAGTGTGTTAAAATGGAAGGGTGAAAAATGGGTTCAAATTGCTAACAAGGACTCCATCACCCAAGCTGAGCAGTTTCAAGTGTACGTAGTAAGTTTTATCAATATTATATCTCCTTAGTTGAGTCATGTTTTGGAGCATCTCCTTCCACTAACATTATCTTGTAAGATAAACTGTGGTTTTAAATAGCTGAATAATCATCAACAAATAGCAAATAATGGTAGCTATTTGCACAGCTGGATTTGTTGGCTTGTTTCCTGGGTTTTTTTAAACAGTATTTATTTCTCAATAGTATTTACATAATCTGTTATAGTAGAAAAAAGTAGGGGAAAAATTCTATGTCACGGATAATGAATTGTTTTGGTTACCAAAGAGCCTGTGAATGACATGCTTTCTACAGTATTTGGCTTCAAAACCAGTGCACATTGCCTGAGTGGTTTACTTCTTGTGGATTGCAAACTGTGTTATGCTATGATATTTTATTGTAGATTACAAATTATATTATGCTATGATATTTATTTGAGTGCTTGTTGACATGATAAGAATGGGGCTGATGGCAAATAATATGAAGATACTCTAGCAGAAAATCATCTGGATTGCTCCTTCTTGGAAAGACCTTGTCAATATATTTCTCTGAAATTCAGGAAGCGTTTGTGTAAATATGAGAATTTCACAATAAATACCATATGTATCATGCATTTGCCAAAAACTCACTATATAATGAAAAAAGAGAAAGACTTTTACCAGCACAGTTTATAAAAAAAAATCTATTTTATCATCTGGAATTCTTTCTACACCTTAACAAATCAAATACTGGCTATCATTCCAGGATAGTTTAAAAAAAACCCAAAAGGTCTCTGTTCAACGGAATGTTTGTGTTATGTTTGATGTGTCTTTTGTCTTGTCCAATCTGGAAGAAATATGTTTAAGAAAAATGAAGGAATAGGCTATTAAACACTTACTAATGTAAATGGAGCAGACAGGCAGCTGTAAATGAGAAGTAGAACACTACCACAGAGACCGTAGTTGAAAATGCACAATAGATCATGTCAATGATGGGCATCATGACTTATCAGTGTATGTCCACCAAATCTATCCACTGTCTTCTGCCTTTCCCACTGTGTTTGAGAATGACACATGAGCAAAATGCACCAGCAGCAAGGTTAAAAAGTATGTTATTGACACCAATTTTGATTTTTTCTGTTCATTTGTAGTATGATTTCACTATGATTTCATCAAAGCTTTTGAGTTTATTAATTTTGAATGCCATCTAAAACATTCCAACAGGTTGAAACAGAGAGAAGGCTAGGAAAACATCAACATGTATGTGTGTCAGTGTTATTTTAAAATGTTCTTTGGATAAGACAGACTGAGATATTAAAAACTAGTTTAGAAGGTATTTCTTGTCCTTTATTTGAACTACTTCCCTGACAATAAACATCTGATGTATTTGCTGAAGGTGTGAGGTATCTTCTCTTGAAACAGAATTTTGAGGTTAATTGGCACTTTTTTTTCTTAGTTTTTTTCTAGCTCTTAGTTGAGCTAAACATGGAAAAACACTCCATCTAAGAAAATGAAATGATGCACTACTGGTCTTTTACATCTCAGAACCTACTTATGAAAAGCAATATAAAAATTACTCAAATTATTTGTATTTCAAATACATATTTGCAAAATGCTACTTTACTTCCAACTTTTATTTTATTATAATTTCTTCATATGCCTATGTTGTATTGAGAGTAAACAATTTCCTGTTAAATAATTTTTGATTGTTTAATAACAAGATACAGGATGTGTTTTGGATTGTTACTTACTAGCTGTTAAAATTACTTCTACCAGATTTTGTGGTTCTGCACTGCTGCAGTTTTTCACTAGGGGAAAGGTAATATTTCTTCTTTTTTCTTTAGCCTCATAAAATCGTCATCATATTATTTCTAACAAGTTACAATACAAGTAATGAAAAATACATTCAGTTAAGATTTTGGTGGGTTTTGCTTAAAGCTTTGTATGTGAGGGGAGCAGAAAAGTAAATGAATAGGGGAGAATAAAAGAAAGACACTAGGTCCTGAACAGCATTTTAAAGTAGATGAGTACAAAATTAGACAAGGTGACAAATATTTCTACAAAATTTAATGGTGATGGGGAGACTATATTAGGTGTTTTCCTCTCTGTGAGAGTCTAAGACTTAAGTGTTCTTTGATGAAGTTATTTGCTTCGTTACAAAAAATTGAGTAAACTAAAAAGACTCCTTAATACCAAAGTAGTATTAAGAAGCCAGCATTCTTTATTCAGCCAGATGTGCAGGTGGATAGCACCTCCCAAAGCTGTGCATGCTGACTACAGGAAAGTTTCTGTTCATATACTGTATTTTGCATACATAGTCATTGATTGTCCCAGAATATGATAACGTATTTCCCAAAAATCATTCATTAACATATTTCCACTCTCCTTCACGCATCAGTTCTTCCATCCTGGGGGTGTCTGGTGATCCCTAGTGGTCGTAGATCCCAATGTTACAGCTGACCATACTCGAGTCAGCAGGACACTGGGGCTTGTGATCTGGAGATCTGGGGCTCCAGATCTCCTTACACTGTGAGCATGGTGCAGTTCCGTAGGCCCGTGGTTTTGGAGAGCAAGCATTGTGTTTTCTCACCAGGTGTAGACAATTTATCATCTGGTAGCAGTTTTATGTTGCTGCATTTTAAGTAAAACTTTTTCCATTCATGTATTTCTGTAAAGCTTCTTTAGGAAAAATTGGATTCATATAAAATTTTCTAATAATTAAAAATTCACATATACTGTGCAGCAAATTATTGATATTAATAGGTTAAGGATCAGTAAAAGTGAACAAGTCTAACTTGGTCTCACATAAGTTAAAACCTTGAATGAAATTTCACTCATGTGAATGGTGAAATACCCTTCTCACAGTACTAATGCTCCTGAGTTCCTCCAAGACCCAGCTGGCCCCTGCTCTCCACTTGTGCCCTTTACCCCATGTGGCATGGGGTCACAAAGAATGAATAAGAGTGAGAAGGCTCTTATACTGAGATAGGGGTGGAGATCCACTGCTCACTACTATTACTGGAAAAACGAATTTGACTTGAGGAGTTTAGCTTAACTTGTTGCCAATATACAAAAATATTTAATTGTTGCTTTCAGTTGCTGAGAATCAAGAAAATAGAAAGAAGAAACAAACATTAAAACACTCTGGGAAAACACACCTTTGCTCTTTTCCAGGCTCTCTTCAGCCTCCTCACTACTTAAAATATTGATATGATTAACGCCTTCACAGTTTACAATCAGTCTGTTCAGCAAGACAATGTGCAGCACATGGATGTTTCTGATCAGTGTGTTGCAGTAGCTCTCTGATCCTTCTTCTTCCTCATCCTTTTCCTCTGCTTTGGTGTTGCTTCTCTAAGGGCCACAATCCCTTCATGAGTATTTGATCTGCCACGAATCATCTCCCTCTCCTCCTCCCTTTCTTCTAGGCTTGGTTTTCTCACATTTGCTCTCCACTTCTTTAATTTTTAGTTTTTCTTCCTCCGTCCCCTGTATGCTCCCTCATTACCATAGTCCCTCTTTCCCTCTCAAGCATTTTCTGCCCTTTCTTTTAAATTTTTTCACAAAAGAACTTCCAACTTCTCTGGTGGGTTTAGGTGGCATCTTCCTCCTTGCATGGTCTGCCAACTCCTCTGTGTATCAATATCTAGGAAGCAGCTGCTGCTCCTCACCATGAGATGGGCAACATAGGTGTCCAAACACTGGAATTTTGGCAGACTGGGTGGTTTGCTTTTTCCTGAAGATTTCCACTCTGGACTTTTCTTTTGATGTATATTCTTACAGTTACCTCATCTCTACTTACTAAGATAACATGAAAGTTTTTATGCTAAGATCCAGAGTGTGGGCTGCAGATACTGGGGGAAACCAGTAAGAATGGACAAACATGTGAGGTCATTTCTTCAAAATAGTCTTTTGTTTCAAAATAAGACAATTACTAAAGAAACACATATTAAAGAAAAAAAAAAGAAAAAAATCACCTATTATATATATTTCTTTCCAATTTTCTATGGATCCAATAATGGAAATTTAGGCAAATATCTTGCAGTCCTTCCAAAAAATGAACTGTTATGCCAAGTCAGATTGCTACTTTTGTTTCTTCTTAGACTGTGTGATACTCAGTTATGGTTACATTGAATTGCCACAGTATTACTCACACAGCCAGCATTAAAATGCTTGGACCTTTTTTTAAAAGGTCCAATTTTTAAAAAAATTTAATTTCATTTCCTCCACTTTTTGAGATATTTTGTGTCCTAGAGGCATCTGTCTTTGATGTCTAATCTAAATTTCAGGGACTAAAGTTCATGTTTCACAGTTTGCACAGACCCACTATAAGGTATCATAATATCTGAGGGTGTAGGAGGGTGAAAAGATGGAGGCAGTAGTTATTGAAGAAGCCTTTGTAAGTTATGTGGACTTAAAACTCAAAACACTATTGGATCATACAGTATCACATTCTCCAAGCAGTTTCAATCATTTTCATATTTGGGCCTTGTCCTATCTGGTAATTACCTACATGTGCCATATGGCTCAATGTCAGATTTTCTTCCCATCTATTTCATAATTTTGGGCATGAAATGATAAGGTAATACACATCTGGACATTAATGTTGAAAAGTATCTACCAGAGAAAAAGTCCATAAGCACCTGCAGGTATGAGCAGTATGATTGTGAAGAGGACATACAATTTTAGGGTATTATTATGCCATCCTAGGTCTTCTTTTTCGACTCATCCCTCATTTTGTTTTCTAGCAGTATCCAGGGAGGCACAAAGCCATTGTGTATTGCACAAAGTTTCTCTTGGAATTAAAATCATCATTAATTGCCTAGTGAACCACTTATCCAGAATAAGAGATACAGCATAAAAATTCTGGCAATAAAAGGACAAGTAAAATATTAACAGGTCCATCTGTGAGCTGATATCTTGGTTTAAAGAAGGTTCTAAATATATGTGTGATGCCTATTTTTCTTTTAATTAATTTCATACTTTTACAGTCCATTTTTTAAAGTTACTAGAAATGGCTCTGCCTGAATTAAGGTGCAAACAAGACCATATGCCAAAGTCAATGATATGGATTTTATTTGATAGTAAGTATGAAAGAAAAAAAGACAAAAAAAGGATGAGAAAGAAATAGAAGTAGGTGGGGAGCATACAAGGAGAGTGACAGAGACACATCACAGAAAGTATCAACACTCTGTGGATCCCACCGGTGTCCCAATGGTCCTCTCCAGGTGTATTCTTGGTGGTGAGGGTCAACCAAAAAGCATAGAACCTAATGAATATGCTATACGTGAATATGGATGTGATATATATATACTCAGGCCAGGTGGGAATGCCCAGGTGCCTCCCCTGGAGGGGGCCAGGGCTGGTGCAGTTTGACACAGTGTCCTGCAGCAGACTCTGGGTCTGTTGCATCACTTTCCTCACCTGCAGTGCTGTGGTGCAAGGCCTCAGGAATGAGTCTGGGGAGCACTTTGGAGGTCTCCGATGGATTCTGACACCCCCTCAAATGGATATCCCATGGATGTGGCCTTCCTGGGTTGGGGGTTCACTGCAGGGCTGGTGTTTGTGGAGGATGTGTCTTCAGTGCCTCTGACCCAAGGTTACACCAGGCACCCAAAACCTCCTCCCCACCTGGTTTTGGGGGTGAGTCTGTGTAAACACCTTTTCTGTGTAAACCTGGCCCCTGTGGGCTGTGCTTCTCTCCCCCACCCCAAACCCAGCCAGGGAGGATTCTCTTCTGCATTCGCCTTTCTTCTGGATGTATTCCTCTCCCTCAGCCTTGTTTGTTTCTCCCTAGACCTGAGAGGACTGAATAATTGTATCCCTTTATCTTACTAAGGTGGGTTCACTCACTGTCCAAAGTTCCAGCTGGGCGTCTTCAAGGAGGGGAGAGCTTCTGTGGTTGTAGCTTCTTTATACAGTTTTTGCTATAATGACAGTCATGAACGATTTCAGTCTCTGACACATTGAAAAGGCTGAAGTTCTTCACCTTACATTACCATACTAATAAAAAAAGACTTAAAGCAAAACAAAAAATGTTCAAAAAGTTGAACTTTTACTTAGAAATCAGGGCCACAAAAAAATCCTAACTTGGGGAAGGAAGAAAGGATAATATACTGGATTCATGACAATTTTTGTTTAACTACCTTCCTGAAAAACAGAAACATTTTTCTTCCTCCTATTATTGAAACTCCTTTATATTACTTTGGTTTTATTCAGAAAAATACAAGCTAAGATAAGAGTAATGTTGAATAATAAATGAGAAATGGATAAACAGTATGAAAATTAAGGGGTTGAAAGTTTGGGGGTTTTCCTAGTAAACCAATGCTTCATTTCAAAAAGGAGTTTTTTCTTTTTGTTTCTGTTACTTTTTGTTGGTAACACAAAAGAAGAAAACACAAATCCTGGGGGTTTTTTCAGACAGGTAAGCACATCTAGAAAGGAAAAAATAGTCCTGCTGATTATTGGTAGCATGATTTAGGGTCTGTTTCCATAAAAACCTTCATCTTACAAATGATGGAAAAATATGGTGACATGGTGACACCCACCTGTGTGGGATGTTCTGTAGGAAATAAAGAGCAGGGTAGGGTTTACTGTAAAACATTGTACTTTGCTTGTACATGTATATTTGCTCTGCAATGCAAAGCCTCTCTCCTAAAAGAATTTAGCAGCCATCTGACCTTCTGTCTGATCTGGAGCTTGAAGAAAAGGGATCCAATGCCTACTCAGTCCTTAGTCAGAGTTCCCTGAGAGCACCTGTGCCTTTCTTGTGGAACATTAATGAAATTGGGATGAAGATTTCCCTGCTCCCTCCAATGGTCACAACTCCATCAGCTTGTGCAAAGTTACCTAAATGCTTACATATGTTTTAAGCTGACATTTTCCTTTGCCTTAAGCTGTAGTAATGAATCACAACTGATGTAACTGAAAATTAAACTTCCTAATGCAGCTTATATATGAGCTTTTCTTTCTTTCATCATTTGAAAAGAAACTTTTAAGTTTCTTTTTCTCACTTTTCAATGAAGCAAAATAAATACATTTCTTCTTGTTCTCCCATTTTATTTTGTATAGCACTGACATTATCGCAAAAAAAAACCAAAGCAAAAACAAACAAATAAACAAAGCATGACAATACAAAACAAAACAAAAAAACAAACCAACAAAAAAAAAGTTTGAATGAATGCTTCATTCCTGATGTATTGTTTTGCATTCTAAGGAAAAGATGTGCCTTGTCCAGAGCACTTGGTCCAGCGTGATCTACCTCAGTTGCCTTCATTTTCACTATTTCCATTGTTTTATACTGTATGTATGTATTCTAAAAGAGTGCTAAAGATAGAGAGGCTTTCTGTTGCATGATCCTGCAGAGCAGCTCTTTCAATGCCTGTGGTGGTACTCTAAACCTTATGAAAAATCTGAGAGAAACTGTAGTATATACTGTTCATCAGTCTCATTTTTACAGTGATAAAAATAGGGTAGGAGAAGAAATTAAGGAATTCCATGGTAATAATTTCTTTCTTGTTTCTCCTCAATACTTTTAATATAACATCTACATTTTGGGGATTTTATGAATCAATAAAGTGCAAATTTTTATCCCTGTCTATGACTGTTAGCAGGCAACTTAAAAACAGCTATATAAATAATTTGGATGTAATAGAGATGGTACAATTCTTAGATTAAAGTACTTGTTGTGAATCCTGGTGTCTTGGTTTGAAAGACAGGTGTCAGCCATGGAAGGTGGGAACCTACTTTGGAATGGAAAATACAACATTCTACCCTCTGAATTATAAATTTGAAGTTCAGAGGCTTTCAGTTAAAGATAGGGAACAGTTATTTACGAGTATATTTACAGTTAACAAGGCAAACAAACAACAACAATGACAGACACAACAACCAGAACCAGGAACCAGAACCAGGAACCAGAACCACAGCCTCCCCTCGCCTTTACAAACTCACGGGGCGCAGCTGGTTTTGGTGCCCCTCCAGATGGCGAAATGAGCTGTAGCAGAAACCTCGAAAGCAGCAAGCTGGAATGGCTGGGATAAGTAAACAT
Source organism: Certhia americana (assembly GCA_018697195.1). NCBI lineage: Eukaryota > Metazoa > Chordata > Aves > Passeriformes > Certhiidae > Certhia > Certhia americana. Next base: position 54,220,667 of record CM031878.1, read on the forward strand.
AAGGTATTGGAAACACTGCAGCGGTGAGAGGAGCTGTGGGGTGTCCTGGTGGGCACTGGATGCTGGGTTATAGCACAGTGAAAAACTGGGAGCAATGGCAGAAGAACGGCGGGGCTGGGCAGTGGCAGCCGACCTCTGAAACTCAGCCAGGAGAGACTCCTGTAAAGAATAAAACTTCAGAGACACAACTCTTGTGTTAGGTTACCATTGAATAATACTGAGTATTAATAAATTCTTAACTGTTAGGTGTTAATGTCCTGTAATAAGCTAAAGTATGTTTGGCTGATCCTGTATTTGGGTCCCTTCCCATTACCTACCTTGTATCCATGACCCCCTCTGCCAGGAGCCACCTTTGCACCCCTGCTCCCAAGGGAACTTACGGATGGATTTTATGCAGGTGAGGAGCCTTTGAAGCAATTCAGACCCCCAAACAACAAACTAAGACACAATGAAAGAGTAAAAATTATAACTCTAGCCCGGCAGAGCTGCAGAGAATCATATACCGGATTCTGTCTGGTCACTATAAGCACAGCACCCAGTCCTAAGGACACGCCTAGACCATGAGTGGAAAAGTGTCTTCCTGGTATTCCTGTGAGGATGGAAGTGCCAGCTTTGCTTGCACTTCAGTGCAAAGTTCCCTACCTCCTCCTTTGTGCCACTCCTGGGAGCGGCGGAGGCATGCACATAACCCATTGGGCCCCCATCCCGAGCTTATTTTAATAAAGGCATAAATAAGGAGAAAAATCTCCTGCCTTGTTTTTGTCAGTTCCCTTGGATGGGAAGGGGCTCAGGGTCCTGGGTTTTCCCCTGAGGCACACAAGTAGATGGTGTTATAGACAGTAAGGTGATGATTTGCTCTCACAATTAAGGGATGAATAATATGTTTATAGATGTATGGTTATGTTATTGTGGGATTTGTTTGAACATCCTCTGTTCTCTCCATAGCCTCCTTCCCTGCCTCTGTATTGGTGACACCAGACAGCCTTGGTGGTCCAGGACACGTGGAGAGAAGTCATGTACCTTGTGCCCAGTGCATAGGGCAGTTGGGAATAGGGAATGCTTGTTGGTAGGGAGGCGTGGCGTGACACCTGACCTCCAATCAAGCTGCAAGAAAACAGTCTCCAGCAATGGATGGTGAGGAAGAGTTGACAGACAGACTTCGGGAGGGGCCAGGGCTGGCTCACGCAACACCGGGGGTGTAAAAGGCACAGCAGCCTTTTTTGTAGATGAGCACATGCAGTCCCAGTGTGCTGCTCTGTTTGCTTATTCAAACCTTTTAATTTGTTAGGGTTTAATGAAAATTTTAAAGCGTGCATTATTGCACACTTTAAATGAGCACAATGTTGAGGGTTCTTTCCGGTGAGGTGGGGTGTTAATAACGCCCCAGCGCAATGGCTGAGCAAAAGCTTCTCTTATGGCAGGAGAAAATAGTAACAGGCTAGACTCTACACCAGGAGCAGTAGCTCAGCCTTTCTCTCCAATCCCAAGAGCGAGAGAGAGCAAGGAGCCGAGCCCAGGCCATCACCCCCTAGCCAAAATTCCACACTATCTCTGCCCTTCCAAAAGAAAGCCCCCTCAGCTACTGGAGTCCAGCTGCACTCTTCCCCCCTCCTTGGCCTCTTCTTTTGCCTCTTAAGTACCAGTCATTTTTGTCTCTTACCAACAGATAGGAGAAAATTCTCTGAAACATAAATTTTTATAAAAAAGAACAAACCTAACCTCCAACACCTGGTAAGGGTGATCAATGGTTTCCAAGAGTAAACACAGATACAGAAGCATTAATCTGGGAAAAACACAAAGGAGTTTATAACTACCTAACTTATTCTGAAAGAAGGTGTCAAATATGCAATGCTGCAGTCAGATTTCCTGACTCACAGGTGCCAATTGGTCCTAGGATCTAGAGTATATTCAATTCCCAGACAGGTATTTTAAAGGTATGAGCAGATGAAAGTTCAGAGCCTAAACTATGTCTTTGATTAGGAATGAAGAGGACATTTTAATATGCTTACAATGGGCTTGAGTTGCAGCAAGGGGAGTTCCTTCAATACTAAGAAAGAAATTTCTAATGGTAGGCTAATTAAAAACTGAAATGGAAGGTGGAAGTAGTTAAGTAGTTCTAAGGAATTTCTGTTCTTGGAGACTTTCAAGAATAAGCTAGACACATTTGTTGGCTTGGTTAAATTGTAATTCACTCTGTCTTGGGACTGGTGAACTTGAACTAAGAACCTTTTCAGGATTCATTTTTTGTAACCATTTGAGCAGACAAGCAGAGAGAATCCAAAGAATTCAGAAAAAGATAATCCACAAGTGTCAATACCACCAGTTTAAAAAGGGATTACCAATGTATTCTGAATACATGCATAGGAGAACACTCCAATCAAATGTTTGGTTTTTCACTTTCTTTGTCTCTGTAAGAAAATGTAATGAAGAAAAGCATATTAAATTACAGTTGCTGTAAGGATTTGGTTTTCAGTATCAACTCTCATTTCAGTTAGTACATGAAGAGGAAGCAATATTTGTTCAATATTTTCCTTGTGTCCTCTACAAAGAAAATAGGATCAGAACAGAGTAGAATAGATTTAGTATCTAGTTATTTTGCAGAATGCAGTGACTTACTGCAGTTTCCTGACAGATAGGTTTTTATTTTTACTTGTGTAGCCTTTGCATCTCCTAAAAACGCTGTTACTTTCTCCATAGTGCTTAGAAACTGTAAACAAAGAAGGTGACTTTGACCTTAGTGTTGCAAGGCAAGTGGTTTCCCTGGCAACATCCATCAGAATAGCTTGGATATAATTGCCTTCAGTTGAGCTTTGGATGTATCAGTTTGAAAAGTGGACTAAATGTCTGGTTTTAAAATGTAGATGAAATGAAACAAGAGTTTGCTAATATAAACAAATTGTTATTAAATGAGCATGCAAACTGTACTCCCCATTCACTTGGACGTAGGCTAGATGGTTTTCCTTTCTAAAGAACCACTAGAGAACAGATCATCTATGAGCAGAAGTGCACTTCAGTTCTCAAAATGAGAAAGGACAGAAGATGCAAGCTATCAAGAATGCAGTACAGAGAGAGTTTTTAGCACATGCTAAAGAAAACACAGTCACTGTTTCCTTAGTGTTTTGATTGCTAGTATGCTTTCCTTTACCACACTGAAAATAATTTGTAACTCAGTTAACTTTGCCTCTGTAAAAACTGTTGATATGATATCTAACTTTCTAGTCTTTAGACTGACAGTAATTGTAATAGAACATTTTTAATTTTTGTGTGTGATTTGTGGCTGTCTTGACAATTATCCAAGTGCTTCTCCTTTTTGTCAAGAGAAATAGTCAATAGTATTGTCTATAGTTTAATAGTTATAATATTCAGATAATTACCAAATAACTGCTAAAATACAGGTGAGAAGTTGGTGATTTTTATAGGCTAGAGAACAATAAGAGGACAACTCTTATTTTGCCATAGTGATCCTGACAGGAAGACTCTTCCTGACAGGAGGAGTTATCTGCACTGAGTTAACCTGATTTGATCCCAGGCCTGTGCTGTGCTGCACTAAGCTGCATCTACAGGTTAACCTTCAATAGTGCTGCTCAAATCTGCTGGTACCACAGTAAATTTTGCCATCTAATTCTGGCAGAGATGTCTGCAAGCAGTTACCACCAGATACCAGTAATTGCACCACCTGCATGGCCCTGCCTCTGCCAAACAGTCCAGCAGAAATTTTTCATGCAGCCAGCCTTTGTGTTGTGCTGTCTGTGGCAACTTTCCTAAAAACAGCTGCAAAAACCAGTCCTCCACTAAACTAATTCCCTGATAAAGTATGCATACAAACTTTTTTCCTCCAGTTAGGATTCTTAATTGTGTGAGATAATTCGTACTTAAATTTAAAAAGAACAAAAACCAAAAACCAACCACATTTTCCAGAGATAATGTGTGAGGCAACTACAGTACACATCTCTGATGACATGTTATTCTCTTCTAGCTTTTCTAATTTTTATATATTACACAGTGTAGCTAGAGATATCTTCTTTTTTATTGAAGACATTCTTCTCTCTTTTTCACCATTGTCTGTAAATTACTGTCACAGTCCCATCACAAGCCTGGATAGCAGTGGGGTAAGAGGTAGCGGTACCACAACCCCCCAAAAGCATCTCCTTAAAGAAGCTGCTGGGTGGCACTGGCACACACTCACAACTCACACTCACAACACTCCTGCGTGCAGCTGGCAATGTGCTCGGCAGCAAAGGAGCAGGAAGGGTCTCTGCTTGGAGTTCCAAGGCGGTTTATTAAATCCGACACTTGGAGGAGTCCAGGGGCGAAGACAGACACTAATGGAGGGTACAGGGGTTAAAAAGGGGGACTGGGGAGGGAGGAACAGCAAATAGGGAAATGAGGGATGGGACACTGCGGCAAAATGGGGCCAATGGGAAAGCAGGGAAGGGAGAACATTCTAGGGAATACACATATAAGGAATAAAGGGGTGGGGAGGCCAAATGGCCAACTGGGGAGGTGGAACTGGGGTACGCTGGCATGCACATCTCTAAGCCCTGTTCCCCTGGGCCAACTGGCCTCCACAAATCACAATACTGTCTGAGAGGCAGATGATACACTTAACTGCAACTTGTAAAAAAAATGACCTGATTTTTCAGAGAATATCTCCAATTAGACTTCAGCTGAGGGCTTTTCATGTGGTAGAAACATTTGACAGGTAATTTAGAGAGCTATGCAGAAGAGGATTATTTAAGAAATTACTGTTTGTTATGCTTTCTTCTGAAGTCGTGTCAGCCTGATGTGGGTAGATTATATTGAGATAGGAGATGTAGTTTTTGTAGTATCTATAGCACAATGGCAAATGACAAGTTGCAGGTGTCTCACAAGACAACCTGCCTTTGGAGTCCAGAATTCAATTTGGTTTTCCCAATTGACATGATGAGTTTATATCAATTAAGCTTTTATTGCATGCACAGATAAAAATCTTTGGAGGGTGGTCTCACTGTGATAGTCACTAGTATTGTGTTATTTTAAAGAGTCACATATCAGTATTTTAATATAATAATCAATTCTAGATAGCTAATTATTAAAAAACTTGATATTGCATAGAAAACATTTATTTAGAAAGTCAGTGCCATCTTTTAAGTATGTAACTAAAGTGAAGGTTAAATCCTCCATTTGACAGTAGCTCTACAGTAAGAAAAATACAGTATCAACTCTCATGAAACATGAAAAAAATTTCATGTTTAAAGTTAATCATGCTTTAACATGCATCACTCATCAAAGAACACACATTTTTCAAGTATGTCTAAATAGATACATTTTCCCTTTATTCATCAAAAACACTTTCATGTGCTCTTTAAGAAGAAATATCCTAATGTCTGCTTGTTATTCTTCCTACCATAGATTTCTGTTACATAACTATACTTCCTTCTTAATCCTATTCCTTTGTTTCTGAATACAAACAAAGAAAAGGATTTCTACTTTTATAGAATAGACTGTGTAGCATGAAGGAGACTCCTGCTTTGCCCCCTTCCCCTTCATCCCAAGGCAGGATTACAGATAGTTTGTCATTTTTTGCAATCCTAGAAACTGACTGGCATTGATTTGAAATATTGTTTCTACGTTATTTGTCAGAAGTTGTGGCCCAAGGCAAGAATATAAATGAAATCTAGAAGTATTATCCATCACAGGGGATAGAAGTAGTGTTATGGGAAGAATTAGAAAAAATTGCTTTTATGGATTAAAGGACCCGATGGAAAGAAGACCCAACATACATGTCTGTATAGTAGTAAAAATTGTACTTTAATCCTGAAAAATATCCTTCATTTGAGTTACTCGAGGCAGAAAGGTGGTTATAATGGAGTCCAGTAAGTCCAAGTGCAAATTCCTACATTTGAGTTAGGACAACTGCCAATATCAGTACTGGCTGGGGGATTAATGGATTGAGAGCAGCCCTGCAAAGAAGAATCTGTGGGCACTGGTGGCTGCAAAATTGTGCTTGGGCAGGCAGTGGGTACCAACTAAAATTCTTCTGGCATCTGTGTGTTCACACTTTAATTAATTACCAAGTGGAATAAATAATGGAATGAATTGCGCAGTTGTCAATGGTACTTATTCCTGCATCTCCTTCACCCCATATTCAGTGTTGTTTCATTACAGCTTTGCATATAGTCTGTTTTATCCTCTTCTAGTTCATGGAATTTAATCAAAATCAGAAAGGAAAAAAAGGAAGAAGCTGTACCGACAGTTGTGGTTGCTGTATTTTTGATTTGGCATGTGCCAAAGACTTCATAATATGAGTTAAATGATGCAGCCTGAGTTTCAAAATTGGCAGTGCAACGTTTAGGTGAACTTGCTTTGCATTAGCTAGCAAACATTTTGATTTTCCACTCCTCAGCAATGCTTTTGTTGCAGGGAATTTTCTTCTGTGAGGATGTGATTATTTTGCCTATGTAATGCAAAACTGATCTTTATAAATCATTAATGAGCTTTTGTGAGTTAATGAGCATCAATTACTGCACTGCATCTCAAAAGATCTGTGTATTCTCACCTATGATTTGTGCATCAGCATTGTTGCGGCCTTTACAGAGGCCATAAGCCTTTAGCCGGTGTACAAGAGAATCCTGTAATGTGTCTTTAATAACAAATTGTGTGAAGCAGAAGGAACAGAAGCTAGACAAAGGAATGTTAAACATAGCAGCCCAAGTTAGGAGGTTACCAGCAGAGAATCACAAGAAAGATAACCAAGATCATTAAAAAGTTCTGCTGGCAGCACGGGAGGGATGAAGCTGAACACCTGGAGATTTGACCATGAACAGATATTTTTTTAGCCTTTGGCACAAACTATACTGATTGTATCCTGCACATACTCAAAACATATATAAGGTTTTACGCTTGCTGAATAAATCGGAATCAGTTCCACATCATATTGGTGTGTCGTCTGTTCCCTTCTCCGACACGGACCTCAACCCAGCATAAGAATTTTAAGGCTTCAAACTCCTTAAAAGGATATTTATTTTCCTTCTTAGAAGTAACTTTACTTTGTTTGCATATTTGTCAAATCTACAGTTCCATTGATAAGAGATCAGATGCTTTGCAAGGTCCATGTCAAAACAGCTAGAAAATGGATGTACTTTCAGAATATGCTACAGTTTCTTAATGTCAATACTTGCAAAGGCATAGGATTGCAATATATACTATTAGCATGTGTGGATCAAGCTGCCACAGAATCCTGGATTTCAGTGTTGACTGTGATGGGAAGCTGTAGAAACTATTTAGGACCAATTTTTCTACCTATTCTTATTTTCCTGAAAACTGTAAATATCACCAGTTCTTTCTGCTAAAATGCTGAATTTTGCTGATGAGTTTATCAACACTCCCTGATTGTATCCAGATTTCTGTGAGGGTTGGTTTCTTGTTTTGTTTTTTGTTTGTTTATTTGTTTGGGGTTTTTGTTGTAGTATATAATGCTTGTTCGTTAGCAGGAATCTGCCCCAAATTTGCATTCTTTATTTTGCCAGAATTCTGCTTCTCCTTCAGGAATCAAACTAGACCTTTAAATAACACTGGTTGTGTAAACAAACTGCAGCCATTATTATTTCACAATGTATAATTGTGTAATTCAGTCATGTGTTCTCATGGGGCTCAAATAATTGGGCAAATACCATCAGCTTCTCTGTGATGAATATGGTTTATATTTGCTGCTCTCCAGTAGTCTTGTTAAGATCTTTGGGATTTTGCCATGGTTCCCCTCTGAGGAGTTGGACAACTCCTTGGCCCACAGTACAGATTTAGTCCCTACAGTTAAGTAGAGAGATTTCAGTCATTTGGAGTCCATCTACAGCCTGATCTTGATCTGCGAACTATATAAATTGTGACAATATACAAAACTATTATTTTTAACTGCATTGTTCAGCTTTCCAAAAAAATTGCTTTCTCATCCTTTACCATAGTCAAATTTGTAACTGCTTCAATTTACTTGTCAATCAGTTTAATTTTCTGTAGTGGGGTACCCAATGTGAATGTAGCCTATACTACACATTTTTCTTCAACAAATTCACAAAACATCAGATAAAAAGTTTTAATTCATAAGTTTTAAAATAAATCTGCAGGTAAGTTTGTACTGATAACACACTTGACTTCGTATATTGTGGTGGCATTGGCTTCCTGCTGTAAGAACATAAAAGATGAATGAGAAAATGCTTTTATCTTATAATGAAGTTCATGACAATCGTTTTCTAGTGAAAAAATGGTTTATCTGCTCCCAAACAAGCTTTTTTACTTTATTGTCAAGATGCCTTAAGATATTCTTGTTGCCAGATGATAAAATTGTCTACACCTGCTGAGCTAACACAATGCTTGCTTCTCCAAAACCACTGGCCTATAGAACTGCACAATGCCTGTTGTGCAAGAAGAACTGAAGGTTCACAAGCCCCAGTGTCCTACCAACTCAGCCAGGTCACTTGGATTATTGGGGTCTATGACTGCCAGAAAGACTCCCAGGACAGATGAATGCATGTATAAAGGGGAGGGGAAATATATTAATGGTTTTTGGGAAATGATTATAATATGTATGTTTAGTGTGGGACATTCAATGAACATGTACGTAAAACACAGTATATGAACAGAAACTTTCTTGTACTGAGTATACACCAATTTTGGGAGGAGTTATCCCCCCTGTATCCAGCTGAATAAAGAATGCCTGCTTCTTAATGCTACATAGGTGTTAAGGAGGGGTTTTTTATTTTAGCTAATTTTTGGTAACATTCTCTTTTCCAGTTACATGACTTCAACTTCTTTCAAAACAAAGGAAACATATTTCACGCCTCAAGGTTTTTAACTTTTTTTGGTGGCAGTTTTTTTCCCAAACTTTATTAGATGAACACGCAATAATAATATATTTGGAAGAAAGATCTGTGAAACAGTAAAAAGAGCATTTTTTTTCCCAGTGTCTGAATTAATTATGAGATGATGATTACTAGTCTGAAGAATTCAGACTCTTCAAATGGTCATCAAGTTCAGTTGTACTTAAAGATGAGCAAGCACTCCCTTTCAGGAGAATGATATATTTACTATATTTGTGCAGTATTTTTCCTATTTGTTGTTTTAATCTTCGCAATTTTTTGCTTAAAACATATTTTTTAAATTTTTATTTTCAGGGAAAAAAAAATCTCGATGTTATTTTTATGTTATTGCAGAGTCATTTGGTATAAAGTTTAATGATAACTTGTGCATTTTCCACAGATGCAAACATTTCTGTTCCAAAGTAACTTTTATTTTCTTTTAAAATAGTAAATAGTAAAATAATTGATTGTTGAGAAGTTTCCAAGGAAATAAATACAGTCTAGGGTGTAAGTTGAAAAGACTCTTCTACCTGTCAGCCTCAAGCTACCAAAATCAAAGGAGGAAAAAATTCCCAGCAGCCTTTCCAGCATGTTTTTTAATGCAGCTGAATTAATCATTCATACTTGTTAACAGCAGAGTGTAAGGTAAGGAAAGCAAATTCTTCAAGCCATGTACAGAGGATCTAAAAGCAAAATGTATATTTCTTAGGATAACCTTGGAACTACAAGGTAGAAGTATAGTGTTGTCACTTCAGATCCTATCACCATCAAGAAATTGAAGATAAAAAACCATCTTGTGTTGAATTTCCTAGTGTTCGGGTTAATTCTAGATATAACAAAAATATTAGGAACAAAGATCCTTTATCATGCCGGAAGGATAAAACAAAACATCATTATCTTGATACCTCTGCCATTAATGTAATGACAAAACCCCACTATGAAATTATTATGGGGTTTTTTTTGTTTTTCTTCTAGAGAATTCTTGTTTGTGTAGCACTTGTTTAGAGGTATATTTCCTGTTTTCTGAGTTTTGCCTAACTGGAAGACTAGAATGTCTCAACATACCCAATATTATATTCTTTGGAGCTTTCTAAGTGTCTACATATATACAAAAAAAGTCAATCCTTTGAATTACAAAAAAACATAAAAAGCTTTGTAAGTAGTGCTTTATAAGACATTATGAAAGCCGAAATAAAAAATAAAGTTAATGAAGATGATTTATAAATCGTTGGATTTTTGTAATTGAAACAGAATTCTATTTACAATGAAACTCAATGTTCTCACAAAGACGCCTGTATAAGAAGCATAACCAAGTACATTACTTTGTAATACCTAATGGGATAGCTATATATCTTCAGAATTATGGATGACTATACAAGAGTGTGGCTTTTTAAATATTTATATCATGAATTTACATTATGAAATGGTCTCCTTCCACTGACAAAGACTACAGGATGAATCAACAGATTGATTTTAGTATAACTACTGCGCTTTGACTGATATGGTAAAAAATTCAATGTGAACCTGAAGAGGCATTGGTCCTGCATAGGAGGATAGGGTTTAAAAAATAGTTTACCTAGAAAAAAATAGAGTTTCCCTAAGAAAATTGGTGCCAGGTTACAGAGAGGGATGTGGGCTTACTTTCTGAGCTCTATAGAACACCTGAGTCAGCAACTGGGAGGTGTAAAAGGAGCCAAAGGAGTAGATTTGTAGGGCCATTAGCCAAAGAGAAAGAAGGCAGATTCAGAGAGCACATTAGGAAGCGCTTGTGGAAGTAAACAGGACACGCTTAGAAAGGAACCTGTTTAACCAAGGAGAAATTCATAACAATGAGGAAACTGAAAGTCAGAAAGCATATTAAATATTTTTCTCAGACTGTTGTGTGTGTGAATGTTTTAGTAAAAGGAGAGAGACAAACTTAGGAAAGAGAAAGGGAAAAAACAAAAGAGAAGGAAAACCATCCAGCTAGTCAAATACCTGACTGGCAAAGCAAAAATCATGAGACGGTCAGATTGGAAAGTCATAATTTCATAATTATTTAGTGTCCCATTATTACTCTGAATTCATGAGACTTCCAGTTAGACAAACAAATAGTATGAAGTGTTTTCATGGCTTTAATGTCTTTTATATCACCTTCTCATTTGCTCTTGACTTCCGTATTGATTATATGAATTACATTCTGAAGTCTGCATTGCAATCATTAGACGTTTCTAAGGAATCAAATGGATCTTTGATAAGAATAGGAAACAGCATAAATCCTTGTAACTGCCATAGACTCAAATATGAACTTGACAGAAACCATATTTCATTCTGATTTGGCGACATATTTTACCATGCCTAATTTTAGACGAATTGTGGGTTTGTAGCATTTTCTATTACATTCCTTTATCACTGAAATTCAAATTGTTTTAATTCGAGAAACCCAGCTATTTTATTTCTTAAGATCAGCATCCCAAATACACCACCAACTCATATCTTTTGAAATCACAGAGAGCAGAAAAAAACAGAGCTCCACAACCATAAAATATTCTTCCTACTGTGACTGATCGGAGGTTTTCAGTGACTGAACTTGATAAGCACTGTCCTACCTATGCTGTCAAAAAATGCATTACATTTATTTTTCCTTCCAATTGAAGTAATAGCGATACTTCTTTACACTACAGTTGGTCTCTCCTGTTCCTTTACTTGGTAAAAATAGACTGCTTACTCAGTTTTGTTTCAACAGTGGTCTTGTCCTTTGTTTCCTGTGGAAGAACATGTTTTTTATTGCTGTTGATTAATGTATAAGACTGTCATTCTAGTGCCTGTGAGAAGGAAAGTGGGAGGTGGGAGAGTTGTTTTGTTTTGCTTTTGTGTAATTGGTAGTGCCAGCCTGTTAAAAAAAGTCAGATGGTTTGGAAGTTGAAATAGAAGGAAGCAAATAGAGCGAAAAAAAAGGCGAAGGATAGTCATTCCCTAGTGCCCAGTGCTATAGTGACAGTTACATGAGTCCACAGAAGTCCAAGGGGATAAAAATAAATGCCTGCAGAAAGTACCATTTTCCCAGACCAAGGATAGAAAATGGCCTGAAGGGAGTACTCAGAACTCTTTAAAGGCTGACACAGCTCTGAATAGAAAGTAGTGTATGAAGCAATCGTAAAATCTCCAGAAATTTTTGTTTATAGTAATTTCAGGACACTTTTCAGAGGATATTTCTGATATATTGTACTACTGCAGCATTAAGTTAGTTTAGCACAGAACAAGTGCTAGCTCAACTTTATGTAATCTTTCACTAGCCCATCACTTCAGCAGTAGTCATAATCAATAAAAAAATTCCTGGTTTTATTAGTGTGCAGATATTTAATTCAGAAATGTGTTGGATTAGTTCTTATGCTGACTGTAAGTTCATCCAGAGAGACTTGATTTTTAAGATCTTACCCTTTATTGAATTAAACTACAGGAATATTATTTTTTTCAGCTATATATTTGCTGAATATTCTCAGCTTATACATGAGGAAATTGAAAAGATTGTATTGTTACTAGGGCATCTAGATATGCGATTTAAAGTTATTTTTCCTGTTAAAGATAGATATTTCAATTTTGTGAAATGTATGGTGTTTGCGAAATATAATGTATTTTTTAATACATTTTTAATAGTATTTAACTGAAATTTAATTTATGTAATTTATGCTTAATTTTATATAGTAAATTGATTTGGTAATTATGAATAATTATGTGATGGTGTATATAGGATGAGAAAATCAGTAATGCAAAGTCCAGCTGAAAGCCAATGAGTAGAAGTGTGCCGCAAGGTTCTGTCCTGTTTAGTATCTCCCTTATTGATCTGGATTTTGGGGCAGGTTTCTGGATTTTTGTGTTTGGTGATGACACAAGTGAGTGTGATGATACAAGTGACAAAATGAAGATGTGACTGATACACGAGAGGCTCATATGGCTATCAGAGAGGTGCTGGTGACTGAGCAGTGGCACCAGTTGTCCTGAGGAGTTGTGGAGTCTCTCCTAAAGATGCTCACAGTTCTTAGCAAGTGGATCTATGTGACCCTGCTTGAGCAGAGTGTTTGGAAAATGTGGTTTTCATAGGTCCCTTCTAATCTCAGCCATCCTGTCATTCTGTGGATATTATGGGCTTCAGTTGTGACAAGAACTGTGGAATGTCTCAGTGGTTGTTTCGTGTGAAATTTACTCCTTAGTGCTAAAAACCGTCTGTTTGTTAAATCTGAATAACTGTTAAGGGTGTCAAAATTGCTACTAAAGCACCCTAAAGGCTTCACTGCACTGTATGGTATAGTATAGAAGCATGGATACAAAGATGTCCCCTTCCCTTCAAGGGACCTTAAGATACAAGGACAAATAAGAAAAATTCAAGAAGACCATGAGCGAGATGAGATCAACAGAATATTTTTTGGTTATGACATAAGTACCCTGACTATCAAAATATTTGTTAAGGCTGTAAGTCCACAGTGGTGGATTGAACATTTTGAACAATTCTTACTTTCCCTCCTCAAGACAGGGGTGGTGGAGAAAGATAGAAGGTACTAATTTTTATAGAAATCCTATCCTACTACCATCCTGTTAGCAAAAAAAATGGTGTCATTTTTCAGAGTTGGTGATGGCTAAGGAGACAAAGAGCCATAGGATCAAATTCCTTCTATTAGATGGAATGTACATCATCCAAAATAGAGTATAAAGGCAGAAGAGCTGATTCTGCATGCAATTTTAATCCCACTTGCTTTATGGTCAACAGGTAAAGTATAAGCAAAGAAAATCTCTTAAACATCAACAAGTGGTTTGTTATGGTGAATTAGTGCAAGCTGTGAATTACAAATTTTGTTTCTGTTTCATTTTAGATTCATGGGGGTAGCTTTTTTTTCCCCTCTTCTTGTTTCTTTCTCACCTTTTTTTTATGCACAGGTAAATCTTTTTGACAATAGAAAGCTAGAAGTGAAGAATAACTTTTACTTGGCTTGTTCATATAATGTTCGTACCTTGAAAATGGACTGATAATTCTACGAAAAGAATCTTCAAAGTAGAATGCTGAAGTTATCGCCTGTGTAAGTTCATGCAAATATTTCATATCTTTCAGGTGGTTTGCATACTTTTTCCTCCTATCTATAAGCCATATAAATAGCAATATTTAATAAGTGTAGTCCTAATGTGAGTTCATGAGGAACTCCACCAGTAGTTGGTCATTAATTAGTAATCACTCAAAAAACATATTCAAATTGTTTCTGACTTACTCATTTCCCGATATGCTTTCCAAGACATTTTAGTGTCATTCTCTCCCACTTAAATAACAATGCACTTAAATAACAATCCCACTTAAAACCGTGCATTGTCATAACAAATATATTACCAAAGTTCAAATAAATAACATGTCTGTAAAGCCTCTTTTATAAATAATTGTTTTAAAATTTAAAAACCAAATAAACAAACAAAAACCCAAAAATATTTCTTTGTGCCTGTCTTGTTTTGAAAGATAAGTGTCTGCCAAGCAAGGTGGGTAACCTTCCTGGAATGGAAAGTATGACTCCCTTCTCTCTAAATTATTATAACTTTGCAATTGCTGTGCTTTCAGGTGAAGATATGGGAAAAGGAGTAAACAGTTCTTTACTGCAATATATATATATATAACAAGACAAACGAACAACAGCAGCAGCACCAACAGCAAACAAACCCACAAACCCAATAATAACCTCCTCTCGGCCGCCAAGCGCCTTCCGCTGGGTGCAGTTCCAGGCACGGCCAGCAGGGGCGCTGCTGGCCCCCGGCCGGGCAGGGCAGGGCAGGGATTCCCCCGCGCCGGCAGGGGGCGCTGTGGCGCGGGCTCAGCTGCCTCTCCACATGGCAATGGCGGCTGTGGTGTCGGGACAGCGGGGAGGTGGCTCTGCTTGCTCCTCCTTAGGGGGAGCCGCTGCTCTCAGGGCCACTCTAGGGGGCAAGCTGGACTGTAGTTGTAGCCTTGGAGCAGGGGACTGGAACAGCAGAGGTGAGCACAGCAGGGGAGCAAAGTGTAGCAAAGACGCTGAAGTGGTGAAGCAGTAGTCAGGGCAGATGCTGAGTGTCCAGCTAAAGTGCAGCAATCCCTGCCCCTGAAGCAGTGGCAGGAGACAGCAGGGACTGGGCAGCCCCAGAAGGAGAGAGAAGGGCAGGGGGTTGTTTCAGGCCTTCCCCTGGCTCTCAAGTGCTGTGTGATGTCCTGGAGATGGCAGCAGCAGCCAGGCTCCACAAGCAGCCCGTACTCCCTCTGGAGAAAGGAGGAGGTCAGGGTCCTTGGGCTTCCCCTGAGGCACCCAGGCAGATGGTGAGGGTCCCTCACACTGAGGTCAGGTGTTGGTAAAGTCCCAGCTCAATGGCTGCTCTTGCAAGCCTAGTTTCACCCACGGTAAGGAGAAGCAGTGAAGGACAGAACTCCTTCAGCGAATTCTCCCTGCAGCATCAGTCCAGCGCTGAAACCATGACCACCTTTCCTCCGATCCCCAAGGGAAAGAGCGGTCTGAGCCCAGCCACTGTACCACAGCCTCCGCTATCTCTTTGCAGTATCTCTGCACTTCCCAAGAGAAACCCCCCAGTCAGCAAGTTCACTCCCCCGCTAAGAGACTGCCATAAGCTGCACCACTTCCTCCCTATCCTGGTTGTTTCTTAAGTACTGTCATGCCCATCTTGTAGGCAACAAATGGGAGAAAAACTTCCTGAGAGACAGAAAAAAAATGGAAAAAGCTTAACCTCCAATACTGACAATTTGAAATTAATTAAAGATCAGGATTTAATTTTCTGGACAGATAGTTAAAGATTGTTGGTCATTGAAAGCAAAAGTTGTGGGCTAAAAGCATGTAAAATCATTTAAGGCATGTGGTTGGAAATTTCTTCAGAAACAATTTGGTAGTCTAAGAAAAAGTATTTTCGACTACTACACAGCTCACTTTCAAGGAGTACAAGGATGCATGAGTATAATTTCCTTTTGAATACATAGAACTACTACACCATAAAGTGTAACTAATATTTTAAGTTTTGATTACAAATTCTTTAGCCAGCTTTACACTGAAAAGCCTACAGAATCCGATTGTTACAGCTTTCAATTATTTCACCAAAAATTAGACTTGAAATGCTTTTATGCCAACTGTAACCTAGATATGAAACACAGATACTAAAAACTTATAATGAATGCAATAATAGTTACACTTAAAACACTCCCTAGAGTAAAATTCACAGATAGTAGCCTGGAAGCATCTAATAGTGAAAAAGGAATATCCATGGGAATGGAATATTTCTTTACATATCCAAGGCACCACTGTAGCAGAAAACAAGAAACAACAAGTTAAGAGAAATTTCATCAGCTGTTTAGTAACACAGCAACCATAAAAAACCCCATATAAAAATCACTGTGTGCCATGGTTCAATTCTCAAACTTCTATATTCTGCAAGGCCAAGGTTATTCTTCTTAGTCATTACTTTGTGAGTAGCATCAAGGAATTCAATTTCAACTAGAAGTTCAATATGAGTGAGAGTGGTAGGGTCAAACCCTAAGTCAGGAATGCTTATACTGTTGAGTAGAGACTTTCCAAGAATATAAAACAAGTCTTTTTACCTTATCACAAAGACAAACACTAAATGTTGCTCTGTCAGCAATGCATAGCTAATAAGCCTGGAGGATTCAGAAATCCAACTGATACAGTTATTTCTCAGGATGATGATGAAACACTTTCATACAGTAGTAGTTCTTGAGAATATTTAACAGTCGTTATTAGAACTAAATTGTTTTGCAGTAGTAAATCCACATACACACAAAAGTAGTGAAATACCTGGGTGAGAGGCACTCTGCAATACTAATATCTGTCTTCAAGAAATATTATACCAGACTGGATATTTCAGAAGATTGATTGTAATGTGCTAATATTTAAAAGTGATAAATGGAATAGTACAGGTAATTGATCTTTTTCTGCCTGACACAAAACAATATAATCACAGCAGTTTTGCAGGTTTTGATTATTAAAAAGTAAGGCCACGTGATAGAACAGAACTTCAATTATCATGAACCTGAGAATATTTTTCAGTCAATATCTGTAGAAGGCAGATTAATTCTATGAACGTTGTAAGCATATATATAAAAATTTGCTTGATGAGTGCAATACTGTGAGAACCCCTTGGTACACTTGGGCACTTCCATCTGAAGGGAACCCTTATGTCAATCTGCGTAAGAAGGGGAAACTATGCCAGTTTAGTGTGGCTCCCACTTCATTGTTGAAAAATTTGTTGCTAAGTCTGTAGGTATAACCGTAATGAAGAAATCAAGGAGTGGTCCTAGCAAAGTCCCATGTGATCTTGTACTTTAACCTGTGTTCAAGATAAATAAAATTAATAGAATAAAATTTCTATCAGTGACCTGGAACTAATAAAGTTAGGTTTTGATTGATTTAAAGATACTTAATATGAAACAGATAACACAAACTACTGACCCAGAACAATCCAGATTTCTTTCTATTATAAATTATGAAGAGTCTTTTTACAGAGAGACCGCAGGCTAAAATGAGAAGCAATAATGTGTAAAACACTGGGGGATAAAGCAGTTAATGAGATAAATGTCATCTCCTAGCATTACCCTGTTGAAAGAGATTGAAGTGTTTATATAGTAATAAAACAAAAATAGAATAGAATGGGTGTTTCATAATATTAATGTGGAAATTTGATTTTTAAGAAGGAACCTGGTGCATCACAGTAGGAATTAAAAAAATATATAGGTAAGATAATTGAATGTCTGGACATTATAAGACATTCAGTGAGCTTGGTCAGGTTAACACATTAAAAGACTCTTCTATGCAGAAGCAGCAGCCTGTAGCAGCCATCCTAGCTTTAACAAGAGTCCTGTGTAGAAGAACAGCTCCTTACATTTGGCTTTGATAAACACTCTCTTTTCTCTTGGGAAAGGTGCATACCAGAGGAATGACTACCGCCATAAACACCAGGTGTGAGTGTCTCCCTTTTGTCTCTCAGGATGCTGGGGGACTGCATGTTTCAGTAGATGACTGGTAAGGGCAGGAACTTAGAATAAGCTCTAATGAGTGCTGCTGGTGTGGCTGTTTTGCCTTTCCTCCTGCATGTTCCCAAGGCTTTATTTAAACTTTCCATATTAGCAACAATAAATGCTGGAGTGTACATGATAAAGATGGTTCTTGCTCAAAGAAGCAGTGGCCTCTGTTTTTTTCCAAGTTGCTGCATTCTGAGGATGGGAATAAATCCTTACATATCATAGGAGGAATAGGCTTCTATTATTTAGCACAGCTGTCAAAAATTTCCAGTGTCATGGAAAATTTTCTGCTAACCAAGTTCATACAGGTAGAAAGTAAAATTATTAGTAAATGATGTATAATGTCTGACTATTTGCTAAAAGCTTCTGTGAAGGAGCACAGAGTGCTGGCTGCAGGTGAGGGACCGTAAGTATCCTGCCACAGATGGTCCACCACAGGTCCACCACAAACACAAAGGAACACAGGTACAAAGGCAGAAAGACAGAAATCAAAGCTAGTACTCAGGAGAAGGCATACTGCGTTGAGGCTCACCCTAGGGTTTCCTGAGGTGAGGCTCAGCTCTAGTATCCAGGTGTGAAATGCATCACGAATGGAGAAGGTCTCTGTAGCAGCTTTCTGACTGGTGTTGAACCGCTACCTAGGTGTATCGGAGACATGTGATGCAAGAGAAGAGTGTTCTGTGGCTGCACAAGACTTTTAGTGGGATGTTTAGGGGATGAATCAAAGGTGAGAAAAAGGATGGCTACAGGCAAGTTAGAGATGCGCAGTGGAAAACCAGGGACAAACAGTGCATTTGTGTGTAAACAGTGGGCTGGTTGTTACGCTTGCTAGGCCTTGCTGTGATCATCAGTCTGTCCTGTTTGCTCATTAGCTTCCATTTCTGTGGCAAATTCTTTGGCTTTATTTGGTTCTTTTTCTCAGGGTCAGGATTAAAAGTGTGAGAGACAGGATTCTTGTTTGGACTTAGAGGTTTATTTTTTTTTAATCTATGTTACAGCCTCACTGATTGTGAGTATACTTCTACATGCTAAGTTAATAGAGTGGAAACTGAATGCTTTGAGTTCTATTTTCAAGGCCTTTTTAAGCATAAACTAATAATTATGATACTAACTAATTTATTTTTACTTCTAACCTAATAATTAACCACCTGTGTTCTGCACTGTGGATTTTTTCAACTAATCATACAAAAATCACCCAAACTTGTGAGGAAGAAAAAGAAGAAAAATTAACTTGCACTCTAAAACTTCTGTTTTGCTACATATATATTCCTACATCTTAAAACTTTAAATTCTAAATCTCTTATCTTGTGATATAACACACTTCTATTCAATTACACACTCACAATCTCAGTGGTATCACTCAGTTTTGGAAGCCTTTTCATGGCCTTGGGTCAAATGCAGTGTATTTTTTAGGATCAGTCTTTGTCAGTACAGAAAGCCTGAAATCCTGTGTCCAGGGTTCTGACACATTTCCAAACACATTTCCAAACTAACACTAACAGGGGGTGTTAGTGCCAGTGGCTCAGGGCAGGCTGTGGGTCAGGCTTGAACTCTGGTGTTAGAGACTAACAGACTAGTTACCGAACTTCAGCATCATCATCCAGGGTGAGACTGGAGTGAATGAAACCAAGCCCTGCTCACTGAGTGGGGTCAGAATGTGTCCATGACATGCACAGAATGTGGGTGTGCAGCCAGTGTCTGAGTGACAGCAAAGATGTAGCTGGGCCAGCTGGCAGGTCGGTGGAGTGGCCCAGGAGCCAGGTGGTATTCCTGTCTTCAAGGGTGAGACCATGGGAAGAGCTGATTACTGGGGACACCAGGAGTCCCAGGTGGCTGCTGTTGAGACTGCAGCATCTGAAAGGGTGAGACCTGGAGAGTGTTTGTCTCTAAGGGAGAGACTATGAGTGAATTGGCTATTATGGAATCAGAGAACAGTCAGCCAATATTCTCTGTGTGTGACTGCATGTGTCAGTGGAGGTGCATGCATGTCCTGAAGACTACTGTAGATACTGGGGCACAATCAGGAAAGACTGTTATAGCTTAGCTGCTGGGGTAGAACACATCATCTGTACATGTGTGTATAGAGATAGCTATAAATGATACAGATCTCTATCTCAGTGGGTCTCTATCTTGCTCAAGTAGGGAGGAGAACAGAAAGAGTCCACTGATGTGGTCTGTGTTTGTGTGTTCACAGTCTGTGTTTGTGTATTGGTACTGTTTTTGTGGGCTGACCTTGGCTGGTATTTGCCCAGCCACACAATTCCTCATCTTCTCAGCTATAAAGCAGAGAGAAAAAAAAAATGTAAAGACTCATGGTTTGAGATAAGGACAGGGAGAGATCCCTCACCAATTCTCATCATGGGCAAAGCAAACTTGACTTAATTAGTTTAATTTATTCCCAATCAAAAGTCAGAGAAGGGTAATGAAAAATAAAATGCCTTGCTCCCTCCCACCCCTTCTTACCAGACTTCACTCCTGATTTCTCAACCTCCTCTGTCTGAGTGATGCAAGAGGAAAAAGAATGGGGATTGTGGTCAGTTCATCACATGTTTTCTCTGCCACTCCTTTCTCCTCACTTTCTTCTTCTGCCCCAATGTGCAGTGCCCATGGGAGACAGCCCTTCACAAACTTCTCCAATGTGGGTCCATCTCACAGGCTTCAGTTCTCCACAGACTGCTGCAGCATGAGTCTCCATTCCATGGGATGAAGTCCAGGATCATGGAGTGCAGACTTATCCAGACTGGATCTTCTGTAGGCAACAGCTCCTTACAGCAAACCTGTTTCCAGCACAGACTCCTCACTCCATGGGGTCACAGGTCCTGCAAGGAGCTTGCTCAAGTGCAGTTTTCCACAAGGCCACAGCCTCCTTCAAACATGTACTTGCTCCAGCATTGGGTCCTGCTTAGGCTGCAGGTGGATCTCTGCTTCAACATGGACATCCATGGGCTACAAGGGCACAGCTGCCTTTATCTTAGTCTGCACCATCGGCTGCAGGGGAATCCAGCATTTGCAGTACCTTCTCCCCCTCCTTCTCCACTGACTATGGTGTATGCAGAATTTCTTCTCACACATATACTCACTCCTCTTGCAGCTGCTGTTCTGTAGCATTTTTTGCTTCTTCTTAGGTCTGTCACCCCAGAAGTGCTGCCCCCATTGTTGATGGGCCCGGCAGCAGGTCTGTCTTGAAGCCAGTTGGCACTGACTCTGTCAGGCAAGGAAGAGGCTTTTGGCATCTTCTCACACCAACAACACTAATAGGCCCTTTCTACCAAAAGCTTGGTGAGAAAAGCCAATGCAGCTATGCACTCATGCTTTTTGTATATATGTGCATACTGGTAATAGATTTTCAGTGTTGCAACTGGTTGGACCAGTGGGCAGAGAGCTCAGGCAGCCTCACCTATCTTGGATAATCATTTCCACCTTAAGATTTCTCTTAATAATTTCCTCTTATGTGCTTTATCTTTCATGAGTTATTTCTGCAGCTATAGGCCAGTTATAGAGATGTTTAGAGAAAGAAGGACTCTCAAGGAAAACCACAGAACTGTTGCTTCTGTTGCTCCTGTTGCTCCTATATACAAACATAACAGAACTGAAGCTTCAGGACCTTGTTCAGATTAAAATCTCCATTCTGTGAAGATAAAAAAAGGCAAAGAAAAAATTATCTTCAAGAAGTTCAAATTGAAGCCCCCTAGATTTAAGATGCTTATGGAGCTTTTATGTTAGAGTCGTGAACATTGCAAGTGTCAGAGCCTGTCTCCCATTGACCTCAGCAGCAGCTGAATAATCAATATTTACCCAAGAGAAATCATGGATGCCCCAGCAGATGAGGAAACACCATTACTATTTTGAGAGACAGGGTGCAAGCATTTTGTTCTCTGTGCCACCTAAGATCTCCATACAATCAAATGAACCAATACCTCAGAATTTATCTCCATTGTGAAATAAATCTGTCTCTGTGCAGCCATTTACACTACATAATTTCAAATTCCTGAAACAAAATTAATTCAATTCAATGTAGAGCACTGTCCCTTTTCATTATGCAAATCACATTCCTCTCCTGAACATACTGACGTTGAAGGGAGGCAGCTTTTCAAACCATTAAAATAATATTGGGCAAACACAATCATGTAGAACTATGAAATTTCCTGAGGACTAAATGTATCAAAGAGCAAACTCCAACTTGACTAGCATGCTATTAGAATGCATGTTAGATAAGTTTTCCAAGTTTAAATGCTGAAGACTTTTAATTTCTATTACAATGTTTCCAAAAATAAAACATTGACCTTTAAAAGACAGTGACCTGTATTCTGTGTTGCACCAGAAGAGCAAGCAGAATGTTTCTAGCCTTTTCTACATTGTAGTTTAAAGGTTGCTGAGCCATTGTTCCTTCTTTTTACATAGTACGCAGGTAAGGGATCGACCTATTGATTTATTTTTCTTTTCATTTCAAGTACATGGAGCATTTCAAGCCAAAAGGTAAACAAAAGGCAAAGTGTGAGTGGAAGCATATTTTTGTCTGTGTAAGAAGTCAATAAATAAATTTCCACTTTTAAAGACTTTGAATATCAAATTTTATTCATGCATGAATATTTGGCTTTTCTAGTCTTGGTGATATTTCCCTGTTTATTGCTTCCTACTTGCATAGAATTTTTAAATGTCTCATAGCATTCTTCAGCATCAAAATTACTTGATAGGATTAGATTTTGCTCTGTAGCTTTAATCTGTTTGACCACAGTCTTTCAGCTGTTGCCATATGACAGGGAGACAGAGAATTTTGGTGGAAATCTTTGAGACAAAATAATCCACCTAAAGGTGGGTTATCCATTTGCAATAAAAATTAAAGGTAAAAAAGTCACTTGGGAAATCACTGTTGAGTGGAAAATGGAAATTCTGACATTTTCTGAGGGATTAGCAATTTTGGATTCAAGTGTGAGGATTTTTCTACTTTAGCCCTACACAATCAATTGGTTTAGTCTGAGAATTTGGAGCTGTACACCCTGGAAAGAGAAGGCTGTGGGGATGCCTCATAGCACCACTCCAGTATCTGAAGATGGATACTGGGAAGCTGGAGAGGGACTCTGTCAGGAGCTGTAGTGATGGGAGAAGGAATAATGGTACAAAACGAAAGAGGGGAAATTTAGGCTGGACATTAGAAAAAGAGCTGCTGCTGAGAGGGGAGATGAGGCACTGTAACAAGTTGCCCAGGGAGGTTGCGGATGCCCCAAATCTGGCAATGTTCAAGGCCAAGTTGAATAAGGCCTTGAGCCACCCGGTCTTGTCACTCCCATCAGACTCTCTAAGGAAAAGCTAAACCCCACCTCAAACCCTAAATTCCACCCGCTTGGAATCAAAATGATTTAAGTGTATAAACAAGCAATAGTATTATGAGACAAAAAAAATCAGTCCCCTCCAAATGCTGAGCTCCAGGGAACTTCAAGCAGAATAATTTAGGGTCAGCTTCAAAGAAAATTAATAAATAGAACAGCATTTAGTGAGCCTATAGAGCATATAGCAGAAAAATATAAGGAGTGCTGTGGATGAAAATAAGTTTTACACATTCAAAGGGACACTGAATTTCTACCTTGGGTTATTAAGAAGACTGTCCATAGAGCTGGAAATGGTCAAAAGCTGAAGACTACTCAGATGAAGCAACACATATGCTTGTTTTCTCACTTATCCACTTATGAGTGGTTTTCAATTGATTCTGATGGAAAAGGATTTTGAGGAAGTGAGGACTGTCTGAATCAGTACACTTTAATAATTTCCCAGAGTGGGATAGATTGTCATCCAAAGCCTTGCCTTGAGAAATTTTATCTAAAGACCCCATTCACTTTCTGCTCATCAATTTTGGTAGCCCACTTAGGAAAGTCCTATGTATTTTGTGCACTTATGGAAAACTATCATGATCCATTTCATGCTGGCTTGAAACAGGGATCACTGTCCTTATGGTCAACTGATATGCCAAAGAGAAAACAAAACAGGAGACTTCCAGAAGTCTTATACAAAGATTTCCTTCAAAAAGTATTCAGAGGTTGGCATGTGCTAAAATGTAGGCTACTCAGATGGAAGTATTTGTGTATATACAATAATATTAAATATTATGGTAATATTAAAATTAGCTCATACACATGCCCTAAACACAGCTCCCTAACTTGAATCTCTAAAAAGTTTATATATCTCTTTTCTATTTAGCTGAGCTGGATATTCTCCTCTCCCCACCAGCATTTAGCATCAGTAATAGAGGCTGTGCAGTCATGCATCAAGTCAGATCAAAGTGCTGATCCTGAAGAAAACAAAAGTTTTCTTTTTCTGGCTCAGCTCATTCTCAGGCAACTGACTGAACTCTTCAGACACAGTGTGTCCACGTACTCAGTAAAGTATGCGAAGTAGGGGAGAAGGCTGTCTCTGTCCCTGGCAGAATAGCCTTAAAGCAGAAGGGCCCTCTGTGGACATTCAGCTGGTGTAAGAATAATGTGGACATCCCATTACTAACATGATGTAAAATTAAACAAACAGAACATAATTAAATATAATAGAGCATAAAAATCCTTGTCAATGAAGTTGATTTTTTTTTCCTAGAGTCTAGAAAAAAAGTAAGAAAAATGGTAAGAACATTCTTATGCCCATTTAAAAGGGAGTAGCATTTAATCACCTTGCCAAAGAAAGTTGCATCTTATGTTCCTCCTGTGTGAAATTAAAAAAAAAAACCTCAAAAATATATATGAAATACATGTGGTGCTATTAGAAAGAGATACCAGAAGAACGAGAGACAGCAATTTCCATGTATGTCAAATGACATTGAGGTAATTTTGTTAGAAAATCTACAGACAGGAAAAAAGTAATTGAAGACAAAGGTACTTTAGAGTATTTTAAATTGATTATCACTTCAGCTTTTTTTGGCATATTTTCTCAACATCCTGGTATAAAATTCCCCTAATTTATTTAGATTCTTTGTGCTACAACAGCAACAAAAAAATCTGATTAGGCATGGAAATCCCAATACCATAGATAACCTTTTAAAGTCAAAAACATGATTGGCCACAAGACAAAATAAAACAAATAGATGAAACCCAAAGTTAAGCCATTACACCACTATAATTAAAATTATGAGTTATTTTATTCATGTCTTGCATGAATAATTCAGAAAAATCTCAGCACAGTATGGACACATTCGGTGTGTAGGTTTGGAAACACTGTTTTTGATCTGTAAAAGTCTGATAACAGATGTTATTGTAGAAGGGCTGAGAGATAGAAAAAGGAGAAACAAAATAATCCTGTAAGAGACAGCCTGCAATGTGTGATGTTGTTTGCTGAGTTATATAAGCAATATGTTTTCTTAAATATCAGAACAAATACAGTGTTTCAATAGGCAGCATTAATTTCAGATGATAGAGAAGGAAATACGATCAAATAAATATTAATCAGAAAGAAACTACCTGGCTAGAAAATTTAATACCTGGGTAAATATATGGTTCTGTTTAACTCAATCAGAAACAGACTGTGTGTGCAAGGCACCTCTCCTTAACTGGTACTAGATCCATCTTCCAGTGATGGGGTCTTTAGCATCAACCTGCAGTCCTTTAATCATTTATTTATTCACTTAGGTAACAACTTACTCCTTTAAACAGCTCTCAGCAAGCTGAACCATGTAGAGTTTTGTAAGTGTGCTGCAGACTCATTGTGTACAACACTTGTGCAGTCTTAGAGCTCTGGACTGTCACATTAGGGATTCAGTGAGGAGCTGGCTCTTAAAGCAATCGTGGTAGCAGTGTAGGGCTTCTTTCTAGTCTGGGTTTCTTCTAGGCTAAGAAATGCCTCCTAGTTGCTAGTATTTTACAGTTTTAGATATTTGCCTTTACTTGCTTCTCCTTTCATTCCTTTTGCGGTTATTCCTAATGATTTTCCCTTGTATCTCATCTCTTGATTTGGTTACCCTTTGCCACCACTTAGGGATAGAAATTAAAATTTTCTTGATTTCGAAAGCTTACAAACTGTTAAAACTTCCTGAATATTATGAGTTGGAAAGACGACATCAGACTTCAAGTATTTGTATAAAATACAAGCTACCCCCATTCTCCATATTTATCTTCTATCTAAGTAATTTATAATTTCATCCAAATCCTGTGGTTAAACTTTTTGTGGTTTGGATCACAAAGGAAAACCACAAAATATACTTGTGTCTAAATAAACATGTATGTTTTTTAATTAAAACAATATATAGTGTAACAGTTGACTCTTGTTAAACAGGTTTATTTTATTTAAACTGTATAGTTATATGTTAGAAGTAAAGATTTAAAATCTTGATATACACCAAGCAGAAAGCAACTTTTTCCCTATGAGAAATACCAATGGATAAAAATCAGTGGATAATAAGCCACTGTAGCAGCAAAGAAAGTGGAAGTTTTGGGAAATAAGTACATAAATCTGGTGGCATGGCAACAGAATACTAATACCATTTTCAAGAGGAAGCCACTTCCTTGATGAAAACTAAACTGCCTAAACAACACCAAAAATTATGTTTAGATTCACTGGCTCACATAAATGTACAAAAATTACCATGCTGTCTATGCAGTCTGCTTTAAATCAAGATACTTACCTGCAAAAAAACCTATTGAAAGCTTCTCTGGAAAAAAATACCAAAACAAAACCAATTACAACAACAGAACCCCATTAATTTATACTTTCATATGGCAAGGGAACACCAACTCATAAATCATCAGCTTCACTGATTTCAAAAGTATCTAACACACTGAAGATATTACAGAATGTATTTTCATTCAGTTTAGTATCTATGAATTTGCTGTGTGCCTTTCCTAGCCAAATACTTCTGGATACATAAGTCCACTTACATAAATGTAAGAAAAGACATGCTTTTTCTTGGATTTTACAGTCCTACTTGAATTCAGTCTTACATACAAGTACAGTCAGATTCTTTACTAAAAGCTCTTCTCATGATGTCATATTGGCTAATATTAATTCATGAAGCTAATATTAAAAATGGTCCACTGCATTGAACTGTAGTTCAATGATAAACAGCAGCATTTGCCCCTAGAAAGGTATCACATATTTCCTGGGATTTGCCAGCCAAACCCCCCAAATATTTGATCACGGTCTGTAATGAAATATCGATAATGGTAACTGGACTATCAGTTAGAGCATAACAGAGCTAGGAGCACCAGTAAAAACCTCTTATCAGTACCCTCAGATACATTCAGCGGTGCTAATAAAGGTCGATATCATTGACTGGAAGCCTTAATGAAGACAGCAGTTAAATTCAGTCAAAAGGCAATGCAGTAACAAGAGAAAAATCTTTACCTCGCAACTGTATCAAATACATATCTTCACTCCTCCTCATAAATGATCTGGATACTAAGGTGCTTAGAAATGCCCCTACCCAAATTAAGGTGCAAATGAGACCATATGCCAGTGACAATAATATGGGGTTTTTGGATAGTAAACATCGGAGGGGGAGAGAGAGAGAGAGAGAGAGAGAGAGAGAAATAGAAAACTGGGGGGACAGAAAGGGGTTGACAGGGACAGAATAAGAAAAATACCACCACTCCATGGATCCCAGTGATGTTCCACTGATCCCCTCCAGCCAGTCTCCTTGGTGGTGAAGGTCCCTCCAAAAGCAGAGAATCTGATGGGGTAATACACGCCCAGGCCAGGCAGGAAAATCCAGGCACTTCCCTGGGGGGAGTTTGCCATTGTCTCTCCAGCAGACTCCACATTTGCTGCAGCACGGGCAGTGCTGTGGTGCAACGCCTCAGCAATGACTGGGGGACACTTCGGGGGCCTTTGGTGGATTGAGGCACCCCCTCAGCTGTGCCTCATGTGAATGTCCCGTGGATGTGGCATTCCCAGGGCTGGGGTTCCACAGCCAGCTCATGGGAAGGACAGTGGGTTCACTGCCCCCTGTCCTGGGGGGAAATCTGTGCAAACCTGCACAGTGGCTCTGGGGGCTCTGGCCTCCCCCGCCCTGAAGCAAGCCAAAGATGATTCCTAGCACGGCTGCTGGATCTGGCTCACATTGTTTTCCCTGTTTACTTGTTTGTTCCAGGTGATTGATAATGGGCTTTCCCTTTGTCTAATCTCAGCAATTTGACTTTCAGTCCAAAGTTCCAGTAAGGCATCTTCATGGAGGCTTCTTTGATTGTAGCTTCTTTATTCAGTTTTTGATATAGGCATGAAATATTTCAGTCTCTGACAATGTTATGAAAAAAATAGCAGTCCATACAATATTCTGGAAAGCTCATTAAACTTAATTTATATTGGACCAAGAGTAATCTCAAAGGATTACACAAACATCCTTGCTTAAGCACCTCCACAAGCTATCATTTTGCAATATAGCACAGAGGAAAAAATAGCTCTGGACAAAAAAAAAAAAAAAAAAAGGTGTCTTTAAGCAAACACACAAAGTAGCCTTGGGTAGCTGACATGCATGTGACATACAAAACTGTTGCTTTCATTCTACCTCTTCTTCAAGAGGAGAGAAACAGCTTTTCTTTGCTCAGTTTGTCTTTTACCATAGCTGAAATGTTATTCTTTACAGAGACTGAGTCTAGATTATAAATACATCTAGTGTGCATGAGTATTCCTGTAATCTATTAAATAACCCTAACTGCTCATTAATACATTTGAAGTTCTCTTCAAATAATGGTTAAAGAGAAGCCTCAGGCTCAGATAAGGAATGGCAAATCGTTCTGTAACACAAGAACTTCAATATTGTGACCAAAATTCTGGTGAAGTTTTCATCTCTTCATCTTAGCTAGCCACAAATTCAGTCAACCACCATCAACTGTGTTCTGTTTATCAGCTACTAATGCTCAGATTCAAGGCGCTCATAAATTATGAGGGAGTCTTGAGCAATACCCAATTTGGTATGAATCTCTCAAAACTCAAATCCATCATTCTCATTTTCTCTTCACTGCCTCCCAACTACAATTATTTTTAAATTTGGAATTTTTTTCAAGGTTTTTAGTGTCAACCCAATGAAAAAAGAACAGAATTAGGATACCATTTACAATTATTTTTCAGGATTCAACATATAAACACTTTATTTACAATAAAAATATATCCTTAACTATGATAATAAAGGGTGAAATAACAAATTTCTGATGAGAAACCAGAAAGGGACTTGCTCTTAGGAGCTAAACCTTTTTTTCTAGTTGATGCTCTGTCTTCAGAAAGAGCTGCACAATATTTTAAGTTGCACAGGGGCTGCACCTACCTTGATAACAGTAGCACATTTTTATTATATAGTAACTGTAGCCAACTGAACATGCATATCTTCTTTAGCTGCCAATATTCATCTAAATAATTTTTTCTTTTCCCTTGTGCCTGGCCTATGACAGGAATTATAAAACATACAAAGAAGAAAAAAAAGAAAAAATCTCTTCTTGCAATCTTCCATTTGTTCCAAGTCTCTTAAAATTTACATTTAGCAAAGTATCTCACAGAAATGTACATGCTTTGAGAGTTTGAAACTCATAGAATCATAGAATCATAAATGGTCTGGGTTGCAAGGAACCTCAAAGATCATTTGGTTTCAACCTCTCTGTCATGGGCAGGGCATCTTGCATCAGACCAGGTTGTTCCAAGCCCCATCCAAGCTGGCCTTGAACACTGAGAGGAATGGGACATTCACAACTTCTCTAGGAAATCTGTCCCAGTGCCTCGCTACCCTCACAATACCGATTTTTTTTTTTTTTTAATATCTAATCTAAACCTACTTTCTGTCCAGTTTTTAGCCATTCCCCCTCATCCTATAATTCCCTTGTAAATAGTCTCTTTCCATTTTTCTTGTAGGCTGGCTTCAGGTACTGGCATACTGTAATTAGGTCAACCTTCGCTTCTCCAGGCTGAACATTCCAATTCTCTCAGCCTTTCCCCATAGCAGAGGAGCTCCATCCCTCTGATCACCTTGGTGTCTCTCCTCTGCACTCTCTCCAGCAGCTCCATGTCCTTCCTGTGCTGGGACCCCAGGGCTGGAGGCAGCTCTGCAGGTGGGGTCTCAGCAGAGCAGGGCACAGGGGCAGAATTCCCTCCCTCTCCTGCTGCCCACAGGGCTCTGGATGCAGCCCAGGACACACTTGGCTCTCTGGGCTGGCAGTGCCCTTGGCTGGCTCATGTCCAGCCCTCACCTGCCTGTATCCTGTTACATCCTGGTCACTTAAATCCAGGGCCAAATTAAAGTTCTTTTGCTCTGGATAGACAGAAGGGAGAAAATCCCAACCGGATGTTCTCAAGAGATAAAAACCACACAAAAGGTTACTAGTAAATCATAGAAAATTAAGGAACATTAAGGCAAAAGAGTAAATACAATACATCGCTTATCACAGCATAGACTTATATCCCATTGAACATAAAAAGCCTTTAAACCCATTAGATGTTTTGTTCAGTAAGAAGAGTTAGAAGAGGAAGAAGAAAGGGAGAAAAACAGAAAGACAAGAAAGATGTGAAAAATAGACTTATCTATCAGGGCTGGGTACCCAACTCCAGGGTTCCAGTGATGTAAAGTTCCAAGATGAAGGTAGGGTTAAAAAACAACATGCTTGCCTAATGGTCAGCCTCCTTGAGGACCCTTCCTCCCAGGTGGGACTTTGCTTGGCCATTTAGGGGCTGGGTTAGGCAACACTGGGGGGCTGCCTCCATTGTGCCATAACTGACAGACACTGTGGGGCTGGGGAATATGGGGGGCAGAGCAACACTTCACCAGAGCAAGGTCCCTACCAGACCCACTCCCTACCACACCTTCCAAGCCCCTAAGATGTCTCAAAACAAATTACCTTCACCAGTATTTGACACACCCCCAAGTCCTTCTCGAGGGCTGCCCTCGATGTGTTCATCCCCATCCTGTGTTGGTATTGGATTTGCTGTTACCCAGGAGTTGCAGTACCAGCACTTGGCCTTGTTAACCCTCATGAGATTCCTATGAGACACTTTTCAAGCTTGTCCAGGTCCGTCTGGATGACATCCTGTCCCTCTGGAGTGTCAGCTGACTACTTAGCTTGGTTGTCATCTGCAAACTTGCTGAGGGTGCATTTGAACCCTTCATCTCTGTCATTAATATGGATATTAAATAATACTGATCCCAATATGGACCTCTGAGGAACAGCACTTTTCACTAATGTCCATCCAGACTCTACTGGATGAGCCATTGGCTACTATCTTCTGGATAAAGAGTAAGACACAAATCCTACCAAAATCTCAAACTTTTCAGCATCAAATAAAAGGTGGTTGGTTTCAAGTTTTTTTAATTCTACATCAAAATTGATACAGATTGTCGTCTTAACCTTTTTAAAGTACTGTAACTAAGCACAGTTTGTATGTTGATGAACATTTTGAAGGAAAATAGGAGCTTCAGATAAAGAAAACACAGGAGATGCTAAGTTTGCCCTTTTCAAAAAGAACAGTCAAACTAAAACCTATGCTACATGTTACTTGGGGTAGGTAATACAAACAAAGCAATGATAATAAAGCTTATGTGAGCCAAAGATACACAAGGTGGGCATAGGCGCAGAGCTGGCTGCAAGAATGGCTCGATGACCAGAGAAGAGAAAGCAGTTCAAATGATCTGTCAAAAAATATCCCTAGAACAGATACAACATTCTGTTATCAGCAGAGCAGCACAACTTTAAAAACTTGCCAAAGAAAACAGTAGTTTTGTCTCATGTATTTCAGTTTGAGACAAAATAAATTCCCAGTCATGGTCCAGAACTACCAAAATTC
Organism: Certhia americana; assembly: GCA_018697195.1. Taxonomy (NCBI): domain Eukaryota; kingdom Metazoa; phylum Chordata; class Aves; order Passeriformes; family Certhiidae; genus Certhia; species Certhia americana. The sequence continues at coordinate 54,252,251 of CM031878.1, forward strand.
AGGAACATTTTAATCTACACTGGAACACCAGCAACACACAGTTAAAATCATAGCAAATCAGCAACAAAAAATTCAGTGAAAAAAGCTCCCAGCTGAACAGAGAAGGATTCTAGGCATCTGCACAAGATGCTTAGAGCACAGCTCAGTCAACTAAGAAGTGAGTCTCTTCAGTGCAGAGATGATATAAGTTATAAACACAAATTTTTTTTTATTTAGATAAGACATGGCAGTCTTCCTTGCACTTAGACAGATGCATGAAAGGAGGCACCAGCTAGATGTTGAGGGAAGGAGAGATGTATTAATGGATAAGTGATTAACCCTTAAATCTTATTGCAAGAAGAATATCAGTATTGTCCAAAACAAAACAAAACAAAACAAAACAAAACAAAAAACAAAAAACCAAAAAACAGAAAACAAAAACAAAAACAAAAAAAAAAAACAAAAAAAAAAAAAAAAAAAAGAGTGATGCTTAGAAAATGAGGAGTTCTAAACTTCATGCCATCATTGACTCTTCCTTTTGAGTATCAATTTATCTACATTTTAATGTTAGTTTTTCCTTTGATAGACAGTAATGTCATTTAACATCGAGTGCTTTACAAGCAGGTCAAACGATTTCAGTGTAGCACTTTTAGATCTGACAAAAAAAGAAAGGGGTGAGTACAAAAAGGGACAGGACTATGTTTCATTCCAACTATTTAGCAAGAATACCACCTAGTTTGTCCATCTGTGTAGATGCCACCTGCAAAGATGAATAGAGATTCCCCTGCCATTTCAAATTCAAAATAAGCAGGTGTATAGGAAGATCGACATAAATCAAACAAAAGGCTGTGGAAGAGTGTAGAGGGATTTATTTCTTACCTAAACAAAATGGCATCTAGCATACCAGTAATCAATTTATAATCCAACAGGAACCAGGCACCTATGTTAATAGGGGCACAGAGTAGAATTAATTCAGAATCACCATTTCAATGATTTAACATGCAATTTCCAAACCACCTGGAAGGATCCTGAAACATTTCATCCATAATTTTATTAATTTTTAGAGCTTAAGAGAAAATGTCAGTGTACATTTGGGCTATTTAGGCCAATATGCAATTTTCTTTAAATATCAGTTTTATGAGACTATATAAAGATTGCTTATTGATGAAATGTATATTAATCTATAAACAAAATGCAAATGTAAAAAAATTTTACGTTACATATTTTTGATTTTTAAGAATACCAAAATTAAAATTACAAAATTGATTTGTGTAGATTATAATACCTGCTTCCAAAGAGACAATTACTCTTCAGAAATATGACCTACTCTTGAAGATTGTAAATTGATACTTCTTATGATCCTATTAAATTTACATAATAAAGTCAGACCAACAGCACGACAGTTATAAAAACTATATTAATACACTCACAGGGTGCAGTGGGAATATATTTGAAAGTAGTTGCCTGAAGCTTTGAGGTGTATAACTGAAACTCTAATGCCACCTACTGACCAAACTGACAGGAAGATCTCTTTGCTTGTGTGAATCATCATCCTGTTGTACCACACACAGATCTCAGAAGAAAATTCACAGTCTTCAGACAATAACTCTCTAAGTGAAAAGTACTTGATTCCACTTGCCAGCATCAACCAAGCTCCATATTCAATGTAGTCACTCTCAGAAAGGGCAGAGAATGAGGTGTGAAGGAAAGCAGGAAACATATTTTGCTGTTGTAACAATAATTTTGAAGATAAAATTGATGCCTCAGAAGGCTGGCCTGGAACAGAGACTAGACAGAGCAAAAGGAATAAAACTGGTATTTATTAAAAGGCTTCAACAGGTACACCGTGAGGAGTGCAAGAGCCTGGCTGTGTTGCATGCAGGTTGAAGCCCCAAATGGTCACAAAATGGACAACCTGTCATGAGGTCCCACACTTTTATAAGTTTTGGTCCATTAGCATACTAGAGTTAATTGTGCAGTTATAGCTTCAGGTTATGAAGCTCCATCCTCCTTGTTTTTTCTCTCTTCACTGTTATTTTTGCTCTTGGGCCAGAAATTTGTATCAGTTGTCCTTGGTCCCAAGCTAGAAAAGGAATTGTTTTGTCTACCTACTCTGTGAAGTAGCACTTATTATGAAACCCAGAACTACACAGTAAAACAGCACAGAATCTGAAAAATATAAAAACTAAAACTTAAGGCATGAAAATGACTAATTGCACTGAGCTCTCATTTTTAAGTGCCATGAAAATAAATAACTCTGGAAAGTCTGCTAATGAAAGCAGCTTATAAGATGTTCTCACAAGTTAGTCCACTCACATGATAGATGCACCTTAGGTCACTTCTACAGCTCAGTTTTCATAAATGTCTTTTTACATGTTCTGTTAGCATTTTAGAAGTGGGGATATTGCTGCAGAGGTATAAAATACATTTTATAAAGGTAGCTCTTTATGCTAGTTTTCTGCCACAGACAAATGCCTGCCTGCACATCCACCATGTGAATTCATGGTCCAGTAGTGCTGCTAAAACCTGATGATGCTGCCCTCCAATAGATACCCACACACATTTAAAGCAAATTATCTCATAGTCTAGCTAAAGGATCATGGAATTAAATTCACTTGTCAGGAAAAAGAAATCGTTTTCACTAATTATATATGAAGAAAAAGCCTTACTTTCCCTACTACTTGGAAGTTTTAAGTTACACTAACTTTAATTAATTAACAAGTTTTCTCCCATTGCAAAAGATTATTTTCCCCTTCTCATGTTTTTGTGATCTGCAATGCATCTTTTAGGGTCTCCTATGCTACTGTGTGAGGATTTGTAAAGTAGTTGTGGCGTTTCTTTACTGTGGTTAGTTGTTTGATTGCTATAATGGATTGCAGTTTCTATACTTTTTCATTGCAAATGAATGATAGAAAAGTGACATCCTGGCTACATACATTTGAAATCTCAGAGTCATAGAAATATCTTAGGTTGGAAGAGACCCATAAGGATCATTGCATCCAAATCCTTCCTCCCTATAGGACGGCCTAAAACTAAAACATAGATATATAAACTTATCTAAAAGATGAGGAGAAAACAGCAGTTCATATTCACAGTAGCAAGAGCCTTGGAAACCTGTTTAACTACATGAAATCAAAGCATCAGAAACAGCTGAGTGTCAAACAAAATAACTCCGCTTTTACCATTGAAGAAATCACTTGAAAGCCTGGTTTTATTTGAGATAGTACCTCTCTTTCAAGGTGTTTAAATCCTTGATATGAAAATGGACTTTTAACAAATTTTCAAAAGATGACAAAATCTTGTCACATTAGGGATATCATGCAGATTCTAAATGTTTCATGCAGAAATCAATTCAATAGAACATACAATAGTAGCATAATACCAGCATTGCCACAGGCTGTATGTAGCACTCTGCTTCAGTATTGAAAAATCAGGCCTTATTTTAACTGCTAGTTCTCTAGACTGCAGTTGCAAAAATACTGGAAATACTGTAAAATCATTTTGCTTTTTATTTACTATAAAACACAATAAATCAGATGTGTTTATATGGTCTAATAGTTATTTTGTCAGCTATGGGCAATTTATCTGCAGCATGAAAAAGTGTATCTCAGAAACTCTGGATGACTATGTATCATCAGAGTCCTTCCCAGCCCTTTCAGATAGTCACTTTCATTTTATCTCCATAATATTATTGCAAACATAGGGAAATGATGGCATTTACAGATGAGAAAGTGAAACTACAGAAAGACTGAGTTTTTACAGGTAGTTTGAGTTCTTCATTTGGACTCAAATGAGGGAGCAGGACTCTTTCAGTCATCTTGTCCATTAATCAACAACTTAGACTAATACCTATCTACACCCGGTCCCTGCCTATACCTATTTGGATTTCAGGTATTATTCTCTCTAAGTCCTTGGAAGAGCCTCCTCTTCAGCTGAGCAAGACTAATGTTACAAGAAGTCATTGGGAAGACATTCCGCTTCTTCCTCATTTCCCTGTCTTCTGTCATCTCAGCAGTACAGTATCACAACTTCATTTCTATCTGACAAAAGGTGCTAGAGAATTAATTCAGAAAAGCAGTGGGTAATACCCTGCCATTCAGTGAGCTAGGTCAACCTGGTAAAGAGTCAAGGCTGGTGTCAGAGGAAGCAAACCAAAACCTCCCCTTCAGTAACATCAATTGCATGGGCAGCAGACCTTGTCAATATTTCAGTCCCAAGATGATTAGGCAGTGCCTGAGTACACTGTGTTGTGTACACTGTGGGTTAAACTATCCCAGGAAGAGGGATCAACACTACAACTTCAGCTCAGAGCAATGGAAAAGACAATTTCTTTGAAAGAGCAGGTAGCTCTAATGTAGCTGCTGTTGCCTTTTCTTCTATGCATACCCTTAGTGCAATTCCTGATCAAACCATGAGCCATCTTCCTTTTTGAAATAAGAACTGTCCAAGAAAGGTATTTCTTTCTATAGAGAAGAGAAGCTATAGAACAAAACTATGACAACTACTAGTCTGATTTTAATATCTAAGTCGGATTTCCTATGCAAAATACAATCTAAGGTCTTTAAAATATTAATCCAAAGAGACACAAAAAAAATGAAAGAAATACTATTATGTGTACTTTGTAAGTCTCCTTTTAACATTCTTTTAGAAATGCTCTCAACAGTGGATATATATTGATATTTTAAAATCTACATGGAACATCTGTATGGAAACTCCATGGAACAATCTAAGCTAAGACAATAAAGATACTTGAGTTTTCTTCTGTATAGCTAGAAGAAAATATACTGATAGCATTATGCAATCAGTTCAGTCTCTCTTGAAAGTCCATAATTTATGTTATACAGATATTTAAATGTTTCAGGTCTATATCCTATTTCTAATATAAATGATGGCCTATTTCAGGTTGAAAATTCATTTCAGTGAAAAAAAAATAATCTCATGAATCCAGGTCTAATAAGGTAGTTCACAAAATGTAAATAGTGCCTGAATATTTTTTATTTCAAATAGCATTCTCCCTCATGTTATAGGGGAGAAAAAAAAAAAGGTGCTGCAAAAATGTCCTGCTTACAAGTAGAAGAAATGGACTGCAGATGATAGAAAATAACAAACAGTAGTAGAAAGCTGATCTACATTTTCACACACTTTGCCTAGCACATATCCCAGGTCCACCTAATGCCAATTCTGTTTGCTGCTGTAGCAGAAGAATGTAGCAGACAGGTTAGACATCTGCTCCAGGCTTTTTAGTCACTCATATTGCTTCTGAGTAGATGAAACCAGCCAAATAGTATATGTGCAACAAGTATGATAAAAGAACAGCATTGCCTAACAGCATCACTGGCAAAGTGACAGCCTGAAGTAGATATAGAGGAATCCAATGGAAAACAAGAGCGTTGGAAGTCACATGCAAGAACACAGGATTCCTGAGAAAAGGACAGGGTTATAAAAATGTGGGAAGGGGTCCATCTCATCCAGCTCTTACTGCCAGCAGTAGAAACAGATATTATTTAGGGTATATCAAAATACAAATACAGATTACAAATCTGTGATTTTTTAAAAATCCCATCTGAATCTCTTGGTGCTGTGTCTCTACTGTTTACTGAAAGCACTGCCAGTTTTTTAAGGGGGGAAAAAAATAGGGGGCTTTGTTTTTAAGTGCTCTTCTTACTAGCTATTTCCTACTAGTTTAAGGAGTTCCTCTGATTTTAGGACTTGCCCAAGACAGTTCTACCTACCATTTTCATGACTTTGTAAGACTTGATTACATTGCCCTCGTCTCTCTTCTCCAGTACCTCTTCCACCAGCTCTTTCAATCTTACCTTTCAGGGCAATTGCTCCACTCTGTATATGACAGGATAATGTAAAGAAAGACAGAAATCAGGTAAAAGCATTTAACATATCAAAAAAATCATGGTTTCATACTTCTCAAGAAGAGGCGAAGTTTCTGTCTAGTATAGGCAGAAGAGATTATTTCAGAAAACCAAGTTGATTTCAATTTATAATTGGAGTATCTACATTTTCTTTTACTGTGCTTAGTTACAAGGAAGATATTACCCATGCAGCTCAGGTCAACAACTATTCAGAGTTGTTATCTTTGCCCAGTTAATTACTTGACCATTATATTCATCAATACCATTTGCAATGTTGTTCCCTATTGCTTAAGCAGCAGATGTTAATAAGAGCTACAGCTCATTTTCTGAACGAATGGAGAAAATATATATGTATGTATGGTCATCAAGTAGCAATATTCCAGAGAGAGCTGGAATTATTACACTGTGCACAAGTACTGCATTTTTTGTTACTCTGCATTGACAATATTTGTCTGTTTTTGTACACTTTTCTGTAATGTTTAGCAGACAATTAGGCATTTTGGGCAAATGGCTATATTAAAAATTTAAATATTACAATTATTACAATACTACATGAGGCTTAAGTAGTTTTAAAATTGACTGTAGTTTTTATTAGATGATTTACAACCTATCTTCAATATGTTACACAATGATTAAATCATCTTCCTTGATTACTATTTATTGTGAAAATTTCACGTGTCAGAATAGGCTTCTTTTGCTGCAAGTTTATGATCACTGTCTATAATGAAATCAAACTGCAACTTGATTTTAGTTTTCAACCTTCTTCATTTGTATACTACAATCTGGAAGCAGTTCCTGTGTTCTGCTAAAGCCTGTAGGTAGGATAGCACATAGGGAAGATCTGGGCATTTCTCCGTCATACAGGCTTTTGTGGACTTTTATGCCAGCATTTACTTCCTCCTCCTCTCTCCCCTCTCTAAACATTTATGTGTTTGAATTCAAGGTAGATTATTACACTCTAATATATGTATGTTACAAAGGAGTCCAAATTAAACAGCAGTTTACTGGGACACATAAATTCCCATAGCCTCAACCATTAAAGAAAAAACAGAGCTTTTACCAAGAAAATTACCATGTCCTTCCTACCATTCAAACAATCATCTGTTGGAACTGATTGCCTTTGGGACAATTAACAGTACATTAAGGAACTGGATTTACTTGACATGCAATTGAAGGAAATTAAAAAGAACATTCAGACCAGCAATGATTTAAGTCCTTCTTCTCACCCTTCTTCTGTTTACTTTAAACTCTATATTTCTGAATAATGCAACAAAAAATATATTAGAGATGGCTAATTTTGTTTGAAAAGAAATTTTTCTTGTGAAAAATTAAGCTTGCCGAAAGTCTTCAGTTATTTAATTCTGAATAGGTTGGATAAAAAAGAACAGAAAACCAAACAGCTTGTCTTTTCTTGATCTTTGCAGAAAACTGGAAGTGAACTTTTGTTTTCATGCCTTGGAAAAAAAACAAAAGGAAAACAGATTTTTTTTAAGTCTTGGTGATGCCTTAAGTTTTAGCTTTCATATTTTTCAGATTCTGTAGCGCCTTACTGTGTGATTCTGAACTTCCTATAAAGCTTTAGCAAGTTCTCCTCACAGTTCAGTCAGCTAATACAATCCTTTTCCAGCCCCAGAACCAGGGACACTGTTGCAGCTCCAGGCCCATAAAGTGTAAACCAAGTGAACTGAGGAGAGCAATCTGGGAGGATGGGACTTCATAGCCTGGAGCTGAAATTGGACAATTAACCCCAGTATGTAAATGGAACAAAACTTTATAAAGTGTGAAAACACCTGACTCAGAGTCTACCTTGGGTCTGTCTTGGGTGGAGCCTTGGCCTGGCTCTTGTGTTGCTGTATCCTGTGAAGGCCTTTTAATAAATCCCTACATTATTCCTTTAGCACTGTCTGGCCTCTGTTCCAGGGAGCCTCTCTAGGTGTCATTGGCAAATTATGAAAAAGGATAGAATTCTGCTCAAACAATATTAATAGTACCTTCTTGTGCCTCTGCCATTTATTATAATCACTTTAAGCAGAGCTGTGTCACCTAGGAGAAATAAATAGTTTAAACCACACCAACAGAGCTTGAGATCCATCTGACGAGCTGGTCTTCAGTTGAACATTAGCAATAATATTAATGATTTTGTTTCTTTGACAATGTTATTGTTCTCTTTTAGACATGTTCTTTTGCTATATCCCTTCATTTTCTTCTCTCACTTGGCTTTTCTATTCCTCTCTTAAAAAAAAAAAAAAAAAAGAGGAAGTAGAAAAGAAAAATTAAGTTGGTCTAAGACAGCTAGAAACAAAATCGAGGTACTCAGTGTTCACTTCTCTGCAGAAGAGGATCTGGGGTTTTTTTAAATTCTGCTTTCTTTTTCAAACTCACCTAATTGTCCCTCTCTGTTGATTTGTTTTATTAATACGAGTATTTACAACTAATTTAATGCAAAACGAATAGCTGTTAAAAATATTTAGAAACCAAATAAACACAAATAAAAAAACAAAACTCCCACACCAACAGCTGTCAATCTTACAGCAGTTTTTCCTTTTATATACTTGTACAGCAATAAATTAAAAAAAAAAACACCCAAGGAAATTGAGGAATGAGACATATTTTAGTTTAACAAAGATCATCCAGTTCTGATATTTCTTGTCAGCCAAGACTCGCATTGATTGCCTTGTGTAGCAGACTGAGGTGCTGCAGCGCATTAGTCAAACACCCTGGAATAATTCTTTCGTACCTGAATGGGTGAGCCAATCTGCCACTGTAATGTTCAAGCCTTTTTTCACTAGAGGGAGCCAAAATCCCTCTGTATGTAGTTTTAAGTGTCATATTTCCAATTCTTCAGTCCAGTCCTTGTGATAGCAATTACTGTGGAAAAGATAAATGTGCTACTCCTGGTATATTATTATTACTATGCTATTGGAGCAGAAAAAGGAACAAAATCAAAAGATACTGGCTTGGTCCTGCTGGTATAAGTTTACAGAACTTTTGGCAGCTGAATTTAACAATCTTGGGCATACCAACAAGTTTGGACTTTGTGTCTTAATACTAGTAAGGGAGTCACTTTACATCCAATCATCCCCACTAATTTATGCTCAGAACAGGGCTGTCTCCGCATCTCTTTTCACTGACAGAGGATAGTCCAGAAGATATGCTAAATTCAGAGTGTATTGCTAACACTTGTTATGGGACAGGTTATCTGAGACTCAGTTTTCCCAAGGCAAAACAGGGGTAGTGATTCTATGGAAGAACAAGAAGTATGAGGGAAGTACAACAAAGAGCTAGAGTAAACCTCTCCTCACTCAGCTTTGGCAGTCCTAACAGGAAGATTTTGTACGGAACCTTAGAGGTGATGAGGAGTTGTAGAACAGGATCAGCAACATTATTGCAGCTTAGCTCTGTGACATGTATGTTTTGCAGTAACTCAAAGGCAGCATTCGCCAAGCACTTGGGGAAATTACACAACCAAACGTGGCTTAACCATGTCCATAAGATCATAGCTGGAGAACACAGAGGTAATTTTGAGTGTAACAAGGGAATGCTCAAATAGGTTTTAAGCTGAAAAACTGATTTTCTCCATCATTTTGATAATGCGAGAAAGGTAATTTCTTTTTTCATATATATCTTTGATGATTCCAGTGATGTTACAGTATAGGATTTCTATTTGGCACAAGGCTTCATACAAAGAATGAAAGAATTGTATTTGGGGAATTAAGAATCTGGAGTTTTCTTTCAGTTTTGTTTTTTTTTTTCTTTCCTTTCCTGCTCCTCCCCCCTGCCCCTTAATAACTTCTGAATATTACAGCCTTAAGTTACTGAAAATCAAATTTATATTTTCTTAGCTATAAATCCTCTTTATCGATCTAAAAAAAATTATACAAGACAGTTTAGTTTCCATTTGTTATCTAGATTACTATTCTCTTTTGATTTATGTTTGGTTTTGGCTGTTTGCAAAAATTTATTTAAGACTAGCAACAGCTCACATCAACCATATTGTATACACCATCACACACTGCTGTTGCTTTAGATCATTTACTGTATGAAAGGGATATAAGGGAAAAAATGCTGATGCTGCTGGAAAAAGATGACCACTAAGGCCCCTGCCAACCCAAAGCATTCTCTAAACCTATTAAAAAACATTAGAAAAATAAATTTTAAAATAAATTATTATTATTATTATTATTATTATTATTATTATTATTATTATTATTATTATAGCAACAAAGATGGCATCAGATCACTGGTTAATCTTGAAAGCAACATGTCTTTCTAAGTTTCTAATAGAGAAGAAAATTATCATGTTGTTTTTCAGAGAAATTTTAATTGCCCTCATCAAAATATCTTTGAGAGGGTCCTTAATAGAGAGTTACCTTTTTTTTTCCCCAGTCATTTTAAGTTTTTTTAATTTTTTTTTTTTTTTTTTTTAACATAAACAGGTTTATCTTTTATCTAATCTCATTGTTCTGGAGGGGGAAAACATGCAAGAAAGAAGGGGAAGTAATTACTCTTTTCTAGGGAAAAGTAACTCTCGAAGGTTTCCAAAGGTAGCAGAAGGACGGAAAAGTCATATTTTGATATCTTTATTGCACTGCATTTGTGCTTTGAACTTACAGTCATATACTTGCAAAGTTTGATAATATTTTAGGCTTCTTTCAAGAAATTATGTAAATAATTTGGACATAAAAGTGGAAATTTCTGCACATGATAGGAATTAAGGGGAGATAACCTTTGTTTATTTTAAAACATCATCCAGGTCTAATCAAAAAACAAACTGAACAAAACCAAAAGATAAGAATATTGGCTTCAGAATCTAAAACCCCTTCAATCTTCAGATCTGGACAGTGTCAGATGGTGAATGCACATCTAGTGTCTACACATTACTACCACTGCAGCTTCAGCTCCCTGTGCTAGTGACTCATGACAGCCACTCCTGCCCTTCTGCTGCATTAGTGAAGTTAAGGGCACTTATCGCTGTCTCTGTTGATGGCACAGTTACCTTGTCCATAATATTTGTTCTCCAAAGCACAACAGCCTTGTCTCCTTCACCATCCACCTCTGCACTGTCCAAGTCTCAGTGCAAACACAATTCACCTGGGGGTACTTTCTAGGGAAGCTCTCTCAGTAAACCCTAAAGGAACAGTATCTTACTTTGCATAACAGAACCGTGCTTGAAAGCCTGTTAGAGATCAGATAAAGCTCTCTAAGTACAGAAAGAGGAAGAAGCAGCTAAGCAAGTTAAGAGTGCCTAATAATAATTTGCACCATAGTAATAGAGTTATGCATTGGAGTCTGAATATCTTATTGTCCCCAGCTGGAATAGAATTATGTTTCCTTGTAGCCGCCTGTATAGTGCTGCCCTCTGCATCTGTGATAATGTTGACCACACACTGGTGTTTTGGTTATTGAACTGGGCTTGCACAGTCCAGGCCCTCTCTGTTTGTCACTCTGTCCCTGCAGCAAGTGGGCCAGGGGAGAGCAGGAGACTGGGAGGAGAAGCAGCCAGGACAGCTGTCCCCAGCTGAAGAAATGCAAATGCCATATGCCATACAATGACACTCTCAGCAGTCAGAACTGGGGGTGTAATCCTTCCCAAGTAGCCAATCCTCAGAGACAAGCTGTGCTCTGGTGTGCTGTCTGAAGATGGCAAGTCACTGCCATGACAATACTTGTTTTTTTCCTCTCTTGTTCATTTCTTAACTGTTCTTATCTCACCAATCTACACCATTTTCTTGATCAAAAATCAAGAAGTATCTCTTTAATCAGCGTGTCTATTCAGTCCATGAATTGCCTTGCAGAATTTTCATACAAGGGGAAGAGAAATGTGGGAGTTGATGCAGAAAATGTATTTACTCTTCAGGTCAAATTAGTATGTAGCCTCTTCATATTTTCTAGGAAGGAATAAATTAATTGCACAGAAAATATTTTTTCCCATCTTTTATTTTATTAAAAATAAAATAAAATTGTTGACTAACAAATTCAATTTTGATAAGTCCAGCAGCAATTTCCTGGGCCTTTATACTTCAGCATAAGAGTGTCAAGAATTTTAAGTTGAAGTTTTGACTCCTAATTTTAGAGATTTTAAGGTATAGAATCATAGAATCACATAATATGTTGACTAGGAAGGGACCCATCATGACCATGCAGTCTAACTCCTGGGCCTGCACAGGACACCCCAAGAATCACACCATGGGCCTGAGAGCACTGTCCAAACACTTCCTGAACTCTTTCAGGCTCAGTGTTGTGACCATTTCCCTGGGGATCCTGCGCCAGTGCCCAGACACCCTGTGGGTCAAAAACATTTTCCTGATATCCAACCTAAACCTCCCCTGACACAACTTCCTGCCATTTACTCAAGTCCTGTCCCTGGGCAGCACAGAGATCAGTGCCTGCCCCTCCTCTTCACCTCATGAGGAAGTTGCAGACTGTGATCTCTTCTCAGTCAGATCAAGTGACAGTAGCTGCTTGTCATGTGGCTCCCCCCTGCAGACCCTTCATCATCCTCATGGCCGACCTTTGGATGCTTTGTAATTGTTTGATGTCTTTCTTATATTGCAGTGCCCAGACCTGCTCCCAGCAGTGGAGCTCTCCCAGAGCAGAGCAGAGCTGGACAATCCCCTCCCTTGCCCAGCTGCCCATGATGGGGCAGGCTATGGCTGACCTTCCTGGCTGCCAGGGCACTGCTGCTCATGTTCAACTTGCCATCAACCAGGACCCCCAGGTCGCTTTCCATGGCACTGCTCTCCACCACCTCGTTTCCCAGTGTGTACACACAGCCATGGTCACCCTGTCCCAGAAGCAGAATCCATCATCTGTCCTTGTATCCTTGTCCTTCATAGCGTTGGTGATGGCCTAATCCTCTAATTTGTCAAGAATAGCTTCTCTATAAGATTTTCCCACCTGGGCTACCACTATTGGATCATACATTTCTCTGTAAGTAACATCTCTCCCTATCACAGATTTAAAATTTATAATGCAAAAAAACCCCAATAACATATCTTACATTTATTAGAATGATTGATATCTGCTTCTAACAAAATCCTTTTTTTCCCACACAGGTTTATGTAACAAATTGCATTTCAAAACATTATAATGAAAGTCCCTCCTCTATAAGAACTTTTAAAAGACATTAGGCATACTGAGATTCTCTACAGGTAATTACTAATTGATTACTGTCCTAACACATTTTAACATTCAAAAATATAATAAATTCACTCTTCTTAAGCAGGAATTGTTCAGAGCTCTTCATTCAATCAAGAGCATGACAACACTCTGAAGGATAGAGTTAGTAAAATGCTTCTTCCAAAACTGACCCACCATTATGTCCTCAGTGACAAGGTATTTGCATTTTTTAAAATCAAATAATTTTTCCAGTTAGTGATCAGACTAGCCATTTCTTGTATCGATGCTTTCATACTAAATATCAAAAAGATCAGCCTTGAGACATAAAAGATAAAGGTCTCAGTTTTTAGTTTAGTCATTTTGCTTTAATATTTCTCAGTTATCTGCAGCCTTCATCCTTTCAGAAGGGAAAAAGATCTTCCACTTTTTGAGTTAATGTAAGTTACTCTTAACAATCTAGGGAAAAAAACAACCACAAAACAAACCCATAAAATCAAAAGTCAACAGCAGTGGTTTAGAATTAGTGGACCTATATAGTAGTATAATAAATACCTTCTGTAAAATATCATCATGAGGGTTATTACAACTCAACTATGACTACTTCAGGACTAACAGTTCTGATTAAAGTAATGTAAAGATGTGTAAAACTACCTGATGCTTTAAAACTATACTGAAAATTCAATTAAATAATTCTGTTCGGTCTAGCTGGAATTCTCACTGATACTCCTTTTATTGCACACTGGCAAATTGTATCAAATTTCAACAAGTTTCAGAATACAAACAGAATATGTTAGATCATGGGTTTTTTACATTTAGTCTGAATTAAACTTCAAGTGCCAATAGTATCTCACATAGTAACTCATCAATGTTAAAACACTAATGTAAAAAATTTTACAAAAACTACTCCCATTATTATTAAGAATTATAAGCTAAAATAGGGCAAACACTTTACTAACAGTGTAAACTGTTCCAACATTACAGAACTAAATCAACATAATAATGAATAAAAGTTACACTGCCTTTGGAGAACATCCACAATTTTAGTTTTTACAAATGCTGATTGTTCCACTTAGAGTTTTCTAGAGCTCATTGGTGATGCCTTCTGAAGACTGACCTGGAACAGAGACTAGCCAGAGCAAAAGGATAAAGCAGGTATTTATTAAAAGGCCTCAATGGGTACCTGGGCAGCACAAGAGTCCAGCTGGGCCACACCCAAGATGCACCCCAAAATGGTCACAAAATGGACACCCGATCACAAGGTCTCACACTTTTATAAGTTCTGGTCCATTGGCATATTAGAATCAGTTGTCCAGCCATAGCTTCAGGTTATCAAGCTCCATCCTCCTTGTTTTTTCTTCTCACTTCACCATTGTTTTCATTCTTGGCCTGAAAGTTGTCCTTGGTATCAAGCTAGAGAAGGAATTGTTTTGTCTGTCTACACTGTGAAGAGAGCTTAGCAGCATTTAATAAGAAAACCTAAAACTACCTGCTAAAACAGCACAGAATCTAAAATATATAAAAGTAAAAACTTAAGGCATCAGTTTCATAACAAAATTTTTAATGATGTGGAGGATTTCCCCCTGAATTTTAGTATGTGTTATGAAAAGCTAGTATTTCAGAATTAAAACTACTAATACCACTAAAACTACTGCCAATGGCAAACTGACAAGGCTGTGAAATGCTGTAGTTAAATACCTGGAAAAAAAAATGTTCTAAAACACAGACAAACTATTTACATGAAAATAGTTTCCAAGTAGAATTTCCAATGAAGAACAGGTTACTTCAAGAAGTAAAAGGGACATCTGCTAATAAAAGAAAATTTACTGTACTAAAGAATTTTTAATTTCACGAATCACTAATTTTTATTTATGTAAGGAATTCACACTAACTACATCTCAGATTGCAGGCACACACAATTACTAGAATGTACTGAATACAGACTTTTCACAACAGCTACACAACAACCCAGAATCTGTAAGTGAAGAACTACTATTTTTAATTTACCAACAGCTTCCCAAAGTGGAACAGCTGCATGGCATATTTATTTCTTATTTTCTTCATGTTGGGTAATGTTGGCCACCATAATAATTCCATTTTCTTCTTAAGAATGACCAACAGGATAGTACAAACCTTAGAACTCGATATGATTTATAATACAAAGAAAGACATGGTACAGCTATGGATCTACCTGGATGGAGGCAATTTAATTTGGAAATGAAACTTCAAGAAATCATGACCATACTTACTTAGCACTCACACATAAGCATAAAGTAGGCAATTCCCTTAGATTTTAAATTATAGCATTGCTTTTCTCAACATGTCACAGAATGACTGTTCAATTCTTTAATGTGATCCTCAATGACACAAAAGTGATCATCTCTGTCTCTTCCACAAATATACACTCCAGCTGAAAGCTGAAGTCCTGTAATTCTCAGTTTTCTCATTCTTTTATACCATATTTCCTCAGCACTTTAACCACAGGCTGCAGTATTCACTAGCTGTCTTTGTTTTCCTTCCATGTGTTGACTCTGACTCATTAAATTTTCTTGGAAGAAAAAAATTAGCTTTTTGGGATTTCCTTCTTTTCCCAAAATAAAGTTAAAATCTGATTTCAGAATGAAAAAGGTTAAGTCTTACAAGAAAAATCTACCAGAACTTAGATGCAACAGTTTAATTGCTAGGTTTCCACGCAAGAAAAATGCATGTGCAAATCCTACTTCAGAGTCAGAGACCAAAAAATTAAACCAATGTTTTAAGTGTCAGCGGAGAAGCCAAACAATGGAAAATCACTACCTGTTTTGATTACTCTTACCTCTTTCTTAAGTATCCTTTGCTCCTCTGCTGACTGGTTCCCAAGGCTACATTTTGTAAGGAAGAAACTCCATAATATGTTGTTACATTTTTGATAGAGATATGCCTTGTAAACACAAACGAGAAATACTATTAAAAACATCACTTTTTTGTGAAAAGCAGCTTTCCACAATGCTCCCTTTTGGATAACACAATTACTTCTGAATCCTAGATCCCTTAAAGATATGAAGTAATCAGTGTGTATTGAATAAATATTCGTATTATAATCCAGACTTTTCTACCAAAGATAGATACTGTCCCTCTAATTTACAAGCTGTCCATGGGCCCCTAAGGTTGTTTTTAAAGGGCTCATTTTCAAAACTATATAAAATACAAACAAACAAATAAAACGCCCAAAACCATGACACTGCAACAACATATATTTCTTAGCTAGTAGAAGAATGACTTTAAGACATAGTTACTTAGGGACAAACTGATTAAATTCTTTGGTTTGCTTGTTACAAAACCATGTCTTAATTTTCCAACAGGGGAAATCATGTCTTGGAGTTGTGAGTTTTAAGAAACTTTTTTAAGGTTTGACTTTCCGTATGATTGTGACAGTAAAGAAGAAGTTTTAAAATAGACATTATTTTAAAAATCAGTATGAGAATCCTTAATCACCTGATTTGGAAGGTATATCTCTATTACCCACTTATCAAGCATAATCCATATCTAGGAAAATTTTGCTTAATTGCCACAACTGTTACATACAGCTGTGTGATCTCAAGCAATTCACAATCATTATTTATCTTCCCACTTTCATAAATGCAGCTCTGGAATTTTTTCATAGCAATAGCATGCACCAAAGCACTCTGCACCAAAGGCATTCTATACATTGGAGCAATCTTTTTTCACTAGTCTTTACATTTCTCTCATTTTTGGAGCTCAGGAATAAAATACATCCTAAGTAAGTAGCTTTCTCCCTTTGACTATGCACTTCTTTAATGTCAGCATAGATTTCGAATGATTTATCAAACTGTTTGATAAACAACATGAAATAAAAATAAACTAAAGATAGCCCTCATTCCTATTCTACCCTCCCACCATATTTAAAGTTGTGAAAATATTTTCATGTCTGGTATTCTTAGCAAAGTTAAAGTTAAAAGCACTATTGGACTTGTATTTCCAGGACTTATAGAAAAGAAATTGCCATTTTATCCTGATCTAGAACATCTTCTTTCTTCAGTTAAAACTCATAACTTTGGCTTATGAAAGTATCTTCAATCAACAATAAAATGTTAAAGCAGCATTTTGTGTGACCAGCTAAACTGAGGTGGGTCATTTAATGTGACCACTTTTATTACATTTGCAATAGCAGTGAAAATCTTTATGATTCCATGGACTGATCCAGTGAACTCACTAACTGACCAATAGAGATTTATTTGAAATGAAGACACCTAGTATGGTTCATTAATTTGGTCATATTATTGTAATCCCTATGCCTTTGATGAAAAAAACCCAAAAAACAACAGTTACATCAATAGCAAAGTTATGAGGGTTGGGAGTTTTTCTTTTTTAAATGGATATTCAAAAAAACATAGATGTATTTTTCCTGTAGGATTTCTAATTTATGTAACTGTAGATGTATTTCAAACTAAAAGATTAGATTAAGACTCTCCAGAAACACTCAATTGGACATTCTGAATTTTAAGTTGCCTTTTTTTTTAAATGCCTAAAAGCATCATAAAGGCAGCCCCACATTGAAATGATATGATACGGCTGCTTTACCCAGTATGCAGAGGAATGTTTGGTATCCATATCACTGAATGTTCTCAATTTAGAAACACAGAATGGCCACATACAGTCCTGCCAAGTATTAATTTCCTGTGATGCTTTTTTTAACAAACAATATTATTGCATCTTCCTGTTTCATAATAATTTACTAAGTCGATGAAATCTCTCTGAGTTACAGCAGTGCTTTTACTTCCAATCTCCACCTAAAGGGCCATATAATTGAAAGTTCAACAAGAGGTCGTGTTATTTCTCATGCTGAAAAGCTCAGGATCTAATATGCCAGTATCCCAATGATGCCTTACGTTTTAGCTTTGATATTTTTTAGATTCTGTGCTGTTTTGGTGGATAGTTTTAGGTTTCATATTAAGTGCTTCTAAGTTCTCTTCACAGTGTAGACAGACAAAACAATTCCTTCTCTAGCTTGATACCAAGGACAACTTTCAGGCCAAGAATGAAAACAATGGTGAAGTGAGAAGAAAAAACAAGGAGGATGGAGCTTGATAACCTGAAGCTATGGCTGGACAACTGATTCTAATATGCCAATGGACCAGAACTTATAAAAGTGTGAGACCTTGTGATCGGGTGTCCATTTTGTGACCATTTTGGGGTGCATCTTGGGTGTGGCCCAGCTGGACTCTTGTGATGCCCAGGTGTACTCACTAAGGCCCTTTAACCTGCTTTATCCTTTTGCTCTGACTAGTCTCTGTTCCAGGTCAGTCTCCAGAAGGCATCACCAACATATAAGTTTACTTATGTTGTTATCTTGAATGTCATGTTAAAAGCAAGCATATTTCCAGCCATAATATAATATAATATAATATAATATAATATAATATAATATAATATAATATAATATAATATAATATAATATAATATAATATAATATAAAGCAATAGCTTATTGTCATCCCTTTAGGGAGACTGATTAATATTTCAAACACTGAGTGTTTTTCAGTTTTGAAACAGGTAGAACACTTTTGCCAGTTCCCTTCAGCTCTTGTATACTTTGTATGTTCTTCAGACGGACAGGAAGTTCTATTATCTATGGAGGGGCCAGTTGTTCTCAGCTTCCTGTGATGGAACAGTAGGAGAGGTACAACTTGTATTTACAGTCAGCTCCATAACTTCTGTTTTCTGCTGCTACAAGTTCTTTTGCATTTTACACAAATAAATGCAAGGATATAAGAACACAACTTCCTGCAGTGCAATACAGTGTTCTTACTTCCAGTCATCATATCCCTCAGTCTTGCCAAACAGCTAGCAATTTGCAAGGACTTCCTCAGGAAACAGAAAAGCATCTCAGCAAATTACTTTGTCAGAGTGATCAAAAGGAAGAGAAAATTGGTTTTGTTGTATACAGCACTACAGCACAAGATACTTCATATTTTGTGTTATATGGTTAAGTATAGAATCATGATTCCTCTTTCAGACAGCACTCTTGCTTGTCCTCCATTTAATAACTGGAATAAACAGTTCACATATGATTCCTTCAAATTCTTTAGTCTATTTTTCCTAACAGCAGTAGGATTAAGTAATAAACCTTAGTTTTTAGCTGAATTCTGCACACTCTAGTAGCTCTTTTTAGAGACTCAGACACTGAAAACTGTTACTCTTTATACACTTACTTGTATCTAGAAGTACTGAAGTACCAAAAGACTACTCATTAGTATAATATCTAGCATAACCTACCCATTGTACTGCCACAACTCAGAGGGAAAAAACAGTCTTATACAACTTGCACCAAGTCTAATGTAGTACATGATTTCAGTTGGTCCAGTTAGGGAATTGCACTACTCCAGTTCACAGGGCATAGTTTTCAATGTTTTGGCCAAATGTAACCAATATGCTAGCATAAAATATATTTGTTTGCTAGAACTGATGGTTAAGAGTGGTCTTCCTGCAGCTGAGAGGAAGCTCTGAACATCTGCATTTGTAAACACTTGTAGTGTAATCTCTGTCAGATTGGAATAAGAACAGGGAAGCTTGTGACTAAAACAGGTGTGGAAATAAAATTTCCAGGTGTAAATACAGTGTTATATATATATGTTTTTTATATATATATATATAGTTATGCTATGTCATGGTTCTTAACTTCCAGTAAATTAAAGAAATGAAGGCTACAGTGACATGTTACAAAGAATTGGCATTTTATGCATAAGGCTACATAGCAATGCTTATTAAATGAAAAACAGGTTCCTGCTACAACATGGTCAGAGAGGAGGGCCCGCAGCACAAGAAATGGGAGTTCATTAACCAAGGGTGCATATTCCATCAGACCTGCCCAATACAATGCCTTTTGCTGTGACATTCTGCCTGCCAAGTGTACCTGGCCAATGCTCTACAAACCAGGCGAGCTGGCCGGCCACCTGAATTTGGGATTTCTGAATGATCATGAATGAGATCTCTAAAAGTTTATGGTACACCACCAAGCAAACAAGGAAAGCAAGAAACGATGAACAAGACATGGATGATATAACTGTTTCAAACCCTGAAAAAAGGCAGTCTGCCCTAGAAATGATATAACAGTTCTCCAAAGGAACAGTATGGCATATTAAACCTACATGTAGAACCTGACATGTTTTGATTGTTCAGCTTAATGTCTAAGAAGAGAAGAAAAAGTATACTTCACACTCAATTTACACTTCTGTCTAGCTAAGCATTGAGAAGAGAACACTAATACACATAACACTTATTTGGCACCTAAGGTCTGTATCCTGCAGCTGCTTTCGGAGAGAATTAATGCTTCCAACAAATCTGTGGTAATTTAGACCAAACAAAACAGTACTTTAAAGAAAAATGTGAACTTTTCTCAGCTGTCCTGATGCATATTAACTTTAAAGGCTCATTATAACCATAGAGATGCCCCTGTTTATATTACTTCTTTGAGCTTTTCAGCAAGATATACAGCCAATGCAGAGATACAATGTTTCTGTAGAGGCCCAGTTGTGTACAGATACTCTGTTCAGACAAGGTAGCAACCTGTTAAAATTTTAGTTGATTGTAATGTGTAGTTTTAAGTGCAGCCTTAGTCAAGCTTGTCCAGCAACCAGTTTGTTGTTCCATTTAATTAAATTCATATAGTTAAGGAATTTTATGCATACATTTGTAGCAGAAAAAGGTGTTAATTTTAACATGAAAATATTTTAAATTATGTACTGACATAATTTTTTGGGAATTGTGTAGATAATGTAAGAAATTTATAATTAAATAATTTTAAAAACCCTATGCTGAGTTGGTCAACCAATGTATCTAAACTACTCACTGTTTCTTTTCTCTTCCATCATTCCAGTTTCTGCGCACTGCAGTTGACAAATTTACCTGCACTTTAAGTACTGGCAGATAATTGACATTTAAATCTAACAAGAATTTGCATCTTGCACAAAATCATTTTGGAATAACCACTTCTGATCAACTGCTTGTGACAACCTAAGAAAATCACAGATCTAAACTAAACTGATTTCTAACATGAGTACTTTGAAAGTGGCCCACAGAATAAACTGATAAAAAATTCAGACTAGCTTTTTCCTCCTAGGCCTGAATGCACTGAATCAATTTACTCTTCCTTCAAATAATTCTACAAAGGAATCGATTTTTTTTCATTGTTGTCGTCCTCTAAACTTTACCTCTCTAGTCTTTAGCACTGTGCAGCTGGCTGGTTGGTTAGGCCCAAGTGAGGACAGGATTCTGGGTGTGGTAAAAATAACAGGGGTGTGAGAGGTGAAGAAGGCAAGAGAGATGTAGTATTCAAGTCACAGGATAATAATGTGTTACTTAAATAAATTGCAATTGATGGCTTCTTAGTAGAAGAGAAAATGTAAAATTAAATGGAATAACAGGAGGCACACAAAATGAATGAAAAGAAGCAAACGAGATTTTACCTGCTGCATTTAAGAGCTACTCAAGAGAAAGAAAATCTTTGCTACAATATTATATCTCAAGTTGTGATCTTTGAGTTCTTCAGGACATGTTTTAGAATTACCTGAAGGGTAGAAGCAGAAAAATCAAAGTATTAAGTGTGGTGAAGGAGTTGTTTAGAAAGAAGAGAACAAAAAGCAAAGAAACGAGAATATAACTTAGTGCATAGTTAAATCTTAGAGCAATTTCTTGTATCCCTCTAGCCTCACTAACAACTGCTAGATGCAATATTGAAGGCTTCAGTACTTTAAAAAGGAAAAGCATCTATGTCCAGAACTTCTAAATGTTAAGAACAGTGTTAAGTCTTTTCTTAAACATAAATTACTGTGATGAACATGAGCCCCTACCAGTGTTAGAAAGATAAGTAACTTGAAAACATAGACATTGAAAGGGACTGTGCTCACTGCGTAACAGTGCAGCTATCTTGTACAGTGCATTGATCATCTCTTGTCTATAACAAAAATTCAACCCACAAACTGTTGTAGAAGCAGGTGTGGGGTAAATCAGTGACACCTTAGGCACAATAAATACTCTCATCCACACCCTGGTGAGGTGCCAGAAAATTGCAATACAGCTTCAGAAAAAACCAATTTAATTCTTTATTTTACATGCAATTATAATTTTTTTCAGGGACGATAGCTTTCTGTAATGACAAAAAGCTTTGTCTATCTGTCCTTAAATTGTTGTGCATTATGTGTATTTCTCTCTTGATGCAGACTGAAAGCTGTGCATACCAGAAGTCAGTTTTACTTACGGTATAAAATGCTGCTAAGATAGGAATGTCATCCATACTTTAATATGACATCTGGGAAAGAAGGAATTGGTTAAAGTCTATGAAGAAGTTCTAACGTGAAAGAAAAGTCCTTCTCTCACATGGATGTGGAGAAACATCTCCAGATACTATTTTGGCAATTTTTAAGCACTCTAAGTAACAACTGCTGCTACTGTCACACTGCACAGGGATCACTGCATGTGCAGCTGTGTGGTGACCTAGTTCGGACAGTTAAGTGGCTAGTTTTTGGCTCTCATTGCAGATGAGGTTGGTATCACAGCAGTTCTAACTCCAGTTACTTAATCTATTGTGAAAACATACCTTCAAAAGGGATTTCCAAGGCTGAGAGCTGAGAAATCCTACTAAACAAATCTAGGTGAAGATTAGTTGAAAATTGAAACAGCCAAGAAGATTATTAAGTAAGATACAACTAAACATGTAGGTGTGCTAGTTTTTGCTGGGATAAAACTAGTTTTTTTCACAATAGCTGGAATGGGACTATGTTTTGGATTTGTGCTGGAAACAGTGCTGATTAAACATGTTTTAATTACTGCTGATGAGGGCTTACACAGTCAATGCTTTTCCTGCTCCTCATCCCAACCCACCAGTGAGGTGGCTGGAGGTGCACAAGGAAGTGGAAGGAGACACAGCCAGGATAGTTGAGCCCAAATGACCAGAGATGTTTCAGATATGACCATCATATGGCATCATGCTCAGCATATATAACTGAGGGAAAAGAAGGATGGTGGGCTTTGTGATAGGGTGCTGCTCCCCTAGGGATGGCTGAAAAAACCACCTGCCTGTGGGAAGGGGTTCGGTTATTTTGCTTTTTTAATATACCCTAATTTAAAAGTTATTTTCATTTTGACACTCTTCAATTTAAACTTCAGTCCATTGCTCTTTGCAGCACTCTTATCACAAAATAATACTTTAAGATGACTTTGGCAAACTTCAGGAAGGAACACAGCATAATTATACCCTTGTTGTAAACTTCCAAGCTGTTTTCTTGTCCAAGCAATACCTAAATGCATTTTTCTTAACTCTAGAGAGAATTTTTTTTTCCTCTGTCATCCATCACTGAGATTTTGTGGTAATCTCTTACACTGTGCTTGAGAGCTGAGCCAACGAATATGCCTCATCTTGCCTCTGCAGCTCCCCAGACAGGGAATTGTTGAGTGTGACAGTCAGCGCCACATCATGTTCGGTGCACTGAAAGCTCTTTGGTAGCTCCAGGAAACCTAACCAAATCAGCTGCAGGGTGGTGTGTACATCAGCTGTCCACACATCAATGAGCACCAAGGCAGCCAGCATTGCTCACCCTGGAAGAGCAACCATGAGTTAAGACAATGGCACCAAGAGGTCTCCGGCTGACTGATTGTGGCTGACGTCAGGATCCTGGACAGCACAACTCTTCAAGCTCGAATTCATTTGACAGCAGCTGTGACCGTCTTCCTCTCATAATACCCCACGGTGAGCAGCTTCCCTCAAGAGCTCCTTCACTGATGAGGAAACAAGGTATTCCTGCTGATCTGGCCTCTTTCACCCTTGCAGGGTGTTCAAAGGTCTGGTTCCAGTCAGTCAGTAATGTCCCCACAATCCTCTTGCAGAGTGACTGAGCCTTACAGCGCAGGTGTTCTTTCACGGGGAAGAAGGCAGGTAAACTGCTTCTATTTTCTAGCACCGTGTTGTTTACAACTCACTCTCACTCAGCTGCTGCTTTTCTTTGCCACTCTGGGAACAGTTGGACACACATTTTAGTTACTTTTTTGCTTGTGGTTTTTTTCGGGGTTGAGTCGTTCGATTTTTTTCAAAAATGACCGTGCGCCTCGTTAAACCACGCTGACCACTGGCAAGGAGCAAGAGTAGGACCCGGTGTAGATGTTTGGATTAAACGAGGAAGGCCAGCTCCCTGCCAGGTGACGGTCCAAACCTCCCTCAGCACGCCCCAGCACCGCCTGTGACCGCGCGAAGCGAGAAACGCGGTTGCGTTTGTCATGGGGCCGTGACTTTACACCGAAACCCGCAAACAAAACCCCTGCGCCGCGCAGCGCGGCACCAGGCGGCCGCTGCGGGCTGCGGCCGCGGCGCTCTGCTCATGGCGTCCCTCGGGCCCCGCACACCGGGATGGGAGCCTTCCCAGCGCTGGGCAGCGGGGAGCTAAGGGCGAACGGCGGCCGGCAGCTGAGCCCGAGCCCTCCCGCTCGCCGCGCCGCTTCCGCCGCGCTGTGCGAGGCCCGGCGGCAGCGCGGCTGCTCGTCGCCCCCGCCCGAGGCTCCTCCTCCCGCTGCCGGTCGGTCCCAGGGCGCAGGGCTGACATCACGCCCGGGGTTTCCATCCGACCGCGGGAGGGGGAGGCTGAGCGGAGCGGCGGCGTGATGGCGGCGGTCGGCAGGACTTAGGAGTCGGCGACGGCGGAGCGGAGCGGCGCCCACCCCGGTTCTCCCTGCGCCCCTCCCAGCGTGGTCCGGACCCCATTGTTCGAGCGGCAGAGCGAGCGAGCTCGCGGCGCGGGCAGCGCGGAGCCGGCAAGAGCAGCGGCGGCCGCCCAGGCGCCGCCGCGGCCGCGGGAGCCGCCCGCGACCCGGGGCTGCGGTACGAGCAGCAGTACGCGCCGCGGGGCGCAGCGAGGCCTCGGGCCGTGGGGGAGCCCCGCGGAGGGCTGGGCCGGCCGGGCCCCACGCACCGCAGGTAGGCAGAGGCCGCCATGGCTCCCTTCACCGGCCGGGAGCTGTGCAGCTGCCGGAGATGAAAGCCAGAGGGGGGGCGGGCGGTGCGGAGGAAATGCGGCCCCGCTGCCGGTCGCGAGGGGGGTGGATGCCCGGCGCCGGGCTGGCTCCTCGGGCCCGCTCCCTGTTCTCCGCCGAGAGAGGGAGGGAGGGATTCTCCGGGGCCGAGGTGGGCAGTGCGGTCGAGCGGCTCCTGCGGGGGGAGCCAGTGCGGAGCCGCCCGGGCGGCCCGGGAGCGGCCGCGGCTCCGCTCAGGGCCGTGGGGGGCGCCGGGGGAAGCGATCGTGGAGGGAGGCGGCGGTGGCCTTGGAAGCGCTGCCAGAGAGCGGCGCCCATGCAGGCCGCGCCGATAGCGGAGCGGGCCCTGCCCGCGCTCCCTGTGGGCGGGCAGCGAGAGAGCGGCGCGGGCGGCAGAGGAAGAGTCGGGATCGGGTCGGAGCAGAGAGCGGGCGGCGGGGAGAAAGTTCTGATGCCGCCCGCGGTGTTTCCCGGGTGCCCAAGGCGCGGCCGTTCGTTCCGGCGCGGGATTGCCCGGCGCGCTCCCTGCTCCCCCGCGGGGTCTCCGGTGGCGCTTGGCTCCTGTGAGCTGCGGGGCTCCTGAGAGCTGCGGGGCTCCTGTGAGCTGCGGGGCTCCTGAGAGCTGCGGGGCTCCCGAGAGCTGCGGGGCTCTTGTGAGCTGCGGGGCTCCTTTGCATCGCGCTGCCGGCCCTCCTCGCCATTGTTGGCGGGCCGGAGCGGCGGTGTGAGCGCAGGACAGTGCCCGCCCCAGAGCCACAGCTCCCTCACCACCGCCTCCATGGACTCGGGGCTGGGCTGTGGCTTTTCTCGGGGAGCACCCCGGGGCGGGCAAGACCCTAATCGCCTTCTCACCGCTAAGTCTGTGAGGGCGCAAGTTGATCTGATTATCGCTGAGCTTATGCTTGCGGCCCATTTACCGTGAGCCTAAACTTTCTCTGACTGCATCGAATACTGACTGCGTAGTTATCTGGCCTAGGAGACTGGTGTGTATGGAATAATGATCGTTCCATCTCTGGGATCTTGCTGGAGTGATTTAGTGGAACTTAACAGTCTTCTGCCTTCTTGCTCCTGCCCACAGCTGTAAGTGGGCAGCATTACGTGTGTTCCTGGAAGTGCTTCCACTCTGTTTTGTGCATGAAATGCATTTTACTAAGTACATGTTAGCAGAATATTTAGATCTGTTTTGTCCTGAATTCAATACTATGCCCAAATTTAAGATGCGACGTATCGTGCAGACTGGCAGTAAACTGTTCTCACCCTGCAGTACTAAACAAAATATAATTTCTGTAATTTTGCCTATTCTGCGGCTAGTAGTTCAGCAGAAATTGCCATCTTTATAGCACCATCCATGAAAAGTTGCATAAAGAAGCATAATGACAAAAAGAACAAACTTTTTGTCAAACAAAAAGCAAGACGGTTTTTCCCTGCATTTTGTGTGTTTTATTTAGGTCTTCCATTTTTAAAAAGTAACTAATATGAAGACCTGTTGTTCTTTGGACTTTATTTTTGTTTTCACAGACAGCAGGAAATTATTTTTTTTCCTCTGATCAGCCATGAACAGGTAACACACAAAAAAATGCTATTTTTGAGTTATAGACATGACATCAAACATGCCCCCTCTCACTGTTAAACTGTGGAAAAAAAAACAGTTTATTTTTGGTATGTCTTTAATTGCAAACATACTCTAAAATTGTGTTAATGTTTTCCTTTCCTGTTTTAGGTATTTCGGGAGAAATCTTGAATACTTGCTGAGAACACTAAAGCAAACACATACAGTGTCTGGAAAACATACAGAGTAGCAAGAAGTGGATTCCTGATATCCACCTTTTAACTTGAGAGCAACTTTTATTTATTTTTTTAAACTTTTTAATATTTACAATGAATGGGCACAGTGATGAAGAAAGTGTAAGAAACAGTAGTGGAGAGTCAAGGTAAGCACTTGCAAATTTCACTTATTCTTTGCTATGTATTTTCTTCTATTTTGTTCACTAAAACTAATTTATATTTGAAGTGAATGCTGAAATGTGGTGGTTAACAGGTAGATCATAGTTAGGAAGACTGGTTTTGCTTTTTTACAGGTGCTTAATCTGCTTGTTATGTTCGCTTCATTTCAATTAAGAATGGGAGTGATCATGTATATGTCTTACATAATAAAGCTGAAGTAGTATTAAAGCCATGTCAGCATCCAGCAGAATAGTATCTCTCTTGAGGGAAAAAAGTGCCTGAAGTATCAAAAACGTTGAATTAAAATGTTAAAGCTATCTCTATAAAACGCAAGGCACACACACATAATAAATGTTGTATAAAACCCTCATTAGGGTGTCTTTAAAGGGCAGTGGTTCACTTCAGTTTTTGGTATGAAATAGTTTATGATTCTGTCATTCTTCAGAGCTGTTAGACTAGTATAGCTGAAAGTGTTAACTTTGTATATGTTTTTGGCAATAAAAGAACTGTTTTCCAGCTGTGTTCTTAACTAAAAAGAAACTTAAAATCAGTCCTCTAATGTTGAATTAGTCTTCTGTCAAGTGCAGAATGTTCACATGTTTGGAGGAGCCTGATTAGAATGTCCTTGTGTTCATGCAGGGTGACAGTCAGTTGGTAGGGGTGAAATTAAGTTCACTTACTAGAACAGTTCCAAGTTCAAAAAACCCCTCCTGTGCTACAAAGTTTAGATTTCTGAAACTGGAAATATGATAAACCTAGAGGTTTAAAAATCAGCCTACCAATAAAAGGTGAGCATTAGACTTGGCCTCTAAGACGTGGTTTGTGACTGTGGTGTTCTTCTGCCCCTCTTCTGTCAGATTACAACCTGTTGAATTGGTTAGCTAATTCTGTCAGAGGGCCATAAAGAAAACTACATTCTGCAGACTATGAAACTTCCAGTTGGGTAGAGAGAGATCTGAATTGTTGCCTCAAGAGAAGAAATACAAGAAGAATATATAGCTGCCAGCTAATCAGGGAGCATGTGGTTCTACAGTGTACAATGGACTTGGAGGACAGGGAAGAGAGAGTTGTTTAGGTGGCCCTGGGTGCAAATCCCAAGGAAATTTATAAACAGTGAAACTAAAGAGACTTTATAATTCTTGTGTATTTTTGTGTCAAGCTTCCTGTTATACATGGAATTGTCCTAGAAAGACAGTAGATTTTCAGTTTTGTGAATAATTTGTATGCTCCAACACATAGTAATTTTTGAAGATTGCTGCTTTCTATAAAGTTGATACTGTTTGAAGTCTCTTTTGGGACAAAATATTGCTTGTTGCTTAAAAAAAAAGAGCAAAAGGAAACCTTCCAATAAACATGAACCTACCTAGGAGAAGTTGGTGTGTGTATTTTCTTACTACTTGAAAAAAGCCACCTTGCTGAAGGTCTGTGGAGAAACTATTTTGTATTGAACTGTGATTGACTGTAAATATCTGTATATCAAAGTTATTGAAAAGCTGTAGCAGTTCATAAGACTAAAACAATTAAATGTCATAAAGTTCACATTAATTTAATGAAAAGTAAGTATCGGGAGGATGCACAGTACTGAAAACTTCATATTTGCCTGGAAAGTGAGACTTTATTCTTCATCTTAAATGTCCTGCTGAGCACATCTTAAAACTTAAAAAAATTTTAAAATCCAAACATCTGTTTTTCCTAGGCTTGTGTCACTTGATAACCCCATAGTCTAAATTGCAAGCAGGTTTGGAAAGTTTGTTTTCATGTTCATTATCAGAAACCTGTTTGTGTAAATGAAGTGAGAAAACTTGCCATTTTAAATGATGGAACCCTCTCCTGTCTAATCTAGTTCCATTATTAAAATAATACAGAATATTTTTATATGACTTATCCTTGGTTTATAGTTATTGGGTTTTTGCTTTGATTTGTAGGTTTTAGTACTCTAGATGATTTTCCTAGAGGTGAGGTATCTTAGCAAGCTGCAGCTGTAGAGAGTTAACTGTAACTTGGGAAGTCTTGGTGTAATTGTACCTCAAAACTGGAAATGTGAATTCTAGAGAATGGAGGTAGAAAACAGCAACAGAATATGTTTATTAAGCTTATAGTGATCCCATTCTGTTCAGAATGCTAGGGGTATAAATGAAATAAGTGAAGAAAGAATTGAGAACTGCTGCTGGGAGTAAATTGCAAAGAAGATCAAATTCAAGAATTAGTAGGAAAAAAGAAGAGATGAAGATGAATACAGTGATAATCTAAGCAGCAGCATTGGTGTTAACTAGGAAAAGTCTTCGAAAATTTGTGTCAGTTTGCAGATTTGATACTTTACAAATGCAGTAAATCAGTTCACTTGACTTGGTGCATGGTGTCAACATCCATTGCTGTCATTCTAGAGTGGTAATAAATATAGCCTGAAGTAGCAGAGTCACCATCATTACTTCAAAAAGTTAAGCAGTGAGTCGTGGCTGGATTTATAAAAATACACCAGCACATGGTGTTTATGGACACACCATGAAACAATTATGGAAAGCTTGTAGTATTTTCAGCAGTAGGAGGGCTGGAGAAGGGACTGATCATAGACCTTTATCATGATGCACTGTGCAAAGGGATTGTAGCTGTTCTTTATTCGCTGTGTCTAGCTGTGAGGGTGGGTTTTTTTTCTCTGAGGTGAGAAGAATGAACAGTTCACTGCACTGCTTCATACCTTTCCAGTGTTGCATCTATTCATCTGTCTGCTAGATCACTAGAAAACTTCCCCTGGTTGCAGGTGTTGGTGCTGAAGTTTTGTTTTACTACAGGTGGAAGTGCATGGCCACACAGTCTGAACTTTCCTTGCCTATTTCAGCAACCTCTGAAGAGGCTGAACGCTAAAACAGTTCTAGAAGTGAGCGTGATGGAAATTATTGTAAACATTGTTAGCTAATCTTGTTGCTTGGTGTTCCATTTTCTGTCCAGTAATCACAGTGGAGTCTACTTTCCAGCATCTTGTTTACTTGAAATAACTTTTCTATAATGTTTTTAAGTAGCTCAAGGTAAAATATCACAGATACTGTTCATCTGGATAGCAAGTGAGTGTAGACACGAAGACTTCTTAGCAGTACACTGATGTCGCCCTGCTTTTGCATGTTTTCTTTTTAGCCTTTTGATGTTTTTGAATTCCTGGAGTCAGTTCCCACATGCATCTCTATAAACAACAGTTGTTTACATTCCTCTCTGGAGGAAGTGAGAACTGATAGACATTTAGTTTGACGAGTGTGGTCTGAGAGGTAGTGATCTGTCAGACCAATCACTGAACAATTACTGCAAAATGTATAACTCGGAGCTTTACGATAAACTTCCTCTTTCTTCTGCCCTTGCTTGAAAAAAGATGTCATGTGTGTGTGGTTCATTTCTTGTCGAATAGCAACACATTGAGAAGCTTACTCAAGCAGAGCATCTTTGTGTAGTGTTCTTGACAGTCTTCAGAACAATTCTATGTGCAAACTTCAATATTAATACATACATTCAAGTTACATAGTAATAAGAAAGCTTAATCAGCAAGGGAGGGCAGTTGTACCTGAACAGCAAGACAAGTGCCAGGTAGAACAGGGACTGCAGCAATGAAATGTTGGCACTATTTGAATAACAATCTGATTTCCCATCTCTTTCCTCTTACATGTTTCTGCAGAACAAGGTACAGAGGACTTGAGCATACCTTCCTTTCCTAGGTAGAGGACATGTGCTCAGTGTAGCTTGAGTGGAAGTAGCTGGCCATTTTTGCAGTAAGCAGGAAGCAGCTGCTTCCACCAAAGACTTTTATAAGTCTTTACACACTTGGAGGTTGATGTTAAGGGAAGATAGTAATTTCAGTGTGTTTAATTTGTTTTGTGGATTGTATAGTCTGTTGACCACATAATTAAGTAAAGAGTAAAGACTTGGTCAACCGGCTTCAATTTACTATATAAATGCATACCTTCCATAGAAAGTAAAAAAGATTCATTGAAAGCCATGACTTTAGGTTCTTGCTTTCCTGAAATATAAGTTTGCCTTAAAGTAGAAATTGACCAAGCATATTACCAAAGAATTACCCACCTGCACTGGCTTCTTTTTAGTAGGAGTTTAATAGATAACATTAGTAAAAATATGTGTATACAGCAAGAGACAGTATATGCCTAAAACTATATTTAGGTACATACTTCATGCACAGGAATTCTCAGATCAACAAAAGTACCTGAATGGTAAAGAAAACTGTTGATAGCATGTACTGTGAACAGTTAGCAGATAAAGCAAGCTCTTTGCAGTATTTTTCTCTTTAATTAACAAATTGTTATTTTATCAGGAACAATCTTACAGAATTAAGCATACTAAAGCGTGATAAGGTGTGCATATCCAAGTTGGATTTGCTGAAAAAATGCTTTTGCATCTTTTCACTTCTTTTTGGAGGACTTCAGTAGCATCATATCCAAACCCAAGTATTTTTTTCCTAGAAACCTTTACAGCTAAAATGAAAAATTTATGGTCTGGCTCTTGATCTGCATGATCTTAAGTTTGGTTTTGAAACTGAGTCTATCCCCGTTTTTTGTCTAACCTAACTGGATGCCACATGTCTGTACCACATATTTTAAGTTGAATTCCTGTACAGGTTGCACACATTACACAACAGAGTGGAAGACCCCTGGGTAATCACTGATGCCTCCAGCCTGTGAAGGGTTCCTGGAATTTCTTTGTGCTCTTAAGATGTGTGACTAGCATCTTTCAAACAAAAACTTGCGATGTAGTTCATAGGGTCATGAAAGTTGGTAGGTAATCAGTTTAATTTTGATAACATTACTTTATTTACAGTACTAGCAACAGATAATTAGTCTGCAGGACAGGAAGGACAATGTGTTAGCCCATACCAGGAAAACTCAATTGAGTGCATACTCTGTAATAGCTGAGGACAGGAAATAACATTTGGCAGATTGAACATTATACTCTTTGTGCCCTCTATTCTTTACTGGCAGTGATGAATAAGATAAATTTGCATTATGTGTTATAATTAAGTTAAATAGTTAAGATTTCTTGAAGAAATAAAAGTAGAAAAGCTTACTATTTATATAGCATTTGCCTGTAGAAATTTACTTGCTATTTTACAAGTTTGGCATTTAGTATCTGTTACTTCTGCACATTTTGAACAGGCTCTTCCTATTCCAATGCTTTTCTTCCTTCAGCTTGTTTAAAAAAACCCCATTAACCAAGCAGCAGAGGAGATGGTCCATTGTTGTCTCAGATACTTTTCAAAGACTCTGCAGAATCTATTTCTTTTCTAGTGTGTTGAACTTTTTTTGCTTGAATTATTAATCTCTGTCTTGCTAGCCTTCAAACAGAAGGTCAGTAAGGTAATGTTGTCTAATGAACACACTCAAAATCATTGATGTTAAATTAACTATTCTTGGATCACTTATTATCCTAGACAGAAGTCTGTCAGTTCTTTTGCAGTGTGACTTGTTTAGCTTTCTGTTTTAGGATTTGTAGTTTTTCATTGCACGATCTTCTCAGGAGCACCTTGTTTTAACGGATAAGCTAGTGAAGCTGAACTTAAGACTGTGGCAGCTAAACTAGTGCCTCTGTGGCAGGATACTTGCTTTAAGCCTGTCATTTCCCCAAAACATTCCCCAGTTTCATTGCATAGGTATTTGTGGGAGTTGGGAAAAAAAATTACATTTGTTTTAACCTGTTACCTGCTTTGGTACCTTCTATAACCTGTGTTGCTTTTCTTTCAAAGAGTTTGCAAATAAATATTGCATTCAGGCATAGATTTGTGAACATGTAGGGAGTACCCAGAGACAGTGTTCATAAGAAAAAAAATCAGACAAATTCCTTCATTGTGTCTAAGTTCCATACCAAATCTGATTTGACATGTGCTGCTGAACAGATGGAACTATCAAGGGCTAGAGGTAAGAGATTTTAAAGTGCATATCCTGGAAAATTCCTCTTTCTAGACTTTACACCTCAGTTTGTCAACATACATGAAAATAGTTTTTCATGTAGAACTTCCGTCCTGAGACCTGCTGTTCATTTTCACTATATACTGTTGGCCTGCTACTGAAAGTTACTGCTGACTGCTAAATTTTTCATTGGTGCTGAGATTTGTTTGCACATTACAGAAATAGTCTCACTTCAGCAGTACCAAGGAGATCATCATTAGTGTTTTGTCCATCATGTTTGTTTCTATTTTCCATATCCTTGTAAGGGTCCACTATTCTGTGGTCTTTTATACTACGGTCTTGGTTTAGTTTGGAGACAGGAAGTTGGGATTTTGAGTGTTTGTTTTTTCATTCATCTGAGCAAAGTGAATGCAATGTAAGGTTTCTTATTCAGGGGAACATTTAATTTGCATATTATCTTTTTACAAATAAGTAATATATGTAATTTGCTTGGAGGTGAAGGAGGAGAAAAGGCTTATGTGACACAGAAGATGTGCTTTGATTTTGTTTTGGTTAATGGAGTTAAGTGACTAAAAGCATTAATGGTCTTCAGTGATTAATTTTAGCTAACATTGTACTCCTGTATCTATTATATTAACAGCTGTATTATGTAGCTTAACTTGCTTTGCCCTGTTTGCATCTGCACTGCCTGTTCTGGTCTTGATAGTGTTTGTAAATTCGGGAGCCATTTGGTGCCTTGGAATCCTAGTCATCTGGGAAGAAGGTAAGAAAAAAGGCAAGTTGGACAATAAAGTAAAATTGGTTAGAAGAGGCCAACAGAACAAGACCAGAGTCAGGAAGGGATAGACATAATGTGACACTGTGAAGTAGGGTGTATTTGACAAACACAGATTCACAGCAAACATTCTCAGTTAACTGAGAATGAAGTCTGTTATGCTTATAGTTGCTGTGATTACATTAGGTAAATGACTGTTCTGCCAGGAGAATTGAATGAAAAAAGTAGGTTCCAGCTCTTCACTGTCGTGTAGAGAGGCCATCTTGACTGAGTTTGGAAAGGCTGAGATAGAGAAAGAGGTAGGTCCTAATTTGTGCTGCCTAAAAATAGTGGAGTTTTCATTTAGTTACCATTCTTAATCGGGTGTGTGTGGGGGAGTGGTGTTTGGTTTTTTCAGAAGAAAGAAAAGAGTATTTTTTTCTTTGCCTAGATACAACTTAACCAGACTTTTCTTTTGAACAGGCAAAAGAAAAGTCTGGTTATATTGTATTTAGACCCTCTGTGGTATTCTAAGATGTATCTACAGGAGTGTGGGTATCAACTTTTGTGCTTCCCTGAACTGTTTCCAAACACACTTGACATCTCTTCTTCTGTGAGAGGAACCCTTAAGAGAGGGAACTTCAGAAGCCCTGTTCCTGAGACAGTGTTTGTTTGATAGCATTAGACGGTAGCAGACAGCTAATTGTGACAGTATTCCAAGCAATGTTTGAAGAAATACGTAATGTTCCTTTTTTCCTCCCCCTAGAGATATGATACCAGAATCTCAATAATTTGTAATGTCAATTCAGGTGATTAGTTTTATGAAAGTCAGTGGTGCTGCTTTACACTAATGGGCAATACTTGCTGCCAAGAAACTTGGTCAGTTTTGGGAACCTAGTTAAACTATATCAGCTGACACTTAAAGTTCTTTGGCTGGAAAATAAATTGCTTATTATTGTGCCTCAGAAAAATGCAAGTGAAGTTAAAGAATCCCATAGGCAAACATGGAAAAGAAAGCAATCAGATGTTATGAATACCTCACTGCTATTATATCCCTGTGTTTTTAATACCTTTATTGCAGAACTTAGGGTCTGTTTCTTTAATGCAAGTAAACTGGCTTTCTGTCAGGCAGGTTTTTTGTCCTTATTGTAGCAATGATTTTAAAAGTCAAATTTCAGCACAGTGTGAAACATTCTCATATATCATTTGGTTTGCAGTGGTAGCTTCCATTGAGTATTTTCAGAAAATATGTTTTCTTATTTCACATCTCCTTTTATTTTCCACTTCAAGGAAGATTAAACCATTTCTGGAGTTCTGCTAATACAGGCTGTTAAAATCAGAGATTACTTGTTAAAATAAGAGATTACTTGTCTTCATGCTCTGAAAAGCTTTTAGACATCTCTCCAGCTGATTACAATTATTTTTGCCTTGTTATAGCTGGCTATTGGGGTGTCCCATTTCAGCAGATGAAAAAATGTCAGCTGAGCTACTAAAAATGTCTGAAACTTATGTATGTATTTTCCTATGACCTTCAAAAACTCAAACAATCGCATTTCAAAAACTGGTAAATGGGGTCTGAATTTGCAGTGGTGTTGGTAGACACATGCTACAAGTTCTCTATGCTTGTTGCCTGTTTTATTAGTCACAGCTGCAGTGCCATGTGCCAGGGAAGAGGAGAGAAGGTATTACACCATGTAGGTGTGCTAAAATTGAATAATACTGAAAACACCTTTTTCATTTGAAATCAGGGTAATTTTTTCCTAGATTATATGTTAATTTCCACTGGTTTATGCTTCAGTTTCAGAACAGCAGTCTCAAAAAATACTGCCTGATCATTTCTTCTTGTTTTTTCCACATCTTCATCGACACTTTAAGAATGTTTATGAGAACAGAGACTGTTTTGAAAAGCTCTGTCCTCTCTCTGTGGATGGTACTGACACCATAGGGGACATTGGAGAGGGCAGCAATATCAATGTCAGAAAAAGTTATTTTTATATACCCTCACCAATAGGTGAATGTATTGGTGAGGACTGAATGTTTTCAAAATGTGGCAGTGCATACTGTTCCCAGTATGAATTGTGTAAATATTTCTGTAACTCAGAGCAAAGGTAGGAGCAGTAAGAGCAATTTTACTGTTCTGATTTTCTTGTTTCTGTGTTCCCCTTTTACTCTGAGGAGACGACAGATATAAGGGCTCTTCTTGAATGCCTGTGTGTAAATATATATATCTTTTCTTAAGTAATTCCATTTTACTCTAAAGTTTAGCACCTAGCATACTAGGATTTAATCTGAACTACTGCTCATGTGGAAGAGGGTCATAGTTAATTCTGCAAAAGGGATTACAGATTGATGTTTGTTTTTAATAACCAAGGCTTGCTTAATATGTCTGGGTTAAGGAGAAAGGAGGACATAATTCCTTTACCTTTTTTTTTAATTCCTTAATGCAGTGGTCTCCAAAATTGTTGTTTGCACACGCCTGTCAATATTTCAGCATGCAACTCAATGTATATATAGATCATTTATGAAGTATATGCATGTAATAATACTTGTACTAAACTCTTGTCTTATAAAACATATACAAGAAATAGAAAATACAAAAGTATGATATGAAGAATGAAATATTGAAAATATTAGGTTTTTATTGGTATAGGAACCCTTCTAGCACTTACTAAAATACATTTAGAATATTCTTGTTTAGTAATATCTTGATTTTACATTTTGTGACGCAGTGGTTTGAGGATATGGTTCTTCATTAAATTTATTTTGGTACCTTCTTTTAATGATTAGCACGTCTGAAGAAGATACCTAGGAAAGGTACATGGCTGCAGATGGAAGAAGTGATTTGTTTACGGCACTTACTAAGTCAGAGTATTATTTTTTCAATCCCATCAGCTAATTATCCTAAGGTTTTTCTTAAATTTTGTCTAGTAAATTTCCAACTACACTGTCAATCATTTAGTACGTATTGATCTGAAGGCAGTTTTCATGTTTTTAACAAATGGGTTCAAAGCCCACTGAAACTTTTAAAAAGATTTTTTAAAAGGCTGTAGATTTTTATCTCCTAGCATTTAATATGTATACAATAGTTTTTTTTGGGTGACATGCATTGCTTTTAGTAATAAATCACATGATAGTGGAAACCTTTCCAAACATCTGTTTTCAAAATGCTATCTCTATGGCATGAGTTTATTTTGAAAGCAGCTATTTTTTAATGTTAAAATGTCACCTTCACTTGGAATGGATACATAAATTCTGTTTATTTTTTTCCAAAATATCTGCTAGGTAGTATACTACAGGTAACAAATTGCTTCCACAGAAATGGTCATTATATTTGAAGCACTTTTCTTTCTAAAACAAACGAACAACACCCTCAGAGCTTACCCAAAACTGATATTCCTGATCAACAATGCTTCTTAGCAGCTCAGCCTCTTAATGGTATAAATATTTTTTATATGTTCACTTCCTATCCTGTTACAAAGTTTTGTAAATATTTTACTATTTAATGGACTTGTTTTCATAAAATTAAGAACATCAGTGACTTCCTGCATTCTTCTGGCTCCAGATTATTTGCTGCAATAGCTTGCCTATTGTTGATGGAATGGATGAATTTATTTTGTACTGAATCAGTTACTACTCCTACTAGACTCTAGTTTTTATTCCAGTCAAAGCAACCACATATTCCTAGTTGCGTTTGCACAGTTTTTTTCATAAAACTTTTTTTTTTCCTTTTTTAATTAAAGAAGTAGTTTACTGTTGATAAATAACTTCTCTAATCCTTTTCCTTTAGTGACTTAGTAAAGTGATTTTGTGTGTACTCATTATTGAAAGTTTAGAACACGTTAGAAGCATCTGTAATTTCATCCAACCATAGAGCAAACCTCCTGAAATGGATGATTTGTTCTAATACTTGTTTCTTCAAATCTTCAGCAATGTTTTCTGTGTGTCTTTCAAGAATATTTGCTGACAAAGAAATGTGCTTCCGTTTGTCACTGTAGTTTTCCATGCATTATTTTAGCTATTTTTAAGTAATAAAAATTCAATTCTCTGATGGCATGTAGGTTTTTTTCACCTTGATCTTAGGTAAGATAACCTCAGAGCAGGCTGCTAAACATTTATCATTAAATTACAAGACATTTTTTAAAGTACAAGATTGATTGACTATTACTGCATTACTTGAAACATTGTTGGAAAAAATGAAGCTCTATCTGTGTGTTCTGGGTGGTTAGTTTTCAGATGTCTTGCTAATTTTGATGGTTTCATGCTACCATTGGCTAATATCTAAAGATATGATAGACATTTACGGTAAGAGTAATAGTTAACATTGGTAATATTTTGAATAGTCTTGATAACTGAAATTTTCTTTATTCCAACTTTTTGTCAGATGTCATTAAATTGTCATTTTCTGTTGCCTTGGAGTGTGGTTTATGAAGAGCTTATGCTGTAGTAGAAGTATCAGTGCTGCCATTTTCTTTTCACATGCACTCACAATGCCTTCAGTCCATTGTTTCCTCTTTTTAAACTACTTCTCCATTCTGTAAAGGTTAGTTTGGTTAAAACCAAGCAATACTATCTATTGAGGGAGAGACTACTACCTAATGAGGGAGAGACAAACTGCAGTCTGTCTCACTCCACACAGAAGGAAAGGAGGGATCACACCACTGTCACCAGGCTGGGTTGTGGAGCATGTGCTTCTCCCAAGGCCCCTCAACTGCCTTTTGTGGGTACAGCCCATCAGACATATGGGCTGAGTGAGGTTAGAAGTGTCAAACCATGTATTAAATACTCAGGTATTTGTAGAGTTGAATTTGTGGTTTGGGCTTTTCTTGCTTCTTGTCTTTCTTGCTTCCCTCATGCTTTCCTTCATTGTTTTTTTGGTTTTTTTTTTAATTTCGTGGGTTGTTACTTTGTTTTGGCTTTGGGTAGGGTTTGGTTTTTTCTGTTGTTTTTTTTTTGTTGTTGTTGTTGTTTGTTTGTTTTAGATAAAAATTAATTAAATATCAGTTCCTGTATATTCTTTACATACCCCCACAAATTGTCTTGCACACCTCCTGGTTGTGTGTCCTCCTCTTTAGAAACCATCTTCTTCATGTGCCAGTTTTGTCTTGTCAGAGAAGGTGGTGAGGCTGAGAGGGGGAAGCTGTTTCTCTTTCAAGGAACACCTTAGGGCAAATCCTGCAGCTAAAAGGCTGCCTCCTTTCAGCATGATAAAGCTTTCAGGCATTCAGGTAAATTCTGGCATTCCTCACCTCAGTTTGAAGTATGGATTGTCTTTGTCACTAGGAAGGCTGCCCTTAAGAGATAGCTTCTCAGTTAATTCCCAAGGCAGGGTCACTCTGGCTCATGTGATAATGCAAAGCAACGACTCGTTGTTAAGTTTTGTTTAGGTCAGTGCTACATGTGAAACAAAAATAAAAACTACAGATGATGTCCCAGTGATATTACATCTGTAGAGGAAAATCATTGGTTTCTGTGTGTTAAATTGATATGGTATAGTAAACTACTAGTATCTGTGCTGAATAGAAGTTGAAATGGAAAACAGCTGCTACATTGGGTTTTCAGTAAGGCTTCATTTTCACTGCACCATTTTTTCATTATGGACCCTGCTTAAGAGACACGGCTAGAAAATGCCACAGATACATTTCACTTTGCCATTTGTTGTGAGGGGAAACGTAATTCTTTCTTCTCCTCTTTAAGTAACTCTTCTCCCTTTGTCTCAAGTAAGTCTGATGGATTTCTTCATTTTTAGAAAAAGTTACATAGGTCTATGTTTTTACTTCATTGCTGCTACTTAACTTACAGGTGTTTTGTGAAAATCAAATAAGGCGCTCCTTTATATCCGAAGGGGATTGTTACTTGGGTCTGATACTGGTCTAAAACTGCTTTGCGTGATATATGTGAAGAAACAAAAAAACCCAGTTGATAAACAACTCTATTCTTTTGTTTGCCGTGTAGATACAGAACTTTAGAGCTAATTAAGAACTAATTGTTAGGCTGAAAACTCTATAGAAGTTCTGTTTGAATAGATAGCTAATCCTGTTAGACAGTAGAGGGTTTTCTGTTGTTGTTGTGTTAATACAAAAACGTTTTCTTTAAACTGCTGTTTTATACAAAATATTATCACTGGAAGTGCTATACAAATATTTATTTATTTTAAGTACAGGAAAAGCAAAGGAACAGTATGCATCTGGAAGTGTATAATATTTTGATCTTGGCATAAACATGCTCGCTCTCTTTTGGATCTTTGACTTACAGAAATAAAAATACTAATTTTCTCTCTAATATTGAAAATACTTTACACACTGAAAACTGAACCCAAAACCTGTAATTCTTACTGTAGGTGTGTTTTTTGCTTTATGGGCCCCATCACTGTTACTGTTGGTTCGCACCCTTCATATTTCTCTGGAGGAAAGAAACTCCTTTGATGTATGGACCGTTGGAGCTATTGAGGATTTGTAGGTTTTATACTTCATGCAGTGCTACTTGTCTATACTATCTTAAAGGTCTGCAATTTGTCTTTATGCAGAGCTTATTTATTATTTTACTTCCTACCTTCTTTGCAAACAAGAGCTTTAGATTCCTGAGCTAAAATGCTGTCTTTGTGGAATTTGTGCCTCCAGGTTTCAGGTTGAAACAGTGTGTGAAAGTAAATGATAAAAGAATCATTGCTTTGGTAGCCATCTGAGCCTGTGAGTTACTTGTCCTTTGGCAAGTCAATGGGGAAGATTTTTCGCTGTTCAGTAGAAATTAGGACCTATTTGCCATTCTTACTTATTTTTTTAATATGCACTGTAGTTCCATGAAGATATCTGGGAATATGTGGGCACTAGCAGAACTCAGAGTTCATGCAAGTTTCAGACAACTGCATTAATTTGGATGATTACTGTTGAAGTAAGCTCTTCCCAACATAGACAAACCTGCGTGTTTGAACTCCTATAGTGCTTTCTATGAGTTAGTTTCAAATGTTTTGTAAATTTATGTAAACTGACATAGATTACTAAGCTTTGATAAATGTTTTATCAATTTGTTGCTGTTACCCTAGTTGTAAAATGAATTCGGGCCACTCAGTTTGTCTTTGCCCCTTTGTTGTTATTATTCGACACTGGGATAAGAAAGCTTAGTAAGATATTATTGATGCTATAATCTTTGAATTTCATGTGACTATTTTTTTCTGTTCTGTGTACCATAAGTTTGTTAATCTCTGGTAGGGATCCAACATTGTCCTTCATGCATGGTACCATTAGGGCAGCTCTAAATCAGTTGTGGTGAACTTTATTATTTGTTTTTTCTTGTAATTTCACTAATTTCTCTCCCTTTTAGTTCCATATGCAGGTATGTTTTGTAGTCTTGCATTTATTAGTAATGCAGTTGAATTAAGATTTTAACTCTTTGTCAGATGTTACTGTGAGTTGTGATGCAGTTGAGTTGTATTAAGCTGCTCTTCTCCAAATCAGACCAATTTATTTTGAGAAACAGGGATTGTGGAATAGCTCTTACTTTGCTGGTCCTTCAGAAAAGCCTAATGGGAATTCATTGCCAGACTCAGAGCTCTGAAGATAAGGACAAGATAAGGAGCTTGTGTTTATTCTTTGAATGCTCTATGATCTACAGCAATATCCACATGTTGACATGTTGGTATTGTTTAACAGAGTCCTTAGATGATAATTAGCTGATTTCTTAGTAAATAATAGGATTCAGCATTAGCTGGGTTTTTCTGCATCCAACTCTACAGCAAATACCATTATCTACTAGATTTTTATTTTCTCTATTTCAGTCCCTTTGGTTTTAAACTTACACTCAGTTCCTGTGAAGAACATCAAACAACTTAAAATTTCCCATCAATTGTTTATCCCTGGACATGTCCAAAAGGCATTTGGTCTGGTGCTGGGTGATGTGGTTTAGGAGTTACAGTGATAGTGTAACTATCACTGGATGGTCTTGAAGGTCTCTTCCAATCTTGATGATTCTGTGATTCTATTTAATCACTGTAATTTTTGCTTACTTTTCTAAGTAAACTAATTTTTTTCATCTTTTCTGTTATCTCTCCACCACAGAAGATAATATCTCCATTCTCTTCTGTATCTGGTTTAGATGTTTCTTATAATGTTAGTAAGTTACCAAGATGCCTTATTCCAATGTTAGGCACTTTGTTTTGGTTACCTCTGTCTCTGTATGCAATTGGACGTATAGTTAGCACTGTATTCGTTGGTATGTGTGTACTATTTTATGGCTGTATGGAAAGTTAACTTAATTATCATGCATATGGCTTAGTGTTTGGCATAAATTTTTTATTTGGTAATGCATGTTATTGTCCTCTTTGAGCAAGCCTTGTCCTGCAAAAAACGTCCTTGATTACTTTCCCCCTTTTCAAGGTTCTGTAGGTTTTACATATTTTTGGTAACTTTTTATGATTGGAGCTTTGGCTGGTATTTACTTGTGTCTCTCCATGCTGAGTTTTCTTCTGTATATCTTCACAGTTAGTGCTGTCTTCTGTAGTCCCCCTGACATGTATTTATGGCATTCTGCTTTGCTGAGAAATACGGTTGTTTTGTAAAGGTTCAATTTACCCAGTATTTAAGGTAAAGCAATATTTGTGTGCAAGAACTCTACTACTCTACTACAATGAAAATCTCTTTAAGAAGACAATCATGGAGTGCCATTAATTTCTGGTGTCATTTAAGCTCCAGTGATATATTGTAGCGTCATATTCTGTAACCTTCTTTTTAGGCAACTGAGGTTAGTGTTATAGCACCATGCCTGAAGTAAGACTTTGATGAAAGGAATTGGAAATCTAGGAGCAGCCTTTTTGTTTCCCAGCTTTCCTCTCAGCAAGCACAAGGAACACAGTAGCAACATGTTTCTCCACAGCTTGCCTTCTGAGCAAGGAAGTTCACCCTGTTCACTTTGCCCCTCTTTATTTCGTGGTTGCTGGTTGCAGATGGCTGATGGAGGTGCACTCTGCAGGGATCTGTTAATGAATAGCTTCATTTCTTTGCTGGCACGGTTTTGTTGGTGGCAGCAAAAGCAGAGGAGTGATTTTGCTTTGTTTTGCAGTTCTAAAGTAGTCAGTTAATTATATTCTGGGGCAGATGATCAATCTTCCCTCTCCCCCACCTCACCTCCAGCTGACTGTCAGCCAGATGAATTGTGCTGGCAGAGATCAACTGGGCTTTGATACAGTTTTGGCTTTAACATTTTCAGTTCTGGTTTCATGTTTACTCTGGGTTTTAAGCATTTGTGTCAGTGTGTATATAATTTGAAAATATTTTTGCTATGTGGTGTTTCTTTCTCATGATATCTTAGAAATACAGTATTTTACTGAAGTTTCAAATTCATCTACTCTGTGAAGTTGTTCTAGAAAAACAAATGCTGTGAAGTTTTTGAATGGTCATCAAATAAGTATCTTTAATTAATGTGTGTTCTAATTATGTTAAATCTGGTGTAAAATAAATATACAGCTGAAATACTTTGGACAGATCAAGTGTAGGCCAAGGAAAGTGCATTGACAGAAGTCATACCACCCTCTGACAAATTCAGAGTTGTCTGTGTGAGAAGAGCACAATCTGTGTAGCTTCTTATTTTGTTTTAAGGACTACCACTGGATTTATGAAGATTGAAAACAATATTGGATAGGCTGTTGTGAAGTAGACTAAGCTGTTAGCTAATATGGAATTTGATTGAGCTAAGCAGGGATTTTGAAGGGCATGAAGCTCTACAGTTTGTGTGGCTACAAAGCATTTCTACCACTTTTAAATGCCTTCTGTTACACTGCCATATTAACTTGAATGGTTTTACTTCATTTTTGCTTCACATAGAGTATCTAATTACACTTTGAGTTCTAATTCCCTGTTTATTTTTAGCTTTATTCAACTCAACTTATTTAGTCAACTGCCTCCATTTGTGTGCTACCCATTTGTCTGGTCTAACTTAACAGTTAAATTATAGGTAAAGCTAAGGTGACTTTTTTTTTTTTTTTCTTTTAATCCTGTTAGTTTGTCAGTTGTGTAATATCCTACTGACTTGTCATTGCAGCCGATCAGATGATGATTCTGGGTCAGCATCAGCTTCTGGATCTGGTTCAAGCTCTGGAAGCAGTAGTGATGGAAGCAGCAGCCAGTCAGGCAGCAGTGACTCTGACTCTGGCTCAGAGTCAGGCACTCAATCAGAATCAGAGTCTGACACATCTAGAGAGAAGAAACAAATTCAGTCTAAACCACCAAAAGTTGACGGCTCTGAGGTAAGCAAGATACATAAATGAGTCCTTTGGTGGGGGGTGGCAAGGAAATACTAAAAAAATATTTTTAAATTATTTTAAAGAGTAGTGCTTATTTAAAAAAATAAAAAGAGATAATGAAGTGTTGTTAAGTAGATTTTAAATTGATTGGGTTAGTGAAAACATGTACTTTGCTGCCTTAAACACTGGGCAAGTTTCTCATGTAAGTATTTCAATTTGGGCTTCTAAAATTCTCACATTTGT
This sequence comes from Certhia americana, assembly GCA_018697195.1. NCBI lineage: Eukaryota > Metazoa > Chordata > Aves > Passeriformes > Certhiidae > Certhia > Certhia americana. The sequence continues at coordinate 54,296,299 of CM031878.1, forward strand.
AAGTATTTTGGCTTAAAAGCCTACCTAAATTTCATCATACAGAAGTGTGCACTATTTTACTGGAATTTGTGAAAGATACACAGTGTTATTCCTGAATTCTGTTTTTACATTGTTTCCCTAATGTTTAGTTTCATTGTATCAATAAATAATTGTTAAAACATTTCAAGCTCTCATAAAGTTAGCTTTCTTTTTCAATAAGCCAACTAAATGCGGGAAGAAATGGTGTTGAAAAGTCTTCAATCCAGTGGGCCAGAATTACCTGCTCTCTGTCATGCTTATGGAGTGGTATACCTTATTTATGAAGATAGTTGTGGATCAGTTACACCAAGAACTGAAGATTGTTAAGGATTCCCTTAAATTTTTTCCCCACGTACTTAAGTATTGCTGTATGAAACAAAATCATAGCAGTTAAGCGATCTGAAAGAATTTATCCGTGTGAATTTAAAAATGTATTTTATGAAGCTTTGCTTTAACAGTTACCTACACAACTATGGTTAGACGTGTTGCAGTTATTATCCTGGTTATTTGCATATAACACTTTGTCTTGTAGAAATCTTACAGCTTTAAAAAGCTGTCTAATAGTTGTTAGTTAATGCATTGTTTTGTAGTGAAATTTTTTAATTGATAAAATCAAGATGCTACTTAGGAAAAGTAAATATGTGGTAAACTGGAGACTTTCAGTATGTTTAACTGACTCTTGCATCTCTATTCCTGTTTAGTTTTGGAAGTCTAGTCCAAGTATACTTGCTGTGCAAAGATCAGCAGTGCTCAAGAAGCAGCAACAACAACAAAAGGCAGCCTCGTCAGACAGTGTTTCAGAAGAGGTGATTAATGTAATTTTTAAAATGTACATGTGCCTGTTTCATTGTCTTACACATTCCAATAAAATTACGTAAAGCAAATTTATATTCTCTTGAGTATGCATAGAAGCCTGGGGTTAGTCTATAAATGAACATTCAAATAAATGACATTTTTATACAGAAAAGTAAAGATGGCTCTGGTTACTTATTTTCAAGTGAGTTGTCCCAAAATTATAGCAGTCTTGATTGTATGCTGGTTTTAGATGGCTATTCTGTATTGTCTGGACAAAATTTTCAAGCCACACAGTACTGACTTAAATTGTGTTTCCAGCTTCTTGAGTTTTGTAAAGACAAATAAAAATGCTAAAATACTTTTTCAATGTGTTTTTGTAAAAGGTGTCTGCTATAGTTTTCAGAAATTCCATATGAAATAGAAAACTAATTCTTCCAAGTGTTTTAATAGTTACTACAAAATAATTCTTGTATTTTAAGAATGAGGCATGTATTCCAGGTACTTCAAAACCTAAATCTGAGGCTAAAGAAATTTCACAGTAGGAACAACTTTTGAGAACACTATTCAGAACTATGAAATGTAATTTATTTATAAAGCAGTCTTTTTGTCCTGTATTACGAAGATTTTGCCATGTAGTCGTACTCATTTGGTTGGATTTCTGTTTTGTCTGATTTAGCAGCTCATCTTTTAAACAGAAAACTTAACATTTTAATGTGATTAATTTACAACTGTTAAGCACTGTCCTCCAGAAAGATACTCTTCAGGATAAAAGTTATTCTAAACTAAGTTTAAGACAGTGAAATTGGTATTAAGAAAATTTAACCTAAGAGTTATTGTTTTTATTTCTATTGTAAAGAAAGAAGAGATGTGCGCTTCTCAAAATTTTCTTAAACTGGTGTTTTAATGTGAACAAATATGGAAGTTGAAAAAGCTCCTGAGGGTAGGAGATTTCATTAGGACTTTTAGAGACATCACCTTGATTAATATGGAGCAGCTTATACCATGACTATTTTTATGTAGGCACAATGCTGATTTTTTAAGATGGGGATTTTCTGTGGTGTTTTCCAGAGTGGTATTGGCGCAGTGTATTCATAGATGGATAAATACAAAAACAATAGCAGTATTCTAACTGCTAAATTGCAAGGCATGAAGAGGGTAAAATATGAATAATATGCCTCCAGTTTGAAAGTGGAAACTGATGTATCTTCAAAATCTACTTGTTAGAAGTACTTAATTCTTTTTGTAAAAATGAATTGACTTTGGTTTCCTTCCCCTGCAGGACTCCTCAAGTAGTGACGATTCAGCAGATGACTCATCCAGTGAAACCAAGAAGAAAAAACATAAAGAGTAAGATATTTTCCTAAGTAATAGCACACATTTTTTATCATAGAGACAGATGCTTGTAACTTATGCTTGATTTCCTCACTCTTGAAATGCTTAAGTTCTTTTTAATTTGTCTTGATCTTTCATTTCCAATTTTGTAATTTTAAAATAAACTCTCAAATTAACATCTCTATCACAGTAGTTTTTCAGCAAAAGAGTCTGTAATATTGTTTGAAAACATTCATCAGTGCTTTTATTTCTAAAATACTTGGTTGCAGTTTACTTTTGAGTTGGAAGCCCTCCATAAAAATTCTTATGGAGGTGGGAAACTACTGAAATAGGTTGTCTCAAAGCAAATCCAAGTTAGAATCCCTTAGTTAATGCCAGATGGCTTATCTTTTGGGTGTTCGTGGGGTTGCTTTTCTTTCCTTTTTTGTTTTCCTTGGACATGCTTGAAAGTTACGACAGCTTTGATATTAAATAACTTTATTAAATTATTAATTAAGCTATTAAGATTGAATTTTCCTGTATGAAGTCAGAGTTTGAATCAAGATACTGTACATCATCTTTCCTGTCATGAAGTAAAAAATCTCAGTTAAGCAGAAACCAAGGAATCCTGCTGCTCAGTCACAAGTGTTTTACTCATACTACCTTGCCTGACTGTGAAGCACTGATTGTGACAGTTCAGTGAGAACTTTTGAGAGCCAGTGCCACTCACCAGTTGCTGCAGTTCAGATTTTTCTGTGTTTCTGAAATCTTCCTCTGTTATTTTTTAATTCATGTGCAAAAGTTGCTGATTCTTCTCGTGGGCCACAAACTGTAGGCGTTAGACAATATGGGACTCTCCAAAATATAATATGATAGGAGTTTATGATTTGAATATGTCTGACTTCCGACGAATATGTAACTTTCCAGGTAGACTTGTTAAGAGCTTTGTTTTCTTAATGTCACATTAACTCCTTTATTCATGCTGACATTTATACAGAAATCCAGATTTTAGTTCTTATTTTAGGTTTTAAATCTACCTCTTGAGTGCAGAAAACTTAGTCCAAATCCCTTTGATGCCATTGGGCATTTTTTTACTTACCTAGTATTCATTTCTGTCTCATCAACCGAAGTAACTGTTACAAGATTCTTATTTCTCTGAAGAGTCTTGAAATTACAGCAGATCCTTCATGGATGAATAACTTTTTAAAAATGCAGCAACATGAAATTACTGTTTTGTCTTTCATCATGTACAGTGAAGACTGGCAAATGTCAGGATCAGGGTCAGTGTCGGGAACTGGTTCAGATTCTGAATCAGAGGAAGACAGGGAGAAAAGCAGCTGTGAAGAGAGTGAATCTGACTATGAGCCAAAAAACAAGGTCAAGAGCCGGAAGCCTCCGACCAGGTAAGAAGTTGGGCTTTTGAATGCTCTTGTACTTTTTCTAAAAAGCAATTGAGTATTTACTACTGCTATACTACTGCTATACATGTGACTGAAAACAGTAATGCTTACTGTGGAAAAAAAAAAAAAAGAAAAAAAAAAGTGGTTTTTTTTTTTAATATACGTAATATGATAATCTGTTAATGCTTTCTAGTGAATACTTTTTCCTGTCTGCTTTAAATGAAAGCAGAGAAAGTGAACAATCATTAAATACATATATTCAGAAAACAATGCAGGTGATTTGTTGTTTTCCCTGTTGAAACATCATTGTGTCATACATTATTGTTTTCTAGAATTAAGCCAAAAAGTGGGAAAAAGAGTGCAGGACCAAAAAAGAGGCAGCTTGATTCATCAGAGGATGAGGAGGAGGAGGAGGATGATGATGATGATGATTATGATAAGAGGGGATCTCGTCGCCAGGCAACAGTCAACATTAGTTACAAAGAAGCTGAAGAAACCAAGACAGATTCTGATGATTTGCTAGAAGTTTGTGGAGAGGATGTTCCACAACCTGAAGAAGATGAATTTGAAACAATAGAGAAATTTATGGATAGTCGAGTTGGCCGTAAAGGAGGTATTTTTTTTAAGTGTTTTTAAGGTCCTTGTTAAGATCGGGGTGAAACTTCAACTCATATTCTTAGCTATAGGTTAAAGAGCAATAGTTTTAAAGTTATAAAGAAGTCATACTGTTTCACCTTTCATATTCATAAGAATGCTCCTATTCCCATCTAAGTAGCACAAAATAAAATACAAAAATTGTATACCTAAGCAGAAGATAAAGACCAGGTGGAAGATAGCTCTATTACATAAATGCACACCATGTTGCTATTACACTGTTTCTATAGTTCATTGGTACTTGATCAGTGCAAACTACATACAATGCAGTGGAGAAAGCAGACTACATGGAAGAGCTGACTAGTAGTCTGAACATTGAAAGATAGTGTTTGCAAGGCTGAACAACTGAAATAATTTCACTTACTGCATTACAAATACTGAACAGTGTGTAGAATAGCTACAAAAAATGCATCTAAAATTGCAGTGGTATCTAGAATTCTTCATATTTGAGTATGCAAGTTAAAATTATAGACTGATAGAGTGGTTTTGGTTGGAAGGGACCTTGAAGATTAGCTGATTCTAGCTCCCCTGCCACTGGCAGGTGTACGTTCCAATACACTAGTTTGGTTGAAGACCCATCCAACCTGGCCTTGAACACTTACTTCCAGGCATGGTGAATCAACAGCTTCTCTTACTGTAACTGGGCAGCAGTTACGGTGCCTCATCTCCCTCATAGCTAAGAGTTCTTCCTAATACCAAATCTAAACCTACATAAACCTTCAGTTTGAAGTCATTACTCCATGTCCTACTACTACGTGCCCTTGTCTAAAGTCGCTCTCCAGCCTTCTTATAGCCTCCTTTAGATGCTACAAGCTGCTCTAAGATCTCCCCAGAGCCTTCTCTTCTCCTGGCATAACAGGCCAAACTCTCATCCTGTTTTCATACCATAGGTGTTCCAGCCCTCTTACTATCTTGGTGGCCTCCTCTGGATGTAGTCCAGCAAGCCCACATCCTTCTTATGGTGGGCGTCCCAGAGTCTGGAGTCTTTCTTTTTTCCCTTTTTCAAAAATGAGGTTTATATTTCTCCTTTTCCAGTTAGTCTAAACTTTCCTTGACCACCATGACCTCAGAAAATATGGTAGTGGCTTAGCTGTATCCTCTATCAGTTCCCTTAGGATTTGTAGATGTGTATCATCAGGTCACATCAACTTTGAGTTTCCTTAATTGGTCTCAAACCTGATCTTTTCCACTCCAGGAAAAGATCATTCCCTCCCTACCTTTGCCTCCTCTGGTGTGGCTGTCACTTGCTGGTGAAGACTGAGGCAAAACAGTTGTTGAGTACCTCAGCCTACTCCTTGTCCCAAGTAACCAGTTCTCCAGTACTAGGACTCTTAATTATAAAAACAAACACATGAAATAACCCCACCCAAATGCTGAGCCCCTTGCACTTCAGAGCTACCTTTCTCCATTAGTTACACCTCATGTCTAAAGTTATTGACCCCTCTCAGAACTTGTACTCATCTTTCTCTCAAATTCCCTTGCCCGTGCTATCCCATTTCCTCCTCCAGTGTATGGTGTTACTGCTGTGGTCAAAGCCTTAGGAACTAAGCTTCTTTCATTCTTCCTGCCCAAATGATGTTGCTGCTTTTTGGTGTTGCCTCTCTTTGACTTTATCTGCTCCAACAGCTTGCTGGTCTCATTTCCTTATCAACACCACTGAGATTAGCTCACTTGGTTAGAGCTGGGTGCCAATAATGCCAGAGTTATGAGTTTGATCCCCGTACAGGCTTAGGAGTTGGACTCCGTGATCCTTGTGGGTTCCTCCCAGCTCAGATTATTCTATGATTCTGTAACCTGTTGTCACCAAAATGTGCCTGTTTCCTGCTGCTAGTGTGCTATGGCTACAGTACAGTCTGTACTTCATAACTTCTACCTTGTAAGATAACAGAGGCAGGACAAGTAACAAACTTGTTTAGGAGGAAGGAGAATTATAGTGTCCCTGTTAGTAGGTTTTTCAAGTCTTGAGGCAAATCAGACATAAAATCAGATGTCTTTTTTATGCTCAAAGATAAGAACAGTGTAACAGAAGATGACAAGCACTTAGTATGGAGCATTCCCTAGTGACTGCTTTAAAAATCAGGAATACAAATAAAATTCTTATGAGGAAAGATAAGATACTGCAGGTTAGGTGTAGAAGTTTTGGTTGCTTTTTTGGTTCTCTTGACTACTTGTGCATGTGTTAATATATCTACAACATAAACTTTCAAATAATAGGAATGACATGAGTGCAGTAGACACTAGTGGAGTATATAAAATTACCATCAATTACTTTACTACGTTTCTAACTGGCTAACTTACGACAATGCGCACTGACTTTAAGGCATATGATGTGGTTTCCTTCTCAGCCACAGGTGCTGCAACCACAATATATGCAGTTGAGGCAGATGGTGACCCAAATGCTGGGTTTGAAAAATCAAAGGAGCCGGCAGAAGTACAGTATCTTATTAAATGGAAAGGTTGGTCACACATCCATAACACTTGGGAAACTGAAGAAACACTGAAGCAACAAAATGTTAAAGGAATGAAGAAACTGGACAATTACAAGAAAAAGGATCAGGAAACAAAACGATGGTGAATCATTTTATTTTTGATAAATGATACTTACTTTGAAACACTGTAGGTGTTCTTTTGTGTTTCTGAGACCTGTTAACCTGGTTTTGAGGACATAACTCTGAGTGTGTGCAATGGCAAGACAAAAACTTTGAATGCCAAAGCCCCTTTAACATGTTTCAGTAACATAATCCTCTGAATCTAGTGTGTCTGGGTGTGTATGTGTCTGTATGGTATAAATGGAGTTGTAACAAGATGGGTAGTGTTTAAAAATGAATAATAACTTGTAGCTTATAGTAATTTTTTTCCATTATACTTTGGTTGGAGTTCTTCAGGAATTGCTGCAAGGATCAATGTTTTCTTGGTGCATTAGCCATTTCAGGTTACTTTGAGGAATTCAGTTCCCTTTGCTGAAACCTCATGTTGAAGCTTGAGAATGAAAACATGAAGAAATATGTACATTTTAGAATAATTTCTTTGGTGTCCAGTTTTATTAGTATGTTTAATATAATCAATGAATGCTGGTCCACTGCTGATGCAATCCATCTAATAACAACTAGCAACTAGTCGTTAGATCTTACAGGGTGAGCCACCCTGACCACTGTTCCATGAAATAACCTGTAAAGTGTACTGCTTGTCCAGAGACACAGATACTACAGCTACCATTTATACTAGTCAAGCAACTAATGGAGAATACTTATTTTCAGCAATAAGTATTTTCAGTCATTAATGGTGAGGCACTTAGGCCAGACATAGCCATTTAATAGTAGGGATTTACAAGTTGTTCCTTCAGGAAAGCCTTCCAGCAAGATTTATGGGATGATTATATTCAGAGCTACAGAGTTGCTGGATTTTCTAAGTTTTAGAAATATATGGTGTAATAATAAGTGTTGTAAATTAATTTCCACTCCAGGCTGAAAAATGCTTCTCCAGAAGATGTGGAATATTACAACTGCCAGCAGGAGCTTACAGATGATCTACATAAACAATACCAGATAGTGGAAAGAATAATTGGTATGTTACAAACTTGCAGACAGAAATCAATGTCAGGGATTCTGTATGTTCTCAATGCTCTTGTATTTGTAGTTAAGAAATGTAAAATATTGATATCACAAAATTTTTAATCCAAAACAAAACTTAGGGTAAAGAGAAGAACTGTCAGACTGTCTGTATGGATCTAGCTTCTGTTGTATTACCTAAAATGAATGTTTTCCTATGGTATAGAAGTAAAATGCTGATCAGATCCTCTGATGCATTTTTGCAGCTCATTCAAATCAGAAATCAGCTGCTGGTTATCCAGACTACTATTGTAAGTGGCAGGGTCTGCCTTATTCTGAGTGTAGCTGGGAAGATGGAGCTCTCATTGCCAAGAAGTTTCAGGCACGCATTGATGAGTACTTCAGCAGAAATCAATCCAAGACCACTCCCTTTAAAGACTGCAAGGTGAGTAGGTAATTCGCAATGGATTTGCAATTACTTGTACTAGATCTGACTGGAATAGGGTTAATTTTCTTCGTAGCAGCATCCATGGTCTGTGGCTTGGATTTGTGACCTAAATGGTTTTAGTAACACATATTGGCAGTTGCTGAACAGCACTTGCACAGTGCCTTCTCTGTATCCTGTTGTGTTATCCCCACTGTGAGTAGGCTAAGGGGGAACACGCCAGTAACAGCTGAACCCCAGCTGACCAAAGAGGTGTTTGGTGCCATTTACTGTCCTGTTCAACAATAAATTAAGTGGGCTGAGCAGGGCCTGCTTGTTGCCTGGAGATTTGTTGGTCATCAGTCTGATGGTGAATTGATATGTGACTCAGATTCTGTCACTTGTGGAGTTTTTTTCTATGCGTTTTTTTGTTTTGATTGTGTGGGTGTTTTTCTTTCAGCTAGTAGACTCCTTATTTTGACCCACAATTTTTTCCTCACTTTTGCCTTTTTATTTCTCCCTCTTGTTCCTCTGGGGTGGGAAGTAAGTAAGCAGTTGGGTGGCAACCTGTCTCTTGACCAAGTTCAAGCTGCCACATCCGTTGCAATAGTAAAAAGGTGATTATTTTGGGTTTTTTTTTAATCCACATATCAAATACATTTTATGAATTCTTTTGGAAGTTTTCAGAATACTAATAATGATGGATACTAGAATGTATGGACAATAGCACTGCTGAGAGTAGGTTTTATAGATGCCAGTCTCCTACATTTTTACTAGGCCCCAGAAATGGGTTTGTTTAGTATTGTACTTTATTTTAAAAGAAAACATAGAATGAATTCATCTCACTCATGTTGCGACATTTAGATTAGCAATCAGACTAGTTTTAACTTCCAGATTACTTGGTGGTTTTATATTTTTTATATGGTCTTGCTTACATTGGTTGGTAAAAGGTAGAGTTGATGACCTAGTAAATATCTCCTGTTACTATTCTTATAGGAAGATCTTTTGGCAATTTCAGTTACAGTTCAATCACTGACTGATGATCAATTTGCTTTTCACAGGTTCTAAAACAAAGGCCACGGTTTGTTGCACTGAAGAAGCAACCATCTTACATTGGAGGACATGAAAGTTTAGAGTTAAGAGATTATCAGTTAAATGGGTTGAATTGGCTTGCTCACTCATGGTGCAAGTAAGTAGTCTCAAATTTGTTTGTAAATTGCAAGCATTTGTAAAGTATTGAAATAGTTTTTCTGTTTAGTGGGGGGTTTTTTAAGTTGGAGAGGCCTTAAGGGACTGGTTTTGCTCTAAGTAGTGCAAAGTCATCATTCTGTGGCCATTTTCAACAAAAACCAGCTAAGATATGTCATTGCTTTCAGTTTCTATGGAATAAGTCATATTTTTAAAACAATGAACAGTGAGAAAACCCAAACAAACACTTCTGGAATGTTAACATTAGTGTTAAACTTTTAAATTTAGACTCAGGAGGACTACTTGCAACCTTTTTATTAATTTAAGGGGGTAGGGGTGGTTGGAAATCTTGGTATAGAAAACCACTGTAAATAAATTTCTTCAAAATGTATAGTAGTAAAATCTTGAAAACTTTCTGAAGTGGGTTTTATGCTCAAAAGATAATAATTTCTTTTTATCCAAATCTTCCCCATCTCCACACCTCCCCTAAATAGCTTTGTTTCTTTCTTTTTTATTTTTTGTTTTTTTTTAGAGGCAATAGCTGTATTCTTGCAGATGAAATGGGTCTGGGTAAAACAATACAAACAATTTCTTTTCTGAACTATCTGTTTCACGAGCACCAATTGTATGGGCCTTTCTTGCTGGTTGTGCCACTTTCTACTTTGACATCTTGGCAAAGAGAGATTCAAACCTGGGCTCCTCAGATGAATGCTGTAGTTTACTTAGGAGACATAACTAGTAGAAATATGGTGAGTATTTCTTCTTTTCTTTGGTAAGTCTTGTACATAAACAAGACATACTTCATGTTCTTATCATCTACGTATCTCAAATATTTTGGTTAGGACTGAGCAAATATTTACTGAAGCCTTATGTCTTTAAAATGTGAATTGAAAGCTTGACCTCTTTAAATGTGTGTGAGAGCTTTCCTTTCTGCTTAGTAGTGAACAAAATTTTAAATTTGTCTTGCATTTGAAAACCAGCTATCTTCTGCTATGTGATTATTTGGGTGAACATAGCGAAAATAAGTATATAAGAAAGCCAGTCATGATCTTATTCTATTTCCTGAAAGATTGTTGGTTTGTTAATGTTAGTAATCTTACCCATTAATGTAAAATGTTCTGGTATGTCATATACGTGTATGTGTGTGTGTATATATAAATAGCGTGTGCATATGCATTTCTACGTATTTATGTATGAAATGTATATATATATGTTAATATATATACATTTATATATATAAACATTATATATGTGTGCATCGGTCTCCTGTTTCATTATCATATTGTTTTATGCTATTAAATATGTACATTGTTGCAGTATTTAAATTGATTACAGTCAGCAAGACCTTTTTTCTGCAGCTTATGGTTTACTTGTTTCTTTTTGTAGATAAGAACTCACGAATGGATGCATCCACAGACCAAACGATTGAAATTTAACATACTCTTAACAACATATGAAATTTTGCTTAAGGATAAGGTAATTGCTCTTCTCTTTGTGGGGAGACAAAAATAATTTCCCCAATATAGAATTATCTTTAGACTTGGATGTATTTGATTTATGGCTCATTAAATTTATGGAGAGTCTGATAGTTTTTGCTTTTGAAAGTACAACAGTGTGTGGTTTGGGGTTTTTGTTTTTTGTTTGTTGCGGGGGGGGGGGGCTTTTCTTATTTTAAGCACTTCTGGATTTCACATGTGTGGTGAGGCTTTCAGAAAGCAAATGAAGTGTTACCTACCTCACAAAATGGGAAAAGGCTTTCTTTTCCCATTTTGTGAGGTAGGTAACACTTCGTTTTCTTCAGTTTGCTTGAGGTCTCATTACTGTAACAATCTCCTCCCAGTTTCATGCTCTACCTCTTTGCAGACCACCACCAAGGAACTGAAACAGAACTCAATCCTTAGTCCCAAATATGATACAAAACTAGGAAATCCCATATAGTTTTTCTGTGATACTATGCATATAGCAGTATGCGTGCATGCATTAATACTGTCTCTGTAGTGGTAGCACACAGTTATTCTTAATCTTAACAGTATGTGGAAATTGGTACAGATATTCAAGAAGCACAAGTCAATAATGATTTTTTTTTTTTTTTCCCCTGACATGTAGAAAATGTGGGTCAGACTTCTGGGCATTTTTTTAAATAATAAATTTAATTTATGCTTTCCTAGAATAACTACACAGTTTTTCATTGAGTCTGGCAAGTGTAAAAGCTATGATTAGTACTAAAAACATTAGTGTCTCTTTTATTAAAATAAATCAAGAAGTGATTGTGTTTATAGCTTGATTATATAATGCGGGAAATCATGTAATGTGTTAATTTGAGTACTGTTCCCCCCTTTCTCCATTTCTTTTCCAAGTCATTCCTTGGTGGTTTGAATTGGGCATTTATAGGAGTTGATGAAGCTCATCGTTTGAAAAATGATGACTCTCTTCTGTACAAAACTTTAATAGACTTTAAGTCTAACCATCGTCTTCTTATTACTGGAACCCCTCTGCAAAACTCTCTCAAAGAGCTTTGGTCATTACTGCACTTCATCATGCCAGAAAAGTAAGAAAAAGTTTTTTGTCAAGTTTGTTATGACAAAGTAGTGTAGTGATATGAGAATCAGTAGAAGTAGGGAATTGTACTGAAAGATAGCTTAAATATCCTACATCAAGTAGATGTATATATCTTTTCATGCTGTTTTAGGTAAGTAATGGTGGTAGCAGATGTCACCTTTTCCCATTTTAGCAGTGTGCAAAAGTGATGGATTGATGTATGGGTCAGAACCTGGAAAAAAGGCTTCATCTTAGCCTAAGAGAAAAACCATATAGATTTGCTCTGGGATAAGAAAAATGGAATCTTTCTTGTGTTAGTACTATTAATGAAAACAAATTTGTGTCAAGATGCCAAATATCTTGTAATTCAGTCAGATAGTTTGTTTTTCCATATGTTTTGCATACAGTAAGCTTATTGCATTGGATTTGGTACTGACTTGTTTAAACCTATGGTAAACTAGAGCTCAAGTGCGAAATCATGTGTTCCTGTCAGACGTCTTTTAAATGCCAAGCACCATAGTTCTGTTTGGTTTGAGCTATGGATTATACTGTCTTCCTCAGAGCATTACAAGCAAAGCCATTATTCATTTGTTTGATCATGAATTCCGTTCTTCAAGTCTGTTAGTACAGATAATAGCTACACATCAGCCAGACCATACAAGCTGCAAGACACGTTTTAAGTATATTCTTGTTTTCTTGCACACCCTCTAGACATGGAGCTGGCTTTTTATGCTGTCTTGATAAAATATGGTAATGGGATTTTCTGCAACCATCAAGACAAGTGTCCTTGCAGAAAAAGAAAAACATTGCATGCCCATTGTGGAATCAGAAGTTTGCATTTTGTAGGCAATTTTGGAAAATTCCATTCTTCTGTTTACAAGCACAATATCTGGGATTTCTTGGGCGATGAAAATTCAGAAATTGGGTAAAACAGAAGGGAGTGGGGAAGAAATGTGAATATATGTGTGTTTTTGTGGTGTATGTATACATGTTCTCTGTGTTACCTTTCTTCCTGAATTTTGTTTCATCAGGTTGTTTACAGTATGTCACTATTTTGCACTTACACTTTATTATGTTGAAGGTTTTCATCATGGGAAGATTTTGAAGAGGAGCATGGTAAAGGGAGAGAGTTTGGTTATGCAAGTCTTCACAAAGAACTTGAACCATTTCTGCTGAGAAGAGTTAAAAAAGATGTAGAAAAGTCTTTACCTGCTAAAGTTGAGCAAATTCTGAGGATGGAAATGAGCGCGTTGCAGAAGCAATACTACAAGTATGTACCAACTCTGTATATTCTGCTGTTTCAGTGATATGTCTGTGTACAATTTTCTGAATTGCAGTGGTTTATATACTGTATGGAGGTTGAGGCTTCTGTAGGGTTTCACAGCAATAAAATTCTGTGAAGCAAGGGCTTAGGAATTACACTGGTCTAATGTCTATTCATGTAGTTCCTTTTGTTCAGCGTAATGTTATATTCTTTTGGGAGATGCTTTTTTCCTTTGGCTTTTTCACGTTTTGACAGCTTACATCTGTCTGACTTCCACATATGGTTAGAAGTTACTAATATGGTACTAATATTATTTCATAGGTGGATTTTAACCAGGAATTATAAAGCACTTAGCAAAGGCTCAAAAGGCAGTACCTCAGGCTTTTTGAACATCATGATGGAACTCAAGAAGTGTTGCAACCATTGCTACCTCATTAAACCACCAGATGATAATGAATTCTATAATAAACAGGAGGCCTTACAGGTAATGTCACTTTTTAATTAAGAAAAATGGAAAGAGAGGGTTTATGTCTGTAGTTTTGCAGAATTCTATAGTGCCTTGGCAGTTCATTAAGTCTTATCGAAGTTTATTAAGAAACAACAGTTTTCCGCAAAATGTGCATCTTGAGTTTTTACAGTGAAGTATTTTTTTATTCTTAATTGGAGCTGAATAATTGACAGGGAATTGAGTAAATAAATATGCCCAGTTTTAATTACATATTTTTCTATGGATGTTTTAAACTTTAAAATTCTTCAGGAATGTCAGAATTTGCCATTTATTTTTCTGCCCACAGTAATGGAAACAAAAGCAGACCTCAGATGAATGTCCAACATACCCCAGTGTGTATTACTGATGAGATTAATTCATTTTGCATGTATGTTTCTTGGGTTTTGTAGCATTTAATACGTAGCAGCGGGAAACTAATCCTTCTTGACAAGCTACTGATTCGTCTGCGAGAACGTGGCAACAGGGTCCTGATTTTCTCACAGATGGTAAGGATGCTGGACATCCTAGCGGAATATCTGAAATATCGTCAATTCCCATTTCAGGTAAGAAACTTTCTGGTAATAGGAGCTAAGAAGCTTTGATCTTGATTTTTATATTTTTATTTCTTTACTGTGAGGGTGTCAAAGCACTGCAACAGGTTGTCCAGAGGTTATGAGACTTCTGTCACTTGCTGAGGTCCAAAAGCTACTTGGACATGACCTTGGGCAGCATGCTTTAGCTGTCCCTTCCAGATTAGGGGATTTAGACAAGCTGACCCTCAGGAGTCCCTTCAGTTTTGTTTGTATTATGTGATCTTTACCCCTTTGACTAAAAAAACGTGGAAGAAAATGTCTTTTTTTCCTAGGAGAGGACTGGCTCTATGATTAATGTTACTTAAAAGTGAAACAGATGAATTAAAAATTGAGCTGTTTTTTAACTTTGTTTCCCCTTCACATAACAGTTTTGTATTTGAACACTTGAACAATTGAAGTTGTTCTGATATTGAATATAGTATAACAATTACTTTTTAACTGTAGTTCTTAATCTCTCTAGAGACTTGATGGATCAATAAAAGGGGAATTGAGGAAACAAGCACTGGATCATTTTAATGCAGAAGGATCAGAGGTACGGTGGTTTTTTTTTTCCTGAGGAATCCGGTTTTTTTTTCCCAAGAAGTACAAAAAGACATTGCACAAAAATGGAGGGCTGAAAAAAGTGAGGAATGTATCAATACTGTTGGAGATTCATTGCTATTGTCTAGAGTATAAGGTTTATATAATTTTTTTTTCAAGAAGAGGTTTTCTAGTTAGAAAACATATAAATTAAGAAAATGGTAGCTGATTGCTCTATAAATGCTGCAGAATTTTAGCCCCAGCTTTATTCCTCCGTAGAATTTAGTAATGTTTGTAAGAGTGCTGAACTGAAGTAGTTAGCATCCAAAAATCCTTTGGCCATGGGCAGAACTAACTTTGTATATCCTTGCACAATCATATTCTACTGTTTCAAATACAATTCCTGATACCTTCATTTTGTCGATTTTTTATATTACTGAACTAAGGGATACCTGGAAATCTTTAACACAATTCTCAGACTTTTTCCTTATTGTAATGGTTGCTGTTTCCTGTAGCTGTACTGAAAATTTGGTTGGTTTGGGGTTTTTTAACGTGCTTTACTTTAGCTTGGATTTCATACGTTGTTTTTTTTCCTTTTCTCAATATCCTTTTACAGTCGTTCATAGTTGCGAAAGACTGATTCAATAATTTTATAATTTTATATTGCCTACAGAGTTGTTTTTTTTCCTTGCTGCTTATCCATTTTCATATTCTTCATGAATAAGCTGAGCAGCATTGAACTTGGCAGAAGATTTTTGCTTCTGTCTCTTAATCAGTTATGTGTAGGCTCAAGCACTTTCCCTACTCTGATATGACTGTTTAGTCTTCCAGGGCCTGGGGCAGAGAGGGTGGGAGAGGATTTTTGCAACATTAAAGGCTTTGACATTAAGATTTGGTATTTTTTGCCCAGCCTGGTTTTGTTGGGATGTCTTGCTCAGAGATCCTCATCTAGGATACTGCTTCCTTTAAACTGTTGAGAAGTCAGTAACTTTATGAAAGAAATTGGTAATCAGCCTTTGCTTTATATTTAAAGAAGCTTTAAGCATAGAGCAATTACAGATTTGGTAGTATAAGATTTTGTAGTCCACACCTCATACTGCATAAAGGTTATTGGTTTCTTTAGGAATGTTACAAGTATTGTATATAAAACTATTTATTTTATGATTTCAGGACTTCTGCTTTTTACTGTCTACCAGAGCTGGAGGATTAGGTATCAATTTGGCATCTGCTGATACTGTGGTTATATTTGATTCTGATTGGAATCCACAGAATGATCTGCAAGCACAGGCTAGAGCACATAGAATAGGACAGAAGAAACAGGTAAACACGCTCAATTTAAGCTCCAGACCTGAAGGACGGTTTTGTACATCAGCTGTCCCCTCTCTGTCTGCACCATTCAGTCCTCATGTATTTTTGAGAATAACTAGTACTTTCCGCATATGTACAGAAGTGTTAGTAATGCTCATTTCTTTTTTCTTAAGTCTCCATACAGGAGGAAATAATACGGCAGCTGTGGTATTTGGGTGGGAGAGGGAGAAGAGCTGTGGACTTGTGCAAAGTCACTGAAGTTTATAAAGAAAGTTCCAAGACTGTTTATTTAGGTTTTTTAAAATGTTTATGTAAAGACTATGGTAATGTAATTAAACTAGTATTTCATATTTGAAACCCAATGAAAAAATTCAGAAGTTATGTAATGAAGAATTAAATTTCAGCTTTTAAAATTTTTTATTTTTAAATACACATAGGTTAATATTTATCGACTAGTCACAAAAGGATCGGTAGAAGAAGATATTCTTGAACGAGCCAAGAAAAAGATGGTATTGGATCATTTAGTAATTCAGAGAATGGACACTACAGGGAAAACTGTGTTACATACAGGCTCTACTCCTTCAAGGTACCTTTGTGTTTGTTTCTATACCAACTTACCCTTAAAAATATTTCACTTGTAAATGAAAGGCAAAACATAGGATGCAAAGTCTTTATAGACTTTTATTTACTTATTAAATACATACCTCATATATATTTAATATGTCTTGTATATCGCAAATATATGAAGAGTTTAACAGTAAAAAGAAACCTTAATTGACTCATGATTATAGAGAACTTTTTTCCAAATTAATAAGTTAAAATGTTTTTTTCCTGAAACATCTATTTCAACATCTATTTCAGCTCAACACCTTTTAATAAGGAGGAGTTGTCAGCAATTTTGAAGTTTGGTGCTGAGGAACTTTTTAAAGAACCTGAAGGGGAAGAACAGGAGCCTCAAGTAAGTAGTGCTTCTGGACTAGGTAGATAAAACAGCTGAAAATATGTTTTAATTATTTAATTGTAAAGAAAAACTTCTTTTTCTTATCCTCAGGAAATGGATATAGATGAAATATTGAAGAGGGCTGAAACTCGGGAAAATGAGCCAGGTCCATTAACTGTAGGAGATGAATTGCTTTCTCAGTTCAAGGTATGGCTCTGTTCCCTCCTTCCTGTCATAATTTTAAACTTTCCTTTGTAAACAGTACTATTTCTCTTCTATGTATCTATCTCTTGATTCTTCAGTAATAGATGCCTCAGTAAGTCAGCTCTGTATCACTTCCGAGTAAAATGTTTTTCCACCTATACATGATACCTTACCATCAATATAAACCATTAAAAATACATTATGTATTTTGATTATAAAATGAAAACACATTTTTGAATGTGTTAATGATTAGAATTTTAGTTTTGTGTTTTATTTACTGTCTTTGTTATTAAGCAGCTATAGTACCATTAAATGCAATATATTCTTTATGTTTCTTAGCTGATCATTTCTCCAAGTTGCTTTTAGCCCCAAAGTAAAATTGGAATGCCAGGTATTTTTAAGTGTTATAAGTTAAACATATTATGTGTCCAAAAAAAAAAAAAAAAGCAGAGCATGATATGTTTGCTTAGGTCAAGAGATTATTAAATAACTCTCCTGCTAATTGCTCATTCACAACATACTTTGATATTTGCATGGTATTAATGTTTGTTTAGTTTTATATCATTATAGTTTCACATTAAATCAGGCATTTAAATGTTGTTAGCCCTGTTTTGAAGGAAGTTAAATAACAATCATACAGGTGTGCAGGGCATGATTGTCCTTGGAACTCATCTTAGCCCATGCTGAAAGGAGTCTGTCTTTCCTAAATGAATAAAAGTACTTTCATTAGAGGCTGTTCCATGAAACACTTTATGTTTATAAATTTTATATATATCTTATAAAATAATAGCATATATATAAATAGATGAAATATGTAACTATTATATGTATAAATGCATAAAATATGGCATCTGTAACTTTATTTTCCTTAAATAGTAGTTGATGAGTCTTTTTAAAATTGTGTCATGTATTGACTTGCTGAAAATATATACGTTTTGATGTACAAGGTGGCCAACTTCTCCAATATGGATGAAGATGACATTGAGTTGGAACCAGAAAGAAATTCAAGAAATTGGGAAGAAATCATTCCAGAGGTCCAGAGGCGAAGAATAGAAGAGGAGGAAAGACAAAAAGAACTTGAAGAAATATACATGCTTCCAAGGATGAGAAACTGTGCTAAACAGGTGCTACTGAATTGTAGTTCTGTGTTGCTTTTGGTGTAGTTTGTTAATTTTATGGCTTGGGTTTTTTGGGTTTTTTTTCTCCTTTTCTGAACACAGTTTTATGACAGAGCAGGTAAAACTTGCTTATATTTGTTACTTACATAGCTTGCTTGCTCTGGAATTCCAGATTAGCTTCAATGGCAGCGAAGGGAGGCGCAGTAGGAGTAGAAGATACTCTGGATCTGATAGTGACTCAATCTCAGAAAGAAAAAGGCCAAAAAAACGTGGAAGACCACGAACTATTCCTCGAGAAAATATTAAAGGATTTAGTGATGCAGAGATAAGGCGGTAAGATATGGGACGACATACATACTTAAATGGACAAGAAATTGTGATTATTTTTATTAATAATTATCAGTCTTGAATGCACAGCTCGTAATCTGTTTTCCTGTAATTGTTTAAAATCTTTTTATTTTAAGCATTTAATGTTTTTACGTTGTGGTGCTGACATAGTGTACTGTTACAACAAAAATTTGAACCCATTTTAATGAGGTATAAAATTAGGTTCGAAAAATATTCCTGATTGGTAGAAATTTTTTAGTTTCTGCAGACTATGAAGACAGTGATTTCACTGGATGATTACTGACAGTGATTTTACAAGGGGTGAACTTGCCTTTAAAAAGAAACAAGCAAAATAATTTGGTTTCCACCAATTTATCTAAAACCTGCAGTGCTGAAAGAATATGTTTACATCTGTTTGGTAACAAATGAAAAAAATTGATTGGATTTTGTTTTCTTTTTAAATTTCTTGGCATTATAATTGAATTGTATAATATATATTATTATAATTAAATCCTGCTTTTTTAAAACTAAGAAAATATAAAATCCTATTTGAGACTTCTACTGTCATTGGTCCCTTCTGTTGCTAAATATTTGCTGAAGTACTGTTTTTTTAGAAAAGGAGGAATTCTTTCGGTTAGTATTTTTCAGCTTGTGAAATGCTACTTTGCTTCTGAAATTTAGGTATGCATGTTTCTCTAAAATGCTGTAGTTTTCAGAGTTTTTAGAGGAATAACTTCAAAGATCCTTTTTGGCTTTCTGTCTCATCTAATAGCAAGGCAAATTGGTACATTTTTCAAGGTTATTCTTGTGCTTGCACAAGCAGTTCTGTTGTTGAGGAAGTTTTCTTTCATCTTTTTATTTGTTGATTTTTATTTTATTTAATTTCCTTTCTCCTCCAAGTATCTTCAGTTTCTTTCCATTGGTTAGATATTTCAACAGAGCATCTTTCTTGTCATTTTCCAAAATCTTTCAATTACCTGTTGGAGATGGCTCTTTTTAATAACTGTATAACTACACATAACATGATGTCTAAAATCTTCATTTACTGTAAATCCACATTCAGTTTTCATTTTTACATGCATGCAGCTGCAAAATCCTCAGTCTTGTGAAATTAATAAAGTAATTTCTGAAATAAATTATATCTTCTATTGTTTTATTTATATCAGTTCTTAAACCCATAAAACTGATTTTGAGTTATCTGAATATATGAAGCTGCTCTACTCTCTCCATTTTTCCCCCCATTGTCCACATAGCATTGTACTAAGATTAACAATTGTATCAATACAACTTTTAAACAAATGTTGTTTGTTAAGCATATATTTAAATGGCAAACTTATTTTCTGTTACTAGGTTTATCAAGAGTTACAAGAAATTTGGTGGCCCTCTCGAGAGGTAAAGTTATTTGATTATTGTTTGTGTGGCAATTTGGAACTCTTTTTTTATAAAAATTAGAATGTTCCATGAAAGTTTGGGCAGTAGGGGAAATACATCATCTTGAACGTATTGTGACTTCAGTGTAGTATCTTCCGTTTCTTCTTGAATGGTGTGTGTGCAGACACCACACAACAGATCTTGCCATATGGAGGAATGCTTTCTTTGTATTTATCTGCTGACTTGTTTAATCTTCATTAGTGATAATCATTCACTTGTCATGTTTGATAAGCCTGCTGAAAGCCTGTTAGTTTCTCCACTCTGAATGTCAAAGTTAGTTTTGCATTTTACATAGTGTCAATGGTCATTTTTAAGCTCCTTTCATTGTTCCTATTTTAATAAAAACTTCCCATCCTTAAAAATATTAATCCTTAGAAATATTTATGGTGCATATGATAATATGACACATATATGTATGTATTACTCTATGATTAATTTTCTTTTCTGAAGTAATGTGCAATAACATAACACTAGGGTTAGGGTTCTTTACAGTTCTTGCTCTATTGCCCTCATACCTAAATCATTTTAGGTTTATTTTTCTTGGATCAAAATTGTACACTAAGTAGAAACCACAGGTGACTGATAGCTTACATGATAATTTCTTCTGTTTTGAAGTCTGAAGGAATCATTCACAACTGCCAAATTTTCAGAGTTACAAAAATGAGGTGTTTTGTTTTGTTTTTTTTATTGCAGGTTAGATGCTGTAGCTAGAGATGCTGAGCTAGTTGATAAATCAGAGACAGATCTCAGACGTCTGGGAGAGCTTGTACATAACGGATGCATTAAAGCCTTAAAGGACAATTCATCTGGCCAAGAAAGAGCAGGTACTATTTTAGGGGGCTTGAGGAAACTGAAAAATGTCAAGAAGAATGAGCTACTCTTGCAGTCTGATCATAACAGAAAACAGTTTTGTTGAGCAGTATAAATAGAAATGTTGGGTCCGTACTGGATGATTTAAAAAAATCCCCAGGGTTGTAATAAGGTGACTTTTTCCCTTTTCTGTGTATGACTTCCTACTGGAAAATGCAGTGGGTTTTGGATTTGCAGTGAAATTTAGAAGTACTCCTGTTATGTAGGGGCTTTTCAATTCTGAAGCGTTTCATTCAAGCATTTGGTCAAGAAAAGGTGATGTGATATAATTGTTTTCTTTACATTTTTCTAATGTTATTTGTAAAGGTAAATGTTTTAATAGCTTTGTCTGTCATTTATTTTAAGGAGGTAGACTTGGAAAGGTTAAAGGCCCAACATTCCGAATCTCAGGAGTGCAAGTAAATGCAAAGTTAGTCATTTCTCATGAGGAAGAGTTGGCACCATTGCACAAATCCATTCCTTCAGATCCAGAAGAAAGAAAAAGGTACTGATGTTTGAATATATTTGAGTATAATTTAAGGGAGTAGTAATGCAGAAAACATCTCAAGTCTTACTAGTTTGGTTTTTTGTGCAACTTTGACTGAAACTCTCTTTGAAAAGCATGATGCTTCTATTCCCTTTAAGAACTGGCAGCAGTAACCTGCTCCTCAGCTGTACTTCATTTTTTCTTCCTTTGCCACTGAAGACAGTAACAGCTTTAACTTGTGAATTGTATTCACTATAAACCTTGTTCAGTTACTAATGCTAATTAGGACTGGAATTCAGGCTTGCTGAGCAGCTAAATGTGTCATCTCTGCCTGAGAGGAGTATCAAAGTGCAGCAGTAGTTGTTCCTACACTCTAAGCTTGCCACCTCGTATATTGCAGTTCCTAAACTATCCACTTAGTTAAAACACTTTAATGACAATTTTTGCTTTTATTCGTGGCTAGCCAATTCTATCACACAGCTCATGGCTACAGACAGATAGCTGTTCTTCATATTTTAGTCTTAATCAGCTTTAAAACACATTCCAGTGCTGATTTCAATAAATGTTTTGTAGAAATACATATAATATAAGAAAATATTATAATAAATATTTGGATTAATTTCTTAAATTTAGGAGCGAAAATAAAATCCAGGGAAAATAAATCCAGTTACATTGCTTTTAGTATCTTCCCCTCCGCCTCACTATGTTTCAGATGTAAAAATTATTTATTTGTCTTTCTAATGTATTTCTTCTAGATATGTCATCCCATGCCACACTAAGGCTGCTCATTTTGATATAGATTGGGGTAAGGAAGATGATTCCAATTTGTTAATAGGCATCTATGAATATGGTTATGGCAGCTGGGAAATGATAAAAATGGATCCTGATCTCAGTTTAACACAGAAGGTATGTCATCTACAATAGTTTCTCAAGGACTGTTTGCTTAGGTATTGATGCTGCTAAGTAGTGTTACTGAAAGAGTTTATTTTATGATAAAGGAAATTGCAGAAATGTTATATATCAGTTGTACTTCATACATAATTCATATCCTTCTCGTGGTATATTACTAGATTCTGTGGTCTTGAGTACTTTGAAGCATGCATTCATGCAGTCACTTGTGTTTCCATATTCTCAGGTGGTTGGCCCTGTATCAGATTTTTTTTCAGTCTTCTTTATTTCAGATGTTCTGGTTTTGTTAATTTTGTGTTCTCAATCTTTTGAGAAGGGACGTTTTTCTAAAGATTTAATTTAGTTTCTCCATCCCCGCTTAACCCCCAGGTTCTTCGGTTGAAGCTGTCTTCCACTCACAACACTGAAAGTAGCTGTACTAGAATTAGTGCAATAGCTTCTTAGCAATAGTGTGCAGCAGATACTGAGGAAAGCCTGGGCTGAAGTAAACTTTGTGACAGTGCCAGCAACCTATAGCTTTGGGATTTGAGGAGCCAGGTTTGTGTCCAAATTTGTTTAATAATGATTCCTACTCCTGCCTTTCGTTAACTTGTCTGGCTTTTGAAGCCATGTATTTGTATTCTTGGCAGCTGCATTTAGAAGATGAATGAATGAGAGCCAGGAGTTCTGTGACTGACTGGTACAGGTGCCCGGAATTTCTTAGATGAAATATCAGAGTGGAGACAGAAATCTGATGCTGGTTTCTTGAGCTGGTGTTGAACTCTGAGGCAATTTCCAAGACTCTGTATTGGTTGCTTGCATTGGTTTCTTTGGAGAGAAGTCAAAACTTTCAAGGAATTCTCCTTTGTTTTAAATATTCTGACAAGTTTAGTAGGTATAGTTGGAGTGGATTGTTTACCACATCCTTTTGTGCAGCTTTTTCTGTTCTGTGTTCTCCGGGCTAGCATCTGAAGTTGATAATCTGTACTTATAGCTGTGATGCTACCATTTGCTTCTTAGATTTTGCCTGATGATCCAGATAAGAAACCCCAGGCAAAGCAGTTACAGACCCGTGCAGACTACCTCATTAAATTACTGAATAAAGACCTTGCGAGGAAGGAAGCACAAAGGCTTGCGGGAGCAGTAAGTAAAATGTGGCATTTTTTACTAAGGTAAAACAATATGTTTATGGGTATGTACCTGATCTTTTTCATTTTTTAATTCTGCACTTCTTATTTGCGTAGTGTTTTACTCTATTACCAATTGTTGTACATAAGACGAACTCAGGATATTGATTGCAAGTTTCATGTTACATTATTCTCTTACTATTTGTATGTATTCTCTGCTGTTGCAGTAAGCTCTGTCTCCAGTCCTGAATAAAGTAGTGGTCATTAGTGGCAATAAATAAAAATAAAAGGAACCCTCTCTTTGATGTAAAACCAAATCTTATTTTGCAAATACAGTGCAAAAATGCTTGTCAGTTGACATGATTAAAGAGATCAATTTGCATTCAGGGCAATTCAAAGAGGAGGAAAACAAGAACTAAGAAGAATAAGGTGCTAAAGGCTGCAAAATTAAAAGAAGAAATAAAAAGTGATTCTTCACCACAACCCTCAGAAAAATCTGATGAAGATGATGATGAGAATAACAAGGTGAGTGTCTTTCACACAATAAAGATGTCTGTTCAGTTCTTCCTGTTAGTATCAATTCGTATTTTATCTTCTGTTCAGTAATAAAATTAAAACACCTGAATGTCATCCTTTTCCTGTGGCCGCTTCAATTGATGTTACATCAGTACAAGCACATGGAAGACTGTATCTATTTAATGGTAAACCAATGAATGAGGAATTATGAGTTTTCCAAATTGTTATAAAAATATTAAGGCCTAAGTACTAGTCATGTTACTCAGTTTCAACAGTTTTTACAGACATTAGCACTGTACTTGCTAAAAGTGCAAATCACAGTTATAAAACTTCTGGGTTTTGCTGATGTGTTACAGTTACTGGTAGTGATTCTTAAGGTAAAGGGTCTTTTATTGAGGCTGAGAAAAATATCATCAATGTCAATTAGAATGAGCAGCATAAAAAATTGTATTTCAAGGCTTGCATATAAAAGCTCATGTATACATCATGGCTCTCATTTTTCAGAAAAGCTGTTTACTATGTTGGGGTTTTTTACTTCTGATTATTAATCTTAGTATTATGCTTTTGGTGCGTCTTCTCATTTTTGTTGTTTATCACATAGCAAAATCACTTGACATGAAAATTTGGATAAAATTTAAGGTTGTGTCACAGCTAATTTGAAAGCAGTTGAAACAAGTCACTGCAATTCTATATGTATCAATAAAATACTCTCTACTTGGTTCAAAAAAAGCCCAATTACAAGCCATTGTAATTGTCAGCTTTTTCTAAAAGAAAAAGTACTTAGGGAAATACATAGTTAAAATTAGCATTAGAAAAACTGTGATACATTATGAAAAATAGTAATTTTTAACCACTCTTTCAGTGTATGTATTTAAATTGTACTATGAAGAATAAAATGTGAATGTTTAATTTTAAAATTAAAAAAAAATTAAGTGCAGACTGCCTTGTGTTTCTAGATACAATAATTTGTGTGGAGTGTAAGACCTGTAAATGTTGACACAGTTCTCATTTAACAAGAATAGCTGAACCCTAAAACTAAGCTAAGTAGTTCAGACTTTAAAAATAATGTTAGTCTTCATCTCCACTCAAAAGAGAAGACACTCTGCCAGTTGATGACTCAACTATGTTTTGGAAAACAGCCTAGAATGCTGTCCTCTCTTTTTACAATAGGTATTCATCACTTCAGTACTTTTGGACGCTAAAAACAGTTACATTTCTGAAAACTGGAGTGTATACTCCAGCCTTCCTTACCAGCTGGCATTAGCTACTTAGATTCCATACTGTGTGCCATATTTAAAATTTACCTATTTTACTGCTAGAATTATCAGGAAAGTTTTTAAATAATTGGATTTTTGCTAGAAAGTTTCCATTATACCTAAACACTAAAAACACAGCCCTGGTTGGGCTGATAGCTTCATACCTCCTCTAAGTAACTTTTTCAATTCAAGTACTAGACAGTCTTTCATCTGTTTTTATGCAACAGATAAGCAGTTCCTGTATGTGCTTTTCTGGTATGTTTGAATAAATTTAAGAAGATAATAGTTCTTCACCTGTGTTATAATAATACTTTATTTATAGTATTTTTCTGTGCCTGAAAGGATATTAATTTCCATCTCGGACCTTCTCAGTCAATATTGTAAAGAGCAGTGAGTAATACTTTGTTCACCTCCAAACAGTTAAATGGGCAGCCACCAGAGAGTCTGTAACTAAAATTTTTATAAAGCCTAGTAAGATGAACAGTTCTGGAAGAGAGAAAGCTGTGAATCGGTTACCTTCTCATGTGAGTGTTATGGGATTGGGACAAAGCTAATTAGATCAGAGGTCTTCTAATATCTCCCATCATTTGACTGTTCTGACTGATCAGGTCAGTTTTGCAAGACCATACTGCCTTTTAGATTTCAGTTCTTCAGTCTAATAGCCTTTGAAGGGACCAAATTCAAACTTTATTCCAAGTTAATTAATGGACGCAATTTCTCATACCCACTGCCTCTACCAAATCAGTACTTGCTTTTTCACATCAAGGAAGTGAGTGTATAGCTCTCATATTTCTTTACCAACTTCATTTAGTTCTATTTGAGAGGTGATTTGATAAATCTACATCCAGAAATAAAGAATGCACAGATAAAAAGTGTTTTAATCTGATAGTTGTGAAACTTGTAAAGATAGGAACCCAGTTTTATAGAAAAAAATGACATATATGCTTGCATATTGCAGGATGAGATTGTTTCAGTGAAACATCCACATAAAAAATTTAAAGCAGAAAAAGAAAATGAAGAAAAGCCTGAGCCAGATACTGGTATAAAGAAGGAGGCTGAAGAAAAAAGAGAGACAAAAGAAAAGGAAAATAAGAGGGATTTGAAAAGGGAGAAAAAAGAAAAAGAGGATAAGAAAGAATTAAAAGAAAAGGATATTAAAGAAAAGAGAGAAAACAAACTAAAAGAATCCACACAGAAAGAAAAAGAAGTAAAGGAAGAGAAGGTAACTAGGTTTATTTATCTTATATAGCGCTAGAGAAGGCTATTAGGTGAATGATTTTGAGATGAAAAAGTGTTTCATATCTGATCAGTTGTCATTTCATTAAAGTCTTTTATGTCGTTTGAAGTTTTATTTTTACAACCTGAAACCACAAGGACAGCATATGAAATGGGGAAGTACATCTTCAGTGATATATCTCTTAATTGAACTGAATGTGTGCAAAAAAGTCCTTTTTTTCCATTTTCCTTTTCCATTTCACAGAGAAAGTAAAATGTACTGTCAGTGAATGACAGCATAGATTTTATTGTTATATATTGAAGACAATGCAGTAATTGTCCTATGTTATAACTGCAGAACCAAAATTGAATGTACTTAAATTTTTTTGTATCTTGTTCTTAGGTAAATGAAATCAAATCAGAAAATAAGGAAAAAACTAAAAAAATTCCATTGCTGGATACTCCAGTTCATATTACTGCATCTAGTGAACCAGTTCCTATATCAGAAGAATCTGAAGAGCTAGATCAGAAAACTTTTAGTGTGGTAAGTCCCTTTTTGATAATTTAATGTGTGTACTTATTAGTCTAAATGAGGACAGTTGATGATATTCTTGATATCACCTGTGTTACTTGGCACAGTAACACAGGTGATCTTTTGCTAAGTCTCAGATCAGTGAATGTTACTGACAGTATACTAAAGTAATTTTGGACACTGTTCTAGCAGTTTTATTTTGGCTTTTTGCTGTACTTATACGGAATAATAGAAAATCTTATCCAGTAGTTTATAGGACTAATAGGTTGAGAATATAAACTCTAGAGATTTTTCCTGAAGAATCACTTTTATATCATGCTTCTTAAAGAGCAGATGTGAATTAATATAATCGGAACTGATGGAGTCTTTGGCTTCAGCATATCATATATGATTCTCTTCTTTGTAAAATAGCAACGAAGACTGGGTTTCAGCACTTCCCTTCTGAAGTATTGCAGACTTCAGTTAGTAAACACAAGAAGAAACAATTCTAAAGCGTTTAGAAATATCTTGCTGAATAATGTCTCTGACACCAAAAGAATTCTGTTTGTAATCACTACTGCTTAGAAGAGTAGAACTAACATATAAGAAAAATGCATATGCCACTTTATATGAAGTTCTGTAGGTTGGCTGGGGCTGTGGAGAAGTATCAGTGCATTACTTTGAACAGCTACAGTTGTTTTGTCATTCGGATTCCAACAGCTGTGGTTTTTGCCAGCCAGGTCTGTTGGGTTTGTTGTGGGTGCTGGCTGTGACAGCTCCAGTGGGATTCTCATGAGCATGGCTGTCCAAGGGTTTATTTTAAACAATCCAAGTAACTCGTGTGTGGCCTTGAGTGATACAAGTGGGTATGCCTGTGTGGCTAATGACAGAAGACCATGTGATTTCCATGAGCAGTTATATATTTCTGATCAATTCTCTATTTAAGAATTGCAGTCTAAAAGCTATCTTTTAAAAAGCTACTTTAATCTGTGGTGTGTTCAATATGTAAACCAGATGCTGAATTACTTAGTGGCATGAAATGGCAATTGAACAGCTTCCCCAGTTTTTCTGAGTTGTCCCTGGATGCTTACCTGGTAATGCTGACATTCCATTTCATTCCATTCCAGGTATTTGTTTGGTTTTTCTAGGTTTGGTAGTATTTAGCAGGGAAAAATGGAGGAAGGAAGTGACTGGTGTTTATCATTATGCCATGGTGCAATCTAATTAAACATACTTAACTGCACTCTCAAAAGGAAATGTTGTTAAAGGAAATGTTGAACTGATTGTGCCCTTGATGACAAGGAGGACATGGTTTACCTTGCTATTGGAGTCCAATGTATGACTAAGCAAGTGTCTGCAATTTAAACCATGCCAAGAGGATTTATCTGGATTTATTATTAAAACATTGCATTCAAAATATGAAAATTCAAGAATGCACGAACTTTATTTGTGGCTGGTCTAGGCATTCTTGAGTGTTCAGTCCTGGGCCCTCAGTTTAAAAAGAATATTTTGGTGCTGGAGCAAATCCGGAGAAGGGAATGGAGCTGGGGAAGCGTTTAGAGCACAAGTCTTACAAGTAATGGCTGAGGGAGCTGGGGTTTTTGTGCCCAAAGGAGGATCAGGGAAGACTTGACCACTCTCTACAGCTGCCTGATAGCAGGTGGTAGTCAGGTGAGGGTCACATCTCTTCCCAGGTAGCCAGTGACAGGACAAGGAGAAACAGCCCCAAGTTGTTTCAGGGGAAATTTGTGTTGGATGTAAGGAAAGGTTTCTTCAGTGAAAGAGTGGTTAAGCCATGAACAGCCTGCTCAGGGAGGAGAAGAGTCACTATTCCTGGAAGTGTTCAAAAGAACAACTGGATGTGGGACTTGACATAGTTTAATGGGGATGGTGGTGCTCAGTCAAACCAAAGGTTGGTTTTAATGATCTTGGAAGTTGTTTCCAACCTTTATGGTGCTATATCCAAACTAGCTTTCTTCTAGGTGGCATAACTTCTGCTAATATCTGCATAGGAGTGAGGTTTAAAAAGTGCTCAGAGAAGCACACTGTTGAATTCCTTTGTTGAATGAATGAATGAATGTTAATTCCTTTGTTGAATTACAAGTGTAATGGTAGCAGACAATATTTATTTGAAATGTACTGAACACTCTCATATTTAAATTTTTATATTGAGTTTGTATAGGTTTATAGGTGCTAAAAGGGTAAATCTCGTCCTATCTGGCTGTGCTCCAAGTTTTAATTGTAGCATACAGTCACAGCAAGTCCTTTTCCTCAGAAATTCTATATATTAAATTAGTGCTTTCTCAAATCCTAGTGTGGTGTCCCACCCTAAAAGGGAAAGCATCACCCTAAATTCTTGGATATTTGCAAGGGAAAGTAACAATAAAAGTGAGAGGGTCTGCAAAAGCTTACAAAGTTATATTTGTAAATTACACACTTGGAATGTAAATCATTATGTTAGTCCCTGGCCTGCCATATGAGCCCACAGCAGCGGGTTTTCAACAGGAAAGAAAGTGGCCTCACAGCTATCCAGCTGCTAATGTTTGATGTACACATTAGCACCTTCTACACCTTGATAAATATTTTATACAATCTAGTGCTTTCACAGAGAAGTGAATTCCCAGTTGGATTGATAATCTTCTGAAGGAGACATGTAAAACATTTTTAAGATCTGTGAGGAAGTTTTGTGTTTCATTTGACTTCTAACAGTATTGTCTTTACCTGTCATTTTGTATCACAGTGAAAGGTGGGTCATGCTTTAGAATAAATTTTTTTCTTTTGAATTTATATATTCATTTTTTCACTTTACAGTGCAAAGAAAGAATGAGACCTGTCAAGGCAGCCTTGAAACAGCTGGATCGACCAGAGAAGGGCCTTTCTGAGAGAGAACAGCTGGAACATACCAGACAGTGTCTTATCAAAATTGGGGATCATATTACTGAATGTCTAAAGGAGTACACAAATCCTGAACAAATTAAACAGTGGAGAAAGTAAGTTGTTTTCTTGAGTTTTACTTGAAAAAGGGAAATCTCCAATTGATTCCATTGAAGAGTAGTTTTTAGTCCGTTTATTTATTGTCCCCCTTTATTGTATCTTTCTGCTGTTTTAAATAGGAGTCTGTTAGGAGGTGATTATACATTGTTGTGGCCTGTGTTGGGTTGGCTTTAAGCATTGATGCAGAGCCCTGTATTTTGTCCAGAGGGTGGAGACATCTCTCTGTAACACTGACAGCAAATGCTGGGGCTTGTCACTACCACTGTGTTTAGTCAAAACCATTCTTAATTTAAAGATCTGGTTTTTTCAACTTCAGGTCATTTTGGTTTTTTAATAATTCCTGTGGAAATATGAAGTTCTAAAAATTCTGTTGAATGTATGATTCCAAGTTGTAGAATTCTTATTTTTTTTTAAAATGTTCTCTAAATTAACTACTATGTATTAATTA
The DNA here is from genome assembly GCA_018697195.1 of Certhia americana. Lineage (NCBI taxonomy): Eukaryota > Metazoa > Chordata > Aves > Passeriformes > Certhiidae > Certhia > Certhia americana. The sequence goes on from CM031878.1 coordinate 54,326,657, forward strand.
CAACGTGATAGAAGTATTTATCACAATGTACTCAGATGCACCTCAAAAGTGAGAAAAGAGTTTGCTTCTGTATCAGGTGATAATATAAAAAGAACTAAGATTAAAAAACAGGGCTTGCAGTTCATTGGTAAATTCTTAATGCAATTGACTTACTTCTGTTGGCATGTTCACTTAATGTCTTTATGCTTGAAAATACATCCTGTAATTATATATATCAAATTCTTAACTATTGTATTTTCTTGAAGAAGTCTGTTAGTGCAATATGCTTCTGCTGATTTTATTTCCTTTACTTGAAAATAATTAGGTGATCTGAGGTACAAAAACAAGATCCATGTCTTATGTTTTGGTAAATCTTTTATTATTTTAAGCAGAAACTTTTAATAGAACTGTTGTTCATAATAATGCTATGATATTATGATATCTTTACTATAGATAAAAATGTGTTTCAGCCATATTTGATAAGAAGTAGTGTAGTTTTTATTAAGTAATGGTCTCATTAGACACACAGTTGAGTGATTGCCTACTTACACAAACTTCTGAACAGAAATTACCATGTTTAAATAATCACAGTGAAGGAGCATACTGTTGCTTCCTGAACCTCAACACTTCAAATTTTTTGAACACTTATTCTGTAGGCTCTTATAAGCATTCCACCAGCAAATTTCACGGAAAAAAAAAAAAAAATCAGTATCTGTTAAGAAAACTTTACCTGTAATCATGGAAGGAAAAGTTTTCTTCAGAATTTTGGCATTTTGAGAGCAAAAATTTGTTCTTCTTTGGCTCCTTCAAGCACATGTTAGGCACAGATTTATTACCCTATGATTTCTATACTCTTTCACAGTTCTTACTTGGTTTCAAAAGGTTTGACCAGACTTCCAAAGTCTGTGGAAAATTTCTCTTGCTGATGATTTAATATAGAAAGGTTTGTTGATCAAGCATCGTATGCTGTAAGAGATTTCAAGTGTGAAAGAATTTTTACTTTCTTTATGTACTTTAATTTTTTATTTATGGACTGGTAAACACTCAGAATTCAAACAAATTTTTGCAAGATATATATAAACAGATGGCTATGTCTTTAATAAGCATTTCACAAAAATTTATCAGAATTCTTATTAGTACTACTGTCCATGCAGTTCACTCTGAAGTACTTTCGATAAATATTAAAAAGTGAAAAATTGTTAAAGGGATCAATCTTTAAAATGTTTTATGTACAACTAGATAACATTTGTGCAATTAGGCAATACTGTGTAGATTATATATATTGCATTTCAGGTTTACTGAAGTAGTGTTCAAATAATTGCAGTCAAATCCATGTTCTGCTATATGATACAGAGAAAAGAAATTTAAAGAATTACAACTTCTCTTTTCTTCTTCCTCAGAAATTTGTGGATTTTTGTCTCCAAGTTTACAGAATTTGATGCCAGAAAGCTGCACAAACTGTACAAACATGCAATCAAAAAACGTCAAGAATCTCAGGTAATCTTTTCACATCCTTTCAAAATACACAAATATATGTTTTAATTATTGTAACTTTTATTAGAAATAGAGGATAATGAATAACATGGAAATACCCTTTAAGTTAGTACTTGTGTATAGTACAGTATAGTAGTCTTTTTTGTTAGGATATTTTTCCAGTGTATTCAAGTGAACTTTGGGATTTACCAATGAGTACATTTACCAATGTACTTGTCTTTTTTAGCAACACAACGATCAGAATATTAGCAGCAATGTGAATACACATGCAATTAGAAATCCAGGTAAGAAACTTCTAAGTATATTCTTGAGTTAAATGCCATAAGTTTTCGTGTTTCTTTCATTCCACATGTCTCCTGGGTCTGTTTTCCACAGAGTTAAGTACCACAGAAATACGCTAATTTGAAAAGCTTCACTAAAATTGCTGGTGAAATCCAGCAAATGCAGAGTGAAGCTAGTATTTACCATATTATTTGAGTGTGCTTTAAAAAAATAAAGAAGGAATTTTTGTGTTAAATTTTGAAGAGGGCGAGAAGCCTACTTAAAACTTGTAAACTTCTTGGAAATTTCTTTTCTTACACTATGGTGTAAGAAAGCAGTTTATTAGTTAGTCACAGTCTGTCATTAGTTACAGAGGCTGTCTTTTATTGATGTCAGTAACACTGATTCCTTTCCCCTCGTGTTCCCACACCTGCCTTTCTGTATGTAGTGGGTTTTTTTTATCTTGTGTTACTGAACCTTCAAGTACATTGTCATGGACTTAAAATCAACAGTCATGTATTTTAGGAATATCACTGAAATTCTTTTGCTAGCAAGGTGTAAAACTTACTCATTCCTCATAGAGAGGAAATTGCTGCCATTCTGTCTAAAATTGCTCTACTGAAGGTACCCTCTACTCACAACTTATCTTTGTAGACTGAATGGAGAGGCTGAGAAGTTCAGTTTCCAAGTCCTACACATCTACATTCTAGCTAGCTTTCCTCTTAATTTTTCTGTTTTCTTCTGTTGACTGGCATTAGTGCATTTGATTTTCAATTATTTAGATCTTGTTTTTTTTAAACTATGTCTCTTTCGTACTGTTTTGCCCCTGAGGGATAGAAGTGGTGTTTGAATTTGGTGAAGTAAAGATGTTTTGACACTTCCTTTTAACCTCTGCTTTATTAAACAGATGTGGAAAGACTGAAGGAGAATACAAACCATGATGACAGTAGCAGGGACAGCTACTCCTCTGATAGACATCTGTCACAATACCATGATCATCATAAGGACAGGCATCAGGGAGATGCTTACAAGAAAAGTGACTCAAGAAAAAGACCCTATTCAGCCTTCAGCAATGGAAAAGATCACAGGGACTGGGATCACTACAAACAAGACAGCAGGTGAGTTTCTTGAGCAATTTTGAAATCTAAAGTTCTGAAACACAAAGTCCCTTTGTGTTTTTGTAGTTATGCTTGTAGGAGGCACCGAACAGTCCTTTCTGTGTAACACAAAATTGCAACAATGATCGTGGGCTAATGCAGTTCTGTCAATTTTACATAATTGTGGCTCTTGATGTGTTACCAGTAACTAATACAAATAAGTTCTTATTTTTTAGATACTACAGTGATAGTAAACACAGGAAGTTAGATGACTACAGGAGCAGAGACCACAGGTCAAGCCTGGAAGGGAGTCTAAAAGACAGCCGGGTTCATTCAGATCACCGTTCCCATTCAGACCACAGGATACATTCAGATCACCGATCCTCTTCTGAGTACAGCCATCATAAATCTCCCAGAGATTACAGGTACCACTCAGACTGGCAAATGGACCACAGAGCTTCAGGTAGTGGCCCAAGGTCACCACTGGATCAGAGGTCTCCTTATGGTTCAAGATCTCCCCTAGGTCACAGATCTCCATTTGAACATTCATCAGATCACAAAAGTACACCTGAACATACATGGAGTAGCCGGAAAACATAACAAAGACTGATATTTTCTGGACCTTCTTTTAGCCATATACAGTAAATTAACACAGTAATTGCCTTACATGACTTGAAAGATACAGACGGGATATTCTATCAGTAGCAGTATTGTTACTTCTTTCCAGGATGCAAGGTCTATTATCCCAACAGAAGAAAAATATTTTTGTATTTAAAGTTTATGCTGCACTGTGCTGCAAATGCTGTGGCACTTTTTTTAAGAAATGGAAGATGTTTACTTTTACAGGGACCTCAACACTGCCCATTTCAGACTGGATCTTACTATAAAACTCTTCATGTCAAAATGGTTTGAGGCTGATAATGTTTTAAGTTATGTTTGTAAACGAACTTTTAAACACTGACCTGTGCTCATATTTCAGGAGGGAATGGGGAGAATATTTTTTTTTTCTTAGTAATGAACTCTCAAGGACTTTGTTCACTTTCCAAAGCTACTTGTTTACATTGTACACTGCGACCACCTTGCCGCTTTTCATCACAAGCTTGAATATTTAAATTCTGTACCTATAACTGTAAAATAGCCAGGATTTCTCCTGTTTGTGATCAGTTACAATGCCTTTTTACAAAACAAACAAACAAATAATAATAAAAAAAGCGAAACACAAACAAATGGCTGTAAAATGTTGTAAATTTATTAAATGAGCTTCCCCCCCCGCCCCTAGACTTTTTTTGACTGTTCCTTTCCCCACCAACTCAGGACTTCTTGTCACAATTATGAAACAAAATCAGTGTACTTACATGTTTCAATAAAAGATTTTGATGGAGTCACTGCTCAGAATGTAAAAATGAGGAAAGGGAACTTTTTCCATTTAGTGCTCCCTTTTTGGATACTTTAGATACATGTTTTGGTTTTATGTTTTTCTGTTTTTCCCTTTTTTTTTAATTGTTTTATTGTTGATTTGTTGGGGGTTGTGTGTAGGTTTTTTGTTTGGTTGGTTTTGGTGGGGTTTGGGGTTTTTTGGTGGTTGGTTTGTTTGATTGTTTGTTTGGAGTTTCTTGGGTGTTTTTTTGGGGGGAGGTCTTTTTTCCGTATGAAACTGTCAGTGTTGTGATTGTAATGAAATGATAAGAAATATCTAGCTAAACTGTGCTCTGGAAAGCTTTTCAGGGGCATTGGTTTTAAAGGAGGTGTGTCAAATACCTGAACACTTCAGCATCCAAATCAATCAAAATTAATTGTAAATTCATATGTTCCCTCTTCAACATGGGCAATAATATCAAATGTGCTATGCAGGTAGTTAATAATTTAGAAGATTTGAATTATGACTTTATTGACAGAATTGTTACAATGCACACTGATTGTACATAGATAACTCTATCTAACAAATTAAATTTAAACTAAAAGGACATGTGGGTCTTGTAGTTTTCTGCTGTGTTTTTCTATACAGTATTACTTTTCCCCAGGTTTACCATAGAAACATTAGAAGTACTGAATTTTAATCCTGGTGATAAATAGCGAAGGTACTTAGCCTGGCATCATGTGGCAGGAGCTGCATCGCTGCTCCAGTTTTTCTCTGCTCCTCAGTGTGGAGTATATTTTCCAATTAAGCAGGTTGAAATCACTACCATAGAACCACAATCTGTCCACAGAGTATCTCTAAGGCTCTTACTGTACGTACAGTTGCTGCACACTAAGTATTAAGCTCATTTAGTGTAGGCTGGGACTTCGTTAATTAATGCTGCTTCATTTCTTAACTTTCATCTTAACAGGATCTGAGGCATTTGAGTGGTTCTGCTTTCAAGCTTGATTGCTGAGTGGTGTTTAGGCAGCAGTGTCCCATAAGGTTCATGTCTACCAAGAAGGGTGGAAACCTAGAAGTTGGAGCATCTCCAGCCATGGACACAAGTCTTTCCAGGTTGGGAAGCACACAGATGCATCCTAGAGCATAGACAGGGCATTCCCACTGAGAGCCTGGTTCTCCTTCAGTGTGGCTGTGATACAACAGCCTGTTTCTCTGTCTGGCTGTGGCATCACATGTCATGGCTGGTCTGTACATTTTCACCCAAGGTACCTCAGGTCTCTGATATACTTGGTGGCTTTGATGATGTGGATCTTTGGGAATTGGTCTACTTATACTTTGTAACTAACTTTTACTCAGTCATATTCACAGATAAACAGATTTGTCATGGTTTTAATTTCTTCCCCTCTGTTTTCCATTACATTTTAAGTACTTGAAGTTTGATGATGGAAATTATCTTCATTGCTGGTAGGGCCTGTTATGGTGTATCTTACTTTTCAATCTCATATCCTCTGCATTTATCATTCAGTCTAAATGTAGATTTGATCCTCCCTTTGCTCATTTGTAATGAAGTCTTCAGGGAGTGTGCCCAGCACACAGTAGATACTTATGTTGCTTGTCTGTCAAAGATTTTGGGATGTAAGGATTCTGAGTTCTGCAAGAGAAATCCCCATATGGCTATTGATGAAGGCTTAGGCCTACCTTTGTCTGCAATGCATGCAAATCTTGTTATGTATTTCTAGTCTGCCATTCCCAGTACTACCCAAAAAGAGTAGACTGTTCTTAAATATGAAAAATCAAATTAAAACCCATGTACTGCTCCTAAAGTTTTAAGGACAGAGAAATGCATATTCTAGTTGCTGTTAGTTGTCAAGGGTGATGATGTGGTCATTTGCTGGCTCACAGTTGCTGTGTGTCTCCCCCCATTTTGATCCTCCCTGTTGTGGTGTCTCAGCAGCATTCAGACAGTTGCTGCTTTCTGAGAGTTTTTCACCACAATCAACAGGACTGGCAAAAGACTCAGGCACCAAGCGCTGAAGGATGGCGGCCCCTGCGGTGACACTCCAGGAGAAAAGTGTGCCCTGACCTTTCCAGACACCAGCTGCCTAGGTTAAATATTTTTGGTGCCCTTTTGAAGCTTGATTGGCTTGTTTTGTCCCTGTGTGATAGTCTGTAATCCACAAATGTATCTTGTCAGTTTCACAGCCCTAATTGTGTCGCTGCAGGGCTCCACTTAAAATATGAAATCCCAGGGAAGTACTCTGGTAGCAAAGAAGTATTAAGGAGCTATTTTCCATCTCCAGTGTTATGCCTGTTGTTGTGTTCAGTGACAACAGCTTTTTTTGGTAGGAAATTACCACAGCATTACTTAGGAACTACACAGATGTAGTAGACATCTGTAGACATTTACATGTAGACAAATGTAGACAATTTCTTGTTTCTTAATTAATGTTAAAATCAGTAATGCCTGGTATGAGTTATCCATTTGTACCAAACAAGGTTTGTTTTACTGAACTGTGTTGCGACAGGTATGTACTACTGTCACTTTACGTCTTCATTCTTCCAACAAACTAGTGTGGTTGCATCTGAAATTTCAGTTTTGTTCTTAAAATTTTATGCTGAATCTTTCATATGTGAAACAGTCTAGAAAGCAGTAGTTAGTATAGTTGTGTGGGATGCAGATAAGAGCAGAAGGAAGAGAAGGTTCATGGAATTAAATGTTTGTTTCTTAAGCTTTTTATTTTCTTCTGTGTTCCATTTATCTATCATAAGATATAAGTTGAGAACACCTGAGGAATGGCAAGTACCTTCTGGTCTATCTATCCTTTAACTCCCATGGTGTATTTGGATATGGCCGACACAAAACCAGTATTTCTAGCATGTATTTTCCAGGCCCCTAGCCCTACCAATTTATTGCTTTTTTTTTTTTTTTTTTTTAAAGCATTTAACAATGAAAATTTGTTTTCAAACAAATTGAAAGTGAAAAATTGATGAATAAAAGATGAAATCTAATTATGATCATTAATTTGCATAAGAATTGCTATTGTCCTGTTGAAAAGAAAATAACTATTTCTGAACCTTGCATAACAAGATAATTCCGCTTTTTAAATTATTTATAGCATCTTCATAAACCTATTCAAAAACTACTCTTGGAACTGAAGCATTACCACAGTTGATCCCATGTTTGCACTGACAAAAAGAAGGGCTTTGCTGGAAGGCTGTCAGTCTCAGCTGTGTGTAGGGTGCCTGTGAGGGAATCAGGTGAGTGAATTTCTTGGATGCCCAGATCGGTGACTGTGATCCAGGTGTCCCAGGATGCAAGTTCCTCTATGCCTGCTACTCAAATTTGAAGTGTCCAAACCCAGCCTGGAAATGAGTACACCTATTTTTAATCCCAAATTCCCACCCCTAAACTTCACCCTCAGTGTTTCTTAAAATTTTGAAATCGCTGCTGCAAGATTTCTGAGACATTTTGACATCCGAACTTTAGATCTATACTGAATTCAAACACTAAGGCTGAAGCCTGAATAATACACTTGAACATTACATATCGTTTATTTGATACAGTCTTTTCATCAGCCAAGTCTGTCTTCTCTGAAAATAAACACACTGAAATCATGGCAGAAAATCATGTGACACTGATCACATGAGAGAAAATAATCAGAGAGCTTTTATTACTGCAGTACTCATAGACCTTCACTGTGTTTCATTTGCAACAGAGCTAGTATTTGCTGAAATAACTGAAGCACTTGGAAAGTAATCTCACTCATCACTTAAAATTAGCTACTGGATTTGGGTTTCCCTAATTCTAGCATTGATAAGTGGCTACCTGTATTATATAGACCAAATGACACTTTGACATTCTTTGAAATCATTAAGGAGCACAGTGAACTTCAAAGCTCTGATTTGTGTAAACGTACTAAATCATCATTCTTTTCCAGTCTTGGAACTGTGAAATGTAGTCAGTGACTGAGCAACACAAAACTGGCATGGCACCAAGTATCCATCATAAAGCTTTACAGGTTCACAGCCTTAAATGCCCTTTAGTCTTCTTGTCTGGAGCTTACTGTTCCATCTCTTTTTGGTACTGCTTGCAAAGAAGTTGTAAATATGAGAGACAGCTTTCTAGTTTAAATTTTAACTAAATTTCACTTCAGAGGGTTGATGATATTCTTCCTGTAGTGAAATCTGCAGGTGAATTCTCTACCCAGAGTGCAATAAGGAGGAGGTCAGTTTCAAAATATCTTGAGTTCAAAAATTGTAATTCTGCCTCACAGAACTCTATTATAGCTATAAATACTGGAAGGGTAAGGGCCTAACTCCATTTTTTTCTTGTCATGAAAGTAAACAGGACTGGAGAGTTACTTTCCTAGATTCTAAGTGTTCAATCTGTCATGTCAAATTTCAAATATATCCAAAGGGTTAGGTAGGAGTTACTCATTAACCATAATGCTGGAGGGAAACATGCACAGGAGAGATACCCCATGAGCTTTAATGAAAAAGCACACAAGGCACAGCACTCTCTAGTTTGGCGTTTTAAAAACTGTTCTTTGTTTAAATGCATCTGCTAGTGACTGAAGAGAGGTGAGCTACCACAACTGATCACCTTCCATCATGTTCTGGACAAGTTTTTAAAATACAGCTTCCATCTGATGTGTTTCCTTTGACAGTGCAGCCTTCCTCATTTTATTTTAATTAAATGAATACATTGTAAGATGAATGGGTTTTATTTTTGGGATAAATGGCTATCTTTGGGATGACAGTTGGACTCCCAACTACCTTCCTTATGATTGTTCTAAATATTGAGGCAGATAGAATCAAATGTATATTAAGCTCACTAATGGTAGGTGGGTAAAGTGATCCTACCACATTTATTGCAGGGATTTTGAAGGCTGTAAAGCAGCAGGGAGGGAGAGGTTTTCTGACCACCTATTTTTAAGCTGCCCCCCGAGAAAATTTTATGAGTGAAATACATGTTGTCCATGACTGTCAGTGGAAGTGGTAAGAGAACAGAACTCAAACATTTTTTAGTGAGTTCTAGTCCAAATCCAACCTACCAGCTTGGGGATGTAACTGTAAATGGAAACCCCGTTGGAGTTGGAAATGCAAATATTCTGTCTCTCAAGGTGGGGTAACTATTGTTGCAGTACTGTTGGGCCCAGGAAACAAGATTTTGATCCATCCATTGTTGAAAGGTGGGAAGGCCCCTTTGCCAGTGGAACGTGGGCCTTGAAAGGACATTATTGGATTTGTGGCCAATGTGATCACCCCAAGTTACCTCCAAACTGCTCAAGGATATGTTATATATCCTGTATTAGACTGTGGGAGGTTTTTTGCTAGCACAAGTTCAGAGAAATCAGTTAGGAATCAAAGCATATGATGATTTAACTAGAGATGAGCTGTCAATTGACACATCCCTGGCTGGAGGGAGTGCCCGAGAGCATGGAGAAGATGAATGGCCACCAGAACAGATCATGCAGCACTATGGACCAGCCACCTGGAATCCTAACGTGCTAATACCAGGTGCCAGAGAACCCATTTACAATTGGAATTAGATAATTAGGTTACAAGCTGTCTTCAAAATAATAACCAACCAGACAGGTACAGCTCTTGACCTTGCTGACCAGTCCGCTCTGATGAGGAATGCTGATGTTAGATTATCTATCAGCAGAAGAAGGGAGAGTTTGTGGAAAGAGAAATGACTCAAACTGATGTTTGCAGATGGATGACAACAGAAAAGTGGTAAAACAGATAGCAAAGGAAATAAGACAATTAGCTCATGTACCAGCCCAGACATGGAAAGGATGGGAATGGGACATGTTTTATGGTTGCCTGGTGGACTATGGGTTAATCAAATGCTATTTTTCCATTTATGTGCTATAGCAACTCTATTTTTCTTTTTTTTACCATGCATGACACCCTTTTTGGTGCAGCTCATTCAGCATGTAATCAATGGGATGCAGGTGGTAGCCATGCCTACTCATCCAGAAATGGCTAAAGAACAGAAGAGGATGTCACCATGAATAATTGGAAAATCAAAGAAGACCCAGGAAGAAAATATTAAATCAATGATAATTAAGGTTTTCAAAGGCAATTATGGAGAAAATAAAAAGAGAAGGAATTGAAAGGAATAAGATGAATGTGTCTTTACAAACAGACCGTGTGAATTTGCTAGGAGGTAGGGCCAGGAACTTACAGATAGGGAAATAACAAGAAAGAAACTATCAGTTCTAGAAAACGTTACTAATCAACGTGGACTGCTCCTCAGCCAAGGCTATGTTAAATTCCTGAACTTAGAGAAAGAGAGACATAATAGAATTGTGAAACGTGTTTTGTTATAAAAGGAAAAAAAAAGGTGAGGTGCATATTAGAAGGGGGCATAGAGAAGGCAATTTGGGGCATTGTACCTTCCGAGTACCTTGGCCAATGGGGAAAGGAAGAGGGTGATGAGGCTGGGAACTTAGGATAATAAGGGGCCTGCTTTCCCCAACAATTTTAGAGACTCCAGGGGAAATGCCCCATAGCCTTGTCCTTTATTTGAATAAAGTCCCAGGATTCCTATGTCTCCTTCTTGGACATAAACCTCTGGCACTGCGAATTTTTCCACACAGTTTCCTCTTTGAGATTATATGACTGTGAAAGCTTAATGCCTTTATGGTTAAAAGAAATTTATTACCAAATGCCTATATGACCAGTATTATGTAAAAAAATACTGATTTCTATAAAACTGCTGGCAATTGTCAGTAATGTCAAAGAATACAGCACCCTGAAATATTTTAATAAGGTTGACTTCTTTTCCCCAGAGCAACTGTAAATGTTAAATCTGTGATAATTAACCATAATTTGTGTTAATTTTCAGCTTTGTGAATAGTAAAATTTTTGTGCATCCTACAGTCTGTGTATTTCTCTCAAACCTAATTCAAATGTAAAATATGTATGTTAGCTGTATTTTGAGCTCCAGAATGTAGCAACCTTCTTGCAATGAATCCCAAACTAAAACTTAGAGAACTTGATGGTTGGTACAATTAGCTTCAGGTCTTTCCAGACTCTGAAGTGAGCTCTGCTTTGTTTTCCCAGCAAAAGAACAATCAGATTCTGAAATAATTACTTCAGCACAAATATAAAGGTATAATTGTGACTGGTTTTGATGTACTTTATTGATTGAAATGAATAATTCAGGTAGAGTTTACAGCATCAGAAAAGGGGACAAGAACAGAAGAATAAAGCATCACAAAATGTAAGAAAAGACCTTTAGAACTGAAGTTGCAGCTGGTAGATGAAAGAAAATGAAGCTTTCATCGTGTGTTTGGATAACACTGTGATAGAATTGCTGAACTCTTAGGGGGTATGAACAAGGGCAAAGCAGACAAAGAGCAAAGGAGAGTATTTCCAGCAATTTACTGATCTTAATTACAGCCCAGAGTGGTCTTGTGAGTCTTGTTAAGCTGTGCCTGACCTTGTCTAATCATTTCTCCTGACAGCAACAAGGATGCGTCAGCTTGTCTGTGTCAGCCTGGACCGCTGCTGCGCTTGAGGGCACAGGCAGAGTCTGTGCACACACAGAGGTGTGGGAAATGAAGGGGACAAAGACTGGAGAGTGTTCTGCGCCAGCTGTGGATGGTACCTACAGAAGAGATTTAGTACCCCAACAGCAGATGGGGGGCTGGGCCATCCCCCCATCTGGCAGCCCCTGAGTCCCCCCAAGAGCAGCCTGGGGGAGGTGGCAGGTGACAGTGGAACTCCCTTCTACCACCCTGCCTGGCCTGGGTCAGGATAAAGGAGATGTGCTGTTTCACAAGGGTACTGTGGGGAGGCTGATAAGGCTTCCCTAGTTCTTGGCCAATTCAAGAGGGAGCCATAGAGACAAATGTTCCAACCCCTTAAGGTGAGGAGAGATGAGTTTTGATTTCATCCACAATTGAGCAAAGGAATTAGGTTCTAGACATAACTGAACGCAAGATCATAAAACAAACAAGGTTTGATGTTTGGACCTGAAGTGTTAACTTGCTTACTTTTTCATGAAGGAAGAAGGAGAGAAAAGAAATAGAAAAATAGGAAATTTCCAAGAATAACTACGAAAACCACAGGAAAGGGGTTACCAGAGCTCCAGCACTGGCTTAGAGAGTGCATGGGGAAGATCTCTATTGGGTATGATGTGTCTTTTCCAGGCAGAGTTCCCTCAAGAGCTGCCAGCAATCCAGCAAAAGGGAGCTGAGCCAGTCAGACCAGCCAGGGGGGAGGGATGAACACTTTTGTAGGAGCATCCAGGAAAGTGAAGGACAAGAACAGCAGAGACTCTGGCACTTGGTCAAGTTTTTAGAAGTGGGGGGCAGGCTGGCCACATCCATCATGACTTTATTTGCTCTCTTGAAGTTGGTGGGGTCATTGGTGTCCTGGAGAACCTGGCCTAATGTTTCAAAGTTTATTACTGGCTCTGCTGATGTATCAACTACAAGCTCTTTTAGGGACTTGAAACAGGATGCCTCATTTTCTAAAACAAAGCAGTTTCTAAAGTTTTTGTTAAAGGCAGTTCAAAACTTCAGCTTTCAAACCTTAATTTTCTAAAAGGCGATGGAGGAACATTCTTTACTTTTTACTCCTCCCCTATGCCGGGGGAGACCTTGAGCAGAGCAAGAATGTCTTGGCTGTGGAAGTGAGGAACAGGAGTACCAGGTACCACTTGCACGTGAAAGGAGGAGCTTGAGGAGGAGCAGATAGATGGTTCAGGTCAACAACTGCTGTTGCAGCTGGTCTTGATTAAAGCTTCGGCTTTTATGACCACAGGACCATTTTGAAAGATCAAGGATGGGGAGCTGGTCCAGTGTGACTGAGTATGACAAAACAGCTTCTCATGTCTGTCATGCCTGGGCAAGCTGGTGAGAAGAGTTTTAAACTTGAAACAGGAAGTGAGGAGATGATGATCCACCATGTGAGAGATATAATAATGTTTTGCTTCAGCCATAAGAATGTATACTTAATGTGATTTAGGCAAAGATGTAGCTAGCACAAGCCTAGGGTACTTGAGTGTGGAGAGGAGGAGGGAGTTAAGCAGCGCTCCTTACTTAGAGAGATGGAAAGGGGAGGGGACGGAGAAGGGAGGTGCCAGTTCGAGCACTGTGAGCAGTCAGAATGTGAGTTCCTGACTACTCAGCCCAAAGGGAAAAAGGGACAGGGATGTCAGTAGTTGAGGAAGGGTAAAAAAGTTTGTGCATTTTAGAGAGAGGCACGCCTCCTCAGTGAGATGCACCTGACTCAGGTGGCCTATTCATATCAACAAATAAGTGTTGCTTTGATGACTTTGTCCTCTTTCAACTTTATCAGTGAGCATCAAGAGAGGTAGCTGTGACCTGGACTGATGTGCAAAGGGCTCAGGCTGAACTGGACAGGAGAAACCTTCTGCCAGCAAAACAGGGCAGAAGGGGACCCAGCCCACACAAACAATGATGTGCAAAGAGGACTCTGGGCATTATGGTGAAAGTTATCACACCGTTCTCACAAGATCATAACTGGGTGCCTCTCTACACGCATGGAGCATGTACTCACTAGACTTCACCTGACTGCCTTGGCTTTTCAAATATAAAGGATGAGTATCTTGAACTGCAACTCACTAGGTCCCAGGGTTTGTGCATATTCAAAATTAAAGCTCATCTGCAAAAACTAGGGTTTGTTAATTTGCAGGATAACAGCCTTTTGCAAGGCTATTCTTGACATAATCTCAGAAATGGGTTTATCCATGTGTAGAATGTTATGTTGTGGATTTTTTCTGTCTAGGCAGAAAATCAGTATGAGAAGACAAGTGAGAACACAAGGCTCTGTTAACTTCACACATGAAATTTTTCCTGTAGGATGCTTATTTGCTTGCTAAAATACATCTGTGTGTGCAGAGTGGGAAGGCACTGCTGGATACCTAGAGATGGAATGGTAACTTCCCCTCAGCTGCCCCTTGGTAGCATAAGACATTAAGTACAAGGAAGTGACAAGCTTTGCTGCATCTCTTTGTAGAAAAATGCAGGTAATGGTGAGTGCTATGGGTTTGAAACAAAAGCTTTGGAAGTCACATGCAGGGGAATGAGTTTGTCTGAGATTTAAGGATGCAGTGCTTCAGCCAAAGGTGATACACAATAATCCCTATATTCAAAGTGTATCAAAAATCCCTATATTCAAAATATCCCTATATTATGTGTAAGGATGAAATAAATTAAGAAAGGAATAACTATTCCTACTATAGGAGTGGAATATTGAATGCTGACTCTATGCAGAAACAACAGAGGTGAAAAAGCAAGATAGTGAAATTCATAATTGTCTTAGTCTCTGAACTACTGAATACCCTGGCACATAAGGAAATTGTATCTGGAGACTAAAAATCAAGGAAACTCTCTGTGTATGTGATGTTCCATATATATATGTAATTAAAAAACCCACTAAGGGGAAATTAGTGGTAAAAAACCCCTGCTTGTTACCTCAGGAAGATAATTAATATACTATACTATACTATACTATACTATACTATACTATACTATACTATACTATACTATACTATACTATAC
>CM031878.1:54341491-54359649 GCA_018697195.1 Certhia americana
TACTATACCTATACTATACCTATACTATTACTATTACTATTACTATTACTATACTATACTACAATTAATCCTGTTGTCCAAAATTACACTGCCCTTGGTTTAAGGCCTCCACCAGAGGCCAATATATTGCCATTTAACTGGCGCTTTAACTAGCCAGTAAAAATATACTCTCAGCAATGTTGAAACTGGGAAGATTTTTTTGTCATTACACAAATGACAAAACCCCTGCTTTTAGATTGCAGGATTCTGGTTCTAATTTTTTACCAGACATATTACATAGAATATTGATTTTAAAGGTTTGCATTATAATTACTGGACAACTGACCTTTTCTTAATATTGAAAGAGCTGGTAAGGTTTTCACTTTTGAAGTGAATCTCTTTATTTCATCCTTCCTCTTACCATGCTTTTGGTTCACATCTCTGACTAGATGAAATGGAGCCTTCCTGGAAGAGCTAAATGGGAAAAAATGTTCAGAAGAACATGTAATGCACTCCAGCTGCTGACAGCTGTTTGCTCTGTTTGAGCTAGTGTAGAAAAAACTCAAATCAAAATCCTCTCAAATGTGCAGTAGAGATTTCTCTACACACTTTGCTCTCAGCAGACAATGGAGGAGAAACATCCTAACACATTTTTGAAAAGAACTTTTTTTGGCTTCGTTTTTAGAATTGTGAAATTTTTATTTTTATCTGAGTCTAAACCCTGAGTAGAAAATGTTTCCACTTTTAAGGGTCTTCTATTTCTGTTCACAAAACAGCAACGTCAGGATTGTCAGATTTTATGATCACACAATACAAAACAATTCATCCAGAGAAAGTCAAAAAGTAATCTATTGTCTTAAAAGAGTTAGCTGATGGCCTGCTGAGACAGAAGAAACTCCTAGCACTTCTGTCCATGAACAGACAGGTCTGATTGTGGACAGCTCTCAAGGACTCAAACACAGAGGGTCATCTCTGCAGGATTTCATATTTTTTGGCCAAGAAGCCTTGACTAGCTGCAGCGAAAGAGCAGAAGATTGTGATTGCCATAAATACAGGCACACCTGAAATGATTTTTTACCAATTATTCTTGTTCTAGAGGAGTATCTGTTTGTGCTTTCCCAATGGGACTATTTATTGATCTCTTTAACATACATAAAGTTCATCTCATTTGTAAGAAGGTGAGATTTTGACTTTTTTACAAGCACATTAAAAAAAAAAAAAATAGTTCTGAAATAGTATCCCAAACACTACTGTGCAAGGCCCAATTTAATGATTAGGACCTTTTGACAGGATTTATAATTGCTAAAGCATTGTAAATTTTTTTTGTCCCCCAAATTGTTACCTGTTCTGCTAACAATTCTCTCTCACGGCTGAGTATCAATTTACTTATTTTTACAGAGAATTGGTTCATGGTGTTTTAAGCAAGCTAGGGAGTTGTGACTGGCAGCACCTGAAGGAACAAGAACTAGATGAAAGCGATGTCAAACCACTGGCACTATGAAGGTCAGAAGTAGGGGACCAGAGATGGCATCACAGATGGTGATGTACACGACTTTGTAACTTGACCCTTGCCCACAAGGGTTTGCCACCACTAAGATGTCTCTACAGACAAGCGTTGTTACAGAAAGTTATTACTCTGACATATCCCACCTACAGAAAGTAGGAGTGGTTTCAATTCCAATATACTCTTTGAAGGCGGGTCTCATAGACTTCCAAGCAGAGCATTTTTCCTGAGAAAGGACAGCAACTTGCTCTTTAATCGCTGCCAGTTAAAAATGGTAAGCCCAGTAGGATAACTATTGCAGTCACCCAAGTAGGCAAGAAAACTCTGCACATCTCCTTCAGTTTGGAGCAGGGATTCCAACAAACACCTGTCTCTTACTTTCTAGTTAAACACATTAATAATATGGATGTAATAATTAATAGTATGTAATAATACAACATTAATAATAGTATGTAAAGGTTTTGCCAACCTCAGCTGTTGAAACTGTTTTGCTTTCTGTGTATGGTAATGGCAGTGAGGACACATCCAAGAACCTAAAAGGTAAAATCTAATTAGAAAATGCAGCCCTTGTTCCTCTGCACAATTGTTATATACTTTACATCATTCACTGTAAAATGGAAACAGTCTGGGATTTAAAGACCAAAATTAAGACTAGAAGCACTGCCACTAAGACCTTAACCAATTCTGAAGAGGTCTTTCTCCTCTTCACCCTCTGACTTCAGCTCCATTTCTCTTTCCTGCCCTTCCACCAACTCACAGAGTGCTTTGGGAGAAGGGGACAGTACAGCAAGAATAGGGTGGCCTTGTTGCCTTCTTCAGTTCTACTTTCAAGACAATTAAACATTGAAGTTTCAGACTACAGGCAAGACCTAGGCCTGGTGTAAGACTTTCCCAGGCCAAGGTGTCTCCATCAGCCAGATCTGGGAGACAAGGAGCTGTGCAGAAGTGCTGGATCAGGTGGCTTCTCTCTAGCAAACGTAGGTTGTCCCTGGGTATGAACCAAGGCTAGAATTTAAAATGTACCCATCAGGGCTGAACTAGTTTCATCTGACTTCAGCTACTCAAAATAGCTGTATCCTCTTCTCCTGGACAACAGCAATAGGCATTTCCAGAAGATAATTCAATCCAATTTGAAATGTTGCCATTCACTCCACCAAGGCAGTTTACAGGTTTAGTTTGCTGAATTTAGGTGAAAAACTGAAGTATACCTCCAGTCTCTTTTGAGGCACCTAATGCCTCTAGACCTAAGTCTGGATAAAGCTATCTATCTGCCCTGTGGCACCACAAAATGGGCTTTATTCAATAATAGCTCTCAGCTATTACTCTCTCAAGATGTGAAAGACCAAGGCAGAAGAGGAATTTCAACTTGCCTCTCCCAAACTCCAGCAGAATGCTCACCAGCACTATACTCTAAACAACTCCACCATCACCTGACATATATGACTGAGCAAGTACCTACCCAAAAGGTCCTACAAGTAAACCAGGCAGATGACCAACGTGATTCTGGCTGGGGTGCAGACACAACCCTCAAGACTATTTTCATTTTCTCTGTTCAGCAGCAAAATAGATTCTTTAAGGGGCTCATTGGACTAAGAGAATTAGAGATCACAGAGAAACATCTGAGTTCAAGCTGAAAAGGCTTTACTGTGTGTCTCAGTTTTGGATTTAGATACTTCACACACTAACTAGACATACAAAACTTCTGTAGATCCAGCCCTCAGCACATGCTAAATCAATGACACACGTTTTGTGTACATGAAGGAGTATTTTTCTATTCTTAGAGTGTAGACAGAAGTGGAAATTAAGTTTTAAAACTACTGTAAAATAATTCCTACAAGTAAGTTATTGGCACACCCATATGACATACTTTTTTATATCTAGTTAATGAGTTCTGATATATATCCCTGCGCAAAGACTATAATCAATCTTACTGTTCACAGTTAATTTACTAATAGCAGCTTTTAATGTCAACAAAGTTTAGTTACAAACATAAAGAATTCTGAATCAGATCAGACGCAATTGTTTTACATCAGCATCACAAGTTTATCTGTCACATCACAAGTATCATCTGCATACTTGTATTTGATCTATGGCTACGTTGCTTTCCATAAGGTAATCCAGAGAACTATAAAATCTAATGGACAACACTGATCCCCATAATCCCTGTTTGTTTTGAATACAGTTGAAGAGAAGTAGCAGCACAATACAGAGAATGCTTATTTTGTAAACATAGAATACCTGCTAAGAAAAAAGAATCATTACTAGTCCTGTTTGGACATTGTACAGATAACAGTCTTCAATAGCTGGAACAAGGAAAGACAGAAAAGAATTTATAACAGTCAAGACATAGATGGGCATTAAATAACCAAAGCTTGAAAACTGCAGTGTAAAAGACCATAACTGTACTTATATGAAGAAAATTAACGCAAGATTTTAAACAGTGCTCTGTGTCTCTTCTCAGAAAAGAAGAAAGCCATGAGACTCCTGGCCATTTCTTCAAAACATGTCCACAAATGAAACTTTCATTAGGCAGTAAAAAGCTTGCAGAATTGCTTGCTTCACTTTGGAGTGTATGTAAGTAAACAGAATCTTGCACAGCCTCAAAACTCATAAAACACATGCATGGTAGTCACAATGCTAAAGTAGGAGAATGTAAATAATTGGTGATCTATTTTCTGTCAGCACAGCAGCAGTCTGAAAGGAAATGCAATACTGAAGGTCTGTAACTTGACCGTAAGAACAAAAGGTTGTACTCTGGGGCTCTGTTCCACTTAACAGATGCTCTATGCAGATTTTTCTTCCAGATAGTTTTCCATGAAGAAAAAAAAGAATTTTTGGTTTGACAAGCAATTGAGCCTACTATTTCTTTTTCTAATATCCTTGTTTAGGAGCCTTCTGTACACACAAAATAAAGGATTAGGCATACAGTATCTGCCAGTCCTGCAACATGCTAAGGAAGCTGTCACTCCACAACTACAAAGAATAATCATCATCTATTGTTAGAAGCTTTGTTAGCATATGGTTAGGAGTGCTCTAGAAGATACTTAAAAAACACTTTCGAGTAAGCCACTAATATCCAAGGGTAGGTTAAGATAAAGGCCAGCAGATAGCATCAGTAAGGCTGACTGGTTGTTGCATTAAAATATCAATGATCACATTACACAGCCTCTGCTGCAGAGCTTGTGGTGTTAGACTGACACCTGTGAGTAAGCTCCTGCATGTATGGCAGCTGCCTTCTGAGTACAGTAAACAAATACATATTTAAAGCTCCTTTTGTCATCTACAGCAATTTCCACAACTCATTTCAGTGATACCTCTTCCAGGTAAGACTATTTCTCACACACCTCAACTTCTAGCCATAATACAAGCTCAGTGAAGCAACATTCACAGTTGTGATTAGGTTTATTAGGTCTGTATTTCTTCATATGTATCTGACACAACTTCTTGTAAGTTTTGGCACTTTCAATTTATCTTCACACTGTTTGATAAGCCTTGCAGCTGAAATACTACATATATACTTAGCAGATCATCTTGTAACATTAAGTTCTGTAATCTTGTGGACTCTTCTGTATCATTTTGTTCAGATTTCACCACCTCTTCTTTAAGTTTTACAAAAAATAATTTTCTGTTCCAGGGTTCTTCTGGTCTGCGAATTCTCCAGTAACTTGGAAAGAAGATTTTTGTAATGCCTTTCAGGAGGGACACAGCAGTAACACAGATCCCTGTCTTAAAGTTTTTTTTTAAGTATCTCTATGAACACTACAAAGGAACTGTACAACTTGGGATCCTGAGGGAATGGTTCCTCATCTTAATTTCCTCATCTCTTTCAATAAACTCATCTTTTTCAATAAACTGGTTTGCAGCTGCTGGTCATAAATTTACACATTTTATATAGCAGAGGGAAACAAGCATCTGTAAGTATAACAACTGTATTCAGCACATTCCTGTCTAATATCCTATTCATCTGTTTGGCTATGAGACACACCAAGAATTTATTTATAGATTACCTGCCCACTGCATGGTCTACATCCCCAATTTCTGTGCACCCCACCACGGGTAACTTATACCACCTTACTGATATTCCTCAGCAGGGAAGGGCAACTATTCTTCTACTATAATAATTTAAAATATTTACCCACTGCACATCCACTCTTTTACATACACACAAATACTTACTGGTATACTGATGAAGCACATCTGAAACATTTTGCAAAGACTGATAAGACTGATACATTGCGGGGTTTCCAAGCATGAAAAAAATACAAATCTGTAGCCTTCTGAAACACAGACAACTGAAGGGCCTATAGGAGGGGAAAAAAAAAAAAAAAAAAAAGAAAAAAGGTGTTCCCTCTAAGTTTAAGCTCTCTCCACTCTCTCCAGAGACTATTCACTAGCTTCAAAATATACATGTTTGATATTAACTAAAGGTCTATCGGGAAAACCCACAAGTTAATTCAGTGGGGGGGGAAAAAAAAAAGTGTTAAACCAAAAAGTAATTATAGAAGACAGAGCACTGAGTATTTCATGTGTAATACACGGTTACTCAGATATACACTTATATATTTAATATGTAAAAAATAAAGTGCTTTTCATCAGGTCCCAATGCAGAGACATTATAGAACTTTTCAACAACTGCAAAACAAATAGATATGTAGAATACTGAGTCAAACATACATGAAAACAGTTAACATCCAATCTGGTGGATGCCCCAAGACAAAACATCCCTTCATATACATGGTATATACATATATATTCATCTTTACTCAATATATTATGACAATATATATATATTTCAAAATTTTGTTATAGTCTAAAAAAAAAAAA
Source organism: Certhia americana (assembly GCA_018697195.1). Classification (NCBI taxonomy): domain Eukaryota; kingdom Metazoa; phylum Chordata; class Aves; order Passeriformes; family Certhiidae; genus Certhia; species Certhia americana. The sequence continues at coordinate 54,347,799 of CM031878.1, forward strand.
GGTACAAATATGCAACAAGGATGATGCACAGAAATCCAAGACTGTCAAAGAATTTGCTATCCCTGCCCACACCACCACCTCCACTCCTGGGAAAGATATGCCAGTGCTCTTTGCTGGGGTGCAGTGCCTCCACATCCTGCAAGGCACTGTGAGCAGCAGCTGTGAAGTTGGCATCGCCAGTGGTGAGCAGATCAAACACACACGAGTGAAAATAGATGTCCTTCACAAGCATCCTCTCATGGCATTTGCTGGTGGCTGTTTCCAGCGTGTACCCTGATGGGGGATGAGAGGCAGTTCCCCAGGGAAGCAGCCTTCCCACCACAGGCAGTGGTAAGTGTCCGCCCTGATCGATCCGTTCGCTGGCAGGGCAGCCGTTCACGCACAGCTGCAGATCCTGGCTCTCCTCGTGGGCCAGCCCCAGCTCCCGGGGCATGCGAATGGCCAGAGTCAGGTAGTGCCCCAGCTGGCGGATGTACACCGTGGTGCCGATGTACCTGGCGTGCATCTCAACATAGCTGCCACTGACTTTCTCCACGATGTGCAAGCTCCTGCTGTTCCCATCTCCTCCACTTGTTGTACCATCAACAAAAGCTGCAGGCAAGTCATCAGTCATTGCTTGATATACTTTCTGATCTGTACAGTCTTGGTACGATTTGAAGATAATAGTTATCTGTGAGGGACGGGGGGGAAAAAAAAAAAAAAGCAAAGTTAGTGGAAAAAAAAAAATCATCATCTCAACCCCTTTTCCATTTTGTAACTGAATGTCTGGAACTGCCTTAAAAACCTGAGTCGACCACAACTCATGCCTAAGGAAAACAGCCTGTACACATGCTTAAAGCAGTATTTTACTGGATGGCACATGATGTTAAATTTGTTCTTATGTTGATCTGGAAGCAAGACTATTAGCATGTGGCAAAAAATTTGCGGTCAGGAAAGGAAAACACTTTATATTTGATTAGGTATCACAACTATCTCCTCACCTGACAGTCTCTTAGCACTTTGAAATGCATCCTGCAATGACAGAGAAGCATAAGGACCAAGTAATTCCCACAATACTGGCAACTATGGCAAAACCAGAACGAGACCATGCAAAATCAAGAAAAAGCACAATCAGGATCAAGACGAACAACTAGTCAAGTAACAGCTCAGGACTCTGGATACATTAGTTCTAGGAACTGGGAGATTTGACACTTTGAGTCCACAGAGAAACAAGGCAAGACTAAAAGACGCCCAAAGATGTGCCTTTGAAGAAGAGTGACTTTCAATATCAAAATAATTAGCATAAAGCAATTAATTTATTAAATTTTTAAGATTAGATTTAGCCTTTTACACCTTTCTGCTTATTGGAGTAAGTCACAACAAAAGAAAAAGCAGGTCCTCCAGTTTTACTTGAAGGGAATAACTAGGCTACATGGCAGACCAAGTTTGAAGTGTCTAGCAGCTTTTCCTAAAACAAAAATTAGAATGAGAATTCACATTGAAATATTAAGAACAGATATGCTACTTCCTTTAGAGGAAGAATGACTAGAGGCGAATGACTTCTTGAAAAGGTCAAAAGATGTTTTACACCAAGAACAGATATTTTAACAATTATTTTCATCATTGATGGATTATATCAAATTAGTCACAGTCTACAATTTAAGTACTCTTCTAAAAGACTCAGATTACTTCAAAACATATCAGAAGGGATTTTTAAATTAAGGTTAAACTTAGAATCTGTTCCACAGCAACCTCACATTTTAGTTTCAGTTAACCATCACACTTCTTTCACACTTCACAACATTTATTTCTGTCTCTCTGTTTTAAAGTAAGAGTGCGAGGTCAAATCAAGAGCCAGTTACAAACAATTTGAATAAAACCTCTGCCCTCATTAGCCTCATCTCTCTACACCACTTGTAGAAGACAAAAGTCTTCCCACCTCTCTTCTCCCACTGCAACAGTTTCTTCTTTGGAGTATGTAAGACATACCCTAAACAATATTACGTTTATTTTCAATATTTGGTTCATCCCCAGGTAGTTGATGCTTTGTTTGTCTCACAACACAGACACTACTTACTATTTTTACTTCATATGTTTTCACTAGTGCTGCTTAGATTTTTCCAAAGGTTTTTCCTTGATTAATCACTTACTCAGCATGAGATGTATCTGCTGTATAGCCTGAGACCATCTGTAGTCAAGTAACACATATAAAACCACAGCTGTGCTGGAATGCTTATGCCCCAAATCCAGAAAAAGCAAAAGTGCCCCTGTTGCTGCAAAGATCACCTGACAGCTTTGTGCTTAGCAAAGAAAGCACAAAGAGAAACTTGAGGTCTCTCAAGTGATAAGTATTTCTGCACAAAATTCAGGCCATAATGTAGTAAAAGGCTTTAATTTTGTGTAACACAGTTTGGATGGAAAAGACTTCTATCTCAGCCTGCTCAGACAAAGAAGCATTGCTATTTCCTTGGGCACATTTGCGTTGTTCTGCGAGGAAAGAATGATTTACACACCTACAGAAGTAAGGCTGTAGGTCTCCTTAGCACTTGAAGGGGCCTGGAGCCAAAAAGAGACACATTTTAATGAGACACTGAACTGGCTGCTTGATTAAACACTTCAGTAAGGCACCTGGCAAAATTTATGGAGAAGCAGCTACCAAACTGCTCTCTCCTGAACTCCCTCATTTAGAAGAATGAAATGCACACAATTTCAAAACACAGAGAAAGAACAAGAAGCCTTCACCCTAATTTAAGATTAGCAATAACACTGGGTGCTGAATGAGAGCTGAAAGACTATTAGATGAATAAAGGCCTCCATGCATGTTGCAAGGACGCTCCAAAGAGAGAATCAACAGAGACCATTAAGATTTTCTAAGGACATACTGGTGTTTAAACGTTGCAGCTCAAGACACTGATTTTAAATATTCTGTGGTCTGTCGTGTGACATCTAATCCATAGCCCAGATCAGTAAAACCAGAGTGCTGCATGAGCTTTGCCTTACCACACACTCCTATCTCTATATCATATCCTGGTACTGACAGATACTCAAGAACCTGTTGCAAAGGGCAATAAAGCAGAACTTCACTGCAGAGCTTTCTCTTTTTAAATTCTCAAGGATACAGAGAGCAGTAACAGTTGAAAACAGTGAAAACAGTTATTTCTATCAAACTCAACATGTTTTACATATGTCTATATACCTACAATGCTTTTCACACTGTCTAGGTCCCAAGAATACCTTCACAAAACTGCTTATGCAGTACTGTTTACAGACTGGAGATCAGCTGCCCTTTCTAAACTTATGGAAAAATCCAAATACCAAAATCTTCACATAAAGAAAGATTTTTGAAAGTGTATCAGCCTTGTTCTTTGGGCACATACAGAGCTCTTCTGAGTGAGGCATCCTGAAAGATGAAAATAAAGCTTTCCAGAGGCCCATCTGAGGTTACAAAAATTATCTTACTATTAGCTATAGTAAGATTACTAAACCGTTACTAAACCACACACATACAATTATTTGCACATTTCATTTAGGACTTTATCCCCCCACTCCTACTGGTGCCAGTACTGATGAGTACACTGGTCACAAAGCTTTCTTAGATTCCACTGCACGTGCAAAACCTTTGAAAGATGATGTTACTGAGCTGTAAAACTGCTGTTTCTAGGGGAGGCCCTAAAGTATTTGTAAAAGGTGCCTGGCTTGTGTACCTTAAATAAAAACACTACCTTCAACTCTTGAGTTCTTGTTCTTGTCTTCCCTAGTGCCACAATGCAATTACAATGATGAAGGTATCACTGTACAATACCTGTATGTTGTTATTTCACTGTGCATTTCATAGAATTCTAGAATTGTTTGGGTAGAAAAAGACCTCTAACATCATTAACTTCAACCATTATTACAACACTGCCAAGACTGGGAAGAAGTGAGTGAAAAAGTGCCCAGCAGAAAAGGCCCTAGGGATGCTGTTTGTTCAGCTGGCTGAAAATGAGCCAGAGTGAGTCAAGGGGGCCAAGAAGACCAAGGACATCCTGGCTTGGGTGAGACAAAGCACAGCCAGATGGACCAGGGCAGTGACTGCACCCTGAACTCAGCACTGCTGAGGTGACACCTCAAATCCAGCATTGTTTTGGGCCCCTCACCACCAGAAAGACATTGAGGTGCTGGAGGGAGTCCAGAGGAGAGAAACAGAGCTGGGAAGGGTCTGAAGCACAAGCCTGATGAAGAGGCTGAGGGAGCTGCGGGTGTTCAGCCTGGAGAAAAGGGAGATCAAGGGAGTCCTCACTGCAAGTCTCTGAAAGGAGGTTGTAGCCAAGTGGGAGTCAGTCTCTTCTCTCAAATAGCAAGCAACAGGATGAGAAGAAATGGCCTTAAGCTGTGCTGTGAAGATTTAGATTGAGTATTAGAGAGAATTTCTTCACTGCCTCGAGTCATCATCCCCAAAAATGTTTTAAAGGCATGCAGACACGGCACTTACGGACCATGTTTAGTGGTGGAATTGACAGTTTGAAACTGGACTCAATGACCTTAAAAGGTCCTTTCCAACCTTAATGATTCTATTACAACCTCAATAAAACTGTAGTATAAAGCTACTTGTCCACCTTAAGCAAAATGTCCATAAAGTTAAAGGAATAATGATGTGTGGCAAGTTACCTGATCCTTCAACCTCTTAAAACAATTAGAACATTTACCTTCCAATTACCTTTTAATTATTTTTCTATTACATTGTGCTCACTCTGAAATGATTTCCTGCAAAAACTGAAACCATGCTACAAAATAGATATTTAAAGTGTTCTGACTGTGGGTAAAAGAACATTTATCCCCCAAATTCCTTCATCCTGCTGATAGCACCAATTCCCAGGTTCCAAGGTTTATACCAAATAAATCACTACAGTAAAATCTCTGCAGTTTTTTTTCCTTCTCTTCATCCTTAAATTCACTTTCTTACCTTCAAGCTACTCATTACAAAACACCTGGACAGGAAAACCTCCATTTCCAATTAGTGCAAACAGAAGATACCTCCAAACAAGAAGGAAAGCTTTCCATTGGTAAGCCAAATCACAGCTGCCTCATTTGCTACTCAGGGACAATTACTCCAGTGATATCCAGAACACCTGTCACAGCAGCAAAAGGCTATAAAGACTTTGTACCCCTCCACATAAAGCACATAATACATAAAATTTAAAGCCCCCATGTTCTATTTAATGTCCTATGCAAAAACCTTCCTATCTGCTCCCTGTAATGGACACTTATTCTCAGGGAATTGCAAAACTACTTCCAAGACAGGGAAGCTCTTTATCTGGAGCTGCAGAAATCAAACATAAATAATGCCAGTGACCTATTCAAAACCCATACAAGAAGTCTGTCAGAAAGGAAAAGAAAGAAGAGCTTAAACTTAACCTCAGTTTCCCAGACACTTGCTGATGATTTTCTTTTCTGTCTGAAAGGCCCTAGGATCTTATGCCAAGGGGTATAAGCACACTAGGCAAGCTCAAAAAACTGGAGTTTCAAAGTTTCAGCTAGCCCACAGCATATAAAACTGCTTTGTTTATGGCGAGAAAAGATGTATTATAAGTAACATAAACGTGCAAAACACCTACAAATTGTCAAGAGCATTTTTGTAAGTGAAGAGTATTTTTGAGTAAGTAAACAAGCTCTTCCAATTAAGGAATTCAAGGGAAATTCTTTCACTTTTTCGTACTGTCATGACAGATGTGCAGCGAGGATAGGGGACACACAACATTTATTTATTCCTCACATTTTTACTTGAAGTGCCCTCCAGGCATTCTCTTGTCCTTTATGAGCTTACTGTATAGTCCTCAGACTGCTGAGGGTTCCACAGGTCTTAGGTTTTGGAGAGAGGAGAAAACTTCACACATTGCCTCGATTACCAACTCCCTCAAAGACTGGTACAGCAGAAAGCTAGGATAAAAGTGAAAACTACTAACTCCCTACAAGGGCAAGTGATGGTTTGCAGCATTCAAAAGGACAACGGGCTGAAGATTAACCATTCTGTTTCTATGGCTTCTTAAACCACTTCCCCTAAAAATGCATTCAGGAAAAACTAAATCTCCTACTCTTACTGTCCTTCCTTTCATTAGGCCTGCATTAGAGAAGACTAATTATGTTAGTATTTGCTTTGGCTTCTGTACAATTTCAGTTCAGCACATACCTTTGTTTTTATTTCCCATTAAACATCTATTTCAAATACAGTCAATGAAAAAACAGCCAGACTAACACAAAGGAACAGTCTGAAAACTTTTCTTGTGATGAAGGTAGAAGACCTACTGGCATGCTCTCAGCTATCACTGTGTAGATAAATGTCACTGAAGTATAGCTCTTTAGAAGGCCTTTAAGCTACCCTGTGGCCAAAATCAGTTAAGCACCTACATCAGCAGACAGACAACCACAGTCAAAATGAAATACTTGCATAGGAAAATGTCACAGGCATGCAATTAGCAGTGGTAGTGTAGCTTAATAAGCCTTTTCTATTTAATTTATAGTAGCCTAGTCCTACTAGAAACAACAGAGTCAAGGGTATGCATTTGAGATATTAAAATTTATCTTCTAAGTCACTCGTACATTCAACCAACCTTCCTCGCTTATAACATGTGTGCTAAGTTCTGTTATATGCCAAAAAAAAAGGAAAAAATTTAAGGACTGTGCAACATGTAAGATATATCAGCATTAGATAAGTTTCCAGTATTGTAAACCATAGATCTTGTTTTATTTAATTGCTTCTGCACACTTAGCTGTACTTGGACGTGACAGGGACTACTAGAAGAGAAGAAAAAAAACATTTTATCTAAGTCAAAGAAAAAGACAAAGAAAACCCCTCTTGAGAATAAATAAAGATAGAAGGCACACCTTTTAAAACCATACTTTCCCTCAGTATGTTCATACATTTACTCCTGGCATACTCCTCTTTATCTCTTTGAAAAAATACATACCAGCAAAAGGTATTACTACAGTCAATAGTTTTCAGAATGTGGCAAAAATTAAGATCTCCTATCTACTACGACCACAGCCTAGCCAACCACACAATTTGTACACAAGAACCTCAACTTTTTCCTCTATTACTGTCAGGAGCAAGGAAATAAAGAATATTCTTTATTTGCAGGAGTTTACAAAACTGATCAAAAATGCTTACTGCAAATTACAAAATGCAGCTTTTTCTTCCACTTATTTAGTAGTCTTCAGAAAATGCCACTGGAGCAGATTGCAGGGGATGTAAGTCTCTTCTGCAAAGCTTACTCACATTAGCCTCATTCCCTTATTTTATACACCTTCAGAACTCCTTCACAACGAAGATTGGTTTTGAAACTGGCACAAGTTAAGAAAATGTAATTCTAAGCTTCAGTCCAATCTCTGTGCACTCATGCAAGCATTGCCATTAGTCAATACTTAATTAGTACAGCACAAACTTAATAGCAAAATTGATTTTCCTATATTAATACTGCTGCCCAGCCAACTCCACAGAACAGGTGTAGGCTCTACCCTACTGTGACAGACAACACCTGACTCCATTAGCTAAAAAAATGCACTTCCAGGCTTAACAACACAGTGAAAATTCTTTGGTGTAAATGTCTTGAAGCTGTGTACATATAACCTGATGTAGCTTGACAATACAAGAGCTTCACTAGCACAGTTTTTAAAAAAGCACTTTCACTCCCAAAGAGATGTGACAATACCAGCCTCAAATGCATGCTTAAGTAATTGATGAGCACGCTTGCTACCTGCATTCAGCAGGAAGAGACAAGGACTTTTTTCTTAGTTAAAGAAATGGCATCAGTTTTCAAATACTAGTGGATGTATTCCTATTCTAGACTCCTCAAGTAACTGAGAGGAGTGCAATCTTAAGTCTTGCCTGTCTCAACAAGGGTTTAATATTCTCGTAGTAGTTTTGAGGCCATTGCTTGTTTACTAAAGCCAAGATAATTAGTCTTTGTAACAAGCATTTAGCTTGCTACCTCCTCTCAGTTCTCAGCAGTTCACCCTCTTGTTTCAGCTCTGGACCATAAGTGTTTGGCAACTAGTTTTTTGTGCCACTCTCAGTATTATTTGGGTTCTACTGCTGTAGCTGTGAAGTTTAAAAAACTAATAAAAAGCAGAGATATACATTCTTTCCATCCTTAAGTTCCCTTCCAACCCCAAGCATTGTATGATTTTTTGAATTTATAACTAGTGCAGAGGCAGTCACAGATGTACAATAATCAGTAACAGTTTTAGTGTTACATCAGTATCCTTACAGACTCGTGTGGTAATATGCATGGGCTTTCTTGTCATGAGCAGGAGCAGAGGGAAGAAAAGAGCCTGTTTTGTTTGATGCTCACTGAAGAAGCATTTAACTATTTTATACTACTGCATAGAAGTGCTACACTTCTTCACTCGTAAGGGCTAAATGACTTAGCTGTCTTGGTCTTTTACCCCTCCATGCATGCACAGTGCACAAAAAAACATCTGTACCTTGTTTGTAGCAGTAGCACTGGATCCTGGGACCACAGGCACATTGGTCACTTGCACTGATAAGTAGTTATTGTCTATGAGGGGCCAAGCACCCTCCACTTTGCATGTCTGGAAGTGATCCTTGAAAGTCCTCAGATGAGGATCCCCAAACAAGCCACAAAAGAGGTAAGTAGGAGAAGGAGTCTTCTCTCCCCCGTGATGTTCTCTCACTTCAGTGTGGCCACTGTAATTGCAAGGATCATGGGTGATTTCAGGGCTGGTGGAGGATGTGGGTCCATCTTTGGTACAGTTTCTCTGGGTCATGAGATCACCGATCCCAAGCACTGCAGAATGGTAGACCAGGTTTCCACGGCACACTTTGGAATTGCGATAGGTACACACGGAGTACGCTCGCAGGGCCTTGCAGAACTCCGAGTCAAAGTCCTCCAGAGCCACGTTTAGATGTGAAGTGAAGGATACAAAATCAGTGGTGCACTTCTGGATTCCACAAGATGAGTGCAGCTGACAGTCACCTAAAACAGACAGCAGAAAGACATAAAGCAAACCTCTTAGGCTGCAATATCACCTTTAAAGAAAGTTAAAGTGCTCACCCATTAAAGAAACATTCAATTGTAGAAAAAAAACAGGTTGAAAGATAGAAAAATAGCAGTGGAGAATATCTCAGAGGCTGACAGGACTACCTGTGTCTTAATCCATTACTTCATATTGTCTAGATGAAAATTAAGAGCACTAGGTCCTGTCAAATATAAGCCAAACATTTCTTTCTGCATACCAAGGTGATGATGCAATTCTGTGTTTAAATTAATTACTTAGTCAATTAGGAAGTGTCCATTTAGTCTTTCAGTGCTTTACACAAGTTAGTGAATTTTTATATAGAATTCTACCCCTCAGAAGAATGCAGTAAAGGCAACAAAGTGATGTTGTTTAGATGTTAGACATGCCTAAATGTCTGAAGATGTTTAGACAAAAACTAGACTGAATTAAGCAAAAATCAGGTTCTCTTCTAGAAGGCAGGGTGGGGGGGAAGATGGTAGGCAAGCAGACAAGCAGTTTGCTTTATTTCCCTGGTACTGCCATAGCTAAAGCTTCAGTGCTTGGTTTTTTGGGACTAATGCATGAAAAACCCAGTAGTGTGAAGAGCAAGTTTTCAGCTAATGCAGCTGGTACACTGCAGCAGCCGTACCTCTCAGACCATAATTCAGTAATAAGAGAGAAACCCTCTCCCCACAAAAGCCTGAAGTAATTATCAGATGTATACAACTGCTACACAGTTCAGTTTACATGAGCAAACCAGTGAAGACTTTATCTGACCACCTGATTTCCATAAAAAAAGCACAGTTAACATCCCTGCAAGCCAACTGGAGTTTCGAAGCTGTCTCCTCCACAGTTCTCACAGGTAAGATCTGAAATCGTTCCAGATTCTCATGGCAGTTAACAACGGTGTTCTGAAGGTAACTTTTACCAAAGTTACTTACCAGGAGCAAAAATTAAATGAATGAGACACACTAAGGGAAACAGAGCCACACTTCTCACCAGGAGGACCCCAATCTAGCAGAGATTGCACTTCCAGCCATTCAAAGAGAAAATGGACCTTCATAAAAAAATACGTGCACAACTCCATGCAACAGCTGTCCAAACCTGCAAAACTACTAAATTCATCTGTGGGAACATTTATCTGTAATTTCTCACTGGCATAAAGTGGGTTTTGAATGCCACAAAAATGCCTACAAAGACACATGGAAGAGCTGAAAAAAAAAAAAAAGGGAAAACAAAATATATCTATGAGAAACTCCTGAGGCATGAGAAGTGAAAAACATGAAAAAATGATGAATAACAACATCCTTCATTTTTAGTTGATTTCTGCAATGCACCCAGTGATGATAGGATATCAGCAATTTCTTTGCCTGCCCCTTAGCTGACCTTCCCGAGTCAGTACTCACATGACTTACTCAGAATATGCAAACCATGAATTTACAAGAGCAATATATTTTGCCAGTGATGCTTAGATAACACAAATCTCCTGTCAAAATCCCAAGACAATACAAAGTAGAATGAGGAACTCTCCACCTACTGCTACGCATGACCACAACTCGGATAAATGAGCTGAAATTTTTTTGTTGTTCAAGCTTACGTACCTTCACAAAATACAGAAATAAAGAACCCTAAAAGCAACCAACTTCTTGTGTCACGATACAACAAAAAAAAAAAACAAAAAAAAGATCATGCCAAGCAAAATGGATGCGGAATGCTGGGTTTAGAGTCAGACATTCAAGGCATCAAAACTTTTATTTCCCTTCAGTTGTATTCGTAATATTATTTTAATCACAAATAAATCAGGCTAGCTGAGCAAGTCTGTCAAGTTATCAAACAGTCAAATAAATCACAGAATTTTTAGAGCTGGAAGGGACCTCTGGGGCTCCCCTGGTCAAACCTCCGTGCCAAGGCAGGATTGCTTGGAGCAGGTGACAAAGGAAGGTGTGCAGGTTTGAATGTCTCCAGAGAGGGACAAACACTCCAGGACCTCCCTGGCAGCCTGTCCCAGCGCTCTGTCACCTTCAATGCAAACAAGTTCTGTGTTTCACTTTATAGCCACTGCTCCTCTTTCTGACGCTGGGCGCCAACGGAAGAGCCCGGCCCCATCCTCTGGGATGGAGATATTTACAGGCATTAACAAGATTCCCTCTCAGCCTTCTCCTCTCTGCACTACACAGGCCCAGCTGGCGAATCCCTCACGAAAGGCTCCAGCTGAAAGAAGAGCCAGCTCCTCGCCCCTGCGGGCAGCCTCTCCCGTCCGTCCCAGCCGGACACTCCCGGTACCTGCGCCCAGCAGCACCACCAGCACCAGCAGCAGCAGCAGGGCGGCGAGCGCCGGCGGAGCCCCGGCGGGGCGGGAGGGCGCAGCGCTCCCCATGCCCGGCCATGCAGCTCCCCGCGCCGCGGCATCAGGCGGCGCGGAAGGGCGGGAGACGCTCTCCACGGTGCTTCCCCCGCCGCCGCCGCCTCCTCCTCCTTTTCCTGCTCCTCGGTGCTTCCCGCGCCTCCTCCTGCTGCGGCGGAGCGGCCGCAGCCCCGCCAGCGGCACCAGACGCGACGCGCACAAAGGGACGGACTGCGCCCCCACGGACTGCGCCCGCCCCGCCCCTCCCGCTCCGCAGCCTCCTATTGGCTGCCTGAGCTGTCCGTCACGGCTCGACACGGCTCACGGCGCCCCCTGGCGGCAATGACCCGCCCCCGCGGGCCCCCGCCGGCGCTGCGTCACTGAGGGCAGAGTGCGCCTGCGCGGAGAGCCGCACCCCTGAGGGCACGGCGCCGGGATGGGAGAGGGGACAGGGATGGGAAAGGGAACAGGGATGGGAAAGGGAACAGGGATGGGAAAGGGAACAGTTCGGGATGGGAAAGGGAACAGCGCCGG
>CM031878.1:54359659-54558434 GCA_018697195.1 Certhia americana
CAGCGCCGGGAGGGGAAAGGGAACAGTTCGGGATGGGAAAGGGAACACCCCGGGATGGGAAAGGGAACACCCCGGGAGAGGGTGGAGAAGAGAGCCGGGCAGGGAGTGCCGCCGGGAGCCGAGACAAGAGGAGGCATCGCCAGGATAAGACAGGGGCACCTCAGGGGTGGGACATGAAGACCTCCGGCGCAGACAGGGGACATGGCGGGATAGAGCAAATGGCACTGCTGGGAACAGGGCCGGGAACGTCGGTGGGACAGAGCAGGTCGCAGCGCAGGGACAGGGTGGGTGACAAAACACCGAGACAGAGCAGGGGACATCACCGTGCGAGAATCAGGAAAAGGATCTGCAGGAGAAGAGAAGTTTCAGCATGTCAGGATATTTTTTGAGCATCCAAAGGTAAACTTCCCTTTAAATGTGTCATTAGAAGCTAAGAGGAAAAACTTAGAGCACATCTCAGACGTAGGTGAAAGCACTGCTTTCAGGCTGTTTGTTTTTCCATTCTATTTCTCCTTTCTAGCAAACATAGTTCATGCTGCTAAGACTGGGCTGGCTAAGGCCAGTTGGTGGAGGTTCATCAAGGCCAGGTGCTGGATCCTGCCATGGGGTCACAGCAATCCCTGGCAGTGCTGCTGGCCGGGGCAGTGGCTGGAAAGCTGCCTGGGAAAAAGGGCCTGGGGGTGCTGGCTGGCAGGGCTAAACGTGAACCAGCATGGACTCAGGAGGCCAAAAAGGCCAATGGGCATCCTGGCTTAGATCAGCAGTAGTGTGGCCAGCAGGACCATCCTCCTGTACTCAGGACTGGTGAGGTTACACTTCAAATCCTTTGTTTAGTTTTGAGCTCCTCATGTCCAGAAAGATACTGAGGTGCTGGAGGGAGTCCAGAGGAGAGAAACAGACCCTGGGAAAGGGTCTGAAGCACAAGTCCTCTGAGAAGTGGCTGAGGGACCTGGGGGTGTTCAGCTTGGAGAAAAGGAGGATGAGCAGGGACTTTCTTGCTCTTCACAACTCCCTGAGAGAAGGCTGTAGCCAGATGGAGGTTTTTTTCCTGTCACGTCTGAAATGGAAGGAAAACCAGAGGTGGTGTTAAGTTGCGCCAAGGAACCAGCCTTGGTGATTCTGATATACAGTTCTATACATAGAACTCCATACATATATAAACATAACAATCTATGGTAAATAAATATATTGACATCTGTGTAAATAAAAAAATATACATGGTGAACTTAAATATGCAAATACTAAAGTACTCTGTGTAGCTGTAACTAAGTAAGTATAACAGTATATAATTTGCAATACAACTCTTGACATATAGAAACATAGCTATATATAGACAGAAACATGACTGAATACAGATATGGCAAGAACAAGATGTAGATGGAACCCAGCTGGCACATTTCCCTACAATTCCCCTCAACTGCTTCCTCCTGTGCAGAATACTCCTGGAAACAGAGCGGAGATTTAAGAAGCAAACAAAATATGGAGTCACCTCCACCATGCCCTTAGCCTCGCCAAAGTCTCAGCACACCTGCAGCTCCCCCAATCCTTTAAAACTCTCCAAGCCCATCAGACCCCACAGTGCTGCCATCCCCCTCAGTGTCCCCAGTGCCCTGAGCCCAACCACCCCTCTCAGCCCATGCTATTTCTCTGTCCCCTCACTCCCTGCCATCACACTCAGCTCCCCCAGACCCCTCAGTTTCACTGCTTCCTCTCAGCCCCCACAGCCTCACCATTCTCCCAGTGCCACCATCGCCATCCACAGCAGCACGGTGCCTTCAGCAGTGCTGGCCCCTGCAGCAGCCCCAGCACCCTCAGCCTTACCAGCCCTTCAGCAGCCCCCCGGTGCCTTGAGCCCCATGGCCCCTGAGGGGCACAGTGCCTGGTGCTGCCAGCAATTCCAGTCACTCCCGTCAGGTGAGGAGAGCCAGGAACTGGGGCTGGAAGTGCTGCTTGGCCCGGCCTGGCTGCCAGCATGACAAGAGGGGACAGAGGCAGCAGAGTGGGGAGAGGTGAAAAAGCAGCATAGACCTCTACAAATATCAACAGATTACCTAAATATCTGTAGACATAGAACTCTAGAAATACAGGCCTCTGGAATTATAACCTTATCTAGTTTTCATTAGGGAGTCACATCTTTTCAGGGTGTTGATGTGATGTGTACATCAGATGGGGTTGTACTCTCCCACAGGTTGCTACATAGCATGTAGCTCGTACACTGTCAGCTCTCTGGAAGGTGGCTTCTGTTGTGGGTCCTGACTGGTGCAGGACAGCCAGCAGCTCCTGCAGGAGACACAGGATGCAAGGACATGGCTGAGGAGCTGCATTCAAACAGCAGTGTCTACCGGTGTCTCTGAGTCATCTGCAATTTCCCTTCCACAATGTGCAGAAACATCCAGGTGCTCATGCCTCCAGTTGGAGGAGGAAAGGGAAACAGTGCGTGGTTTTAGTGGCAGTACGAAATTGGAAAACTATGAAAGCCAGAAGAGAAATGGATGAATTTATGTGCTGAAAAGCCTCTGATATTCTTTTACTTCAAAAAGAAAAGCTGTTTATCTACCAAGTACATCTTAAGTACACAATTAGTAAGGAGAAGAATTTCAGAGCTGTATTGTGTTATACAAATCTGTTGTGCTGTTTGGCATCCCCACACTGTCTCAAGGACTCACCCTCCTTGAAAATTCCCCTGCTTCCAGACACACAAACAGGACTACCTCTATCCAGGGATTGAACTTGTGTGCTTGACCTGCTGCCTTCTCCTCTCACCTGTGGCACTGACCTCAGTTTGTTCTTTTTTGTAGAACTTTATTTTGACATCTTTTGACAGGAGAATTCTATTAAAAACTGCACTTTCCACCAACAGTGCTTCCCTCTTTTGGTCCTGTCAAATGTCCACTGTAAAAATGGAAGTTATCCACCTCTTCTTCCTGGCTGGGTGGTCTATAATAGACTCCCACCACGATGTTAGCCTTATTAGCCTTCCCCCTGATTCTTACCCACAGGCACTTGACTATACGTATTGTCATTAGTTTCAATTTCCATGGTGTCAGGAACATCCTTAATATAGTCGCCCCTCCACCTCTTCTCTCTCTCCTGTCTCTGTGCTGCAAGAATGTGTAGCCATGCATTGCAGCACTCCAGTCACGTGCGTTGTCCAACTATGTTTCTGTGAGGATGACTACGTCATGCTGTACGACGGCTTACAGCTCCTCTTTATTGTTACCCACACTGCATGCAGTTTTGTACATGGACTTCAACTGGGCTGCTGATTTCACCCCTGATTCTGGCTTATGACCCTTGGGGGCTTGTTTCTGGAGAGCCTAGTTGCAACCCCTTCCCCCTTGGAGAAGGTTTAAAGCCTTCTTGGTGAGTTCTGCCAATTCAGGGGCTACAATCCTTTTGCCCTTAACAGATAGATGGAGCCTATCTGGTTCTAGCAGGCCAGGTGCCATGAAAGTAGCTCCATGATCAAAGAACCCAAAATTCTGCTGATGGCATCAGCCTTTAAACCACTTGATAATGTGGGTTCTCCTGTTCTTTCGTTATTTGTCTCTGTCACTGAAGGGACTGAGCAGAATATCAGCTGTGCTCCTGCCCCATCAATCACTTCACCTGTGCCCTAAAATCCCTTTTAGTTGCCTTGGTACTCTTCTTCTCAATCTCATCACTGCCAGCTGGAGTATCAGCTGTGGGTAATAAATCAGAGGGACGAATCAGCCCAGGGAGTCTCCTGGTGGTATGCCTTACCCAGGCCCCAGGGAGGCAGCACAAGCACACCTCTCTGTGGGATGGGTTCAGTCAACATATGGGGCACTCTGTTCCCCTCAGAAGGGAGTCACGCACTACAACTACACTTTTCTTTTTAATGCTAGAGGCATCTCTCTGACAGATGAAGGGTAATTGGGAGTCTCACTGGGCAGATCATTTTCTTCTGTGTCATCGGGCCGACCCTCTGGATTCTGGGCCCCACCTATTCTGAAGTGGCACCTGGGTAGATGACAGGGTTGAGAGTGATTACCTCTCCGAGGAGGGACCCATTTCCACTCCCCCTCATCTAGGTCTCCTCCTACTGCCTGATGGTAGGAGGCATGGGCTCTTCTGAGTTCTGGTGGCCTTCTCTCTGGGATGGAAGGGTGAAACTCCACCAGTCTACTTCCCTTTCACTTTCCCTAATACTCCTTAGTCTTTCTACTTCCTCCTTAGCTTGGCCACCAGACAGAGAAGATCATTCATCTCTTTGCACCGCAGACACACATCTTGCACTGTTCCCTGGTACCACTGCCAGGCTCAAACACACCGAACAGGAAGGTCTGGACAGACGCGACCTTCTTGGAGCATTCTGTTTGTCTTGGTACACTTCTATTAGCAATAGTTTTTGATGGTTAGAGACCACTGCCGAAGAAAAAACAACAACCAAAAAACCCCACCAACCAAAATCAAGCTAAATAAAATAAAAACGCCACTAGCAGCAGATGCCTGCGATCCTGCCTGTGCTAACTGTTGTGCAAGGTGCCGTGCTATGCCCCTGTTACCTGGCCTGTTGGCCTCGCTCCCTACAGCCTTCTTTTAATCGCCATATTCCTCCGATGGCCGAAGGAAGCCCTGCCCTGCGCCTGAATGGTTTGTGAGAGCGTCCCGCTCCGCTGTCCCTGTTTTAGTGTCAGAAACTTGTACAGTCAGGGCTTGGTGGCAGAAACTTGTAAGAGTGGGGCAGGAGAGATAAGCTGCATCCTCTCTGAAGTTCACAGTGAGCCCCCCCAGCCCCCTCCTTCCCACAGCCAATCCTCCGTCTGCTTGGCTGGGACTTGTTTCAGTGGCTTCCTTCGTGTCTCGATTTGGAGATAAGTCTGGGAGAAGAATGCTTCTGGAATTAATGTTTCCTCTAACAAAAAATGGGGCTACAACAATCCCTCTCTGCCAATGAGAAAATTAATACTAGTGGGTGAAGTGAAAAAAACCCACCCGTTTATTGACGGAGTGCCAACATAGCACGGGGAAAAAAAGAACAAATGCTAGGTACTAAATTGTCAGAACGTTACCCCCCCCTCCCCAAACACACACATACTCACACCAAAACAAAGAAACACCCCAAAATGCAAGGGAAAAAAAAAACCTATTCAACAGTTAATTTCTTTTCTTGCTAAGAGGCAAGAGCATGATTTTAAAAAAAAAAAAAAAAAAAAAAAAGCACAGAAAACAGGCTCTTATTGTTAACCAAGAATGGAGTCAAAGGAAGTACTACAATGAGTTACAATTACTTTACTACTGTACTACCTACCACACATCTTAATTTTAAAGCAGAATCTTTAATACCGCATCCATATCTCTGGCAATTTGCAGAATTTTGATGTAGCAGAATGGGCAGAAAAGCTGGAAAATGGAAACATCATTACAGTTTCCACCACATGAGAGCAGGTGAGAGACAGCCAAGACAGACTAGGGATGCTATAGAGATTTCATCATCAACAATGTTGGAAATTGAACGAAGCACTGACAGTCTCATTAACTTTGAAGGCTGTGCTGGTATTAGAGCCAGGCTTGATTAACACTGGAGGGTGTTCTCCCACCTCTTCCTTGACTCTGGCTAAAGCTGCTTGCAAGTACATTGAACACAGAAGGGTGATCTGTAATGAGTTTGCTGGTAAAAATACAAAATCTGAGAAGAATTAAAATGGGGGTTAAAACCAAGATTAAAATACTGATCAGGAACTAAAATAATCACAAAGGTTTGGTTTTTCTTTTTATCCAGGAAGGCTACAAGTCCAAGTGTTTTATTCAGTCAATTATTTAGACAAAAATATTAGTTCTGTTTAGTTCTGAAATAGGAATGATAATAATTTTTCCTCTCTTTGGTGAAACTGAAACGTAAGGCAAATCCCAGGTAGAAAGCACAGAATTTCTGTTCGTGCACTTAGTATGTGAGGTATCCAGTCAATTGTGGATGGTTGCTTTTGGCTGGCAGGTCTGATTCTGTGATCTACCCTTACTACATCTTATTGTCTATGAAGTGATCTCACCTTTGTGCTATGGCTTTGTCAGAGTGAAGAAATCTGAGTAGATCTCTTACTACCAGCAGCTTTAGTGCCAAGAAAAAAAACAAGTCTGAGGCAGCACATCTGAGGAAGCAGTTGAGCAGCAAGAGCTAAATAAGAAACCAGGACAATCACACCAAACTCTGCCTCTTGCAAGTAATTCTCTGAATGAAAAATCGTTGCCTCCCTTCAGTAGAAAAAGCCTTTGTTTACTTAGTTCAGTAATTCTTATTTCATCCTGAAATTGAGTGTACCATAAAAGACTGAATCCTCCAGTCAAGCACTGCCTTTTGATTTAATTTTGATTACAATAGTTTAAAGTGCTTTCTTAAATGTAAGGAGTCAAAATGTCCCAGCATTGAAGGAAAGCATTGCTTTTTGGAAATTATGTTTCTTTGTGACAAATGGTACAAGTTGAAGCAATGCTGGCCACAGCACAACACTCTTGTGGAAGAAATGGGCATGATGCAAGGAAGATATGCTCTGTGCCAGGAATTTATCTCACCACTTTGCCTCAGGTAAGATTTTACAGTGCGAAGTACTAAGAGAGGAAAAAAAAGTATTTCTTAGTGCTGAATACTAAGAAATAAAGTTTGGAATATATTCTTATGCCTTGCTGTGTATTAGATAGATAATTTTATCCCAAAATTATAATTAAAAATTCATAGACATGTCTATTAAATTTAATCCTTTTTTATTTGCAGAAGGAATTAAGTAGTTCGAATTCTTATTATTTTTAAATCCTATTCTAACAAGCAATGTTGTTTCAGAAGTCAGACTATGGAGGAGCCATTCTCTAAATGCAGAGATGTCATTCTTTAAAAAACATAATGAAACAACCCTGGGAAAGCTCTCATTTGCCTAAAGGAGAGTCCTGGTGTGTTATGGAAGAAGATGCTGCACCACTGTGTGATGCTCCAGACTTCTAACACCTTGTCAGACACCCTGACACTGTCCTCTCTTACCTTCCTCACAGAACACCTGTCCAACCTGTCTTTTGTCTCTTATTGTTCATTTCACAGTTGTGAGATGTCAACGATCATAATTAGGTTGAGGGTGATTTTTTAAACAGAATGAAAAAATGTGTATAGGAACTCATTCTGATTAGACATAACCACTATTTATAATATGCAATTATTCGGGACAATCAATGGACAAGAACAGGACCTTGCTTTATTTTGAGTCTTCTTCTGTGCTGCACTTTCCTTTTAAAGTTAGCTCATTCTTTCTTAGTATATAATGTGCAGTTTCCAGCATAGCTGCAGGCTTCAGTAGCCCTCACCTGCACCTGCTCCACATAATATGATGGGGTGTTGCCCCCTAGTCCCACTAAATACTGAAATTTGGCCTTGTGGTGGTCAAGAAAAATGCACGATAATAAAATGAATAAATAGTTTCACACACAAAACCAGGTTTATTTGTGAGCTTAATTTGACAGTAGTTCTGCAGTTCAGAGCTGCACCTGATACATCACTACAACTGTGTGCATGCCAAAAAACTCTCCTAATTCTTGGGAATGAAACAAATACAAATGTGCCAGTGCAGGGGAACTGGGGTGAAACCTAAAGAGCTTTTCCTGAATGATTATTTAATGTATTTGTTTGCCTTTCATGTTTTCTGTATATATATATATATATATCCCATGTTGGCTTGCATCTGAAAACAATCTGAAATAATTTTGCATACTAGGAATTGCAGAAATGGTACAGTGTGCTCTTTCTTTGCAATCTTATCTTCATGGTTCTCCTCCTTCACTTACCTTCCCTGACAATCTACTCCAGGGTAGGCCAATGCCTGCAGTAGCTCCCCATGCCAAGCACTGCTGGGATGGACTGCCAGGGGACTGTAAAGTTATTGCAAGCACTAAGATTTCAAATTTTTTTACTGTCTCATAATGATTCCTCCTGCAAAATGCTCCCTGCTGTGAGAAAACCCTTTCCTCATGTTTGGAAATTCCTCATTTAGAATCAAAGAATCATGGAATCATTCAAGCTGGAAAAGACCACCAAGGTCTTAAAGTCCAGTCTTTGACCAAACAGCAGCACAATGTCAGTTACATCATAGCAGTAATCCAGTCATTTCATAAACACCTCCAGTTATGGTGATTGATGTGTTCATGGAAAAAAAATGGATCCCTGCCATAAGAAGGAAGAGATTGCAGGTCCATATATTCTTTTTTTAAGTGAGAAATATAATAATAATAATTAGTTCTACCTTAAAAGCTTTGTTCTCTTGAGCAAACAAAATTATATTCAGCTGCTGAAACTGAGGGGAAAGAATTCAAAGTGGGTAAGCCACTAATTCCATCTTTAAATTTCCGGTTATTTCCTTATACCGGGTGGTCACTGAGATGAAGAGCCCTGTCGAGCTCGGGCAGGGGCTGACCGAAGCCGGAGCCACCGATTCCTTGTCTCACAGCGGCCCCGGGTGGCTGCGCATCCTCAGCGCGGCTGCGAACACCCACCGTGGAGCTTGGGATGCGGACGGCTCCAGGCGCGCCTGTTGACATGGCTTTTCCATACCACCCAGTTTGGAAAAACGGGGTGCGAGCGCTCTTGGATTCATGAGATACATTAAATTGGTGCCCAACTTCAACAAGTTCTTAAAAACAATTCTCTTGCTTATCCTAGAAGGGTGGGTATTCTCTCTTGCGAGGCTTCTTGCAAATGGCCTCTCAGTGGCGTCAGGTCCCAGGGTAAGTGCTTCTGGAAGCATTGGCTTCTGCATTTTCGAGACTCAGGAAGGTGCTTGAGTCACCTTGCTGCAACCCAAGTGTCACCTCCATCAGGAAGGTTCTATTTCTAGTGGTTGTCGAACAGAGCTTGCAGGATCAGCTGGAGGGCAGCCCTGTAAATGGCAGGGTCTCAGTTACTTCAAAATGCTCCAAGCCAAATTTTGCAGTAACTGGTTCCAGAGGGTGGTCTTCTCCATGAAAAGGTAAGGCTCAATTAATGGACTAATTAATTTTTTTTTTTTTTTTTTGGTTAAAAAACCCAGTTCGACTAAAGAGACCTACATTTTTGAAAAATTCTGCTTTGTAACTATGAAAGCCTAATGGTACACTATTGTAGAGGCCTTGTTTTTTTTGTTACTTCTTATCTTTGCCATTTTTAAAATATTTCAGAAGTGTCTTTGTAGCTCAGTCTGTAACATATATTTGAGGAAATCCTATTTTTATGTATAAAAGTCAAATATGAGAAACTGTGATTTAAACAATAAAGCATAGAAACCATCCCATTCTATTATACTTTAAAGCTTGACCAAAAAAACATAAATTAAGAATGCATGTTCCTGCTAACCTAACGCAAAAGGTACTTAAACAGCAGGATCAGTATTTATTTATGAGATGCTTAAATTGTTGTTTATGAAACATTGGGCTATTAGGGATTAAACTGTGTGAGAGACCTATTTGTAAAGGGTTTGTTCCTTCTGCAGTTGCAGAAGCTGGTGCTGACTCTTATTCTTTTCCAGTTCAGCTGTTTTGTAGTACCCCCCCCAGTACAGCTACCAACAGAAATACGTCAAAGTGTTGCAATGCAAACTAAGGTTGAGATTAGTCACCCAAACTAAAGGGTAATTTGGTGGGATACTATGTTTCAATCCCAGAAAGAAATGGGTTGTAGAACTGAAGTGAAACTAAAAGAGGACTTGGAGAGTGAGATAAATTTTAAAAACTGAGCCAGAACCAGCCTGGACACAGAGAAAAGCCATTCTTCAATACAGCATACAATACATCCCTAATGCTGAGGTTAATTTAATAATCTCAAAGCCTTTTTTATTTGTATCATTTGGACCTGCTCTTCTTCCTCAGCAGACTTCTTTGCAGACTCAGATGGATCAGTGAGTTTTGAATATACTTTCTGACATTAAATCCTTTATGAATAATAAATTTGCATTTCCAAATAGAAAAATAAAGTATGTGTAGCACTAGTTAACCATTGCAGCATTGCTTATACCAGAAATATCAGAAACCATAAGAAAAAAAAAAAGAATGGAAAGTAGAAAAAAAAATGGAAGGCCAGATCCAGCTAGAACAAGGGTTGACATTCAGATGGGTGAGATATCAGCTTGTTCCCGCTGCTGTTCTATGTTTTAGAAGCTAAAGGAAAACTACAGACATAAATTAATTTCCTGGAATCTGTTACTCTTACTGGGTATTTTAACAGTAAGTATGAAGTCAGCGGCTTTTAATGTCAGTGTCAGATACTGGAATAAAGGGATTTGTTTCACATTATTTCTAAGCAGAAGTCTGTTGAGGCTGTCAGCTCTTCATCTCCATTTTCTTCCCACATTACATTTTTCTTTCATTTTTTCCTATCTTTTAGTCTCTTCTAGAAGGCAGATATAAAGAAGCAATCTATCTATCCTTGTTAAAGTTTTTTATCAGGATATTGAGAAAATAATATTTTGCCTGATCACCTAGGAAAATCCTACTTCACTTTTGCATGTCTTACCCATGCCTGACACTTTCAAAATATACACACAACTTTCTTGCAGTGTTTTCTTGCACATCAGTAAAGCTATTTGAGAAAAGTAACCCAAAGAGGGTCTCTTAGATTGTTTTACTGTGAACACAAAGCAGAAGTCCTCAGAACAAATGGACTCAAATCTTTAAGGCTGAACAAAAGATATTTTAACTGAGCTGAAAGGAGTCACATGAGATAAAAATACAAATGGGAATTATAGATCTCATATGTTAGACACACCAGATAATTTGTCAGGAACTGAAAGACTGTTTACAGACATTAAATCTGTAAATAGTAAACCTACCATCTCTTAGGACCAGTCTGTTAACTGGAGAATCAGGGTAGAAATGTTTTCCAAATTAGTCTTCAGAACTTAAACTGGGATTTAAATCACTGCCCTTACAGGCAGCTAAAAGAAATACTACCAGTCAGACTTTATTTCTACATTTCATCCATTAGCCTTAGATACTACTGTGTGCAAAAGAACCTAAGTCCTCAGTTTAAACAGGTTCCATCTCTATTTTTTCCCTATTGTACATTAACTGCATTTCTCAGCAGTTTGCCAACTTTTCTAGCTTAACCCTTTCTCTTGATCATAAACTTTTCCTTTTAGTGCACAAATGGCACTTTGAACTTTTTCTGGAAGTAGGTCCCTCATTTTTATTGTTTATTTCTAATATTCTAGTAATCAACATTGAGCAGAGCGTTCCAGATAAGAAGGCAGCTCAAAAAGTGATCTTGTGTGGCACACTATTTTGTGACTTAAATGACCATAGTATTGTATTGCATGTTCTTAATGATACAATTGTTTTGCCAAGCCTATAGCTTGCATTTGTGAATATATCAAAAATTACTTGGGCCTCGTCCTTCTGCAGTAAATTACGCCTGCATTGCAACAATGCTGAATCACATGTTTTAAAGCTTTCTATTCAATGTGTGTGACATGAAAATTGATTTTGGTTGTAAGTACTAGGAAATATGATTGGAAATAAATAATTCAGTCTTGGAAAATCATTTCTCACATGATGCTTATTAGCTAAAGTCATGTTTTGCAGCTTCACTTCCTCTTAGGTTCCTCACTCTCATGTTTCAAATTCATCCTAAAATAAAGTGGGTATATTTTTTTAAAAATTGAAACCACCAGTATATAATTTGAGGTTTATGTTTCTTTGAGGTCCCTTTGTGGTATTCCGCTTTTTAAAAATCTCACAACTCTTCCTGGCTTAATAAAAAATCTGCACATTTCCTCAATGTGGTGTTTCTTCCTCTTTCTGGAAACCTAATGGAGCTATTGAATAAGATCATATCTCTTACTAATGCATACTGTCCCATAGCTCGCCTATCTGCAGAAATTATTGTGTTGTAACATAGATGTGAATTAACTCCATGTTTTATCATGAGTCATCTCATTTATGTTTAAATTGTTTTACATCCTTCCCTAGAGAGATGCCATTGATGCAAAGTAATAACGTATTATGCTGATTTCTAAGTCAGAGTTTGTCTGTTATTCTGAACATATCCTTCCTTACTTGCTCCACAGTTTGTAGCTAAACACAATGCCTGCAGACTGTTTTTTACAGGATATTTTTAGAAGAAACAATTAAGAATTGTAGGATTGCTTCAGCTTGATGCCTACACCTCTAGCATGCATAGGAAATAATGGAGACAAAATGGGATGAGTATCTCAGAAATGGAGTCACCAACCTATCTAATGTTCTCTGGTGGTTATGGGCCAGATTGAACTGCTGGAGGGAACCAATAGGATAATTACTTTAAATTAGGTTTAAAGAGAGAGAAATTGTCTTTAAATTTATATAGAGAGACTGCAGAAACAACTTTAAAATTTTAGATTGGAATCTTTACAGTTTGTCTGAACATATTTTGTATGTAACTAGTGGAAAAGTTAAAAATGTGACTTGAACATACAAGTTGGATCTGCATCTCCGAACATCAGGTCACAGCAGGTTCCTGAAAAACACTCAATGTGCTACCTTGACCACTCGTTTCACAGTCTAGGTTATGGTGGCATTGTAAATTCTGTGTCCTAGCCTGTGTGAGCAGGCTTTGCTCAGAAACTAAAAATATTCTGCATTAGAGTGGAACTCCAAATGCCTGCAAGAGGAAGAGATCCTGTGTCAATTCCAGTGGTGGAAGACCTGGCTATTTGATACCTTTAGATCAGACCTAACCACAGTCAATGTTTTCATCACTCTGTCCCACAGCAGAACTTTCCACTATCCAACACTGCTCTCTGTGATCCCACAATGGGATCTTCCAAATAAATGAAACTGGCAGAATCAGAATCAGACTACTGAAATAAATGTCAGCCTGTGGGAGGACACTGTAAAGCTTTCCCCAACTGCTGTTAAGAGAATCTTTAAGTAATTTGATTGCTTATTTATACGTGTTTCTTTTGGGGCAATCCCAGCTTAGAGACATTGTTCATAGTAAATGTAGGGCTGTGAGTGGGGCTTCAAAAGAAGATCTATCTCATCATACAGGTTGCACTTCTCACCTACTCAAGTTACACCCATTAATCTCAGTGGCCTTCAGTCTTGGAGCTGCTCATTCATATCATGACTAGTATTAAATCTTTCCGTGGTCAGAGGTTTGGAACAATTTTGAACAAAGGAAATCTGCACTATGACCAAAGCTGTTCAGCAAATTTGATCCAAATATGTTAATATTTTCTGTCAGCCTAACCCAACGAACTGTACAGAGCACTGGAAGACCAGTAGTGAGAAACAAAAAAAATTATACAGCTTAATTGTCAAGCCACAGCTTTTCTGAACTAAGAAGACAAACTAAGTGTCCCTTTCTGGTACATGACAGTATAATTTTTCCAATTTATTAGACAGACAGCAGCCACAATCTGACAAGAGATTACTTTTGTCAAATTAAATAAAAAGTTCAGTAGTGAAAGCCTTGGAGACTATACACCAGGAAAGGTCATGACACAATACAAGGCACACTTCCACAGTGCTGCAACACAGAACCTTTCACCTAGAAATAAGCTTCAACAGGAAACGCAGAGGATTTTTACTGGGTTTTGTGTAGCAATTTCATACCAGTAGCTTGAAAAATATCAAATAATTGCCTGTATTACTGTCTGTTAAATGAAAATTCTATCAAACCTAATGCATGATTTTTGATACTTGTAAGACTGCTAACTTTTGTCACTTTAAAGATTTTTTTTCCAGTTGAAAGGGAGATAAAGTATTACCAGATCAAAATATTAACAGCTGCTACTGAAGCAAACACAACAGGCTTGTATAAAAGTATTCTTAAACACAAATATTAAGTCTTCCGTGGGTGTGGTTGATCAGTTGCTTTGGCTGCCATGCAGGAACCCATTTAAGCAGAGAAGATAAAAACAAGAGCTGCATGCAGCTAGAGATGACTCTCACTGGGGATTTATTGACACTGTATACTGGAGAATGACATTCAGTTGTTTGTTAACCATGTATAAAATATCCCACATTTGATATAATTGTGGATTATTTATTTTTCTGCAGTATAATTTGATTTTATTATGTCTACTTAGGACTTGTACAAATTTCAGCATAAAGATAATATTTAAATAGAAGATCACCCAATAGAAGTAAAACACGTAGATCTTTGTGTTAGTTGCAAGAGACATTGTTCCAGTCATTACTTATCCAAAAAGCCCTTTGTATTCGCATCACTCCAAACAATACATCAGAACTTAGAATACTAAGCATAAATGTCTTCAGTATCTTTACTGTTGCTTTCATACCAATCAATTTAGTCTTCATGCTAGAAACATAATTGAGGACCACAAATGGTATTTCTTTTCAGGCAAAAAACATAACATAATGTTTATTTTGAAGGCAGCCTATGGTGGTTGTAGAGTTTTCAGTCCAGACAATCAAACAAAATGAAAGTTGTCTGGTTACCCTAAAAAGGATACATTTAAAGTCCTATGAAAGGCCATTAAAAATTTACGGAATAAAATGCTCCTTAGGGAAATAAAGCCTGGCTTTTGAGAGAAGGAGAAATCTGTGTGCTAATGTAAAGTCTGAATACCTGTGAAATGACAAATCAAAACCCAAACTGGGAGTTAAATCCCAGTAAAGACAGGGCAGTCTGCTCCCATGAGAATTTGAATATCAGTAGGTGTAAAACTGAGACAGCTTTCGCTTCTGGATGGTTTAGATAGAGCCTGAGATCATTAGTCTGTAATTTTCAGAATACTCTGAGAAGATATCTTCAAAGGCTTGAAAACAATTTTTGAAATTTGAAAGGAATTTTAAGAAGATTTTTTTTCTCTAAAATAAGTACATTACCTGAGGGAGGGATATAAAATTTTGCTTGGTAATGTATGCAGCCCTTCAATTTAATACAGCAATGATGTAAAATTGCTGCCCAAACTTACAAGCTATTTTTAATTTAAGTGGTATAATTCATCATTCTGTGACCTTCTATTGCTTTCATGGATGCTCAAATCCATTTAAATATATATTCTTTAGGGAGAAAAAATAAAGAAATTGTTATTCCAGGCACATTTCCAACAACCACGGTCCATAAATTAACAATTAAAGGCATATCAAGGTTCCACCACAAGCATCCTAACAAATTATATCCCCATTACAAAATGCCTAGTTATGAACTAAACCACACTAACGGCAATATTTTTTGAACCTTTATACTAGGGCATTTGTGCCAACCCTTTATGTAAGTCCTGGACCATCTGCCTTCTCAGGTAAAAGACTACAAATTGTTATTTCCACCTGTTGTCCTTCTCATTGAATACCATGTGTGCAGCAGGTACCATCACAGTTAGTGACAGAATGCACCAAGCCAGGCATATCAGGTTTGTATTCTTCTAAATCTGACCACTGTGAACACAGAAATTCCCAAAGCAACCTCCACCAATATGTTCTGAGACAAAACCAAGCCAAAAATATTGCATAACCGCATAAGAGATTATGTGTTTTTTCATAGAATTAAACAGAGGACAACACTGGCTTTTTCTATCAAAGATGTACAAGAGGCTTCTCTGTAATCATTTCCACCTTTAAATAAGGTCACAGATAATAAGGAATGTCTCTGGGAATAAAGCTGATGGCTATAGGCTGGCTTTAACACTGCTCCATTCAACATGTTAATGAGGATGGCAGAACAGTTCTGTCTGGAAGGGACATCAAGAGATCACCTGGTCCAACCTTTCATGGAAAAGGGAACCTAGATGAGACTGTCCAGCACCCTGCCTACATCTAGAAAGCCTCACCTCCTTCTCCAGCCCTTTGAAACATCATGGCTTAGCTCACCAAGCAGCACAGCAAAGGCAAGCTTAGTGCAAGTCACCATGGTAGCTGAAGGCAAGACAGTCCCGTTAGTGACACAGATGTCATCCTTTGGTTGCAAGCCTGGACATTTAGGTTGTTGATAGAACATTGCAGATGTTCTGTCAACTGAGATACAATCTTTGCAAATTAAATATAAGTAAACTGCTACCTTTTATTGCCCAGAAAATTACTGAGACATGATGCGTGTACAACTTAGAAGTTTTCACTTTTCCCTCTAGAAATATGTTTCTAGAGTTGTTGCCTCATGGCTCTAGGGGTTCTGCTCAGTGTATGGATGCCCACAGGCTGCAAATACTCAGCACAAATCTTTTAAGAAGTAACTTTTAATGTCCTACCTATCAACTGGTTGAGGTTTCAGAACAGGACAAGGGAAAACAAAGAATGCGTTTCAGAGCTATGTGCAGAAGATAAAATATTCATATCCTGATTTTTTCTGAAAATAAGCAGATATTTATGTATTCTTCGCAGATTACTTTGTAAATTCAGCTCTTATCACATGGGTGGATTCAATACTTACACTAGCATTGCTATGTTCACCTAACTCTGAAAACAGTCCTACTGCACAGTTCCACTGTAATATTCAATATAGCATCAGAAACCATACTATTTCCTCTTCTTACATAAATACCTAAACAGAAATAACTCCTCCTATTTTTTGTGAAACCTTTCTTGTGTCTTTTGAGTGAATTCAGATGTTTCCCAAAAGTCTCAGAGTTGTCTATACTGATTTCAGACTTTAATTCTTCCTCCCTCTTAAAAGCAGCTTTGTAAATCGGGATCTTTCTGTCAACATATGGAACAAAATAAACCAAAAAATATTTCTCAATTATTACAACTTGTAGCATCAGGAACTGAGGTTGTGAATATATACATGTACCTGTGAATGTATCTAACTTGAAAATTCCACTTCATTTGCTGTTTACTAAGAAAGCAAACTGCTGTGTTCTTACTGGGATAACAAACGTATATAAAATGTTGTAATAATCTTTCATAGATGTAGCTCTTACAGTTCTCAGTTAAATAAAAAGCACTTGTAACTGTTCGTCTCTTAAAGGCCACATTGACTTCCTTCTCAGGGTCAGGAAAGAATAGGACAATAAAAAAGGATAGATTTTTTATTTTCCAGAGGTCCTGACAGGGTAACAGATAGAATTAAAAAGGATGAAAAATGCTAAAAATGTCAACTATCCATGTCCTTCAAGCAAGGGAAACTATAGGTTGGGCATTGCAAATTTACCGGCTGAATGAATAGTAATTAAAAGTATCTGTTGTTTGACAGAAATACTCTGTGATAATTTGTTCAGCTGATTTCCACATTATTTTTTTTAATATATTTTTCCTTACTTGAAAACAAATTCTACATCAACATTTGTAATCATTTGGATTTTTCCCATTTTACAAAACAGATACTTTTAGAGA
Organism: Certhia americana; assembly: GCA_018697195.1. Classification (NCBI taxonomy): domain Eukaryota; kingdom Metazoa; phylum Chordata; class Aves; order Passeriformes; family Certhiidae; genus Certhia; species Certhia americana. The sequence goes on from CM031878.1 coordinate 54,376,904, forward strand.
TTAATAAATAAATAGTTGAAGCCAAAGCCTGAGAAGAAATGATTACTGAAATATTAGGAAAGCAAGGTGTACCTAAAGAAATAGAACTTCATCTCAACTGCTAAGTAACATTTCAGAGTGAAGAAAATGCCCAAAAGGTCAAGCACCATCTGATGAGCTTGTGGAATTTTTTTCCTACTTGATTACAGAAGATGATTGCAGAGGTACTTACATTCAAAAGGGGGAAAAAAAATGTTACAATAAATCTGTAACTTGTTTTGGCACAGCTGCATGCAGGCAGGGAATTTAAATACCAAGGTGTTGCCTTCCTGCCAGTCTTGTAAAACAAATGGAATTATAAATCAACATCATCAGGGTGAATATATAGTCACATGAATGTCTGCTACATTCCTACTTAAGGCTTCATATCTTGTTTTGAAAGCAGAACCTGAAAACCAGAATTGTAAGGAGTAATGACAGCTGAAACATCTTGCAGCCAGCCCCAGAAGCACTGCTGTAGTAAGTTCATTGGAGTTTACATGCCATACTTTTTAAAAAAAACAAACAAAACCACAACTATCCCACAGTACTTATCCAAATAAATCTCTTACATAACTCAGAATTTGCTTGACAAGCAGTAAAGTATTGATAAACCAAATTTACAGTAGGAATAACATCACAGAGAAGAAAAGTCTTTTTGTTGTTGGTTCGGGTTTTTTTATTACTGCGTTCTATTAGAGCTAGTCTACAAATATTACTGGTTCTTCTACAGAAAAAAACCCCAAACACAAGGTCTACAGCAGATAGTTATGGCACTGAAGAATTAGAAATAACATAGGTATTAGGCTTGTATCTGGTTTGCCCAGGCTGAAGAAGCAAAGGGGTAAATGAGTTATGTATATATGTTACAAATGTGCAAGGAAACAAAGTCTGATTTCATAGAATAGCTTAGTTCGGAAGGGATCTTAAAGATAATTTTGTTCCAAACCGTATGTCATAGTACATACCTTCCAGTAGGTGTGTACTTATTTCCAGTAAGTATAAAAATAAATAAAATTAAGATCATATCATAATTCTACATAGTGAAAGACACTGAGTATGAGACATTGACTCTAATGGCATTACTAAAATGTGTGCAAGGGTTCATGTCATGCTTGGAGCAAACAAAAACACTTTCATTTTAGAAGAAGATGAAACAAATCTTGAGAAACTGGGCTGCATACCTATAGGATGTTAGCATCTGCTTCTTGGCTTTCATTCTTTTTAAAAGTCAAATATTTCCAAGGTCTTTGCAAAGATGCAAACTAAAGATTACTTACTTTACATTTTTTAGTGTTCTGTACCCAGACAGCTCCTCAGTGACTGACAGACACATGATTTGATCCAGCCTCACCTAGAGGAACATTTCCTCTTTTGCTGGAATATGACATTTGCTGTTCGAGCAGTCTCAGAAACCCCACAACACAGAGTCTCAGAGACAAATGATCTTATGAGAAGAAGCATTCACAAATGTTGTACAGTGAATGCTAGTACTTGACAGTGTCAGTATGTCTATGCACATGGTGAACCCTTCTGATAAAATCTGAAGACAATATTCAAAGCCTGCTGAAGTCAATGTACATATTTCCTTTTTCTGCATTTTGTTGCAGTTATAAAAGCCTAATTCATACTTTGTTAAAAAAAAAAAAAAAAAGTTGCTTTTTCTCTTTTCCTAGCATCAAAACATATTGGCAACAAGAGGTTCAGTGCTTCTAAATGAAAAGAAATAAAGTTCCTATTAGAGCAAGCTAGAAGTTAGTTTACATTATGGTGGTGCCCTGTATTGTCACTAGATAATCTCCAAAGGGTGATACACCCCCTCCTTAACTATCTCATGACACACTGGAGGTCTTTATCTGACTCTACTGATTTTATAAAGAATTCCCTCAACTACAAGGGAAAGCCTAACAGTTTTCTCTTCTCTGTCATTCAATTACAATACCATCTGTATGCTTACATTTTAAATACATGTGTGATGACAATCTCTGATCTTTGCTTCAGAGAACAACACACGGGTGCAAAATATGGGATGAACAAAACCTGGACACTGCTCACAAACAGTTTCTCAGAATCTTACTCTGGCCACTATGAAGCATAACTGCATGTTATCTTGCAAGTTTTACACTAATAATATACTTTTAAATCTCTCAGCATTGACTGTGCATTTAAACTTCAATGATTTAAAATATGTAAATAGAAACAGCTGAATGAAAGCCACCAGACAAACATCAACCATGAGAATTTTGCTGCATAAAAATTAAGTATATGAAGAGCACAGATTTTTCTACTATAAAATGAAATGGGTTGCTTTGAACAAATGCAAGTAGGCAAGAGTAATTACAAAGCCATGAATTAAATAGTGGCTTAAAAGTGAAAGTCACATAGCACTACTGTGCATGACACCTTTCCAGTATCTGGAAACTAAAAGAGGATAATTTCAATTTTGAAAGAATCATGAATGGTAGAGAGCAGTTGGCTCAGTCTCATCATAAAGAGAGGTGACATCATGCACATACTGCTTCAGTCTTCAGATATTTTCTTACCAAAAGAATCTGATCATATATTGGAGCATTGCTCCAATACCACCTGATTTATTTATAAGTTCTTCTTTTTAATTTATAAGTGATAGATGGGTGGATCATAGCAAGCTCATGCTTACAATTTCTTTTGTTCACAGACAATCTCTCTGAGTGCTAATGCCCTTAGCAATAGGGAGAATCAATAAAAAGAAATTAATGTATCCTTTTGCAAAACCCAAAAAGGCATAAATAAAAGGAGACTGCCAGCATATGTGGTCTCCAATAATGCTTTGGGTGGCAGGTGAGGACATGACTGGCTGTATAGGAAATCAGAAGCTGAATGGGATGATAGATTGAAGTTTGCATTAAACTGACAGAGAGTAGACTTAGATTAATTATTAGGAAAAAGTTCTTCCCTGTGAGGGTGGTGAGGCCCTGGCACAGGTTGCCAAGAAAAGCTGTGGCTGCTCCATCCCTGGAAGTGTTCAAGACCAGTTTGGACAGGGCTTGGAGCAACCTGGGACAGTGGAAGGTGGCCCATGGCAGGTGGGTGGAACTGGATGACCTGTAAGGGCCGGACCAACCCAAACCAGTCCATGATTTTATATATCCCCAAAACACTGAAACATGAGCTCTGTCAGAAGAGAAAGAACTGCCCTGCTAAGAGATGCTAATGCAGATTCCAAGGTTTAAAAAAAAGTATGTCCCTTCAAGGTCTGTTAGATATGGTTGTGCTCAAAGATATATCACAATAGATGTACATATACTTGTATGCTTACACACACACACACACACACACACATGGAGTTGGACTCACCTTGTTTAGCTGTAGCTATTTATGACAGTGTATGGATGTCTTCCACTAGACCAGGTTGCTCCAAACCTCATCCAGCTGGTCTTGAACACTTCCAGTATAACTTAATACACTACTAATGCAAAATACTGTGTAAAACAGAGCAAGTGAAAACACCAGTCACTATACTTTTCACACAGCCTGTGGACATATCTAAGGGCTTTAATGTTTTTAACAATGCACTCAAAACACACAAAAAATGGCCCAGGACATGCTAATGATTACTGATGTCATGCATTTATAAAAGCCTAAAAGGTTTGTTAGTAAAATATTTTTATTTCCTATGACATAGCTGAACTGAAGCTCCAAATGAACTGAGAGTAGTTAGAGCTGAAGGCATCTGCTGGAAACTGTGGCAGCTGTCTAGCTCACTAGGATTTGAATAAAAGCAGCAAAACTTTCTTTTATCTGGAACAAAGAAAGGAATACCATCACTTAAATATATGAGAGAAGGGGGAAGGTGTGCCACAGACAGCCCTGGAATAAAAAAATCCAAAAAATAGAGCAGTACTTCCAGAATATTTAACACAAAGAAAAAGGGTAAACTACATTTCAGCACAAGTGTCAGGAAGAAATTATTTCTTTGTTTTTCCTTATCTTTTCTGTTTCAGAAACCCCTAAGTAAAATAAGAACAAGTTCTTCAGGCTTCAAGCTCAAACTGATTATCTCTAACAAAGAAATCTCAGATAATAGATAATCAAAAAAAAAATATATAAATAGGATCAGATGCATGTTAGTCATTTTTAGTTCATATGTTGTATTTGGTCCCATTATTAAAGTAGATTCATAGGAAAGGCTAAATATGAGTGCCCTAACTTACATTTATAAAAAAATCTCAGACCTTACAGTGTACGACACTCACTAATTTGATATTTACTAAAATATAAGAACCGTATTACTTCAGCTCAAAAAAAAAAAAAAAAAAAAAAAAAAAAAAAAAAAAAAAAAAAAAAAGAAAAACACTCAATTTTAGGGAGTAAATACTAAGATTATTTTTACTCAATATAATAAAATTCTACATAAGCTGTGTTTTTTCTTCTCTCTGAATGCCATAAATAGAGTTTGAAATATGTTTTCATTGTGCAGCAGCTGTATCAGCTCTTTGTGCTTTTTAGTTTGGTGTACTGTTTCCACATTTGAGGATTGTAAGTAAAAGAACAAATGAAATAAACAGAGTGGAATGTGTCACATTTTGCTTCACAAAGAAATGAGCTGCTCTATTTAACTCTTTGGGATTGTTCCTGGAATTTGTTTTGAGGAGCATATCCCTCTGGAAATTGCTTTCATGGATTTTCAGCAGGGGTACTGTGCCTAACTTTAGCTACTGGTGTTAAGGCATACAGTAGTATCTGTGGAGAATCACTTACGGAGATCTAACATGTTTGTTTCACAGTGGAATTACCCTTTCACTCTTTAATGCATTGCACCACCTTCTGCTGCCTTCAGAAGTCTATTACATTTTCAGGTCACAACTCAAGTTACTAGGTTTAGCTACAGTTCACCTGTCCTTAATCTGTCCTAAAATGAGTGCAGGGTCATGGGATATGCACCTCAGTGGCAGTGAGTCTCTACTCACACTTCTTATAACTTTAGGCTAAAAATTTAAGGTACTACTACAACTATTGGGGAGTTACGCTTTCAAAAATATTCTCTTGCAATGTTATCTTGCAGAGAAACTATATAATATACGTACACAAACTGAAATGACAAAGAAAAAGGAAACAACTTTAACACCTCTTGACTGCTAGATGGGCAAGTTTAAGTAAAGGATGAGATAAGGATCAGATCTTAAACAACTGAGTTAGGTAAGAAAGTGCAAAACACTTTCCTAGAAGAGGAAGTTACATATCTAAATGGAAGGTTGGGCAGAAAGTAATATAGAGAGAGGATTCAAAGGCTGCACTACTTGTTTGTTTAATTGTTTTGGGCCTTTGATATAAAAAAGATAGTGAAGACACTGAACAGAGAGTAAGAGAAGGCTTACTAGAGGAAATTAAAAGCAGATTGGTACTACTAAGGTACATGCCAATTTTTTGTTTCTATTATTACTACTACTACTACTACTATTTATTATTATTATTATTATTATTATTATTATTATTATTATTATTATTATTATTATATGATGTCAGTAGTAAAGAAGTTTAACTAGTAGTGCTAATTAAATCTATTTAAAATGAAATTATGGTAGCTGATTATGTTCAGTAGGTTTCTTGGATTATTTAAGATTACCTTTACTCTTTCTTTGAGTAAAGAGAACATTGGTGAGAAAGTCGGATATCAGTACCTGGGGTAGGGGGGGAAAGAACAAATATCTACAATAATTCATAATATATTACATTGAGTGATGTCACATCCTAAATATTATGTTCATCTCTGATCTCCATAGTACAAGAAAGGCAAGGAATTACTGAAGAGGGCCACAAAAGATGATGAGGGGTCTCATCATGGAGCATCTCTCACAAGGAGAGATTGTAGGAGCTGAGCCTATTTAGTCTAAAGAAGAGAAGGCTGAGAGGGAATCTTGTTAATGCATGTAAACAACTCAAAGACAGGTGCCAAGAGGAAGGTGCCAGACTCTTTTCAGTGGTTCCTGGTGACAGGATGAGGAATAATTGCCAAAAAATAAAACACAGGAAGTCTCACCTCAACATAAGGAAGAACCTTTTTACAATGGGAGTGGAAGAGTACTGGGCCCAGCTTCCCAATAAAGTTGTAGAGTCTCTGGAGATATTCAAAACCCACCATAACCCTGCCTTTGGCAGGGGGGTTGGATCTGCAGAGATGCCTTCCAGCCCTAACTGCTCTGTGATTTTATGGTGTTTTGTTTCAAAATGTTTTCTTCTTTTTTTCCTCTAGAGAGGACGAGAGCATGAATCTGAAACTGGAAGAAAGCTAGATAACTCATGTTAGGCAAACCACAAAAACAGCAATATGGTGAAAACAGCGCACTGAGACAGACCCTTAATGACTCAGATATTCTGAATTTAAAAAGGAAGTGGTTATTTCTGTATGGGGGAAAAGATATCAACTGCTGCATGACACTTCATCATACTTGTACTCAGGGCCGTAACGAAATCACCTATGGTCTCCAAAATATAAGCACAAAGCACTAAACACATTTCTCATTATTGCCATTACAGGAGATTAAGGGAGAAAAAACCCTTACATTTAATCTAATCTTAGTTCTCCTGACACAAAGAAATTATATCTTCCCTTGTTTGTTTGGCACTGGCCCACAAGGTCAGAAAGTTCTGGCTTTACAGAAGAAGTGCCAGACTCTTCTAAGAGATAATTCTTCCCCCTAACAATTTGCTTAGAGAATACCAGGATCAATGGATACAGCAATGGGACAGAGTTTACCTTGTCTAGTTAAATTCTCCAGCCTGGTGGGTTTCAAGTGTTTAAGCTCACAGTTTTGAATTAGATGGAGGACTTGCTGAATTCTCTCTTGCATATAGACTTGGAGAAGAAAAGTCAAGTTTTCACTCTGTATTATTGGACTTAAGAAGGAAGACCATAGTAAGGTAACATTATTATACAGTTTTGTATATCAAACATTTGTAAAATGTAAAACATTTGTAAAATTGTTAAGTTTGTACCAACAATTTTGTATATAAATGCCTTGTCAAACCAGACAATTATTATTATTATTCTGCGACTGTATTTTTATGCCTGACTTCTTACAAGAATAGGTAGTAACTCAATAGTTCAGTGCTTGCCCACACTCAAATCACATGACATGAGTTAAAATATTTGCAAATGATCTGGATGGTGGTGGAAAGTGCACCCTCAATTTGCTGCTGATATGACACTGTGAGAACAGGCAAATAGGAGGAAGAGCAGGAGACATGCCAGAGGGTTGAGCTGTCACCCAGAGGGATGGAGAAATGGGTGGACATAAAGATTGTGTAGTTCAAGAAACACAAAATCCTGAAGCTGGGAACAACAACCCCAGGCACCAGCATACACTGGGACCACCCAGCTGCTTTCCATCTGCAATATTAATATTTCCATAACACTAAAGACTCTAGAGATTATTAGTACAATTCCTGTATTCCCAGAATGCCATGTGTTGTTCAGGTTTTTTTGTTTGCTTTTAAATATTCAAAATACATCCCTTTCTCTCTCTCTTTTTGTGTACTTTAAAACATGCTGTGGAACCACTCATCTCAGAGACACCTCCATTAGTAGAGTACAGTCTATTTACTATATTGGATAGACTTGATTATAGATGATAATAAAGTTCTTCATTTAAATATAAATGTTCTTCATTTAAAATAAGGATACAGAAAGATGGCATAGGTCTCTTAGTGTTATCTTTGAATTAAAAAATAATTACAGCCTGGCATTGATTTAAGAGGAATTTTCTTATTAAGTCTTGTTTAATTCATCTTTGTACATGATTCTTAATATTGAAAGATATTTTGCTGATCTGCGCAACAAAACAGCAAAGGGAAAATGTAACTTTTAATGAAGGCTGAGGAAGACGTGACAAAAAATACAAATGAAGGTAGAAATGATACAAGCAAAGGTACAAAATAAAACTAAGAGAATAATGTTTCCCATCTCCTTTTTCCCCCTCCTTTGGGTAGAGGTGTGATAATGTGTTTCATGACACAGCTGAGCAACCCTCCTTCCAGGTCTGGGCCTATCTGGGCCCTTCATACAAATTGTTTTCACCCTGGAAGGTATTTAAGAAAGCAAGATGGATATAGGTAGTTCCTACTGCGTTAATATAGCAATTTTTACATCTGAAACATGGTGTATGATACCTTGTGGCCAGCTTAAAGTCTGTGTTAAAAGGATTGCTGTTTTTCAATGAGTCTCAACAATTTAAGATCTTAAGCAGCTGGTAATGTATAAAGCTCTTGATGTGACACTGACAATAAAGTTTTCATATTGCTATTTATGGAATTGTTGGTGTAGTACTCTCACTATAGCAGTGCAGAACAATTCATCTGAGAATTCATCCCTGCTTCTCCGCTGACATGGTACTATTCTCAAATATGCCATATTTTCTGTACCTGATAAGTAGGATTTGCTTTAATTTCTTCCTATAGTCTGATATGATCTATGATCTTAAGTTAGGTGATGAGGCATGGTAAAGTTCTAACAAAAATAGTGTATATTCTTGCTATGCTGGCATCAAAACTGAGGGATAGAAAAAGGCAGAATATGACCAAATGCTGGTATTCCTACAAGGAGGTAATGTCAGGCATTCTGGTTGCCCAGGTACTCTATTCCCTGGGAAAGAGAGGTGATGCCAATAAGTGGACTGGCTGGTTAGGACAGTACAGTGGTTGGAAGGGTGAGAAAACAAAGGAGGAAGGCAAATGCAGAATTACTAGACAGTTTGGCAAGATGTAACTAAACAAATTTATGTTGATGCAAATTTTCATTCCCACAAGACAACATTACTCAGAGAAATCTGAGTTACGGACATGTGAGTTCAGTTGTAAACTGGAAGAGTATCTTGTGCACTGCTCTAAATCACATACACAAGCCCATAACCTTTTCAATTATTATCTCCTTTAACTGAGGCATGGAATAGCCAGACTTTCAAAGGCAAGACAAATTAAGAGTAGCAAGTTACCATAGGAGGTAATCTGCCAGTGCTGCACTCCCCTACTAATATACAAAACCTCAGAAGCACCATTATTAAGAAGCATCCTTTCTGAGTGAGAAGGGATCCTGTCTTCCCTTGTGCAGATGTAACAAGAGCTAATCTGCTGCTATAGAAAGGTCTCCCCCTACAATGAAAACTGGATTTAAAAGATGAAGCAGTAGGCTCAAATACCTACACAGTGAAGACCAGTGAAGACCTCTGCCAGCTCTAAATCCATTAGAAAGGGACTGTAACATATCTGAAATCTGCTAGTATGACTTTGTTCCTCTGGGAATTGCTGACCACCATCTCGCATGAATTTAAGTAGAAGCCAGAACCCTTTATTCCCATCATGGTGTCCCTGTGATTGCCTGCTGCAGGGTCTAGATGTGCGTATTCCTGGTGTATGCCAAGGCAGCTCCTCATTTCCTTTTTACCATGTGCACTGCAATTTCTCATTATTTAGAAGGATACTAGTATTTAGCCCTCCCTAATTTCCTATTCACTATGCTAAGCCCTTCTAGTTATAAATGCATATACTACTGTTTGCACAGTACAATTTCCAAAATATAGCCCAAGCCTTGCGAATTCATATTACATACTCTGTGATCAACATACTTCTCCAAACAGCTCATCTCTCACTGTTTTACAGAAATAAAGTTAGAAAAATCAATGTGTCGTTGCTCATTATGAGGAAATGGATATCCCTGCAAATTGTGCAAAATCAGCAAAGGTTGCAAAGGCACTGAAAAAGCAGCAAATAAACACTTATATACCAGCACGTCTTGGAAAACCTCAGGTTAAGTTTAAACAGTATTAATGAGTTATCATTTAAATGTCACATGAAACTACTATTATTTGTAGCTAACTGCTGCTACAATAATTGCCCCTATGTAGCAGATATCATCCATCAGATGCAGTGTTTGAACTTCCCCTTTTCCCTAATCATCATGTATGTCATGTTGAAGCATATATATAAGACTTCTATACCTTTCAAAGCAATTGGGTTCAGCATTATCACCATTAAATCTTTAGATACCTCTCATTTAAATAGAATAGTGAAATGACAGCTAGTTTAATTGCTTAGTACCTTTTAGAATTCAATCCACAGTTAAGTTAAAATTGAATAATCACTGTGTGAGTATGTTTAGGTTATTCTAGAATGAGTTATATCATTCCTTAAAACTATAGACTAAATATGTTCCTACTCCTAGTAGTTTCATGCTCTGGAACTGATTTCAAAGTCAACAACAGAAATACAACTAGCTTAAACAAGTTGCATCGTACTATCACAAGCAATAATCATAACAGTAATGGAAAGAGTGATGAGTAGACTATGTGAGAAGTAAATTTTTAGATTAACACATTATAAGGTCAAGAAATTAAGAAGTCTGGGCAGTTACATAATATAAACCACAGCAGTTTACCTATTAAATCTTGCAGTTAGATTAATTTTGTGTCTTAAGTCATAGAAACCTACAACAAAAATAGCTAAGAACCTGAGTTAGCATATTGGATTTTAAAAACTGATTTCTTCTTTCTAATTCAGAAACATATCCTAATGGAAAAATTCATCCCATAATGGAAGACATATAGGAATTAAACTGTGAATAGAACAATAGGACAACTAAACTATCCCGGTGTAACATACGAAGGAACTTGTTCCATGTGAGTATACACACAAGGAAATAGGAACCTTCATATACATATACATATACATATACATATACATATACATATACATATACATATACATATACATATACATATACATATACATATACATATACATATACATACAGAATGGATGGTTTAGATGTGTAAATATGACCTTAGACACAGTTACTCACTTTGCAAATACATTATTTATGTCTCACATGCAAATACTAGTTTCTGTTCAGTCAGTAAGTATATACAGAAGATTTGATGGCACCATGTGAGCAGACATTTTAAAACTTAGTTGGCTTCATACAGGTCTGATGTCCCGGAAATTAGATCTGGCTACATCTTAGATAACGAAACATCTGTTACATGAATCAGCATTTTACCTCCTTACTTTTCAGTTTTCAATGACACAATTAATGAAGATGTTAATTTCAATATATAGGTCAAAAAAGATTTTTTTTTTCCTAGTAACTTACATGAAAATTTTAAATTCAAAATAACTTCCTCTATTATTATTTTATAAACTTTATTATATAAACATTTCTTGAAAAGACCAATCTATAGCTTACATATTACACTATCTTATATTACAGATACATCTAGAGTTTTACTCTTTAATTGTTCTATTAAGCAGGACATCAATTTCTACCATCAATGCAGAATATGAACCTGCTGACTAATATATGCATTAAAGACTTCTGTTGATTTTTATAGATTATAGATATAGCTATGCCTGACTTAAATATCCTTGTATTTAAATACTAGATATATTTTTTATATTAAGCCATTGGAACTAATAACCAAAAACTGAGAAATTATTTTATTGAAATGAGTGAGAAAAATGCATTCCTCAGTGGTGTTGTTAACTGTTTATTTTAAAATTTCAGTGTAAACAGCATAAAAAATTACCCAAATTTGAAATGAAAGACAGTCCTCCATGCAACAGCTGGGTTTATCCAGATCAGGTTACATCATCAGTCTCGGAGGAAGTTCTGTAGGTATTAAGAGTGCAATTATATTTTCCTGTTTGTTCATTCTTATCATGCTTTTTTTTTCCTTTCTCTTGCTGCTGTAGAAGCACCTATACAAACATCCAAAGGATACCTAAGCAGCTGCAAAAATACAAAGATGTTTGTCAACATGTAACTTTTGTCCATTAACAGCCAGAGATACACTGCAGAAAACTAAGTTCCATCACTACAGAGAACCCTTATGGAAGTTAGAGGTAATTAACTAAGCACGGAAATTATTACATGCAAATATTTTCATATTTAAAATTGAAAATAAAAGCTGTCCTCTGCAACTCAGTTTCTCATTTCTTCTTATGGAAAAAACTCAGTAACTAACAAATCAGCTTCCAAAGATGAAGATTAATTTTTAGTGTCACTTAAAATGTAACGTAATTGTTCAGCGTATTTATACATGGAGTCAGGATATATACAGGCTCATGGAAGAATCCAAACATGCTTTTTATAAAGGCATAAATTATAAATATAGGTAAGCATAAATAGTAAGGTTTCTCTTGCACTTAAAAAGAGTCAATAATATGGAATTTTAATTAAAGGATCACAGCCATTAAGAAAGACTGATGGAGCAGCCATGTAGTACTTTTTTGTATGCTACTGGAGTCAAAGGGGTGTTGGGTTGACAGTGTCATGGTTGAAAAGCCCAGACAGCACCCAAGCCTCAGGCAGCTGCTTGCTTACTGCCCCACCAATAGGATTAGGGAGAGGACTGGAATGGTAAAAGCCAGAAAACTCATGAGATACAGACAGTTCAACAGGGAAAGCAAAACCCATGCACACAAACAAAACAAGGAATTAACCCACTGCTTCCCAAGGGAACGCAGCTTTCAGCCATCTCCAGGAGAGAGGGCCCCATCACTTGTAATGGTGACTTGGGAAAAAGAGAATGCCATCACTCCGAATGTTCTCCCTCCTCCTCTGTATCTCTACTTTGTATGCTGCACAGGATGTCACAGGGTCTGGAATACCCCTCCTTTAGTCAGCTGAGGTCACCTGTCCTGGTTGTGTCCACTCCCAGCCCCCATGTACCCACAACTTCCTTGCAAGCATGGCAAGTGTATGAAAAGCAGAAAAGCAATATATGCAGCATGACAGCTACACAGGTAGGAAGAAACAGCACTCTCTGTAACTGTTCATTTTATATCTGTGGCAGTACAAGGGGAGGAACTGGACTAATTGGAGCATACCAGGTTCTTCATTACAGGAAACCTGCTTTCTTATCACTCCATCCTATGACAGAAGGACTGAAAATTTCTCTGCTGCTATTAATTTTTGAAATAAGATAGTACTTTAGAAAAGCAGAAATAAACTGTGCTCAGGCAGAAGAGAGAAGCAGGAAATAAGGAGGGAAAGAGAAGCTTTTGTGGTGTGTATTTGTATCTACCATCCAAGCTGCACCTTTTCTTTTAGTAACTGAAATACTGTGTCACACTTTATGTGCCTTTTCACCTTAATAATTAGGGTGTTTAACGGCTTTCAAGTGTTGCAAATGTGACATATCTGACATATCTGTGAAAAAGCTTCTTACTTTACTGATGGAGAAGGAATAACCTTGCCCAATGCCATACAAATCAGTGACAAGCCCAGCCTGAATACCTGAGCTCCTAATCAGGCATACATCCATCTGGAATGTCTCCCCACCACTGTTCTCACAATATGTACTATTATATTAGCTCAAATTAGGAAACATTCAAATGCAGTTTTCAGGGACTCGAGCCTGACACATTCTGACACAGCAGGGATGAAGGACTGACTATCCTAGTGTCATGTATACCAAGGATTTCAGAAAAAGATGTATTTGCAGAAGATCAAGAAATATCAATAAAAACATCATTGCACTTGCCCCTTTATCCAAACACATCCATTTAAAAAAAGTCCCATGAAGGTTTGTAGGTATAGTTATGAGTAGTCCTGAGAGGAACAGGGAGCTGGACTCAATGATCCTTATAGATAGCTTCCAATCTGAGATATTTCATAATTCTAAAGAGGGAGTCGATTTCCAGGGCTTAAGAAGTGACACAAGGTGAAGGGTAGAACCTCTATCACCAAGTGACTCGGGATGGCAAATTTGCCTGCAAAGTGAACAGAAAAGGTGTGTCAGGTGCAGAGAGGTATCAGCTCAGTTGGTATTACCAGGAGACCTTTCTCTACAGAATCCTTTTCAAATTTAAAGCTGTTCTCACCGAAACAAACCTCCTGAAAGAGTGTTGTAGACACATTACCCCCTTCCTAGTGAAATACTTAGCACAGCTGTCCTTCTAGTCCCCACGCCTCCACACACATGCTGCTGCCCTGGAAGGCACTTAGAAAAGCTTGCCTCATAAAGGGAATCTTTTAAATATTTACACTGCATTTCTATATTTAGGCTTATTGCTACTACTACAGTGACAAGGCTGTGTTAAAATTGTTTTGTTTAGAAATCTGTGAGGGAAAGCAAGAAGCAGTAAAGGGAAACCCACATAGAGAGCAGCCTACAATATTCTTTGAAATTACAATTTCTTAAAGCAGAAAAACAGTAGAAAATGGATGTATAGGAACAAATGTAAACTGATGGCTAGAGACAGTTTCTCTATTCACTGTGACCCTGGACACAATACCAGCATAATTCCATATATCTTAGTAAGTTGGAAGCACAGTTTTCCTTCAGAAGGAAAGATACGAAACTATTTCAGCAGATAAAAAGAGCTTGAGAGATGTTGAAAGTGGGAGCAGTAGTTTGTTTTAGTGGCCTCAGGAAAAATTCACTTAATACTTTCACTTAATACTTAAAATGCAAAGCTTTGAAAACCTGAATGTTTAGATGCCTTCTGAGAACTGTAGAGAAACATGCAAGTGTAAACGTGCTGCTATTTGTCAGCTGTTTTAAAACCGGGGAAAAAAAAATCTAAAGGTATCTACATATTGTATTGCCTGCAAATGGCAATCACATGACATCTTCTTGATCCCAGAGGTACTTAAGTGTGGAGCTGATGTACCAAGTAAACCCACTTCAGGGAGAAAAATGATTGATGATGAAGGCAGGTATAAGATTGCAGAAGGTGGGGTTGAGAGCTTGCAAACTTGAGTAACATGAAAAAAGAACAGTTTCAGGGAAATACTGAGTAAAGTAGTAGTGGAGTCATGACTCTCACAAGGTAAACAGTACCACCAGGATGTACTTTTAAATTTTATTGTTCGAATTGAATCAGAATCATTAATGTTGGAAAACACCACCAAGATCATCGAGTCCAACCATCAACCTAACACTGGCAGGTCCAGCCTGAAACCATCTCCTCATGCACCACATCCACGGGGTTTGTTCACACTTCCACAGACGGCAAGTCCACCCAGGAACCCGTTCCAGAGTTTAACCACCCTTTCAGTGAAGTATTTTTTCCTAATATCCAGTCTGATCTTCCCTTGACCAAACCGTTTCCACTTGTTCTATCAACACCTGAGGGGAGGGCGTGGTGAGGTGGGGACTGGTCTCTTCTACTGCACCTGCAGTGGCAGGACCAGGGGAAACAGCCTCAAACCAGGACTGGGGACATTCGGATTACACAGAATCATACAGAGTAAGCCGATCTGCAAGACACCCAATGGCATTTCCCCACTGTTAGGGTGGTCAGGCTTTGGAACACATTGCCTAGGGAGCCAATGGAGTCATCATCCCTGGAGGCGTTCAAAAGGCACCGGGATTTGGCCCTGGCGTTCGGAATTACAGTGCTCATGTTGGGTCGAACCAGTGCCTCCTACTCTAGTGTCTCGGCGGCGGACCAGCCCTTTGTTTGGGCGGACCAGCCCTTTGTTTCGGCGGCCCTCAGGGCCGCGCTGCCCCGCTCCCGCCGCCCGGCGCTGCCGGAGCCGCTCCGCCCGCGCAGGCGCAGAGGAGCCGCGCAAGCGCGGAGCTCCGCGGGCGGGCGGGCGGCGCTTCCCTGGGGCGGCCGCGGGCCGAGGCAGCCGCACGGGGCCCTGCGGAGCGGCCCAGCCCCCGCCCAGCCGGGCATTGTTCCCGGCCCGTCCGCCGGGAAGTTTCGGCCGCGTCCCGGCTCCGCTGCCTGCCGGGGCGGGGGGGGGCGGGGTGGGGGCAGGGGCCTGGAGCCCCTTTGTCGCCTCCTGCCCGGCGTGAGGCGGCTGGCGAGGCTCAACATGATGGCGGCCGAGGCCACGGGTGAGGAGGGCGGCTCGGGCGCTGCGGCCGGGACGGCGGGAGCCGCCGCCGGGGAGCTGGGGCACTGCCCCGCCGTGTGCCGGGCGCCGGAGCCGCAGGGCCCCGTGCCGGTCGGCGGCGGTCCCGCAGGCGGTCCGGCTTTGTGCTCGGTTCTGGGGCTGCTGGAGCTGGGCGCGGGGCCAGCCCCTCCGGCGGCCGCTGGGGCTGCCGATCCCGGCTTCCCCCCGCTGCCGCCGCCCCCCTTGGCCGCGGGGCTGGGCACAGTGGACGAGGGAGACTCGCTGGATGGGCCGGAGTACGAGGAAGAGGAGGTGGCCATTCCGCTGAACGCGCCCCCCACCAATCAGTGAGTACCCACCGCCCCCGCCTCCATCCTTGTGGGGAGTGGGTACGGCAGGGCCCCCATGGCCGGCCGGGGAGAGTCTGTGCCAAACACCACTGGAAGTCTCGCAGAAGTTCTGCGTCCCACTCCTTCACCTGCCCTCCCTCCTGCGGTTCCGTTCCAGCAGGAAGCGTGGTTCGGGGGGACAGTGCCGGGCTGTGCGCTGGCAGCCCACCCGCGCCCCGCAGGATGAGCAGGGAGCTCGGGCTCCTTCTCCGGCACCGGGAGCTGCTCCTCAGCTGCTCTGTGCCATCAGCTCCTGGGAAAAAGGCAGCTGAGTTAGTGTTTTGCCAGTCTTCACAGGCTGCCAGGAGGAGTGAGCTATTCTGGTTGTGGTTTAAACTACCTGTTGGGGAGACTTTTCCAGTCACTGGTAGCCCCTTCTCACTAGAGCCATAAGCTTAATTTCTCTAAATAGATAAAAAAACCCCTATCCATGGCATATAATACTTTATTTGCCATGTCATCATTTTGTATTACATTGCTTTCTGCTGAAAAAAAAAAATAGAAGGTAACTTTTCTCCGTTTCTTATAAAAACACAGCCACAGTAATGCCCGCAAGTTGGATCTTTTTAAAAATTCAAGCAGTTTTGAATCATGGCTTTAAAATGAATTAAAATAATTTCTAATTTTAACAATTAACTTTTAGAAGTTAGCAGAGAGAGATTTTTGTAACTGTTTTAACTGCCTTGCTGCTCAACCAATTTGAAGTTGCTTTCATTTAGGTTATACTTGGAGAGAGGAGACATTTTGAATAACCTGTAAACTTAGTTAGGTTTTATTGTATTTATCCATACATCGTGTTCATTTGGATTCCTGCAGTGCTGGTAATAGAAAGACTCTTGCACTAGAGGCAGACTAGTTCTTTATTTATGTTGTGTGAAATATAAGATGAGATAATGTTATATAGAGTCCATGTAATTGGTAAGTACCCTAAACACAACCTTTGGATTTCACTGTAGAAAATCTGCAGGTTTATGCCAAGCACTTCCAAGGTGTGTATTAGAATAGAAAATGAACCTTTTCTTCCATATCCTTATCATATTCCTCCCAAAATGAAATTGTTTCGGAGGCTTGCATTTTTTTATTGGTATCATTTATTGGTATCATGTGTTGTTCCTGAAGTTCTTGCAAGTATAGTGGATATTTTAGGGGATAAAATACAGTTGTATACAAAGAGATAGATACATATTGATAGGTCAGAAAGTTAACCTAAAAAACTGTGTGAATTTTGGGTTGTTTCTTTATATTCTGTCATAACCTGACTGATACTGTTGCATACTTTGAGGATTTCAGGATCCATTCACATTTTAAGTAGGACATAAAATTGTAATACTATAGGATTTTTTTTTAATGAATCTAACTTTGATAGGCTTCCTAGCAGTCCTTTATCCTTTTAGTTTCTGAACATTATGTGAAAGTTTGTAAGCATTAAAGCTTTGTTTTCTGAAGACAGCGTTTGGATAGTCGTAAACTTACAGAAGTCCCTAATGAACTAGAAATAGGATTATGCAGTTTTGAAAGAAATCTGGGAAATGGAAGCACATAAAAAACAAAGTTACTTCTTCAGGACTGTGTGCCAAGCATGTGAGGGACAGGATTTTGCTTTTCTGGTTTATCTCTCTGAAAAGTTCAGAGTGTTTCTGTCAGACCAAAGTTGCTCAGGCAACTGAGGAAAAAGACAAAAATCAACCTTTTCGCAGTATTTTTGGAAAGCAGGGCAACTATGAATGAGTAATCCGTTTTGATACTAAATGAATTGTTACATCTACAATTGTGAGTGCATTTTTTAGTCAGAACATTGTCTTACGCAATACTGTAACCATGTGCAAACACTATGGTTAACTTTCAGAAAAGGATGTTAAGGTTTTTGGCAAGAGTACAGGCTAGGGGAAGACTTCAGTCCTCATTTTGTTTAGGCTGAGAAGGTTACTTACCTTACACAGGACCAGGGCATAGCTCTGCAGTTAAATGTTCTTCTGTTGAAGAATGTAGCACTGGAGCAGACAAGAAAACACATTTAGAAATTGATTCAGAAGTTTGTACTTCCAAATACTTAAGCTTTTTCTTTGTAATTTTTATCCTTGGTGTGTGACTCTTCCATAAAATATTTGTCTGATTACTTAGAAGCTTTTTTCCATTTCATATCTCTTATTATGCTATGCAGCATCAGTTTTTATCATTCTCACTTTAGTCATAAAATGGTATATGTCAATAGTAAATTCTGTCCTTTCACTAGTGCTGTTTTATTTTGGGAATGCCCTTTCTTTGTAATTATACCATCTGCTGCTATAGAGTTGAACTCCTGATTTATTACCAAACCCAGAGATCAGTATTAATCTGATATTTATATCAGTATTAATCATATATCAGGGAAGCTCCAACATGAGTCTTTGAGAAGATTTCAATTTAAATTTGTGATTACTGTTCCATTTGTTTAAGTATGACTGTCAGCTCCACCGTGGCACACTTCCACCTTATTCCTTCAGTTTTTATAGAAGGAATGCAGGGTGACTTGGTCGGTAATTCCTTGATTCTGTCACATGCATTTGTTGGTCTTTATTGCTTACAATGTCTTAGGTGTACATCTGGAATTCGAGAATGCTCTTTACTCCTGGCCTTGCAGTAATACAGAATTACTGGTCTTCTCTGTAAGAATGCAAAGATGTTATTTCTTTTATAACAGTAACAACTCACTAGGTTATTTTGCCTTCCCGTGGACTTGCATTGCATTTTAGGATTTCCTGAGTGGCCACTCTCTCTCCAGAGAGAAAAATCTGGTAAATGTTGCTGCTGATTTTTCCAGGTGCAAACTCTTCTAAGAATGAAATAAAACATTCTGCATAAACTTTGGCACAACTTTATCACTTCTTCTCCGAGATTGTTTTGCAAATTAAAAAAACAAGCCCAAAGCAAACAAAAAAATTCAAACACAAGCCAGACAAAATATGAGTTCCTAGTCTTCCAGGTTTTAGGCTTTGAAAATGTTAAAAATGCTTTTTTAATCATGAGTATACTTATACATAGTGTAAAGTTGGCATTCTGGCTTTCATTTGAGATGGGAAATGAAGACATATGCAGGTTCTGCACTTCCCATCAGGATGTTGTAAATATAGTTTGTTCAGGGAGGTCTGGGGAATATGTTCTTCTTTTAGTGTTCTTTAATATTCAAGCACTGGGAGGATATTTGCATATAAGACTTTCTCTTTATTCACAAACTCAAAATCCACCAGTAGGGTTGATTTTTTTTTTAAATCTTTGATCTGAAGTGAAACTAACTTGAGGCTTATCTGTGCAGTGTGTGTTTGTGTGTTTTCATTTTTATGGAGCAGAGAAGTGGTGTTTATGTTGCAGTCTAATGCTAGGTGGGAGGTACAGGATACTAGGGAATAAAGTGGGCAACTCTTGTGTTTGTTTAGGTCATTTTTCCCTTGTTTTCTGCCCCATTTACAGAGCTCAGTGACAGAGGCTCAGATAGTTTAAGGAAATGCCTTTGGATTTAATGAATGAATGCTAATTCTGTTATGTATTTGATTTAAAATCTTTGTTGACAAAATCATTTTATATCCTAGTGTTGCATTAATGTGGTAGAAGCTGTTCCAGTATTGCAGCAAAACTGGCATTTTTCATATGGTGTTTTTTGAGCAGTGCTTACCAGTTTGAAATGGAAACCAGTTGAAATCTGAAAGTGGTCAACCACACAAAAATGAAATAGGCTGTCAAAATACTGTCTTGGCTAAAACAAATCTTACCCAAAGCCGATGTATTCTTACAGTCACTCTTGATGCTTGTTCAGGCAACATATAATAACAAGAAAAAGCACAGAAGATGAAGACAGGTAGAGAAACATTAAATAAGAATGGATTGCTTAAAGTAGAACATTTTCTGTTTAATCATAGAGTGAAGTTCTTAGTATTTTCACATGAATGTTCAAGGTGGCAAGCTGAGACTTCTGCATTTGTGTCAGTAACTCATGAAAGAAACTTTTTCTGAATAATTGCAGAAGGCCTTTTTGCAGACTAATGAATGAGTCTGTTGCATGTAAACTGTGAGGAAATAATGTTGGCGTGTTCAGTTAGGTACTGGATTAAAAAAAAGAGAAATGTGGTGTCAATAGATTTTAGTGTATGAGGTTTCTTTGTTTCGCAGTTAATGTAGTTAGCATTGAATATTTTCTTTTTTTAGATAATGAATTTCTTCATCAGTTCCTGTTGTGTGTAGAAGAGAACACCTTATTTTTCTAATGTGGTGGGAGTGTACTCTGGGGCACTTCTAGCTGGATGTGTGGTGTTAGAAGTACTGTCTTAAATGAGTGGTTAAACACAGCAGAATAACATTGTACCTAACCTGCTACAGGAAGTGAAGCAGTAAGTAAACTGAGTTCATAGGTAAATGAAAACTTCAGATAAATAAAACCAGAAGTAGGACAGCATTTAACACCAGAAGTTCGAGGATGATTTTTCAGTAGTTTAGTCAGTATTTTTAGTTAACATCAGTAGTGTAATTTTGTTTAAACAGTGAGTGGAGTCTCTTGACCTGCTCTTTATTTAATTTTTATTTGGTGTCATAGATTGAATCCCATAATATCAGTGTGGCACTGCAGCAGTTCATCTCTAGCCTTCCCCACTGAGAAGCATAATGCCGTGATGTGTTTTTCACCATTTTCTGTCTATGTTTTGTGGTTGTGAAGGGAAGAGGAAAATTCACAAGTTTCCTAGTGAGAGCTTATGTCTCTTCAGTATAGGACTCCATATTTGGATTCAGGCATAAATTTGTAAAACTCCCATAGCAGTTTTCCAGTCTCTTTCATATCTTTCTCCCAAACAAAATAAGCGTCTTGTTGTATGTCTTGCTGGTAGGCACAGTGGGAGGGAGGAGAAAGTATCTTGTTTTAACATAGTCTTTGTGCTACACATAAGTATTGCAGGATTGATTCCTCAGTGTCCCTCCAGAGTATTGGTCAGTACCAGTAAAATGTTACAGTGCTTGACAGAGTTTATATACTTGACCTGCTTTATTTACTTTCATATACTATTTAAAGACTGAGGGTGTTTTTTAATAGATTTTATTTTTTATATAAAATACCTGCTCTATCACTCTTGGTAGTGATAGATGAGAAAAAAAGTTTTTCTGTTATTAAATTAGCTTAAACCATAGTTAATGCTGAAGGTGGTGGGGAATAATCAGCATGGATTTATAACAGGAAGATTGTGCTTAACCAACCTAAAAGCCTTCTGTGATGTGGTCATTGACTTGGGGGAGAAAGGGAGAGAGTTTACTGTAACTTTAGTAATAAGGCTTTGGACACTGTCTTCTTTAGTCTCCCTTACAGACAAACGGACAGAGTACAGGTTAGGTAAAAGGACATGAGGTGCATTGAAAACCGGCTGAATGACTGGGAACAGAGCGTGATAATCAGCAATTCAGAGTCCAGATAGAGGCAGATTACTGGGGGTATTCCCTAGGGTGCCTCGAGGGGCAAATAATGTGACCTGGACGCTTGGACTGAGTGCATGCACCCGTAGCAAGTTCACAGATAATGCAAAACTGAAAGAGGAGTAGCTGAAACACCAGGTAGTTATGCTGATGTCCAAAGTGATGTGGAGAGGCTGGAGAATTGTGCTGCTGGAGATACTGTGTAGTTAAACAAAGGAAACACAAAGCTCTGGCACTGGGGAGTAGTAACCCCAAGCACGTGGTGGGACTAAACAGCTGGAAAGCAGCTCTGCAGAGTAGCATGTGGGTGTGAGGATATGAACAAAGGCAGCAGTGTAGTGTGCCTGTGTGGCGAAGAAGGCTGATGGTATCTTGGGTGTCATTGGGAGGAGTGTTGTCAGCAGCTTGAGGGAGATGATCTTTCTGCTCTGCTCAGCACTGGTGAGACACATCTGGGGTATTCAATGCTGGGGTCACCAGGACAAGACAGACATGCAGTTACTTGAGAGAGCTCTGTGAAGGCTCTGAATCATCTGTCAGATAAAGAG
Source organism: Certhia americana (assembly GCA_018697195.1). Lineage (NCBI taxonomy): Eukaryota > Metazoa > Chordata > Aves > Passeriformes > Certhiidae > Certhia > Certhia americana. Next base: position 54,399,109 of record CM031878.1, read on the forward strand.
ATGCAGAGAGATCTGGGACTGTTGAGCCTGGAGAAGAGGAAGTTGATTCAAGTTCACTTGAATGTGAGTGTAAAATCATGTGGGAAGGATTGAGATGAGAGTACTAGCCTGACCTCAGTGGTGTGAGGTGACAGGGCAAGAGGCAGTGGAGACAAATGGAAAAACTTGAACTTCCATTTAAATACAACAGGATGCTTTTGTTTGTTTGTTTATTTGTTGGTTTGTTTGGATTTTTTTTATGGTGAAGGTGATCAAACAGTGACAAAGATTGCTCACAGAGGTCATAAAGTCTCCTTCATTGAAGATGTTCTTGACCCAATGGAAGACAGCCCTGAGCAACCAGATGTAGTTGATTCTACCTGAGCTGGGGGTGGAAGGGGGGCAAGTTGAACTAGATGATCCCCAGTGGTCATCTCACCTCAAGTGATTCTATCTGTATGTTTAAAGATACTATTTATAGGTGAGGATCCATGTTATAGGACCTAATTGCTGAAAGCTCTTACTGTAATTAGTCAGGAATAAAGTCAGGACAGTTGCTAATAGGGGAGATTTGTAGTCTAAATTACAAGAAATTTTTAGGCTGGCAAAAAGAATATTTCATTACTTTGTGTATAGACATGTATCTTAAATTTCTCTGGTAAAAACTCAGGAATCTGCCTTTAAAAAGGTTTTTCTAGAGTAGCTAACAGTGCCTCCTAAATATTTAATAATTTTCTTCAAATACCTGGCTTTTCCGTCTAGGGTCTGTTTTTATTATAGTTGTTCACATGTACAAATTAATATACCCAGTGTTGTTGGACTAATTTCAAAGCTCCAGTCATATTTCAGGAATGGAGAATTGAGGTTTCCAGGACACTTGGTGCACACAGTGTATAACGGAAATGATTCTTACAAAGATCAGACCCAGAAAAGTAACTTTTGGTGTTCAAATTCAGTATTTTCAACTACTGTTCAGGCCAACTTCACACCATGCCAGGTTTTTTTGTTGATATCCTGGTTTTTGCTAAACTGAAATAGCAATAGTTGTTCATCCTCAAGTGCTAGGAGTTTGTGGGTTTTTGTTGTGGGTTTATTTTCTGCTGTGAGATAGGATTAGGAAAAGCGCAAAGCAGGCTTGAACTTTGAAACATACAAAGAAAATTTTATTAACGGAACTAAAAGAAGAATAACAAGAATCAGAATAAAGCATTCAGAACACTTCTCCTCCCCCCCACACCTTTTTTCCTTCCCACTGACAACTTACAGAAACAATACCCAGAATTCTCAGTCAGTTTTTCACCTCTAGAATAGTCTCTCTCCAGTTCACTTAGGGAGGCAAGCATCTCTTACTGTGCTATGGAGAATTCCCTGAAGAAACCAGTTCTCTCGTGGCTTCAGTTTCCAGGAATAGCAGCCACCACTGAATCTGCATTCCTGAAGTTCCTCCCATTTTCACAGCTTTCACTGCAGCTGTGCTTCCGGGGCCATGTCAGCTTAAGGGGCTATTTTAAGGAGGAATTGGTCAAAAGCAAAGGTTCTCTTTGTGTCTTTAAAATAATCTTTATCTATGGTAACAGAGGTTCTCTTCTTTTTCTTCACTTTAGACAAAGGGTTTCTAATTACCCTTACTTCTCTCTGTTCAACTTCTCATGGGATCACAGCTACTTTAACATCTACTTACTCAGCATGGATGCCTTTACCCAGGTCTACAGTTTGAACATTCCACCTCCCCATACTACTTCCATGATTTATTTGGGATATTTAAGTATATTGGGGTCCATCACCATAGCTTAGAAGAGAATTTAAGCCTAAAAATATAAGGCAGCTCCTCATACTCCTGTCTGGGACCTTACTCCTTCCTGACTGACCTTGGTGCCTTCATATTGTTTCTTTACATGTCTTCACTCCGTCCTTTTCTCTCTCTCGAGGGAGGGTTGAGGCCTGCAGGTCTCACCTGAGCTCTGAAAGTGTTAACCTCTCACCTGGGGCCTGCAGAGGGAAGGGCAGCAGCCGGCCAAAGCAGTCACAGTTCAGGCTGTGCTGGGGGCTGTTATCCTTCCCTCCCCGTGCCTGGTGACGGGCCCAGGCTGTGCCAGAGTAGGGCTGGCCAGCACCCTCATACCTCTGGCAAGCCAGAAAGCAGAAAGATTCATGGGGGTTTTGTCTCAAGATGTTTATTCACAAAGGCCTATCCAACACTTTCATTGGTTTAATCATGTGTCAGTATTTAAAACTATCTACAGATTGGTTCTCTGTCAGGTCCACAAGAAGCTAACAAGGCCTTTGACAGGGAACTACTTTATACTAAAATATGAATCAACACCAAACCAGGACATTTGTGAGTATAAAATTTCATCAGGGTTGGAATATGTAGAATCATAGAACCATAAATCAGCCCTGAAAGTTCTTATGTCCCAACCTTTTGGGGACAGGGAGTATGACTGAAGTTATCTTGCAACCTGTCCAGTCACATCTTGAAAACTTCCAGTGAGGTTTTTCTTCCTGCTGAGGGAGGTTGCTTCGGAGCATGATTTTAACTACTGGAACATTGTGATGAGATGCCCCTGAGCCTTTTCTTCTTCAGAGAGGAGAGACCTAGCTCATTCATTCCTCATGGGACAGAGCTGGGTTCTTCAGCACTCTGTTCATCATGGTGGCTCTCCTTTGGATTGTCTCCAGGCTGGACACATCTTTCTTGGTTTTGTGGACCAGAACTGGACACAGTACTCCAGCTGCAGATGCACAGCTGGGTGGGGTGGAATGATCACCATCTTGGTTTAGCCAACTTTTGATAATCAGCTCAGGAATCATATGGTAATTATGTGTAGATTTCTGTAAGATGTTTCTCTGAAAGTTTGATCTTCTTTATTATTGTTGTTATTTTGAGTCTACCTCTTGTTTTCCATAAATTTTGCATCAGTATGTAAATGTTTCGCTATATAAAGGAAATTCTGTTTCTGGCTCATTAGGCTTTGTATGGTTATTTTATAGATCAATGGCATTATATTTTCTATTTATAAAATTTAGGAATGATCATAAGTCAGTCAGTTTCTTCACAATATTGCCATCTGTTAGTAGAGCTAGTGATGTTACAAGATTCAAGGCTGGATAGTTGTCTAATACTGAACATGAAGGAATTGCTTGCATTATCTTATTCAAACCATTTTTTTTTTTCAGTTTTTTTCTTGCATAGATTTTTGTGCTTTCTAAGCATGTGTGGATTTTTTTGTTATTTCCATTTCTTAAAACAAAAAAGGATGCTAGAGGAATGTCTTTGTTCCTCTAAAAGCAGCATGCTACTAAGCCTCAAATATAAGCCTCTATCATCTCAACTTACATTCCAGCCAAGAAACAGGTGGGGTTTTTTTTTCTCAGTTTTACACACAATTTTTTTTATGTTACGCTGTGAGATTTGTTCTGTGTGGATTGTACTCTAGGTTACATTTCCCCACTGTTGTTCCTAGTGCATGTTAGAAGATTTGAACATGTTCAAATGTTCTCTGTTCAGGTGAGGGTTTGACTTCCAGTGTATAAATAACTATCAGGGTTTTCTCATTATATAAGCAGTTAATCCATCTGTGGATTTGACACCTGTCTATTTTGAAACAAACCAGCTTGCACGAGGAGTTGAGAGTGGAGTACAAACCCAAAATATGTGTTTGATTAAAGATGGTGAGATGCAAGGAGGAGGAAGACGAAAGAACCTCTGGTATGTTTAATGAGGGTAATAGCAGACAAATTGAACATCATCTTAGAAATTTCTTAGTTATTGTCAAGTGTATCTGCTCATTTATGTAGCCTTAATAACATTGTTTCAGAGCTAATTACTAAAAAAATACGTATTTTTCACTTGAGGGTACAGATACCTACCTAGCCTACAGATACCTTCCTAGTAAAAATGGAAGTTTCTTGTCAAGGTGTCCCATGAGTTCCAGAATTCAATTCCTAATCTGATTCTTCAGTAAGAAAAATGCCAGCTGTTTCAAGAACTATTTTTCATGAAGTTTAGCTGTATTTCACTTGCTTATTGGTGGTTCTTGCAAAAATGAGATAGGCAGTCAGTCTTATTCTCAGCATTACACAGTATGCTGTTGTCACACCTGTCTCCTCTAAAATTATGGCAGCATTTGCTACAACCATTGAAACTTTTAGAAAGTTTCTGCCCTTTGTGAAAATGTTTAAATGTATTATTCTTTTTACTGTATACTTACCGTGCTATTTCGTATTTGCATAGTCTCTTCTTTAAGATATACTGAGGTTTTCGGTTGTTCCATTTAGTTCTCGTTCAGAGCTGACATAAACTCAGCAGAGTTTTAAAGGCTTTTTTGTGGAGGTGTGTGCAAGTCCCACAGTTAACAGTTGACACAGCTAATGTGCCAAAGTGTGCCTTTGGTGGTGATGTTTCATGTTAGTTGCCTGGTAGTGTAGCTCAGTTTAGTTTTCCCCATGCTATTTTTGAGGGATTTTGGAACAGTCAAATGAGAAAAGCAGAATGAGTCTTTGTTTGGCTTGCTTGAGTATTCTTAAGTGCCTCTTGGAAAAATGCACAGGAAAGCAAAAGGGATGAAAATCTCTCCCTCATGTTCCTAGAACTGTAACACTCAGGGTCAAGCACACTGGACAAACTTGGACAGAAGTTAATTTTGGCTGCTTATGTTAAAGGTGCATCCATTCTAGTATGTGTGCAGATCTTTTCTGGTAGCAAAGTTTTGTGATGTGGAGAACTGCAAAGGCTTGGTCAGAAGCTGGTAATGGAAGGAGAGGAATGTAGTAAAATTTAACTGAAGTTTATTTTAGTCTTATCTCTGCAAATTAGGTGCTTAAGGGCAGTATCACACTTTACAGATATGACAGAAATGGGGAATAAACTGATAAAAGGCAGAGTCTGGTTAAAATAGTAAAATTGTGTGTGGGGTTTTGTCTGGGAGAAGCTGTAAGATTGAAATGAAACTTCATAGTAAATAGCAGTACTGAATCTTGTCCTGGTTTAAAATCTGCTAAGGATAATATCTGCCAGACAAACAATCTGTCAAGGAAGGTGGAAAACATCCTGGAATGAAAAGTAATCCCTATCTCCAAATTATTGTGACATCAAAAATTAGGAGGCTTCCAGGCAAAAATAAGGGAGAAGGAATAACAGTTCTTTACTAGAAAATATGTGTATGATACCTATATATAAATATACGTATATATAAAATACAAACACATATATATGTCAGAACAAAGAAACGAAACCCCGCGAAGTTTTCTCATCCCTCAGGAGCACTTTACCCCTTTGGTGTAGTTAGGAGCAGGACGGGCTGCGGGGAGGCAGGGAGGATGCGGTCACGGTCTCGTGGCAGCGGGGGCTCTCCGGTACCAGAGTGGGGCATTCCCGGGGGATGATGGCCCTGGCCTCTGGCAGCACCCAGGCGTTGGCTCTGGGCTCCCTTGCAGCCAGGAGTGAGGGAAGCAAGCAAGTGGGTTTTGGTCGTGCTGCTGAAAACCACGGGGTAGCAATATCCTGTCCACGCTCACTGTCACCCACCTGGCCACCCTGCTCGGGAAGGGGCAGTCCTGGCCCTACACCCCACAAGATCCCAGGCTGGGTTCTTGTGGTATCCCCTGAGCCGTGTGGGACCTGGGGGGAAACAGTGACAACTCCAGGCACAAATGACTGTGGGGTATCTCTGTCACCATGATCGACCCCCCCAAGACAATCTTCACGTGGAAGGCTTGAGAGGAGGATGGTTGATGTTAACAGAATAAAAAAGCAAGAATAATTTTTCAGGATATTTTGTTGTGTGGTTTTTCTCCTTTATGAAATGTCTTGAGATTTTTGTGTGTCTTTTGATACTGAGGATTTTCCTAGTTCAAAGTAATCTTTGCTCACTTTTGCCTCTTATTGAAACAGCTAATAGTCTGAGGTAATAACAAGAATCTCTGATGTGTGAAAGGCACTAAGGCGGAGTCTGAACTTGTAGTACAAAAGCTCACACCGTGATTCCTGTAAGTTCTCCATTGTTACTGCATGTTTTCTTGAAGCACCATGGTATAGCTGAGAAGAGCTTTGAGTGAAGTGGATGTGGCATTTAAAGATTGTTTTTCCTGTGCATCATAGCTTTTTCTAGATGGAAATGGAGAAGTCTAGAGCTGTTATCAACACCTGTATTTGTACTAAGTTGCTAAAACTCACTTCTACTCCCCTTCAGTACTTCCTCTTGCATTCTCTTCTCCAGTACCTACTGTGTTCCTAAGTAAAAATCACAGTGTACTGTAAGAGCAGAATCCTTTAGTAGAGGAGCAGAGCTTCATACTACTTGCTTTTGTGGAAATATGTAGATCAAGATTTGATTGTACGTATGACAGGCTTCCATATGTAGTAGCATCTGCCTCCTTCCATATGGTAAATTCACCACCTGCTTCCTCTTTGTGAATGGCTCGTTCCTTGCATGTGCCTTGTGCTGGCACCGTGTTGGAGGCCAGAAGCCGTATAGCTGTGAACTTGCTGAAGGGATGGAGTTCAACTGCGTTCCTCCTGACAGTAGAAGAGGCTTTCTGGGCCTAATGGGGCTGCTGTGACTACTCAGCATTGTCCGTGGAGTATGGGAAAATGTAGGGCTCTCTTGTTAGTGTATGGAGCAGTCACAGCTCTGACTGCAGTGCAGTCCATTCCATGAGCTCCATGACTTGGCATATGGTTGTCAGCCGTGTGTATGGCAGTGTATAGGCACCAATCTCCTGCACACCTGTGTGCTGCTTGTGTGGATATAGAAGCTCTTTGTGGTGTGTCTTTGTTCTGTCTGCTTGCTGTAAGTAAATTGTCGCAGATAGGGTTGGAGTTTTGAACGTGCTGCTTTTGAATTAATCTGGCAGATGGGAGTATTTTCATGCACAGTTTTGACAGGTTTCTGAAACATGGAAGCCTTTTACTGGTATTATTTTAGAAGCAAAATAAGGAACAATTACACGAGTTTCTTAAAGCAGGCGAGTTAAACAGATGGTCACGGAAGAAAATACCTGAATTGTGATCTATAATTGATAGGACATTTTATAGTTAAATCATTTCATAACATACACTTGCAAGGCTACTTACTCTCTTTCAATGCATGTGATAATAGCAACTGCATTATTAGAGTACTAGCTGTGATTCAGAATGTCATTGAATTAGGTCTGCTCAAAACACAATGAAAGTAATGGATTGTCAGCATTTAAAAATATGCAAAGCTAACGTGAGAAATACAGAAGCTTTCCAAGGTAGGATTAGGCAAACGAGCAGAGGTGGCTGATGAGAAATTGTGGGGACCTTGTCTTTGCTCATGATGGAGGATGTACATCTAAGTAGTAGTGAGTTAGGGTTTTGAGTGCAGGCACTTGTAAATCACAGTCACTTGACAATGATTTATGAACAGCTAGGTAGATTTTTTAACGTGATACCTTCCTCTTCAAACCTTAATTCCTTTCAGGAGACTTACAGTACACCATACATAGCAGTTCCTTTTGCATCCATTAAGACTCCCTATGGTTAGCATTACTTCTGACTGAAAACATTAAACTTGAAACAGTTTTGATTGCAAAATATTTAAGATGTAGATTTTGACTTATAAAACTCCGAGGGAGAGGTGGTTTCTTGTGATGTATGTTTGCAGAAGTACTGAGCTCAGACTTCACTCAGATACTGACTGGAGCTTAAAACCCAAGGATCTGGAGGTTACTTTATTTCATTTCAGAAATTATGGTGGGCTGTTTATGTCATTCAGAGTGTTCTGTGCTCTATTCTCTGATGAAGTTAGGAGTATGGCTAGCTCTGTAGTTCACTCATTTCTGTTATACTTTCTTTGGGTAGCACTGACTATTGGATGGATCTTCTTTTTTAACTGATAATGCAGCGTAAGAGATCTTAAAATCTTTCCTTGCTGCTCATTAGATTAGTTGATATCCCTAAATGTTATTGAGTACTGCTGTTTTGTAAAACAGTTTTTACTGTTTGCTATCAAAGTCCTTGAATATAGTGATGGGAAGTTGCAGAGTATATCTTTCTATAATGCTGAAAACTGGTGATAGCAGGGTGGCTTATAAGACATGCACTTCAGACAGTGATGCCTTTCAGTGTTCTTAGACTGTATATTGCTTGAATAAACTTTTTATCTACTGATGAACTCTGCCCTCTGAAAAAAAGCAGTTATTTCTTGACAACCATTTTGCATACTGTAATGGCGTTGTACAAGTTTGCATTTAAGTGTGTATCCTATTTTTATAAAGATGTGTGAAATCTGCAGAAGTTTCCTGAGGATATCACTTGAGCTGTTTCTCTTACCATTGCTCAATATTGACTGCTTTACTGTTGCTTGTATTAAATTTAATAATATAAATTAATACTTACTTCTGTGGCTAGTATTGTGAGTAATTTGGCTTATTACACTAATGCAGAGTGAGCTGTAAAATAGTGGATTTTTGCCATCAGAAGTTAACATTTTATGTACAGTCTCAATTACACTGAATTTAATTGCTTAGAAACTAACTCAGAAATTAACTTAATATTTTTATTTCTGAAAACAAGCCTTTTCTTAAATGCTTTACTAGGCAATAAATATTTTCTGGTACACTTGATATGAAAGTGTTAAATGGGACAAAATGTATATATAGCCTGTTCAGTGTTTGAGAACAGGCTATATATATTTGAGATCCCCAATATGTGGGATGTACCAATATATATATTGCTGTCACCAGCAAGGAGGGTGGTTTTTTTGTTTGAAGCTTCCAGACTGAAAGTTGGAGCACCTAAATTTGTGCTATTGTTCTTAGAAATCCTGGTCCCTTACAGAAAAATACTTTTGCTTGCTTATGGTCCTGTCTTTCTGTTTACTCTGTTAATTTTTTATTGGCAATTTGCATTCTTATTAAGATTCCCACTTCTCCATTTTGAAGTAGTGGCTTTCTTTAAGTTTGTCGTTGAAATGCAGTATGTCTCTTAACAGAATTAAGATTATTTTCCTCAAGTGCGTGATAAATAGGAACAAATAAAAACTCAGTGAATCTATTATTCATCTAAAATAGATTTAATGGAATGGAATGTTGGTTTCTTCATCACAGAAGTGTCTTGGGACTCTGAGGAGTTTTATACTTCATGAAAATACATCCAGGAAATTTATACTTCAGTCCATGCAGGAAAGCAATGCCCAGTTGTGACATTTTGGGTACAAACTCACTTGAGTTTCAGCTGTGTTTCACACTGACAGACAGAATATTTCATCCTGGTTACTTCAAAATCAACAGTCTTGATTTTGTTTCATTTCCTAAAGGACCCTCCCAGTAGGGAAGGTGTGATCCACTTTTTTGTGGACTGTCTTTGTAGGACAGGTTTCTGTTCGTGGGGCTGTGTTGCTCTGGCATGGAATGACACAGGCTCTTGCTAATATAACTAGGCCTGCAGCAGTTTCAAGTTTTAAACGTTGTACAGACACAACTGTGCTTCTGCTGGTTTAACTTGTTTTGATCAGGGTGAGGAAGGGGGACAATACAAGCACACAGTTTTGACAGGTTAAATAATCTCTATGCTTGTGCTGCTCTTGCTGGTGAAACGGTGTTTTTTTGGTTTTGTTTATCAAGGTTTTGTTCTGATACAAGCTGTTAAAGCTTTTGTTTCCATTTTGTAGGAAAAAATTTCTTTTGTTCAGATTTTATCAACAGCTCAGCTTTTCAATTTTTTATTTTTTTAAACTGTATGTTGTGAAATAATTGATATTTTTGCATATATTAGTTTAAGAGTTCATTTACATATCTTCTAAGTTGCCTGTTTATGAATCATGCAAAACAGTCTGTGAACTGTTAGAACTAAATGGTATGTGATCTGAAATGGTGAGGGATTTAAATTGTCTGAATCAGTGGCTCTTTTGAAGCTGATAGTTTCTGAGTGTAAAAATTAAAGATTTAATCAAGCAAAATTAGGTGGAGGAGCTAATTATTGTGGTGATGATGACATGCTTTGTCTTGGTGAAGGTAATGAGAGCAATGGTTGTCTTTGAAAACTGCTTTACATCACTCCATTCTTGTAAAAAAGAAATTTATACTTGATCATTTGGAGTAGAACAAGTGTCCTGACAAAGGCTGTATAGATAAACTGAGATAGGTGATTCAATGCTTGAATAGCAGCAGTAGATTAAAGATTTCCTTTGTCATATTTTGCAGTCTGCAATTTGGCATGCGTCGGCACTCCCTTCTTGATTGATAGGGTGCACACTGTGATTAGGAAAGGTGGTTTTGGGGCTGGATGGGGGTATGGTGACTGCTGTCCAGTTCTTTACTGGTTATGCTGCAGCAGCATCTCTGTCAGCTGAGGAACAGTCTGATAGAATTCACTTCTCTGCTTGTGCTTTTGAAATACCCAGCCTGAACTGACATCTGCGTAGGCTTAAAATACAGGAGTCTTTCAGGTCAGGTAAGTCACCTCAGTTTCTGTTTATTTAAAGTAAACAAATTAGGAAGGAGATAAAAGCTGATGTGTAGAGCCTCTGCCTCTTAGCGTTGTTCATTGGGAAAAGCATGTTATCTGAAGAACTCTGCTTTGTTAAAAATACTGTTTATCGGATATAAGTAAACTAGGAGGTTGAACTTGTAAAATGTGGGAGTTTTAGAACAAAGTTGTGGAGTTATATGGGTTTTGACTGACAGATTGTCTTCCTTTCATGGGTCTATTTTATGAGAGTAAATGAAACCCTTACGTTTGAAGGACACCTATTGTTGCTCTTTTTTCAGGTGGTATCATGGAAAACTTGACAGAACAATTGCAGAAGAACGTCTTCGACAAGCAGGAAAACCTGGAAGTTACCTTATTCGAGAGAGTGATCGGAGACCAGGTTCATTTGTGCTTTCATTCCTTAGTAAAACAAATGTCAATCATTTTAGGTGAGAATTAAGTGTTTTATTTTGAATACTGTGATCTTTCTACTTTTTGTTTCAGAACACAATACAGTGAACAATGATTTTATAATGCAGTTTTTTTTTACTATGCTTTCATTGTACAGCTTTTTACTTGTGTTTGTTTTAAGACATGCTACTTTAGAATTACTTTATAGGGTGAAGAATGGAAGTGTGAGGAAACCAAAAATATCTGGATAGAGAAACTTGCCTAAAGTGGTTTGATTAGACTTAAAGCACCATGCAGGTTTCATTAGTCAGTCAAGGAGATTGTTTTGTGTCTGGTCCATGGTAATCATTGTAATTAGCACAAGTGCTACATGTGTTAGCTAAAGTGCTAACACATCTGGTTGCTTCCTTAATTTTGAGGGGAAAAAACCACACCCAAACCAAACACCTCCACAAAGGAAACAAACAAAAAAACCCTACAAACAAACAAAAAAAAAGCCACCAAAATATCCCAAATCAAAAAACACGAATAGATTATATTTTTAGTAATCGAAAGGTTTGCTGGAAACAACTTTCTGGATGAAGCATTATTTTCTGACTCCCCTGACAGTGCTATATGCTTATATATATATACCTTATATAGATTGGATTTAGTCTCTGAAGGTTCATCTTTGTATGCATTTTACTTCTTGGGAGAAACAGCTTAATTATGCATTAAAGAACCTCTTTTTAAGAAAATACACAAACATTAACGGAAAAAAAAAGAGTTTTGTGAGAAGTCTTTGTTTTGTTAAACTGCTGAAAATCTTATGTGAGCTTTTTCCCATTAGGTACCAAATTTTTAAATTGAGCTTAAGGAGTTTGATTATTCCAAAGCAATTTAACTTTTAGTATGGATGCTAAACTGACTGTAACAAAATGACTCATTTTTGATGGTGTTTGTTTTCTGCATTGTTTAGTCTTCAAGTGCAGTAATTTTTTGTTAAAGTACATTGCTACTTCGTTCAGTTTATGCTTATTATAAAATGTGTATATTGAGCATGATACAAGCAATAATGTTGTTGTGTACTAGTGCATTATTTCAGTTTTCCTCAATGTTCACACTTAGATTTTTTTCTTTTTGATTTCATTTAGTTCTGACAAATGTACTGTCTTTTTCTGTGAATCAGGACTTTCTTTAGATAAAATACTGGTGGATCATACAGTGTATAGACATGAATATTTTTGATAAATGTTCATTAGGTTTATTTATGTTTACAGAGTGTCTGTTATGCTGGATTTTGCTGAATATAGGTGCTGTTTTAAGAATGAAACATGATCCTAATCTCCTTTTCTTAAAAAAAAATTGGTAGCAAAAATTTTTCTAATGTCAAGCTTCTGTTTTTTTGGTTTTTTCTTTTATTAACAGGATTATTGCCATGTGTGGAGACTATTACATTGGTGGGCGTCGCTTTGCTTCGCTCTCAGACCTGATAGGTTATTACAGTCATGTGTCCTGCTTGCTGAAAGGGGAAAAGCTCTTATTTCCAGTGGCACCTCCAGAGGCAAGTAAAAAAAAACTTTCTGAAGACTAATTTACGAAAATGTAACTTTAATCACTATTCAGTGTTTTCTTTGGGAAAAACATTTTAGAAAATTTCCTGTAATTTTGTAAAGGAACTATAAGGAGCAAAAAAATGCAATTTTTACTGACACAAAGTAATGATTAAAAAAAAATTTGCTATTTAATAAAAAATACATAATGAGGAAGATAGAGGTATTGCAGTTACTGCACAGTGTGGTAACATCATTTTAAGTAGACAGAGAAAAACAAGAAAATACTGAATTCTTGGCTAATAAAGAGCACCGTTATAATGTAACCTGCTTTCTTCTGTGACATTTTGCATATCTAACAATGGGCTCAAATATGCATCCTGAAGATAACCAAGGTTTCTCTCACATGCCCATCCTTAAGACAAGTAATTAAAATTTTAAAAAAACACTGCAAAATATCCCCTGTAACAAATCCCGAAATCTGAATAAAGATGTTTCTGAATGTTAAAATTCTGGACATTGCTTCTGCTCTAAGTGGAAAAAAAATTAAAATAAATGCTTTCTTAGCTAACAAATTACACATTTCTAGCTGACAGTGGTTTTGAGCTTTGGAAATATAAAACTGGCGAGGTGCATACAAGTGGTGCTACCAGTTTTTTGCCTCAGAATAGCATTATGCTGGGAAGAAAGATTCTACAGTATAGAATGTACGGTACAGAAAATATACAGTATAGAGAAAAAACCAGTGCTCTCTTTTAAACTGTAGCCTGTGGAAGACAGAAGGAGAGTTCGGGCAATTCTACCTTACACCAAAGTGCCAGAAACTGATGAAATAAGGTATGTTTAAATAACAGTAGTAGCTGTGAAATTCTCAAGAGTATTTATAAATAGTAATAATTTAAATAAATATTTTCTGTATGCATCTTAAACTTGACACAGATTAAAGGATGATATCACTCTGTTCTTTGCTTGGAAATAATAAGATGTTTTATTCTGAGTGTATTTGTTTGTATTAATTGTCAGGGAAGGTACATTAGGTACATAGAATTAAAATTAGTAATGTTGTGATTTTGATAAACATTTTATAAAGCCCTAGATTTTTACGGAAAGGACAAATTCATATGTCAAAGAATTCCCTATGGAAATGCCTTATCTGAGTGTGTAAAAGAAATGAGCTAGGCTTTTTTGTGAACTACCACAGAATTATTAGTAGATGTGTAGCTAAGGAAACAATTCAGATCACTAAAGAGAAAATAAGCCTCAGCTACTTACAAATATAAGAATGGAGGAAGTGAGTGTTTCAATAGAAGACCATTTTCTGGTTACTTGGGATTGATACTGCTTTCCGGAGATAATTTTTTGCAGATGAAAAAATAGGAGTGAAAGTGATTTGCAGTGATTTCTAATTTCATAAGCTGATGTAATATACCAGTTGAATTGCGAATTTTCCTAGATTTAGGATTATTATCTTAAAATGTAGAGAAAGATAAGAGCTTTATATCCTCATTTGGATGGATTTATTCCAAGACTCACAGCCCAGTCTGATCATTTAAAGGATGGTAGGAGGATATTTGTTTTTGTAATTACATGTTTTAGTAAAGCCATAGAACTGGGAAGGGGCTCTCTAATGGCACATTGCAGCTAAGGCATCCTGTGTGTGAGAAAAAAAAAAAAAAAAGAGTCCTTTACGTGCCTTATTGCACCTGTCAGCATAAGAGGAAATAGCATTTTATTGTTTGCTATCATAACAAAAATTGTAGGCAATTAAATCTTTTCTTTCTCTTTTAGGATAGAGCTGAAATGCAAAGTTGGTATTTGGTTTTTGAGGTCTGCAAGGCTAAAATAGTTCTGTTCATGGCGTAGCTGAGACCAAAGTTCTCAGCTTTTTCTAGACTGAATTAATATACTCTTGAGACATTATGTATTTCAGAGAATATTGACTTAGAATTTTAATATCATGGTTGTTATTCTTTATTAAGTTTGAAGTATTACTGAAAATAACAAGTGTTAATTTCAGCATGTCTTCCATGCAGTAACTATGCAGTGATGGAGAGTGCTCTTGTTGTCTGTCACCTGTTAAAGCTGAATATTTGTTGATAGTGGTTTGTTGCTTTTTGTTTTTACCTACTTCAAATGAGAGCCATGCTATAGACATTTGCTATGAAATTTAAAATTGAAATGTAGTAAACGAGCTTCAACTTTTTATTGTTTTTCCTGTACCTTGATGCATCATGAAACATGATCAAAAATTCTGTTCTGTGGTGAAAGGTTTTCATGTGACCTGAGTTTGTGTTCTTAATATTTAAGGAGTAACTTAGACTAGTCTTCCAGAAATGAAAACTCCTTTGGCCAGGTGCTGGGTCCTGCACTTATGCCACAGTAAAACCCTCTGCAGAGCTGCAGGCTGGAGGAAGAGTGGCTAGAGTGGCTAGAAAGCTGCCCAGTGGAAAAGGAGCTGGGGCTGCTGGTCAGCAGCTGGGTGAAGATGAGCCAGCTGTGCCCAGGTAGCCAAGAGAATCAACTGCATCAATAGGTCAGCAGTGGTGTAGCCAGTAGGATTAAGTGATTCTATACCCGTGCTCAACCCTGATGAGGCCACACCTTGAGTACTGTGTCCACTTCTGGGCTATTTATTTAGTTCAGGAGAATTGAGGTTCTGGAGTGTGTCCAGAGAAGGGTAAAGGAGCTGGCTAAGTGTCTGGAGTACAAGTCCTGTTAGGAGCAGCTGCAGGGCCTCAGCCTGGAGAGCAGAAGTCTCAAGGGAGATCTCATGGCTCTCTACAACTCTCTGAAAGAAACATGTAGCCAGGTAGGGTTCAGTCTCTTCTGCTGGGCAACCAGTAACAGGATGAGAGGACATAATCTTAAATTCCCCTTTAGTCTACAGGGCGCCTTTAGTTGGATATTAGGGGAAAATTTTTCACAGAAAGGGTGATTGAAAGACATTGAAATGCTGCCCATGGTGGGTGGTGGAATCACTGCCTCAGAAGGTGTTTAAGAAAAGACTGAATGTTGCACTTAATGCCGTGGTCTGGTTGACATGTGGTATTTGGTTGTAGGTTGGATCCAGTAATCTCATAGGTCTTTTCCAACCTATATGACTCTGTGGTTCTATGATCCTGAATGTTAATGCTTCTTACACTTGTAGTTAATTGCATGGCATCTCTGGTAACTGCTCTGTATTGTCTTTGCATCGTTGACTTCATATGTGAGAACATAATGAATAGGTATTCAACAACTTACATTATGCAAAGTAATTTTTCAGTAAAAGAAATATTATTTTTCTTACAGACTACTAAGGGTTATTTTACTTGCGTTTCATATTTGATCTCCCTTGATAAAGGAACAATATTACTGTAGTTTGATATTGCTGTGGGGTTTTTTTTTTGTTTTATACATTAGCACACTTTGAAGTTGACAGCACTGAAGTATATATTAGGTAACAAACATAAAAGTATGAAAATTTGTATATAGTAGCCACTTAACTGTGAGGAAAAATACACATGTGCTTGGAATATCAATTCCTGCATTTTTCACGAATAGGTTTTTCCAAATATTTTATGGAATATTATACTCAAGAATTCATTGTGTTCATTAAACTTTATATTATAATTGTATCTCTGATTTAAATCTTGCTGTGACCTGCTTCAGTTTCCTTAAAGGAGACATGTTTATTGTCCATAATGAATTGGAAGATGGCTGGATGTGGGTTACAAACCTTCGGACAGATGAACAAGGTCTTATTGTGGAAGACCTGGTAGAAGAAGTGGTAAGTAATTTTTGTATTCAAATTTCTGAAATGAATGGGTTTTCTTGATAAAATAATATTGAATAAAAACTACTGACATTTAATTGCCTGTTTTCTAATTACATACTTTTCTGAACCTAGTAAGTTCATCTAGTAGTTCTAAAATACGAAAACAAATCTTTAAGCCTATTTTGTTACAAAAAAAGTTTATTCATGTTTTGTCCAAAGATACAAATGAATGGTACTGTAAATGTACTAGGCATTTCCCTAAAATCTGTCCTGCTAAAGAATCATTAAATTGCACTTCTTTCTTCCAATTGCCGTGAAATGTTCAGTAAGTCAACAGAATGTAATTTTGCATTGTGATAGATCTTTCTCTTGAAGGATGAAATTTGGGTTAAAAATTTATTGATGAGAAGAAAAAAAGGAAAAAATAGATTTTTATAATATCTTCTTACACAGTAAATACATTTTGTTAATGTTATTTGAGATGCTTCTCATAGATGACCTATGTCAGGATGTGAATAGCTAAATTGAAGTGGCAGTACTAGACTGTTGATCTGTAGACTGATAGGTCAGTGGTAATTTAACCTTAGGAAGGCTGAGAAGGTTGAAACTTTCTAAAAAGTTACTATCTCTAAAGGACTTGGATTGTGACTGAAGTCATCATTAGAAATAACATTTTTGCCAAATTTTCACCTTATGAATGAAGAGGAAAACTTTTCATGGAGATACAGTAAGCCCTTTAGGTTAAAAATGCCTCAGACTTCTAAATGTCTTTTTTTCTTTTTTCTGTAAAAGGTCTTAACTTATGACTTTTTTTTAATTGTGTTGTACTGTTATCATTCACTCGATATGTTTATTTTCTCGTAGGGAAGAGAAGAAGATCCCCATGAAGGCAAAATGTAAGGATTTTTGTTTTGTTGTTTAAAAGTGGTCATAACTGTTTGTAAACTTCCACTACAATCTCCGAATTGTAAAAATTATTTTTTTGTTTTCTGTCTCTGCCGGCCGGCTGTTTGTCTTCTGTTTCCTGAGAGTGTATACAGTTTTTTTTTCACCAGCCAGAGATCTTGAAGGAACTGGTCGTGAGGCTTTCTTGTTGTTTTCTCTTTCTTCATAGTTTATTATTCCTTATCATTACATTCTGTTCCTGACCTGCAGAGCTCTTCAGTGCAGGTCAGTCCAAGGCCCACTCCCGAATACCAAATACCCCTATGCTTAATACAAAATGCCTAATGCTCAACTATTCACTACAAAAAGCTAGAAGCTCCCACCCTCCGGGTGGCATGGATATTTATACTACAATCCACGTAATCAGTATTTATAATTCTACTCCAATAACTATTATCTATGTTAGAAGGTTAGACTCTATTCTAAGCCAACTATAATGTGCCACCTCACTGCAGAAGATGGAGGCAAGGAAGAAGAAGGAAGAAACCCAAAAGCCATGTGCTTCCTCCATCTTGTCATCACCTGTCTGCCATCCTAAAAACCCCATATATCTAAAATTCTCACCCTGTGATAAAACTACAAACTGTTCTACTATCTAATACACACTGTTGAAAACTCTGCTTCATTCCAGAGCCTAAAAGCCCTTTTTCCATGAACAAAGGTTAAAAACACTGTTTATCAGAGATCTTAAATCTCTCAAATATGCAAAGAGATATTCCTCATAATTCCAGACTCCAACACTACAAGATTTTTAAGTTTTTGAGAAAGTGACCAAAGACATTTTTTTTAATCTCAAGACTTCTTTATATACTAGCTGCTGCAGATGCAGGGATAATTAACATGAAGAAGTCCTGTAATAGGTATATCTGTTGCTAATGGGTATTGCAGTGCTGAAATCTTAGATGAGTGAATCTGTGATCACTTTCAGCAAAGATATGCATGATGGAGTATTTCTTGAATATAGTTGCTTTGGAGATAACGACTCTAAATGCTCTACCAAAGTAGTATTAGAACAGTGTCTCTGTTTACCTCATGGGCAGTAGCATTCATCTTCTGGAGGGCAGTAGGGGGACTCTGCAGAGGAATCTGGGGAGGCTGGGTATGTGAGGCCAGTGGTATGGGATCCCACAAGGCCAAGTGATGGTTTCTGCCCTTGGTTCACAACAACCCCTGCAGTGCTACAGGCTGGGGCACTGGCTGGAAAGCTGCTCAGCAGGAGGGACCTGAGCTGTTGCTCAACAGTGTCTGAACTTGAGCCACTGTGGGCCCAGGGGACCAAGAAGGCCCATGGCATCCTGGCTTAGATCAGCAATGGTGTGGCCAGCAGGACCAGGGCAGTGACTGTCCCCCTGTACTGGGCACTGGTGAGGTCACACCTTGACTTCCAGGTCCAGTTCTGGGCTCTCACAGCAAGAAAGATATTGAGGTGCTGTAGTGAGTCCAGAGAAGGGAAATAGAGCTGGAGAAGGGTCTGGAAAACAAATCTGATGAGAAGGAGCTTCTCAGCCGAGAAAAGGAGGGTCAGGCAGAATCTCATCACTCTCTGCAGGTGCCTGAAAGGAGGCTGTAGCCAGAAGAGGTCTCTTCTCCCAGGTAACAAGTGACAGGACAAGAAGAAACTCACTCTAGTTGCACCAAGGGAGGATTAGATTGGTTATTAGGGAATATGCCTTTACTGAAAGGGTTGTCAAGCCCTGGAACAGGTTGCCCAGGGCAGTGGTAGAATGACCATCTCTGGAGGGATTTAGAAGGTGTGTAGATGTGGCACTTGGGAACATGGTTTAGTGATGGACTTGGCAGTGCTGTGTTAGGCACTGGACGTGATGATCTTAAAGGTATTTTCCAACTCAAAGGGTTCTGTGATCCTACAATTCTGTGGATTCTTACAATACTTACAGGTTGAAGAAAAGGTGGTACTGTCAGTTTCCTTCTATTTGCTTAAAAACTTCAAACATTTTTAAAAATTGAATACAACTTGGAATTAACAGGGTGTTGATACATCAGTCTGATTGCATTCACAAGTGAAGATGAGTGGCAGATAGTTGTGAAAAATGTCTAGTGCCTTGATGACTTAATCTGATGTCCTCATTTGTTTGTCATATTTGTGCTGCTTGGTTTTTTGCTGTTTCCCACTTTCTAAGAGGCTGTTTGCAGAAGGAGGCATTTCAGTGGTCTGTTTGGTTTACTGTGTTCTGCTAGTCAATTTGACAGTATGGATGTCTTCAAATGTGGAAATTTTATATTTGGAAAGTAGCTTGTAGGAGATGTCTGATTGATGTAGATTCTGCATTTCAGGGGTTGTTTACCTTTCAGAGGAATTCATGAATTAATATCTGAAGGTAGTATAGAAAGAAAGTTAGAAATTGGGGTCTTTTCTGATAGATAAAGCACCATATCTTTCACTTTCCTTTAAATACAAATTAAGTTGTAGTATATCAAGCTTTTCTAGTATAATGGTTTTAAGTATCAGGCTGAGACTAGGCAGAGGCTGCGAACTTTCATGGGGTACTGCTCTGACACAAGATGCTGGGAAAGTACAAGGTGTGAGATCAAAGCAGTTTGTATTTTTGAATCTAACAAAGCTAGGTTTTGTTTCCACAGCTCTGGCAAATTTGAGTTTAAAGTTTTTGGTATGTGTTTATCTTCTTGTTTGAGCTTCAGATTTCATTTCAGATTCTAGTACATTGCTATATGACTTCAAATAATGCCTCTCAAATTATTTACTTTTTAGACAATTCATACCACTCTCTAAACACGATTTATTTTGAACATCTGTTCCAAGTGTTGGATATTTTTATTGAAAGTAATTTTTTATATACCCATTAGTGTTAGTCTTTTCATGCTGTTGGTAGAAGAGAACCATTAAGTAGCATAGATGTTGATTGTCTCATCTATATATATTGGGTCTTTTTAAATAGAGATTAATTCGTAGGTGCCAGAGCCTTGGATGTCACCACAACCAAAAAAGAGAGCTGGTAGTCTTGCTTTCTAATTTTTCTCTTCATCTTTGTTAAGATGGTTCCATGGGAAGATCTCCAAACAAGAAGCTTACAATTTGCTGATGACAGGTATGTGTATTTCTCATGTGAAATACAGTGATAGTAAAGTGGCACAAAGTTATCCTGTAAATATTAAACAGTGGCAAAACTTCCTTTTATGTCTGAGCATATAAGTGTTTTAGATTCCTCAACCCCTCTAGGTGCTACCTCAGTAGAATACTACATTGGAAGAAAACATTCATGGCTGTCAATACTGAGTATGTTCTCAAGTAAAGTGAATTTAATAATTCTTGATTTAATTAATTTTTAAATTATGATATGTGGGATCAATTCACTTTCATTAAACAAATATTTCTTTACATGAAAACAGTACTTCTGTCATATTGTTTAATACCCTACTTTAAATACTGGAACAGAGATTATGTTCTTTTGAAGATGTTATCAAACTTCTTTTGTATGCTGTTTTAAAGAGATGACAAAGATGTAGCTTCCTTGTTTATGTAGAAATAGATTTAGTAAAAGTTTACATTTATCACTAAGAAAAATAACACTGTTGTGATGTCTTTGCAGTTGGTCAGGTGTGCAGTTTTCTTGTGAGGCCTTCAGATAATACCCCTGGTGATTATTCACTTTATTTCCGGACCAGTGAAAATATTCAACGTTTTAAAATATGTCCAACATCAAACAATCAGTTTATGATGGGAGGCAGATACTATAATAGGTGAGTTCTTGTGGCAAAAGGAATTGTTTAGATTTTATGCTTGCGTGACTTGCTCCTGATAATTATTTATTACTATGATTTTAAGACTGTAGTTTCCTTTATGCTAAATATTTTCTCTAATTTCCTTAGTAGTTACTTCTAACTGAGCAAATTCTTACAGCTTAAATAGCCGAAGTGTACCTTGTATCTCTTGAGATATTTATGGTGCTTCTGCCAACCAGTTGCTTCACTCTGTAAATTGTGATTTGAGTGGATTTGTTATGGATCATGTGGATCCATAAACTGTGTATCTGTAATTAAGAGATTACTCTGTTTGAAGCAGCTTGGAAGCTTCTCCATGTGTTGTTGTCTGTTTGAAAACAGGAAGATAGAAATGCTAATTTTATCTGAGACAATCAGTAGAGTTTTCAGATAATAGAAATGGGTATTTACAAGAAAGGGGAAAAACACCTTCATTGCTGGAAAAAGTTACTAAATTGCACTGAAATATGTGTATGATACCTGGAACAGAAATATGGATCAGTTCATTCAGAGTGAACAGACTTAAAATGCATTTCTTTAGTCATTGGTGCAAAACCACAGTAATTTGTACAAAAAGAAAGAGAAATAAAGGTGCGTTTCCTCTTTTGTGGAAGAAACTATCAGTACACATCCATCTTTAAATAGTATTTTTTTAGAGTTGTTGTATCTGGAAGACTATTCAGTAGTGAAAACTTACTTTCCTCCTTAAACACAGGTCATTGCCTGCCTTAAAAAAAACCCCAGCATTTTTCCAGTCCTGCTCACCTAGAACCAGGGCATTCTTACCCCAGCAGAAAATTTCTGTCACTTCCAGCTTGGCTACTGAGTGGGTACAGTTTCAGCAGCTGGTGTGTCTGAGAAAATGTGAAGGTCTCCTCATTAAGTTCAGTGGATTTTTTCCTATGACTTCACTCACATGATGCTGTGAGGCTAAACAATTGAATCCTTATGGACCTATGCCCATTTCACACCCAGGCTGCTTGAATACCTTCTTCCTTAATCAGTCTGGCCTCCAGCCATCCTCGCTGAAAACTAGGCTAGCTGCAGGATCAGCCTTTCGTGAAGATAAATGCTGATTTCTAGTTGCATGGCCTATTAGGAGGATGATAGGCCAGGAGCCCGCCACCCTTGGTGATGTCAAATTAATCATCAAGTTAGCAGAACTCTTATTAGTCTCAAATGGGTTGGCAGCATTAACTAGTATACTTCCAGAAAGTTACTACACTGTTATTGCATCAGATTACTTTATAATACAGTTTAGGATAATCTCTTGGGGTGAATACATTTGTCTGAAAAAGATTCTGTGCAGCTGAACAGAAAACAAGACTTTAAAGTTAAGCAGCAATAAATGATAACAAAGTGCTTTAAGAATTTTTTTTAGTATTTTGGTATGTAGTTTGCAGAGATCTTACTCAGTGTGTAAGAAAACCTTTGGTTTTGTTGTATGTTTGGCAGAATTATCACTATACTCTTAAGCTCACATTCAGTTCAACTTACTGTGTGTAACAGGTTGGTAAATATGCTGGAAGTTCAAACATATAATGAAGGTGCTCCATCAAGGCTTGGAGTCCTAATCCATATGTTACTCTAAATACAGAAGGAGTTTTTAAGTAGAACTGAGTTTATTCTTCAGCCCATATTACAAAATTGCAGAAATTTTGCAGGCACCTGCTCCTTTCATTGAGGAACGCCTAATAGCATGTTTAATCAAGGAAGCAGATGATACATTGAAGGTCAAGATATTCTTGATTTGATGAGTGAGAAAATTCATACAATGCTGTTTTATTGATTAGAAAATGTTGGTAGTAGCTATTCAGCCTGTGAAGTACAATGACTGAATCATTGTTTTTTGTAGTGTGACACAGCTGAAACTCTTATGTATGTAGAAAACAGCATATTGCTGACAGCATCTCCATAAAATTAAAATAAATTACTCAATTTCATTAAAACTGAGAGAAACATTAATCTCATTTTATATACCTGAAAAATAATACTTGTGGGAAGGTCATTTTATCAAGTTTGCACTAGTTCATAGCTTCAGAATGAAATAGAAAAGCCAACCAAGATGCCTCGATACAGCTTTATTTAGAAGTTTTTGAGATTTTTACAGTATCAGCTGTTGTTCCTGTGTTGCATACATGCCTTATTTGTATCTTTGCACACACAGCTGAGGATGCATGAACGGAGAAGACAAATTGAGTATATTTTTATCTACTTAAGTAATTAGCTCTTTTTCTAGATTGATATTTTGCATGTAAATGATTAATTTCTATTGATGTCCCAGTTGCTGTTCTTCATAACAGTGTAAATTTCAGTAGTGCAAATACAGAGCAACTTAAATGCCTTGAATTTCAGCTTGTATCTGTCACTACTTCTCTCCTGAGACTTCCAAGTGGAGTCTGAATTTGGTGACTAGAATGATGAATGTTTCCCTGTGGAGGAGTGTTACCAACATGAATACTGAAAAGGATAGCTCATGATGTCATCATAATCTGCATAAGCTACAAACCTTTTCTGCTTTCTATTCCTGTCCTCCTAGAAGGAGATTGCACTTCGCTCAGAGTATGTCCCATCCCACTTAGCTAATTACTCTAGGACTTACTTGGAAAGTTATTGCCAATGAAATAGCAATTTTCAGCCTGGTTGGAAAGTTGGAAAAATACATATGTACTACCTGAATCTGGAAAGTGCAGTGTCCTCATTTGACATTTTAAGCAAGTCATTAAAATATTTTGCAGAGTTTAGGATTAATAGATTCTGAAAACAGTTTTGTGAACTTTCTTGACTTCAGTATATTAGTAAATCCTCATTCCTGTAAATAAGATTATGATGATTAGCACCTGATTTTATCAAAACTTTGAGGGAAACTCTTCTGTGGTTTTATGGGAAAGGAGATTCTCAAACAGTGGAAAAATCAATGTGTTTAACATTTCAATATTCTTTTTCTTACTGGAACAGTATTGCTGACATCATTGAGCACTACAGAAAAGAACAGATTGTTGAAGGATATTACTTAAAAGATCCTGTTCCAATGCAGGTAGGATTTCATCTCTGAGCCTTTGATGTTGAAGTCACAGACTGAATCATTATCAAATCAATTCATGAAATAAATTACAGCAGAGATATCAGTGGTAGTTAAACAGCATCATCTCCAGTAGTCAGTCATCAACAGTTTTAATGTTTTCAGCTCATCTGTTTCTTTTGTTTTATCCTCAAATACATACCCTTACTGAAGACTGGCTTGTAGTCAACAGAGAGTGTGGTAAGTTCTGTGTGTGCTGTGAGGTGTTCAACCTCTGCTCTGTGTCCCTAGCTTTATTCCTGGGCTCATGCTTTGATTTAGTCCCATTTTAAGGGAACCAGTCTGCCCTTCTCTCTTCTGTGTCTGGGGCTTTTCTCCTGTCACAGGAAACCTATACATGTGGAAAAGCTTCAAGGATGATTGCAGGGCTGGGACTTGTTCTGAAGTGCACTTCCCCAAAGCAGAAGTTGATTCTAAGTGATCTCCAGTAATAAGCACACCACATCATTTAGCTTTTTGTGAACTTATAGCTAGTTATAAAATTTACATACCTATTTTTTTCTTTTTCTGTTTCCAAGCTTTCCTGTTTCAGTGGAAAGGAGAAATTTGCTCTTATTGTCCCCCCTAAAGAGAGTTGCAGTCAATTCATACCTCTTTGTGGGATCTTTCTTATTTATATGTGAGAGCGTTTCCTCTGTTCACCAAACTAAGCACACAAACTGATCCTGTCTCTATTTAATGTTTTTGTAGTTGCCTTGCTGCTACCAGTTTTGGTGTGAACTCACCTTCCTTTAACATATACCAGAACAATTTAGAGTAGTACCATGTTGTGCATAATTCCTTTTTCCTCTGGAAAACACTTAATGAGTATACATGTAATTTTCTGTGGTGGGTTTACCCTGGTGAGCTGCTAACGACCTTCACCTTTGTTTGCTCACTCTCTATTCCTGTGGAATGAGGCAAAAGCAAAAATAAACTCCTGGGTTGAGATAAATACAGTTTTATAAGCAAAGGAAGGGGTGATGCAAAGGCAAAAATCACTCAGCACCTCTCACAAGTAGACTCATGCCCAGCTGCTCTCTGAGACGTCCCGGTGCCCACATGCTTATTGCTGATCATGATGTTACATGACAGGGAATATCCCCCAATCATTTGTCATCATCTGTTCTGGCTGTCTCTGCTCCCAGCATCTTGTCCTCCAAGCCACCTCACTGAGGAAGGGGGCAGAGTGGAAAATGGAGAAAGTCTTGAGGCTGTGCAGGTGCTGATCAACAAGAGCAAGAAGGCTGGGTCAGTCACAGAACCAAAGCACAGTGTCTTAGGGGCTGCCAGAAGTTAAGTCCTTCCTTGTGAAACCATTATGTTGGCATAGCCAGCAGTATTGCAGCCCAGTCCTCCAACGAGTGACTTAGCTGTTCATGTCTCATTTTCTGTAAGTGTTGACAGGTGTAACTGCTGTGTTGCACTAGGAGATGTATACCTTGTTACTGCAGTCTTGCCTGTACTGCTAATTGTCTTGTGTCCTTGGTGCTTCCCCAGTGTTTCCTGCTGTTAACTTGTGCACAGTAATTTGATGTGGTCAGAAAGCAAATAGGAGTTCTGAGACTGCAGCTTGGAAAACTTTGTTAGTAACTTTCTTCATGCTCCATTATTCCTTTTTAATCATGGCAATAAGTCTTCATTTTAGCTTTTCACGTATGCAAAACTTACAGTTTCTGTTTTAATTAATTCTGCATTGACTCATTTTCCATGTAAGAGTACTTCAGATTCTTTTAATGTAGCCAGATATACTTGTGACTTTATTTAAAAATTTAGTGCTCAGTGCTGCAGTTAATGTTCAGCTTTGTTTTACCTCCCTTCCACATAGCACCATGCTCTGTGTTTTTGAGGGGGAAAAAGAATTCAGAAGTTTTACGTCATTTTAGGGTCAATCTGATGGAATTCCTGTGTCTAATATGGTATTTACTTAAAACTGTTTGTCACTAGATCTCTTGTTTTGTTTTGTGCTCTTTGTTTTGTGTACTTGTTACAGACATTATCTTGACAGATAGTTATGTTACATTATCATTTCATGACATATGGATATAGCTTCCATTGTAGGTCCTGTAATTCCTGTTAGTGTCACCAAATTATTTTTTTCATCCTGCTATTGTTGTTTTGATCAAAATCATAATTCTTGCAGATACATGCACAGGAAGAAAAGTAGAATATTATGTAAGAATCAGTTGATAGATCTCTTCATCTCAGTGATGTCTTTACTACTTTACAGTCTTGCTTTTCTTGGTTTTTATATGGCTAAAGAACTTTTCTTTTGTCTTGCCTTTACTTAGTAAGGTCAGACCTGGCTTGGGTTTTGGTCATATTTATTACTTGCATTTCTAGATACTACCATTTTTGGGGGGAATTTATATTTTTTCTGTTTCCTGTTCTGCTTTCTTCTCTTGTCTTGAGTTCTGCTCAGTTACAACATGTGAGTTCTAATGAGATTAATGAGGGGCTGTGCCACTTTGAGTTGCATTTAATTATGATCTGCACAGTTTTTGTTGCTTCAGAGTTTATCCCTGATTACTCACGCCTATGAGCTTGGGTAGGAGACAGAGGTTAGATAAATCTTCAAAGACTGGCATAAATTTTAACACAGTGAAAGATCATGCTTTTTATTTTTACATGAAAAGTACTTACTTTGTAGAAGTTGGTCTGTATTGAAAATACCTATTTTCTTTCAGTTTAAGATATATGGAAAGAGTTACAGTGTATTTCTAGCAAGTGTATTGTATGAAAAATGAATGCTTTAGTAAAATGCATGAGAGAACAATAGTAGTGAGTTGGTGGCTTTCAGTAAGATGATCCTGATCACAGCTTCGGAGGATGCATTTTTTAATGTCAATTTCTGAGCTTTAAAGTATGTTTTTCTGACATGTTTTCTAGCACCAAGAACAAGTGCTTAATGATACAGTGGATGGAAAAGAAATCTACAATACAATTCGTCGGAAAACAAAGGATGCTTTTTATAAAAATATTGTCAAAAAAGGTTATCTTCTGAAAAAAAGTGAGTTATGTTTGCCTCTTTTTTTTTTTTTTTTGAAGGAAGAGGAAAGGTAGATAAGGATCATAGAATCATACAGTATCTTAAATTGGGAGGGAGTCATAAAGATCATGCTTCTCAAGGTCTACAGGAAGCTAAACCATAGGATTAAGAGCATCATTTAGATGCTCCTTAAACCCTGACAGGCTGTGAGCATTTCCTGCATACCCTCTTCCAAGGACCAGCCACCTCCTCAGTGAAGAACTCTTTCCTAAGGTCTAATTTGAACTCGCTCTGATTCAGCTTGATTCTATTACCTTGGCCCCTATTGTTGGGCACTACGGAGTGGAGATCAGCACTGCCTGTCTGAATTTAGTGAGTTCCGTGATACTAGAAAGAGCAGAATTGAAGTGGGCAAAAGATTCTGGAAAGTGTGTAAGAAGTATGAAAGATCTCTTTCCTTAAGTAGTAGATGAAAAGAACAATGTGATACATGAAATTACATGCAGCATGAAAATTTTGGTTTGCAGTTCTGAAAAAATCAGCACAGCACAAAAACTAGGCATCCTTGTCAAAGGTGGCATTCAAAATCATGAAATTAAATATATTCTTGTGAAGTGTTTGTAGTTAATATGGAATTCACTAAGTTCTGATAGAGGTTTGAGAGAGCTAGAACAGTGTGAATCTGTACCTCTACTGCAGAGAACAGCTGGTTTAATTTTGTTATTCCAAGTCAGGTTGTATGTTTTTAATCTTAAATTTAAAATGCACAGTCTGTCATACAAAGGATATAGTGACTTTTTTAGGTTTCTAATGACACAGCATAACATACAATGAGCACATTAAAAGCTGACAGCTTGACTTATTTCAGTGTAACTTTCAGTATTACCCTGAAGAATTTCCATTGAATAAGTGTTTGAGGAAGCTAGTCCCTTGCAGAGTGTTATATTTCTGCTTTTTGAAAAAAATCAATATTAATGGATGCAGAAAATGCTATCAATAACAAAATTTCTGCAAATGACAAAAAAGCTAAGTTACAGGTGGTAATCTAGATAGTGATCAAATGCAAGAAAGAAGGTGTGAACATAATACAAGAGACATTAACAAATCCCAAACCACCCTAAACAATACCTTCTGAAAAGAAGAGAAGCATCTCATTTGTTGAGAAGGTGTATTCTGAGAGGTGTAGAGAGATGTCATGGAGCAAGGAATGAAATGCGAATGACTTGGAAAATTTAGTCTAAAAGAGGGAAATAGGAGTACTGTCTTGTAGAGAGATGCACATAGTGTATATGGAATAAATGCAATAAAATCATTCTTCCATCTAGATGTCATATTATAGTAAATGAGTGTTACATTTATATTTTGAAGACAATGTTGCTACTAGTTTATTGACACCCCAGTGGATTTATGATGATTAAAATATAAAAAAGGCTGAAAGTTTTGTTCTAAATAGTACTCTGATTTAAGCATTAATTTGTTGCAGAATGCTCCTAATCCATTGTAATTCAAAGAACCTTTCTCTGCAGCAAGTGAAATGAGCCAGATTGTTACAAATGATTATGCTTCTGGGTTGATTTTATTTAAGCTTGCATATAGAAATATTTCCATTCTGTTCCTCAGCTATAAATTTTAAGGTATTGTAATACTATCCATTAAACATTGGTCAGAGTTTGGGAGTAACTTTCTAATGGCAAGAATCCATTTCTTAAAAAAAAATCTGATGAATGGGGTCCATACTGTCACTGTTTACAATCTGTGTAAATAGAGGCATAACACTGAGAGGAGCTCACTGTGGGGGCAGCTCATATGCATTTGCATAATGCTGTTGAAAGCACTGAAGATGTTTGAAGAACCTTTTGCAACTCTACATGTATCTGTGAAGAGGATCTGGTTTTAGTCACATGTTGTATGAAATTGAATATGTATACTGATGTCATAATTCAAGTGGGATTATCAGTACATTGTTCTTCTCTTTGACAGAAGCTTTACTGCCCTCTTTTGTTTCCTTACAAAATTTACATGTTGTTTTAGGCAGTATTGTAACCATTTGCTTGATTCTTCTACAGGTAAAGGAAAGAGATGGAAAAACTTGTACTTTATATTAGAGGGAAATGATGCCCAGCTTATTTATTTTGAAAGTGAGAAACGAGCCACAAAACCAAAAGGACTAATAGACCTTAGCGTGTGTTCTGTCTATGGAGTACATGACAGTTTATTTGGCAGGTAGGACACCAGCTGTTTTTATCCTATTGCACCAAGAGTTAGTAAGATAAAGAATTTTTGTGAGTTCTAGAAGTTCTGCATTATTTTGACAGGTATTTGAAAGCTAACTTGGTTAGAACTCTGCAGGTGCTTTTCTATTTAAAAACAAGTACTTGGTAGTATACTAGTTCATATCAGTAGACATCCTCAGATTGTTTTTGCACAATTACTATACTCAAGTTACTTACACATCAAATCTAATTGACTGTAATATTTTGATATTCAAAATATGCTGACCACAAGGGACATGATTATCAGCAAGGAAATTGAATATCAGAAGTCTTTTAGACATCAGTATAAGTAGAGATGTTATATATTTTTTCATTGATAGTTAAAAAACCACTCCACTGGCCTGTACAATAGAGTTTTTTAGAAGAAGTAATTATATTTACGTGTATAATAAGTGATATAAGTTAGAAATTCTGCTTTTCCTGGGGATTTTTAATATTTATTGAAAAATTGTATATAGTCAACTTATAGTTACTTTGTGAAAAAACTTAAAAGGCAAATGTTTAAAATTAGTGGCATTTCTTGATCTGCAAAGACTGGTGCTTTGCTCTGTCTGTGTTTTTTTAAAATCTTTATAATAATTTTGGAAAAACCTCAACATCTGACTAATGAGGAGTAATGAGGAGCACAGATATAGATAAAGATCACAAAAAAATTGCTGAAGTGTTCCGTGTGTAGTTGACAAATAGGCAGGAAGCTTTGGTATATATTGTAATCAATAAACATTCTCATTTTTTTCTCTTAAAACAGCTTTTAAGAAACCCTGAGCATAGTTGGGTACTAGGTGATACAGGTGTGTAGGAGGACATACATGGTTGCAGCATCTTTGGAAGCTGTTAGTGAGTTAGTTACAGCTCATAGCTGTTAGTTACAGCTAATATAGAGTTCCTCCTGCACTTCAGGTAGTTGATAAAAAACTGTCTTTGCCCTTTGCTCAGGAATACAGTGAAGTTTGTACTTCTGCAGCATTTAAGGTCGTAGAGGTTTGTGTCACACACACTCAAATGTTTTGTGTATGATCGAGGACACATTTCACTGGTCATGAGAGCTGTAGGGCACATTAATACATGGGACTCCTTAGGTTAATACTGTTTCCTGAAAGAAAAACCCTTAATGTATGCTTAACTGGTTGTGAAATAATGCTGAACCTCTGCTGATTTTAAACTTGCTAGGAATAATCCTTGTTGACAAGTTTCTTCAGATGGCTGTGTTTTTGCCTTGACTGTAAGCCAGCATACATGCCTGTTCAGTTCACATCATTCTAAAAGCATGTCAGTATCTGAGAAATGCTGTTAAAGTACTTGCTCTTTCCATGTGCGAGGATAATGTGTAGATGAGTAAAAATTGATGCAATTATTCAATGCACCTTACAGAGAAACAGCAGAAATCTGTTCAGTGTAAACTTTGTTTTGGCACAGATGAAGTGAAGGTGTCCATTAATATGTGAAAATTAATGAAATTTAATTTTTTTTGTCTTTTTTATTTTTAAGGCCAAACTGTTTTCAGATAGTAGTTCAGCACTTTAGTGAAGAGCATTACATCTTCTACTTTGCAGGCGAAACTCCAGAACAAGCACAGGTGAGAGCTTTTATTTGCTAAGTATAAAAAAAAACCCTTTTAATCTTGTGTTGTTCCATTTCCTTCTGAAATAGGAAGCAAATGTATCACAGATATTTAGTGATTATATAGCAGGCATTAAAATGGACTTGTAGCAGATCTCTGAGGGGAAAGGTTGGTATTGAAAATCCAGCCCCTGTATTGCCTGTTCTTCAGGGTTTCAGTTTTGACAAATTCCAGTCAAGTCCCCTGCACAGAACTTCCACTATTTTTTATTTTCTGTTTCTGGAGAACATACACGTATTTTGATGTAGTACAATTCAGAACAAAAATTTACTTTCCAGGTCTTTTCCATGTTATAAAACACAGCATAGTAAGTGAGAGTTTACTTCAGAGTGAAATAAATAAAATGCTAATGCATGTGTGTGTGCCCAGTGAGCAAACTGCCTTATTTCCCATGGATATAAACTGGTAGTCATGCATACAGTCTTTGTCCCTGATGGTTCAGTGTAAGGTTTTCTGGGTTTATATGGTGTCTTTAGTTTACTAGCTTTCTTAACAAGTATGTTCACTGATTAAGAATTGTGGGACAAGCCTACTTCTGAGAAATTACTTTACCAGCAGGTTGTATCTAAAATAACACACTGTTCTTGTTTAAGTTTTAATCTCTGCAGGTTCACAGCTCTGATGTATTCTTTGCATCAGAAGTGAAGCTTTGCATTTGATGTTATTTGAATGGAATGAAAGCTTTTTAGAGCACTCATAAAAGACTGTATTCACCAGAGCATGAAGTCTGTGTAAATATAATATTTTTTTGTGTGCTGTATATAAAGGAAAGCACAGATTTTCTTGTTAAAATAATGCAAATTGTTAAATCTGCAGAGGTGACATAAGAGTGATAGATGTAGTGGTATTTGTCACAACTGTCAGTGTACTGTCTTTGGGAAGCAGTATACTGTATTGTTATTGAGAATATTTAAATTAAATTCCATGCTCCTTCTGTCATATCTGTAAGATCTTTTGATCTCTAAAAAGTAAAATAATTAAGAGTGTGTATAAGGTGTGTATCCTGGGTTTTTTCCTAAACATATGGTTTCATTTTCTTTTGGTTTTGAAACTGCTTAACTGCGTTTATACAGAACACAGTTGTTTCAGGTTTCTTTATATATGGTTTTGGCCCAGAACAGTTTACAAATATTTCTCTTCTGAGAAAGTTCAGCTTTCTTTACCTTCTGACATTACATAGAAGAATAGAAACTTGGTGGGGTATAGCTGAAAACTTTTCCTTGGAAGGATTTCAGAGCTGAAGCTTAACTCTCAAAGATGAGTATAGATGGAATACATATTCCTGCATTTGTAAAATGTGGAGGATGTTGTGATTGAGGCAGTGTTGTGGGGCTTTTAATGAAATTGTTAAATTGTACTTTGAGGTACTGACTGAAGAGAATACTGTTGTCAAAACCTAAATTTTGTGCTTTGCAAGAAGTGTACAGGATGTAATGGTTGGGAGACAGTAACTAGAGAAAAAGGCTATAATCATAATGATATAATAAATTATATATTATACACTTTTTAATATATCTTATATATTATAATATTAGGCTATATATCTTCCACCTTCCAAAGACAAACTAGAATGTTGGATATATGCTTGGTGTTTCTTTGTTAATTGTTCAATTTTTGTTTGAAGTATACAGTGTTATGACTGCCATATGGGGGTACTGGAGAGAATAATCAGACCAGTTTGGCTTGTTAATGCAATTTTCTCAGAAACAAATTTTGCTTAACTTTTTACAATTACAGGTTGCAGTCTCTTGTACTGCTGGAAAATTGGCAAAGAAATGCTTGATAACTGTAAAAGAGAAAATGGTTCAGATTTGCAAATTCTTTATGAGGTTTTGCTTAGTAAAGATAATAAATTTGCTTTAATATTTAGACTTTTGTACTGTAGAATTACAGAAAACTTAGGTTTTGCCAAGCTAAAGTGAAAATTCAAGTATTTTTTGCAGATACGTCTGTTCCAGTCCAAGAAACTGTATCTGACTTGGTTTCGTTAAATTCTTCTGCATTCTTCTCTCTTAGGACTGGATGAAAGCTCTGCAGGTGTTCTGCAGTTTAAGAAAAACCAGTCCAGGAGCATCAAATAAACGTCTGCGTCAGGTGAACCTGATATTGTGGGGTTGGAGGTGCACGTGGAGGAGTATATTGACTCCTTTGTGCAAAATGATATTCATAAATCTCAGAATTTTCCTTTCAACAGTAGCAAATCCTGAATAAAAGTCTAAAGAAGGCAGCAGCTTTTCAAATATGCCTCATGTAAATTCATATGACACGTAAACAAAAAATTTTATAAAAAATTATGTGACACATATATAAAATACTCATTATTTACATTTTATTTACATAAAAATACATGTTATCTAACTAATTATATAACAAATACGTGCTGAGCCAGGCTTTTGTCTTAATTTCTCTTGGCCTCTTGAAAGTGCCATATATGCCAGAATTTCTTCAGAGAGAGAGGGCAGTCAGTCTTAGATAGCTATGTCTGTAATGATTGGAGAGTAACAGGGAAACACTTTAAGAATTCCTAAAATGATTTAATCTTGCGAACACTGAGTGTAGTTATTTGTTACAGGCAGTAGAGAAGGGAATAAAATGGTGAATAATAACATGTTCACAACTGTTTGGTTGTGAACATTAAAGAACTTTGGATAATTCTGAATAAGTGAACTAATCAGGTGAATTTACAGATAAAGTGACAGGAGTAGTTGGGAGCTCCAGGGTACAAAAACAAAGTAAAAATGGAGGTTTTTTCTTCAAAAAGCAAAGACAGTGCTTATCTACATGAAAGAATACAGTGGTAATGTGTTGCACAAGAGAATTTTACATAATCTGTTAGGAAAGCACCAAACAATAAACCACTGTTTTTGGAATTGTTCATGGCTCTTAGTCAAGGTGCCAGTCTTGCATTTCAGTAAGGTTTTCTGTGCCTGAAAAAGTTGTAATTTGCAAATCCTAATGCCTCAAAAATTATTATAAAATAAAAACCCAAGACGCCTTAAAAACATGGGTCTGGATATTTGTTTTCAGTAATTATTTGAATTACTCTTTGTTCCTTGTGCTTCTTAAAATGTTCCAATACCTTTGGTCCTTGCTCTTCCAATAAAGGACTTTTATAATCAGTATTCAAATATTAACATTAAGCATCTGCATAGAGGATTAAAAATAATTCGTTCATGAGCTTTGTATTTTAGCAACAAAAAATAATTTTTTTTTTTTTTTTCAGGTCAGCAGTCTCATTTTGCATGTAGAAGAAGCTCATACACTCCCAGTAAAGCATTTTACAAATCCATATTGTAACATCTACCTGAACAGTGTCCAGGTAGCAAAAACACACATCAGGGAAGGACAGAACCCTGTGTGGTCTGAAGAATTTGTCTTTGAGTAAGTCTTAATTAGCTTGAATTAATGAATTTCACTTTTCATTTGTATTGGATTTAAGATTCTTAACACTTGTTTATTGTTTTACAATGTTTTAAAAAATACTGTACACATGTTTGTGCAGCAGCAGCCTTTCAGACAAATTCTGATGGGCAGAATTTTCTGTAGGCACCTATCTTTGCTCATGTAAGTGGCTGATAATGATTACTTGGGATTGAAATTAAATTAGGAAAAGCTTAAATGCCAGCCATGTATAGTATTAATTGAGGCTCTCTGTCTTTTCTCCTAGTGATCTTTCATCTGATATTAATAGATTTGAGATAAGCCTTAGTAACAAAACTAAGAAAAGCAAAGATCCAGATATATGTAAGTATTTTTTTGTAAAAGATGCTTATACATTATAGCAGTGGATACTTGGTGTGGTTATTGTTGCTTTTCTCAGGGATTGTCACAAGAGGTTTTTTAGGTTCACCATATTGCTTATATATGTTTTTGATGTCTGGGACTGGCTTTCCATTACTGTTTTTATAATGAGAACTTCCACTGATATTAGTCGTAAAATGCAATATACTCCAGTCCTATGTGTCTGACATAGCTCTGCTCCTATGGTAAGTGTTGCTAGATTATGATTGTGCTTATCAAAAAGTGAGAGCAAAGAGAAGTCTGCTCCATAAAATGTTAGGTTCCTTGGAGTCTGACTATATGGAATTTCTTTTCAGGTTTTTGGTTGCTTCCAGTGAAATAGGGAAAGGTGCAGTCCTTTATTAAAAAAATTATCTTAGCAGTCTCTGAAGAAAATTTCCCTTTTTTTCCTTTCATTTTACCTCATCTTCTTCCCTTATTAGCACACTTCGGCTTAACTCTGAAGTTGCCTTAATGTAACTTTGAATGTGAAAGGATCTGTATTTCTCCTCATTAGAGCCTGTTAGCCAGACAGGTGCTTCTTTAATGTGGTTTTCTGTTCCAGCAAATCAACAGCAGGGTGTAGAATCTGTGAGTTTCCTAGAAAAGAAAGGGTTTGAAGAATGTGAACTTGAGGCTGTTAGTTAGAAAAAACAATACTTGTTTTAAGGTCAGGTCTTTTCCCACACAATGCTTTTTGTTTTGTGGTGGGTTTTTTTTAACCTGTTCTTCAAGGTATCTTGTTTCCCAATATAGTTGTTCTGGAGCAGTGTCAGCCCTGTGCCTCCTCTTTGCTGCTTGGGCAGGATGGCTCTCACTACCCTCTTCAAATTGGTTCCATGATTTTTTTTCTCGCCATTTTGTTCTGAGCTGTCTGTTCCAAGGCAGTCAGAGTATATACAATCTAGTGCAATTGTTTTCAGTTGGCATATATTGTGTTACTGGCCTGTAACTTACGGCAGTGCTAATTTATTGGCTTTTGGTTTTCTAGGCTTTATTAAGATCTGTAGGGAAACCAAAGCCAAAGTAGGAGGTTTTTACAACTCATTTTGAATGGTCTTGCAGAACCTGATTCAATTTCAGATTTCTTTCTCCTCCTCTCACTAGAAAAGTTTCTGCATTGAATAAAAGGAGGAATAAAGATACTTTTTGTCCGATGGACTACAGGGCTGTAAGTGCAGTTGTGACCTTGGTCTTGAATTTATTTGGGCTGGAAAACTGATGACCTGTATACACCAAAGCCTTGGTTAGGAAAGAAACTTAAATCTTAATTTTAGAGTGGGATACTTCCGTAGTTTCTTTGCAAGTATTTTTGTAGTTTCCTCCTCTCTGTCCAGACTAAAGAGATGCTGTTAGTTTTGTGCATTTGGGTAATGGAAGGCTTCCTGTTCTAGGTCAGGGGCAGGATTGGCTGAATTTCTTTACTGCAGTTATCTGCACTCCTACACCATAAGCATAATCCAGTATAATTTTTCCATTTTGAGATAAAGATTACACTAAATCAACTTGAATGAACATACACCTCTGCTTACATTTCCAGCCCTATGAAGTATATGAAGTTCATTGGGGTAAAATGAGCTAAACCACATCTTCTCTGACATGTTGCACTGTGACACATATGTGACATATGTGTTGCACTGCCAGAATAAACCTGTAACTCTTCAAAAGCAAGATAGCTGGTTCCTTTCCTTAACCAACCATCTTTCCTTTTCAGCCACAGATGTTACCTCTGGAATGCTATGAAGTAGCAGTCCTGTAGAGCTGATGCTATTCATGTTGCCAGTTATTAGTTGAGTTAACTCACCTTTTCTGCTTGCTTTTCCTTCCGTAGTCCAAAATTTAATTGCTGAACTCACTGCTTCATAACATGGAAAACTTAAATACCAAAATGATACATGAATGAAGGCTACCTTTTCAGTATTTTAAAATATTTTCTGAGTTTTCAGGTCTTTACATGTTGCATCAATTCTGTTCACTTTTATCTTTTTATTTCTCTAACTGTAAATTGCATATGAACATACTCAAATAAATATGTAATATGGCTTGAAAAATCCAAAGTCCTAGAATTTGTTAGTAGACTTCTGTCTGCTACTATTGGCAGTTGAGTTAATAGGTCTCGAAGGACAACATCACAAAATGTTGAACTGGAGTGGAGATTCTGGATTCTGGTTTGGTTTTGCACTATGGTGATTAATTTCAAATTAATTCATGTTGAGTAGAAGTTTTCTACTGAAAGCAGCCTACGAATTCCATGTAATGTTATAAACAGGAAAAAAGTCCTACTACTTTCAAGTAATTTAATATAAATTATGATAACTATTCTGCAGTCCTTGTACAGATATTTGGTATGGTTTTTTAAAAAAATCAAAGTCAAGTCATAACAATTTATATTATAGCTTTGAAGTGCTGCTATAACCACAAGAGGAAACTATATCATCACTTTATTCAAGGTCCTATATTTCATTCACCATTCCTCTCACTGGTACACGTGCCTTACATGTGCAAGCAAAAAAAGAAGAAAAGCACATTGCTTAGTTGTGGATGCTGAGCTTTTATGCCAGGGACAAGTATGCTAGGAAAGTCAATTTATTATGTAGTTTAATGACATTCCAACCATGCTGGTGATAAGTAGCAGGTGTTGATGGATTGTTTTTCATGCTATTTGACTGATGTAAATGAATTCACTTTTACCAATTCATCAACTCCAAAGAATATGAAGCAGGATTGTCCAGAATGAGGCATTATAAATATGATCTTTTTCTGTTCCAGTATCAAATTATATCATGCTATGTATTGCAGTGCTGGGGCAATGAGAAATTTGGAACTGTTGACAATTTCTGCAAGGCAGACTGGTGTATTTGCTTTGCAGAAATGTAAAAAACATACAAGCTCTTGGGTTTATGGGCTTTTTTCCTTCTCATGTGAGGAAAGTAAAAGCAAATACCTTGGTTGTGGAAAGAGAGGATGTTTGAGAGGTGCAGACTGATAGGTTAAATGTAAAACTAATTGTGAACTGCTTTAGGAGCATGGTGGGTGTTTTCACAGACACAGTGTTGCCTCTGAAAGTGCCTGGGCCTTTCTCTGTGGGGAAAAAAACCCTCTACTCAGGAGCATGTTCCTGCTCTGAACAAGCCTGTGTTCCCTCCCAGCTGCTGTAGCTGGCTACCCAGCTGCTGCACCAGACTTCAGCTGCAGTCCAGGTCATTGCTTTGCAATTTCAGTGTACCATCATCACCGGTTAATTATTTGGCTGTTTTTGAGCTGACTGCCATTATCTAGTCAGCAAGTGCTTGGGAACACTTTTTAACCTAATACACATAAACTGTATATATAATTTATTACATAAACAGTATACTTACTTAGACTGGAGTTATAAAAGTGATGTGTATGTCAGTGTTTGGGGGTTCCATAGGAACACTGGAATAATAAATAGGAGCAGACCCTTATGGTGGTGTCAGCCCAAGGCTGGAAAGGGAGTAGCAGGGTAGCACGGTTTTACCTACTTGGGTGTTACAAGGAAAGCCTTTTCAGTATTTATGTGACATTTTTTAATTTATATGTATACATTCTTTACAGATTGCCATGTATTTCTTCTTCAGTTTACAGGACATTGCTAAGCCATTGTTTACTCTTGCTAGTATTTTTTTTTTCTGAAATAAGATGATGTGATGAAAATAAAACTATTTTTATATTTAATAGTAGTACTGCTTTGGTGGAAGTAACATACCTGAACAATGCTTTTTTTTCCTTAAGTGTTCATGCGTTGCCAATTAAGCCGATTACAAAAAGGACATGCGACAGATGAGTGGTTCCAACTCAGTTCCCATGTACCATTAAAGGGTATTGAGCCAGGATCTTTGCGTGTTCGAGCACGATATTCCATGGAAAAGATCATGCCAGAAGAGGAGTACAGTGAGTTTAAAGAGGTATGAACTTAAGTTTAACCATCCATGGTTTATCTGTCAAAACTATTTTTTTTCATTGGTTGAGAGGGATCTCAGTAACACTGGTTGATGTAATCAAATAATAAGTGACAGCTATAGATATATAACATATTTTTCCAAAGCTGTTACATGTAAGGAGATGTTTCTGAATATTTTTAAATTGTTTTACTTTCAGCTCATACTCCAGAAAGAACTTCATGTAGTCTATGCCTTATCACATGTTTGTGGACAGGATAGAACACTGTTGGCTGGCATTTTACTGAAGATTTTTCTTCATGAAAAGCTTGAGTCCTTGTTGTTACGAACACTAAATGACAGGGAAATAAGCATGGAAGGTACTGCACTAAATCACACCAATTCTGGGCAGGTGGGGAGGAAAGGGTTCTGGTGCTGTTTTCTTTTCTCTTCCTTTTTAGTTGCAGCTTATGTCAAAGCGTAATCATGTTCTTCCTCTCTTTTTGAGGTCTCCTTTCTCAGTCTTTCTCTTTCCAATTTCTTTTTTCAGATGAAGCTACTACCTTGTTCCGTGCCACTACTTTAGCAAGCACCCTTATGGAGCAGTATATGAAAGCCACAGCAACAAGTTTTGTCCATCATGCGCTGAAAGACTCCATATTAAAGATCATGGAGAGCAAGCAGTCCTGTGAGGTGATACCTTAAACTGTGTTTTTAAACATTTTGGTTTGTTGACACAGTAATACATTGATTGTTATATGTTTTGTTTGCATTAAATATTAGTTGTAGAGATATTAAATATCTCTTAGAACTAGACTTTGTTTACATCAGAAATACAGGAAATTAATTCATTAGATAGTTTTTTTGGGTTTTTTTCCCCCTGGATTTTGGCTTCAAACATTATTCATAGTAGAACTTACTAAGTTTTTTTAATCCAACTTTCTTTTAATTATTTAGCAGGCATTCTGTAGCTGTTATTAAATGTAGTAATCTAGGCAAATCTTGTTAAACCCAAGATATTGTAGAAGTCAAGGTCTGAACTTCAGTTTTAATTGTAAAATTGCTGATATGAAATGGTTGTTACTGATCCTGAAACTCTTTTTAAAATGACTGTACTAACTCTGTTTCACTTGAACTTCATTGTGGAAAAGATGGGAGTCATCAGAAATTTGGATTAAGAGAGACAGAAAAGTCATGCAGATGAAAAGTGGTGAATATCCAAGCTGATAAAAGCCAGAGATGTATGTTAGAACTTAAAACTGTTGCTTTACATTTCCTGACAAGCCACTGAAACATGCTTGAGTTCTGTAAGAGACTTGTACAGCAGCAGAATATTTAATATGCTTTGAAATAGTATTCAGTGTGTAATCAGAAACTATATATATATATGTAGTTCTAGATAGAAGAAGAAACCTAATCTTTTTCTGTTTTAGTTAAATCCCTCGAAGTTAGAAAAAAATGAAGATATAAACACTAATTTGGCACATCTACTCAGTATACTTTCAGAATTGGTGGAGAAGATATTCATGGCTGCAGAGATACTACCCCCGTAAGTTTGCACTTTTCTGTTCAAATTTATATTTGAAAATTCCCATTTCCATGAGTTACATTGCCCCTTAAAGTAATGCTCTTACTGATTTATATTAGTGTTGCCATGTAGACACAGAGGAAAATAGGGGGACAATAGCACTTCTGGGAATTAACAGTGTTTAACAAAAGCCTCTGGTTGGCACATTTGATTTTCTTTTAAAAGAGAAGCTACTAGACTCAAGATATCAGAGACAAAAACATCAATAAAATATTTAATCTCATATTTTTACAAAAAGGTAGAAGACAGTGGCAGTTAGCAGACAGTGACACGTATTTGTCAGTCTTTCCCCTCTGAGAAAGAGATGGAAACAGCATATTAAAAATACAGGTATGCTATGCCTGTTTTTGTCTGCTAGGGAAATGCATTAGGATTAGGGAGGCTGTTTTTTCCCCACTTCGTTTAATTGATAAAGTAACTTGTTTTCATACCTCAGATTTGAATCGTCTTATAAAAAGTGGATAGTACAGAGTTTCCTTTCATAGTCTCATGAGCTTTTAAAGTATATGAAACCTTCAATTTTGAGTCATTGGAGTAGCGTGGAATTTTCTTTTGTGTTGTTGCTGACAAGGTTCGCATTGAAAACTGCAGTCCTTTTAAGCATACAATGCAGTGAAAAACATTTCCTGAAATACACCACAAATGTCCTTTCTTTTTTAATGGGAGAGTACTATTACTATGGTGCTTAACTTTTTAATTTTTTTCCCTATGCATCATGTATGGAAAGAATAATTTTTGTTTATTTAAGAGAGAAACTAAAACAAAAATCATCCGTCATGGTCTTTTTCAAAAAGGGAGTACTACTCAAGGAAACAGTTACAAAACATTTAATGTACATCTGAATGATCACAGAATTGCACAGAATGAGTTTTCCTTGTCATAAATTTACTTCTTAAAACAAGTTTTAAAATACTATTTTAATAAATTTGTTAACTTTAACTAAGAGTTAATTTATAATTTAAAGACTTGTCTAAGTTATTAATATAGAGTTGATAATAGTTCTGCATCGAGTAGGAAATTGGTCTAGGTCCTTTCTGGCCAGCTTTTTTGATTCTGTATGTTTAATGGAACGAGTAATTAGCTGCTATTTCTGCAGGACATTGAGGTATATTTATGGGTGCCTACAGAAGTCTGTTCAAAACAAATGGCCAGCTAATACTACGATGAGAACAAGAGTTGTTAGGTAAGTTACTGATCAACCTTATTCTGGAAATATTTCTTCCAAGCCTTGTTGAAGGCACTCTTCAGTGTGCTTATCTACATTTCTTTCAGTGAGTAAACTATGAACTTACATAGGTTACTGCAGTGTTTAAGATATTTATGATGATGAAGCACACAATGTCCCAATTAAAGATTGAGCTTGCTGGATTCTTGGTCTTGTTCTTAGAACCTTGCCAGAATAAAATGATGTACTGTAGAGGTCAGTATAGCTCTACTTAATGGTTTTAACTTCAAATTTACAGTACTACAGCCCACTCACCTTGAAATATTCTGGAGCGCCTCTGAAAATGCTGCTGGAGGTTACAGAACCTGACTCTTCTGAACTCACACCAGTCACCAGAACTCCAATATACATTATTAAACCAGTGCAGTAAAAATGTTCTAACACTGTTTATTGCCAGGGCAGGTCAAACAAAAACCTTTGACAAAGCTGTGGTCTTCATGTTTTTTCTAAATATGGCAGGGATTGTAAGGGTATCAGAACCACAGCTTTCCTTACTGCGGTGTCAGGCATTTGTATAGTTAGCAAAGGTTTATATCCCATGGAGGGGTCTTTCACAGCATTTGTCTTTGGCTTGTATTTATCATATTTACACCAGAAGCTGTATGTGTTTCATACTGTGAAGCGTTATTGCCCTCAAATGGAGACTGCTCGTGCTCTGAGAGCTCCTTTTGCTCTGAGGGGTTAAGCTGCTGTAAAGGTCAGTAGTGCAGTCTCTATCTCTAGCTGTTCCTCCCCAGCTCCAAAGAGGACCACGTGGCTTTCCTTAGTGCACAGAAGGCTCACTTTCAGAGTTTTCCCAGTGGTCTCTGCTGGATGCTAAAAACCCTTTATCACTTGCTTATGTGGTGTTCCATTTTCAGTTTCCACAAGTGGACACTGGAGATTTCTCTCTGGAGTGCAGTTTCACAGCCTTCAGTAATGTTTGTTACCTTTCATTGCACTGGTTTTGGTTTAAGAATGATTGAATATTCAGAGCCAGATGGACATTTTTTTTATATCTAGATATGTTCTCTACCTTATCAGTCAGAATGTGCTACCGTCTTTCTGGTTTAAAACTCCTATATAGATATTTGCTCATTCCTAATATAGGCAGGCTGACAAAGGTAAGGAACATCGGATTTTCCCTGTCAGCAGGGTCTCTGCTAGATGTGTACCTTGTTGGCCATCAAATTTGGACACTTGTAGAAGAGTGATTGGTGTATGTGCCATGATTTCAAAATTAATTGCTGACTCATAGCTTTGAGCTCACCACAGAAAGTATTTTGGCTTAACCTCTGGCCAAGAACTGTTTTCTTATCTCTCATAACTTGTGTTTCTTAGAGATAATATCCATCTATAACAGAACATACTAGGTGTCTTAGACTTACAGAACGTGCATCAACCTCACTACTGTTTGTCACTTTAAAGAAACGTGGACAAGTCCCTAACTGTGTACTTTACAACAGGCAAGGTTCCCTTCCTCCTGTCATTAGGAGTCTAATAACAGGAGTCTAGCCATACCAGGCTCTGGCATTGTTACAGTGAAATCCAGCCTGCTGGTGGTGTCCTGAGGACAAAATTAAGATTGATTTAATTGGTCTGTATGTCACTTCATTGTACAGCAGTTAGGTAGAGTTGAAGTTAACCTGAGTGATGATTTTTACCTCTGGTATTAACAGGAAGAGAGATTTTTCTCATGCTGTGGAAGCCTATTCTGGGTCCCACTTAAATGAATTCTAGTTCTACAGCAGAACAGAGCACTCTTTTTTCCAGCTTTTAAAATGGCAGCAATTCTTTCATGGTGGAAAGTAGCAGATTCTTTGTTTTGCTACTGAAGTGTAGTATTGTCAGGATACTGGATCAGCTGAAGCTGATCTACAGGTGTATTCTGCCAAGAGAGATCTCTTTGCCCATGCCCTCCTGCACTCCAGCTTACAATGGCTTGGGAAAGTAGGTGGCTGTGAGATACAGCAGTATCAGACAGATTGCAGTAGCAGACAGTGGAGAATTTTTGGGAGGTCAGAGACCAAGGGCGACTCCTTTTTGAGGCAAGCTTGGTCTGGGATTGGCTTCATTATTACTTGGCAAATAACTTCTTCCTACATGACTTCAAGAGTTCATCTTTATTGGGAAAACAATGTGCCTCTTCTTTCATATTTCACTGCAGTTCATAGAATCATAATATGATGATCTTAGTTTGTATTTTTACGGAGCACAGGCTAGTTTCTTGGTGTTTGTCCAGCAGGATCCCACATTAACTTAATTCCTGAAAGACTACATAATTTTACATTAATTTTCTAATGGTTTTGAACAAAATACA
Source organism: Certhia americana (assembly GCA_018697195.1). NCBI lineage: Eukaryota > Metazoa > Chordata > Aves > Passeriformes > Certhiidae > Certhia > Certhia americana. Next base: position 54,442,644 of record CM031878.1, read on the forward strand.
ATTTTATTTCATTTCAGTGGCTTTGTTTTTCTTCGACTGATTTGTCCTGCTATCCTGAACCCAAGGATGTTTAATATCATCTCAGGTGACTATGTGCTTCAGATCAAATCTATGCGTAATGCATCAGGAGACATGAAATCACCTTAGTACCTAATGTAGCAAAATAGGAAGTTTTTTTGAATGCTGTGTTTCAAGTCAAGTTATCCACATCATTTGGCCACTTGTTCTTAGGGTATATGCTTTTCACTCTCAAATATCCACCTGATTGTGGATATCTCCAATGCAATTTTAAAGTAAAAAAAAATTGTGATATTTAATAATAAAACTTCTTAGTCAAGTCTAGCATTGTTTAATGTATTTTAGCAGTGGAAAAAATCTAATTATTGGAACTTCAGATGTCACTTTCAGTACAGTGTAATGTCAGAGTTAATTGCTGAAATGTAATTGTACTCTGAAATGTACAGGATTTACAAAATTGGTATGTGTCTACAGAGCTTGGAATACATTTGTGTGCCCAGAAAATTATTCTTGAACAATTTGTTGAATGTCCTGCTTAGATGACTTCCAGCCATTAGAATGGTGTTTTGACTCATTAAATACAGTTGATCTTAGATGTAGAAACTTAAAGATCAGAGAGGGATGGCCTTCAGAAAGGGTGAAAATAGGCAATATAGGAAAAAATAAAATAATTGGTTCAGAAAAGCTTTTTTCTTTATTCAAAGACAGTTTTTAAGACAATGTGGCATGTTTTCTACCCTCAGTCTTTAAACCACTAAATGATAAGGACTGTGTCCTTATCAAAGGTATGTCCTTATCCAACAAAGTTCCTTTCTCTCACACAGTAATCATTTCTGTACATGCTTTGGAGAAATATTTGAGAAATGTGGCCTGCAACAAGTGATTTATCATTTCTTTGGCATTTTATTGCCCTTGGGTAGCTTGCAAATTAGATACCTCTTAACTTGGGTTGCACTGCAGATGTAAAGAACTACTTTAAAAAATTTGAGTAATGCCTTTTGAGCTTGTCCATTACAATCCTGCTGAGTTATCTCCAGCTAGTATTCTCCACTACTGTTAAGGGAAATGTACAGACCGTATAACCCTACAACCCTGTCAGGCGATTTACCTTAACTGGAGAGAAAAATAATTTTGCAGGATACTGCTGGATAACTTCACTTGTTGGAAAAGGAAATTCTAACTAACCATTAAGTGGTTAATGTAAAGTGTTTATAGTCATAGTGATTACAGACTAGAATTTCATGGAAATACAGGCCATGATTGCATGTAACATTCACTCTCTTTTCCTGCTGCCAGTAACTTAAAAGTATAACTTGTCAATGCCCACTTTCAAGGGAAATGAAGAAATAGGGGAAATAAGGAAAATGTAAACTTCCTTTTTTTTTTTTAATTCCTAAAGTAAATGTTTTAACAAGTAATCTTCCTTTCAACGAAACTCCTCAAGTTTTGAGCAAATGTTTATCATTTCACCTGACTCTCAATAACGTTAATTTTGCCTTCTTTTTCTGTGCTGCTGTTATAGAAAATGAGATGATTAGATTAATTGGCTTTTGGATATTACAAAAACAATATATTTTACTTTCACATGCAGTTGTTTTATATTAAAAAAGAATCTATTAAAATATGAATGGGAAAATAATTTATTTTCATGTGACTGCTGTTAATTTTAAATGTAGTGGCCAGTGACTCTTACTTTGCATTCCTGCCAGATTCTCCTTCCCCCACTGCTGCAAGAACACTGACGCTGGTCGCCAAGTCTGTGCAGAATTTAGCAAATTTGGTTGAATTTGGAGCTAAGGTGAATATAATTTTATATAGAGAGAACAACCTAGAACTGTGTTTTCAGTATGCTTTTCACATGTTCCTCTTCAATGCCTGCAAAAAATTGTTGCTATTTTCTCATGCAGAACATGATCTTCTCTTTCTCCACTTTTACCCTGCATCTATCACTTGTTAGACTGGTGTTTTCTGTGGTAGAGCACTTCAAAGCTCTCCTGTTTATACTGTCATACTGCTAGGCATAATGAAAGCTATAAATCAGGTGTACTTAGTAAGACCAAGCTTTCAATAAAGTTTCTATTAAAACACTAAGAGGTTGCCAGCAGTGACTGGTGTCAATTTCCAGAGTCATTGCTAAAAATAAATCTGTTGACTTAAGCATAAGTAACATGACTTCAGGCTGGCAGAGAAAGTTGTTTCTGACACACAGAACTTGGAATGTGTTAATGACAAAACAGGAAAGGCACTTGTTCCTGATGATACCTCTGAACACAGAGCATCTGTTCGCTGCAAACGTTATTTAGAGACACTAACCTTGATGCAAATTTGTGTCTGTATGCATGTGTAAGAAAAATTCTGAATCACAAGTTCTCAATCTTCTGAATACATGAAAATCCCAAATTCTGTAGTATTTTTGACTGGCTGCACACCAGACATTAGAAATACACTTGAAAAAAAAAAAAAAAGATAATATTACTACAATTTACATACTTGTTTTGCAGTGTCATTTGCCTGACTGCACTGTGTTTGCCTCAGATTGACAATTATCTTGGCATGTGTTCGTTAATGAATACTTTTAAAAATTCCTAGGAGCCATATATGGAAGGGGTAAATCCATTCATCAAGAGCAACAAACATCGCATGATTATGTTCCTGGATGAACTTGGGGTAAGTGGTTAAAAAAATATTTGCTGAAGTTACCTAACAGAATTGTAAATTAAAATTTTTTACACCTCTTAACTTGCTCAGCAGTGCATCAGTTCCCACATAATTTTGAATGTTTTTATATGAGTACATTTTTTAATACTTATATAAAAATTGCTGGTCTGTCATATGGAATTAAAACCATCAAGTACCTTCTTCAGACTTTTATTAATTTAGTGCCTCTGTAAATGTGAGAAGCTGAAATATTCTGTAGCTATGAGATTGGAAATATTGGGCAAAAATACAAACCTTTCACAAACATGCTTTTAAACCAGAAGTTTTTATATATAACTTGTCATATGGCTTTAACCAGAAATTAATTTTTCTTTAAAAAATATTAGACTGAATTTCAGTTAGCACTGGCAAAAGCTTTACTTGCATGCATTCTACAGCTGAAACTGCTGTCACTGTGTCCTTTTAAAGTGCGACTTTTTTGTGTGTGTGATAGCTGTAACAGGAGTTAGGTCATTATGTTTTATATGTATGTATTTTAAATGCAATAATTTATTTTAAAAAGTGAGATGAAAAAAATGTGCTAAGCATCCTGAACTAATCCTTTAGAAGTGACCTAGAAGACATCTCAGAATAATTAACAAGTGTGGTATTTGGGTAGGTTCCAGATGTCATCCTTTTCTGATTAAATTGCAACTTGTGCATATTATATCAATCTTCTTTAAATGACAGATTTTACATGAGGTTTTACTCTGATAACTGTTGGGTTTGAAAATACCCGCTAGATTGTTCTGCTGTTTTCATTACAACATTATTGGCATATCATCAGTTTCAATGAGTTACTTGATAGATAACAGCAGATTTTGCTGAATTTTGTTGCTCTTTTCTAATTTAGATTAGAAAAAGCTCCTAATGGATGGATTCCCCTTTCATTTAGTGTTTGAAACTTGTAGGTTTCTGGTCTGCTCAAAGGTACAGTAATACCAGATCTTCTAGCAAGAATCCTCCTAGCACTACAAATTACAGTATACTCACGAAACACATGCCTGTGAACAGGAGAACATTAACAGATAATTTGTAATAGAAAGAAGGACTGGAGGTTTAGCTGGAAAGACCAAAACTGGTGTTGGCGCCCTAAACCTGCTGTTTTGCTCTTTGTTGAAGAATGTTCCTGAGCTCCCAGACACTGCAGAGCGCTCTCGAACTGACCTCTCCCGTGACTTGGCGGCCTTGCATGAGATCTGTGTGGCACACTCGGATGAGCTCCGGACTCTCAGCAACGAGCGGGGGGTGATGCAGGTGAGGTACAAACCATCACAGGGCATGGTGCTGTGTCCTGAGTTACTCCTCAGTACTGGGATTCATTTGTGGTATTTCTGTAGGAATTGTATTTCACCACCTGTGAAGGAAGTACTTAATCCATAGTTTTGTTCCCTCATGCAACAAAAGCTGCTAGGCTTGGGTGGGGCTTTTTAGGCTTCTAGAGAAAGCCTCAAATCCACACTACTGTCCTAAGACTTTCTAGGTGTTATTTCAGTTCTGGATTTTTTTTTCAGTTGAGAACCAAATTCACTTTCTTTAGCTTTCTATTAATACCTCATTTCTGCTTCCTAGTTTGCCAGTACACTTGTATGCCTTGCAAACTGCTAGCAAACTGTAACAGTGTGTTAGCTGTACACTTCCTCCGCCTTCCTATTAACTATAAAGAAGCAAGAAGATCCATGGGAGGAGAGGCAAAGTCCCTAACATCATTTTATGACTACCTTTGGCTAGGGAATCAGGTATTTTCTCTTCTTGGTAATATATTTAAACTGCTGAGTGACAGGTCTGATAGGCTGATACTGAAAACGCTGCTCAGGGGGGCCTTTTCTGTCTCCAGTAGCTAACGTGTAGTTTTATTGACTCACTCTCTTTTACAGCACGTTCTTAAGAAGCTTTTGGCCATTACTGAACTGCTACAACAAAAACAAAATCAGTATTCGGTGTCTAACAACATCAGGTAGCAGCCCTCTACCTGAATTCTGCATGGACCTAGCATGCCCAACACGGCAAATCTCACCAGTATCACTTTCTTCTTGCTCTTGCCAAAAATAGCACACCCTGTCACATTCCCAGTGATGTGTGAACTATGCAAAAAGAAAACAAAGATCCTGTTGGTGAATGATTGTACCAGCAACTTTTTTTAAGCTATCTGTGCAGGACATTTGCACTTTTTTTTTTTCCACTTGGAAACAATGAAATTTCACAACCTCTGAGCCTTGGTGTACAGTTCACCTTCTGCAGAGAAAATGCTGTGACTGTGTCTAGGACTTTGAAATTTTCAGCACCTCTGATTGCCAAAGTTTTTGCTGTCTGATTGGAAAAGAAATATGAACTGACACGAGAAGAAAGGCGTTGTTCTGACAACCACCTATAACTGGATAACATTTCTTACTGTAATTTCTGACTGGTTACAATAATTATGACTTTTGACTGTTTCAACCACTTTTAACTTGTATTTGCAGTTTCCAGAATTTGATGTTATGGTAGGAACAACCTTTACTGTACACTTTTTATACCATGCTGTTTCTCTTGCTGGAATGATGTTGGAAGAGAATATGCAGAATGGGTCTTGTCAGCTTTATTTTTTTGATGTGCCACTGATTCAGTCTGAATAGTTCTTCCATCAAGAACTGTATATCCAGATAAATCACAATGCTTTTGTAAAATGTTTACAACAGTAAATAATTTGAATTCAGTAAATTTATTGATCATTATATCAGACATGCATGCATTCATTAAACAATTTTATAAAATAGGTATTGTTTGGTCTTTTTTGTACTGTAAGTCTAGCATAAATATTATTTTTATAAGAGAAAAAAGTTTTTAAAATAAATCAAGCTGCGTATCTCAAACTCTATGTAAACTGGCTAACTCTGGCTGCTGTGGAAATCTTTTTGAAATGTATGCGCTGGTGGTGTACTTCACAGTGTTCACACTGTGTCACTTCTTGAGCATGAGTCCTCAGACAGCATTAGGTTGGCCCTGTGCCTTAATTTGTACATCACTGGATGAGAAAGTAGATACAAAAACACCTTGGGTAGGTTAAAATTTAATAAAAATGAATTCTTCCCTGTGAGTGGGGTGACACACTGGCACACTGCCACAGAAGCCAGGGATGCCCCAAAATCAGGAGGAGTTCAAGGTCAGGCTGGATGGGGATTGGAGCAACCTTTTCTAGTGGAAGGTACCCCTGCCCATCACACTGCCATAAACTGATAAAAAAATAGGAAAGTAAAATGTACTGTTGATTTAGAAGGTATTTCACCATCACAGTGTGTCACATTCTAGGCAGCAATATAATAATATAACAGGGAATAAAAGGATTCACTGACAAGACTAATGAGCTAACTACTTAAATAATTTTATCATACAAACATCACATAAAATCAGAGACTTTGCTTTTGCATCTTTGCTGCAGTATTATAGTGGCTCTTGCTGTGTTGCCCTGGTCTCCAGCTGGAACAGCTTCTTGAAGGTGAGAGCTCCCAAATGTCACATGTGTGGGGCACTGGGCAGACATGTGGTGCTCTTCCATAGTGACAATACACCTGTTTGCAAGACCTTGTTACTAGAGAAGTCTTTGCTTAGATGGTCCCATAACCCTGTCATGAAACTGCATCTCAGAGGAGTAAGTAATTAACCTTTCATTCTGTCCTACTTAGATCTTTAACAGAGTGTATAATACTTGCTTTGGTATAGGCAATATTACATGGTAAAAATACAAACTGGAAGACAGAGCTGCCTGCCTAATTTACTAGTTACAAACAAAGTGCAGGAAAGAGAACGGACAGCCAAAGTGGCATGTCAGTGTGTGTATGGTAGAACTCTTAACAGGGTATATAAAAAGGAAATAAATCAGCTGGTGCTCTTTACACTGCAGCCACATCAAACTTTCTGAACCAAAAACAAGGGCCAGATTTCTTCAAGAGAATCTTGATAGTGTTGGACCTATAATGGATGAGGAGTTAATGGAACCACAACTTACTCTTTTAGTAAAGTAAAAGGCTTTACTGCCAAGAAAAGAACAGCACAAAGACCTTATGATACATAATAAGGAAACTGTGGCAGAGAGTCACACCTGCTACCAGAAAGTGGTACCTGCAGTGGTAGGAGTCCATCTTCAAAGTAATGCTGAATCCACAAGATCATCATCAGTCCACTCTTCCTAATGGAAGGAGAAACAACACCTTGAGTGACATCTGGGTGTGGTGGTATGTGGTGTGCTTATGGTCTGGATTTAAGAACTTAAAGAAAGATTCCATGAACAGAAGACTAAAAAAATATTTTAACTTTGGGCAAGTCAGGCCTTTAACCTTAAAGCTAGTTATTCATACCTATGATTGCAGTCATTGACACAAGAGTCATGTTAACAGCCCCTTTTCAGCATCTGAGATAAAGAAACATGAGCTTTATGTTGGATAACTGTAGAGATTTCCAGAATAGGTCATACTGTACCTTCTACTAACATTGTGTATTTTTCATGGCTTTGTCACCTTGGCAGCTGAGTCACCTGTGCTCAACCATTACCTTGTATATTTTTTCTATCATTTCAAACTGATGAACTTGCCATACCACTTGGCTTTCCTACTGATACCAGCCTTCAGCTGCAAATAGTTAAATCCAAAAACATCTCATCTGTGCACTTGTAGACTACAGTCTAACATTCGCTAACTACAGGATTAATTAAGCCACTAATAAGATCTGAGTAGTTTGCACAGTCTGTAAATTTTCAAAAAGTAAAGCACACTTTCTCCTTTATGTCCTGGTCAGCTTAGATCTGCCCTTTCATGTGATAATTACTCAGAAATGAAATTACGTAAGTAGAAACCCAGTTCAGATACATAACTAATGAATGATCCTGAGTTTCAGACCTTTGGAACAGTACAAGGATCTATCATGAAGTGCTTTAGAATATGTGAACATCCCATCAGGTTATTCCTTTGGAAAATAATTACAGATATGAATTAAAAAGAATCTCTGAAATCAAGACTGCCTCAAACATAGAAGAGTAACTTATAAAAATTAAACTGGGGCAGGGAACGAGTGAGACCTCCAAAACTCACACAGAGCTGTTTTCTAAATCATTCTGTCATAAAATGAAAAGCTTTCCAAGTGCCTGTTTTACGGAGTTGCCAGTTTCTTTTGAAAACCAGCATTTGGAATAAAAACTAATCAGGTTTTTGCAGCAATAAAATGATGCAGTAAGTACAAGGTCCAACAATTTGTTAGAACATACCTTCAATGCCGATTTCATTATATTCTTGTTTAAATAATTTTTAGGATTCTAATTTGACACTATAGCATCAATCTACTATGACAATCTCTAATAGCAAAAGACACAAATCTCTTCTTTTATCTTCAGATTTTGATAGGTGACCCTCTTCAGATGCTAGCATGTTTTTCTAAATGCCACACTTGTTGTGTCTTAGACTATCAATATCCAGTGTCTTTAGTATCAAGAGAAGTCCAGTTAAAAAGGGTTCTTCACCTCTGGCAGCATGGACTCCCCAATTTCCTATCCATGTTATAAAACCCCTGGAAGGTGTTAATCTCAGATGTGAGGGACAACCTTAATACTATTTTCATTTGTTGAGTCACCCTCGTCAGTTTATCTCCACCTTACTTATACCTGGTCTTATAAAGTACTAGTTACCCATCTGTAATTCATGGACCCTTGCTGACAAGTTGTCTGACATAAATTTAGTCCAACACTACACTGCTTTGATCAAGTAATCAAATAAATAAAGATTTTCACAAGGAACAGCAGAAGTATGGACTGCATGTTCATTCCCCTCTCCACATAAGACAGCGGTGTTCAAGGACACTTCCAAGCACAGGCAAGTATGAAATCATTTAAAGCGGAAAAAAAAAGAAAAAAGGTTCAGTCTGAGCAACAAATAAAATCATATAACAGATGAGTAAATTTATCTCAGTAGCTGTGTCACTTTTGTTTTGGCAATAACAGTGAGAAAAAGCAGGAAAACCTTGCACAATAGGTTTACTGACCTCATCCATTTTACATTTCTTTGTGACATATTCATCATCTTCATAACCTTTCCTCTTCTTCCTAAGCCAGAAGAAAAGTGAAATGCTTAGGTATTTTTATAAGTTAAGTCTCTCTTTATTTGACCCCAGGATTACATTAGGGACATACCTGTTCCACAAAAAAACTACCAAAGCCTCAGCGTGCAGCTTGCTCAGGGTGCATATGGAGGTGAAATGGGGAGAAAAGAAAAATCAGGAAGTCCTTCACCATCCACACAGTTCTTACGAAAACATTAAGCCTTTACAAATTGTTTACAAACTTAACAGTTCTTTATAATCACCTGAATTTGAAGTTCTCATTTCTCATTACATACAACATCAAGTGGCCACACCTTGGAAGCCACCCAGCATTCCAGTTTTTGTGTTACAAAATAATAGACCTGCTGTCCAAATCAGCAAAAAAAGACTTATGTATTCCTGAAAGCACTACTTTGAGTCTGCGATCTCAGCTTCCAGCAAGCAGGCAAACATTTTGTGAATATTTAAGGGCTTTCAATTTCCTATGTTAAGGGCTTACAATGTTCCTATGCCAGTAAAAAAAGGCTGAAGTTTAACACATCTAAGATACACTTACGGATTTGTATTAAATGAAAGATCCAAGCTGTGACACTTCTCTAACTTCTGTTTTAGAGCAGCAACCTCTTCAGGCCTTGGCAGTTCGTATTTTTTAATAAGGTTTTTCATGCCTAAAATGACAACCACACAGCTGTAAGCACAGATAATTTCTGCTCTGCCTCGTGTTGGGTCTGCATGGCAAAATGTTGGTAGTGGGGAGACCTCCAGGGGTGGTTTCTGTGAGAAGCTGCTAGAGCTCTCTCCCTGCACAACAGAGGCAATGCCAGACGGCTCCAAGATGTATCCAGTGCTGGCCAAGGCCATGCCTATTAAGTGACAGTGGATGTGCATCTGCCTTAACAGGTTTAAAGGAAAAACTACCTGTGCAATACTAATGGAAAAAGGAATGAGAATACATGAGAACACCTATACCCTACATCTACCAGTGTCAGTGAGGAAGGCAAGGAAGGAAGGAGGTGCTAGAGGCACTGAAACAGATTGCCATGCAGCTCCTGGTGCAGACCATGGTGAGCAGCTGTGCCCCTGCGTACAGGTCAACAGGAATGTGAAGTGTGCAGATGCACCTGCAGCCTGTAGAGGAGGTGACTTCGGACAGATGTGGATGTGTGGAAAGGAGGCGGTGACCCCTCAGGAATACCACGCTATGTACCATACACTACAGAAAGTTTGCTGGCAAGATTTGTGACCCTAAGGGAAACCTGCACTGAAGCAACCTATTCCTCATGAGCTGCATCCTGTGCAACGGACCCACATTAGAGCAAGTCATGAAGAACTGTAGCATGTGGGAAGGACTCATGTTGTAAAAATTTGTAGATGACTGTCTCTGTTTTTCCCACACTGCAGCAGGGGAAAAATGTGAGGAGGAAGGAGCAACAGAAATATATGGTAAGCTGACTACAGTCCCCCTGCACTGAAGGGAGACAATTCGGGAGTGAAATTGAATCCAGGAAGAAGGGAGGGTTTGGGGAGGGGTCTTCTTTAGATTTGGTTTTCACTTCTCATTGCCCTACTCTGATTTGATTGGTGATTAATTAATTTCCCGCAATTGTGTCTGTTTTGCCCATGACAGTGACTGGTGAGTCACTCTCCCTGCCCTTACCTTAAGCCATGAACTTGTCGTTTTCTTTTTTCTCCCCTGCCCAGCTAGGGAGGTCAGGGATAGGGTGGTCACTTGACATCGAGCTAGGGTCAACTCACTGCACTTGTGAACCACATAACCCTATGCAGTCTCCAGTGTGGCTGAGTATTGCTTATGTCTCATAGCCAGGCCTGAACCAATAGTTCATCCTTCCTTCCCTCAATGTAACTACACTGAAACAAGTCTCCAGCACCACCAACTCTGTGTTTCCTTAAGGCAGAGTTACCATTACTCTGCTAACAAGCTTCAAAATACACAGGTATTTTTTTTGCAATCGACATTGTACCTGCTGTCCTAAAAAACATCAGTTCCAATCTTTTTAATAATGCAAATTAAATTTACAAGTTTTTTTTTTTCTCTACCACCAGTACTCTCTTGAAGTCATTCGCAAATGCTTGAAAAATTTCTTTCCAACCGTCTTATGTTTACCGGAGAGCTGCCTTTCAGCTAAAGCCACCATCCACAATAACTGAAGTGAAGTTATCCCAGCATTCCCTTCTCAGCAATTGAAGTCTGAAGACTTGATTTGTTAGAGACGAGAAAGTAAAGGAGATCTTGATTTTTAGAAATTAAAGGCAAATTTAATTTGTAGACCCTGGTTACTTGTATGGTGCATTCAATGCTCATGTCAGCCAGCCTAGTTTCACTGCCAGCACTCCCATCTGAAGTACACACATTAGCTTAACGCATTCAATAACTGATTACTTACTGGGAATTTCATATCACAGCCCTTTCATTTAAATACAAAATGGTAATAATCAGTGTACTACACTCCCTTTTAGCCTAGCTAAACCATGGTAGTATTCTTAATAGTTGTAAAATATATACACATATGCACAGATCTTTCTCACACTAGTGAAGCTAAGCATCTTCTGAAAAATCCCATAGCTGCAAAACAGATGTGCTGTATAAATACTGGCATATCACACTGAACATTTAGCTTACAAAAGGTACCTTCTGGTGGTAGTAGTTAGTACTAACTACTTTTGCAGGCTTTGCCTGAAGCTATAATGTTTAGGATATGGTGACTTAAAAAGCAATTTAGTTCTGTCCTATAGGAACCATTATTTAGTTCTCAAAACACATTTCTTACTTTTGAATCAGCTGCTAGCACTTAACTGATTTTGGCACTTATGTTCTGAAAGCATCAGGCAGGCTCTCTGCCTGTTAATTTAATTTGTTACATTTATTTTTTTCATTTTGTCTCAGTCTTTTTTCCCCTTCCATCCACATGCTGGGTAGTTCATTCTACTGTCTGCGGTTTACTTACACATGCCTTAAAGTGAAGAGAACCATCTGAAGCACACCTTTCTATCTAAAGCTTTTGTAATTTGGAAAAAGATGGGAGGAAAACCCATAAAATCATACTTTTCCAATATTTACTTACATTTCATGTCATCGAGTAATCTGGATAAAGTTGATCTGTTTTCTTTCAGCATAAGACTTTCTGATAAATAACTGCACAGAGACATGGAAGAATAAATTTTAGAAGTGTCATAATAATTTGTGGAAATTACTATGAGTTAATAAGAAGTGTATTATTTATTACTAACATCTCCTAGAGCTTTATAATTGGGTAAGTAGGAATACTTTGTTTATTTAATTGCTATAAAGTAATAAAAAAGCAAATCCGTCATTGTAAGAAGGTGACAAAGGTAATCCCATAGGCACGCAGAAATAACAGTGCCAAATTAGACATTTCTAAGCCTCATGGAGCAACATCAAATTATGTTTAAGGTTCTATAACAACATCACACTATTGTACAATAGCCCACAGGACAGTGGTTTTCAGACTGATTAACAGCAGAGCTTGGAAGACAGGCCTGCTTCTGGCAGCTGAAAGTTATTACTAAACACTGTCTTGCATGAGCCTATGGGTCTCTTCCCAAAGAGATCAAACTTCTCTTCAGTAAGAACACTAATGCACACTGCCTGGATAAAACAGACATGAGCAATCCTCCTCACCAACACCCACAACAACCAAGGAGTTCTACCCCTTCCCCATGAGAGCAACAGGTTTTCCAATTCCTGCATGTTCTGTACCACGACTGCAGCTGCACCTGTTCACAGGTCCACAGACCATCAGATGCACCATCAGCTTCTCTCACGTCTGACAGCAAAAATTCACATCAAACAGTAAATAAAAAGGTTGTAACAACTGTATGGTGCAGACAGGTAACAAAGACTTCACTTCCTGAGTGTGCAAACAAAGTTCAGACACCTTAAATCACACATTATCTACACATTATTTTAGTTCTTTTTCCAAATTTTGGCACAAGCAGTACAAAATACAGATCTAGGAAGATTAAGTTTCAAGTAAAAGTAAGCACCTTAATGTTTTTACACAATTCTGAGAAGACAGTGAATCCTGCAGAGAATACTCAACAACACTCCTTCTTTAAGAACTAGAGAGATCTGAGATACATTTAGAATAGATGGAAGATTTTTTATTAAAAGAATATTTAGGATTTAGAGCATATGTTGCACTCCAGATGCAAAATGCTCATAGGCAGTGGCATGGTATTAAGATATGCCAGGTACAGCTGCAGTTCATCTGAAGAAAAGTGTATGTTTCATCCATAAGAGAACTAAACCAAACAAATTACACATTTCAGCAAAGGTATCGAAGTGTTTGATAATGCCTGTGTAAACCAGTGGCAACAACACTGAAGGGAAAGAAAAGATTGATTTAAAGCAACACCTTAGCCCTGGTTCATATCCATGGGAACTGAACAGTTGCACATAGAGCATGGTACAGCATGCCCATTAGCTGTCACTTCAGTGTAATTTCAGCTGACTTTCAGTTTCTACCATATTTCCACTTTCCTCCCTGTATAACCCTCAAACTGAGTCTGAAAATCCTAGGCTGTTCGAATTAAGGCGAAGTCACCAGGTTTTTTCCTTTTAAATTTCTTTTAAAGGAATATAAAACCCAGCCAGCAACTGCTTTTATCACCTATTTGTGAAAATGAGCAGTACCACTGTCATTCTAGAACATAAAGAACAGACAAGTGCTATCAATCAAATATATAATTCTAGTAAAGAATGTCTAGAGCAAAACAATTTTATACAAGAAGCAAATAAACTGTTTAAAGCACTCATATAAGAAAGAAAATACTACCTTTCCATATTAATTCCTGCTCTTGAGCCACTAGATAATATAGCAGTGAGAGCGATCTGTGAGGGAGTGAAGAGCAGATACGCATCTGTCAGAGCCACTCGGTTAAGGAAGTCATCTGCTGTTTTCCTCAGAACTTCAGGATTTTCCAGCACTGGATAGCGAGTCTAAAAAGTAATGATTTAGGAAAATAAGCAGCTGTTCATCATTCCTGTTTATGAGCTTAGAACACACAATTCAGCAGTATTTTATAAAGCTAAAAAGTAGCAGACCATATTTCTATTCCAAGAATACCCTAAATAACTTAAAAGTCCACAAGTAAAACAACTATTTCAGGTATTTGTCTATCACTATAGAAATTAGATTTTTTAAATCACAGGCATAAAAGGAAATAGTTTCTTAAGACAATTCATGACAGACTTGTATTACATTACTGTACTGAGCATATAGCATATCACAGAGTATTACCTTAATATCAATTAGAAATCCCTCAAATGGCCTGTATGGATTATGGATGATGAGATGGAAGTTCAGTTGCTGAATAAGTAGCAGTTCATATTCCAGTATTTGTTCAAGAGCTTTTTCCTGTCCAACAGGACTTTCTCGAAGGTTACCAACAAACTGTGCACTGGATACATTAAATTCATCGACTTTACAGGCCAAAAATGCACATGTTAGCCTTGAGGAGGAAAAAAAGTAAAAAAAAAAAAAGCAAGCAATTGACATATGCAGCATATATTCTCCTATCAAGAGTTCTATTCAGAAAATTCATATCTTAAAAACACCATGTTCTGAACTCAGCAAAAGGATAGTGCAATAGAATATATTTTGTCTTTGCTCCTACTTAAGCATTCAGATTTTCTTTCTTAAATTTTTCAGGTCTTTACAAATATAAAGATCATGCCTCTAACATCCTATTTAACAGAGTAACTCAAGAAGTGTTGACAACTCACATTATTATCCGAGGATGATACTCCATCACCGAGTTATTGAGGTAAAAACGTTTAAAATACATGCAAGCTGTTCCCTAAATTGAAGAAAATGAGGAGGGAAAAAATAAAAATGGGTTAAGAAAAAAATATTAGTACATGAGAAGAAAAAAAACACAAACCAGGCAAGTTTATATATATATATATATATATATATATATATATATATATATATATATACACACTACAGGCACACAGGATACACTGAGGCACTAAGACACATACAGCTATTATATATCATTAAATATTTTAAAGTCCTTAATTTTACTTGCAAGAACCTTACACTACACCTGCCATACAAAATAACTTCCTTTAGTTTCAGGCATGTTTTGGAAAACAATGCTTATAAAGCAAAAAAATCCTGAAAGTTGCAAGCAATCCCAACCATTTGACTTTTTACACCATCAAATTTTGCAGCACATTTCTCAACATGAAAGCCGATGCTTTCCAAAATGGGACTCTCTGCAGGGGCTAATTCTTAAACACTTGTCTGGCTTCACAAGAACATTCCATAGCAGCAACTGCCATCTTTCAAAGGCATCCTCCAGCATGGCACTCTTCACCACTCCTGCTTGAAAAAGGGACTAACAGGGGACAACATAAATAGTTATCTTCATGGATTAGTGAGAGAGAGGCACAATTTCACTCCGCACTTCAGCTCTAAGTCCCCACTTCTCCTTTCTGAAATATGCTCTTTTGCATTCAAGAGAAACAAGTTAAAAGTAATTTTGTTTTTCTTTTGTAGGTCAATATTTAGCCAGTACATAATCCAGCTTATTTCGTGGCCAGAGTGAGACACTAATTTTGAAGATATTGCTGACTTAGCTGGGAAAAATAAGCTTTGCTGAAATCAGTTAAAATTCAGAGGATGGTTAAGAGAGAGACCGGATTTTAGATAAGCTATCCCAGATCTAACAACTCATTGTCTGTCAAGTTTATGTTTGTGTAAGCTGGGCTTGTAAAGAAAAACAAGGGAATTGATCAATAGACCCAAAAAACACATGATTGCAGACCCTCTATCTCTAGAAACAGTCTTAGGAACAGGAAACTCCAAGGAGTCATTTATCACGTATCCATCAAAGGTTAAAAGTTTAGAACGAGGAAGACTAGTTTTACTTCCTCCCTTTGGTGACCACTCCCCACATAAGACCCCCGACTCATTTCAGAAAACAAACTACGCATGCTTAATAGCCTTTTTGTCAATTAGCATACGAAGCGGAGAAGAGGAGGTGACAAGGGTATGAATATGCATTTGTATTTTGTGTATTCAACATTCTTGTGGATAAAAGGCTCTGTAATTACCTGTGATCTTTGCAGTGCGTATTGGAGAGCTATCCCACAGCAGCTGGCCAGCCGTCAATAAACATACACTTTCTAACTTAACTGTTAGAGAGTCTTTTGTCCGTCACAGTTGGGTACCGATATTAGATCGATATCCATATTTTAATAAATCGAGGAAGCATTAATGCTGGAGAAACATCGGAATGACAGCCCAATTTTGGGACTATGTGCTTTAGCCACTGAGAGACTGCTTCATTGTATCATCAAACATTACCACCAACCATTTACGACTACTTTGTTTCTACTCTTTGCTAAAGGGAAACGAAACAATTCAGTCACCCAAGCAAGTTTCAGAGCCACAAGCGAAAGATCCCGTTGAACAACATCAGGTTTTGAAATGGCTGCACGTGGCAGGAAACGAAACAAACGAGATAAAAAGCGGCGACAGACTGTAGTACTAGAAGAAAGAAACGAGGCTTCAAAGATACCCGCGCTCTCAAGAACCAGCCAAGCAGGCAGCAAGCCTGCAGGAACAAGGGGGGCCGAGGCGGCGGCTCCGTCCTGGCCTCGCTTACCACAACAGACCGCGGCATGGCCGGCTTGAAAGCGGCGCAGAAGTCCAGCAGCCTCTTCTCATAGTACTTGCACAGCGCCAGCTCCTCCTGCGGCTCCAGCAGCACCGGGTCGCCCTGCGGCACCTGGGGAGAAGCAAAGCCGCACCTGAGTCCGCCGCGCCGCGCCGTGCCACCATCCCCGCTGACCTTCCCGCCGGCCGTGCCCGTGCCCGGCGGTTCCCCTCGGCACGGCGCCGCCCCGCCATCCCCGCTGACCTTCCCGCTGGCCGCCGCCCGTGCCCGTGCCCGGCGGTTCCCCTCGGCACGGCGCCGCGCCAGCTCCTCCTCGCTGCGGAAGGTCCAGTGCCGCCGCTGCGTGCTGCTGTGGAACATGGCTGTGGAACATGGCGCAAGGCACGCCGGGAGCCGCCTCAGCGCACGGAACGCTCCCCCGGCGGGGGAGGGAAGTGTCCCGAGCTTTGCTGTTTTAAGGAAGAGCGGTGGGGAAACTGAACTTTTGCAGAATAGCAGCGCTCTCGTGTTTCTCTTTCGGTTTTATTAATGTAAACTTGCAAGTTGACACGTTTTTAAACTTGTGCGGCCTCTCCTCGAGGGCTGGGGGCAGTTTTGGACACCGCAATATAAGAAAATCGTACAGCTATTGGAGAACATCCGAAGGAGGGCCATGGGAATGATGAAGGGTCTGGAGGGAAAGCTGAGTGAGGAGTGGCTGAGGTCACTTGGTCTGTTCAGCCTGGAGCAGAGGAGGCTGAGGGGAGAGCTCATTGCAGTCACAACTTCCTTGTGAGGGAAGAGGAGGGGCAGGCACTGATCTCTGCTCAGTGGTGCCCAGGGACAGGACTCCAGTAAATGTCAGGAAGGTGAGACACGGCAGGTTTAGGTTGGAAATCAGGAAACAGTTTTTACCCAGAAGGTGGTTGGAGGCTGGAACAGACCCCTCCCAGGGCAGTGGTCACAGCCCCAAGGCTGACAGATTGAAGGAGTGTGTGGACAGTGCTCTCAAGCCTGTGGTGTGACTCTTGGGGTGTCCTGTGCAGGGCCAGCAACTGGACTCAGTAACCATGGTGGGTCTCTGCCAAGCCAGCATATTCTGTCATTCTGCTCCCTCAGGTTCCTTCAGTAGCCTCCTGCTCTCCCCAGATCACCATTATATATAAAATCCAACTACACTGTTAAAGAAGCAGCATTTCATAGCCTCCATACTTCAGCCAGAAATTTTGGATATTACTAAAATGTCTGGAATCTAATATTGATAGTTGAAGCATGTAAGGAAATTATGTAAACATACTTCTGTGGACAGTCACAGGACTTGTAGTTAAGTGTTACCCAACAAGTTATGTTTTTTAAAAGGCATTAATGTAGCAGTGGGGGAAAGTTCTTTTAACCTTAGCACATTGTTTGATTCCTAGGATTAACCCCTAGGATTAATGCTTTGTTTTGTATCATACAGTGCTTACTACAAATGCCAGGGATAGATGTGGCTTTGTGTTAACTCTCTACATCTCTACGCCTGTGACTAATAAGCCTTGTGCTGGCTAATGTGGGAAATGATATAACTTTCCTCATAATTTTTCTAATTAATTTTTTTCATTATCCCTTCTAATTAATTGTTTTAATTATTCTGAAGCACTGTAATTTTCCACTCTGTCATATTCCACTGTAGACAGCATTTAGCAAGGTCGTCATAAACTGGTATTGTGGGAAGATGGTTTGGGAAAATGACTGAAACTTTAAGTTTTGCTAAAACAAGTGTAATCGACGCTTTGATATGTTTCAATGATCTCAGACCTAGAAGAATGTTAACAAAGCCTTGAAGAGAGAGCTCTTGTTGAAGCTGGATACAAGTAATGCAAAATTCATGAATCACAAGGACATTTTGCAGAAACTCAAGATAAAGAAGAAACTAACAAAGTAAGTTCAGCAATTGTACTGAAACCTTCTCTATTTGGGAAAAAGATAATAAAAAGACTGAAGAATCAGGCTAATTAGCATGACAAGTGAGAAAACAAAGAGGAGATAGAATTCTAATTGGTGTAGAGTCTTACAGCCATTGAACATTAATTTCTTTATTTGCTGCAGTGTACAAATAGTGAAAAATTTTGAAAGTGGATGTGCATATTAGGTGAAGCTATCCCTGTGTACCAAACATGCTGAATAAATATCACCTTTCTAATATAACAAACTGGTTGGAGAGTTTGTTTCCTGGTTTTTAGTGACAAAAGTGGTTCCTTGTGAGCAAACAGGACAAAGGTCCTTTCCCTGAACTACACAAAAAATAACTGTATTATCTACGTAGTTTGAATCCATCAATACTTTGCCTAAAATCACAGCAATCCAGCACATCCAACATATCAACAGTTTGAAATCTGACCAGTTCTGAGTTTCAAGAGCCATATGTACAAAAACCTCCAAAAGGCTGTTGTTGTACATCTAATTGTAACAGTTCCATCACAAATTAGAGGCTCATAAATTGTGCATATTTTTCTAATATTCAGTTTACTGGGAGGAAATATGTTATTTCACATCATTACTCTTAGAGTAAAATGTAAGAATAGGAATGAAAATTTCTGAAAAGAGCAGTACAGAGGATAAAGATAAAGACTTTTTTAAGACTCAATTTGTTTTATACTAGTCACTTTTCAGAATCTGTACTTCAAAAGTGTGTGGGTGTGGTTTAAGGATACCAAGCAACTATGGACTTCACTGATTGCAATTCTTCCTTAACTTTAACTGGTATCATGAATAATTAGTAACCAGGTACATGATACCATGTAACTGGTATCATAATTATTATCATGATTATAAAATTCAGTCTGAAAGTGGACAAAGGCAGATTTAGGCAGATTACAAACACATTTGGAAATATAATCATAAAATACTCAGAAAAATCTTTGCTAAGTCTGTGACCAAGCTATGAACAGAACCAAAAATTTACTGTTTCTAGTCCTCTGTGGTTTTTTTCACAATAGCGCTTTTCACAACATCTTTATGCACAGCACAATTTTAATATATTAGCTGAAGAGGTTAATTAAAAGTAGAAGTAATGCAGTGTGATTTTTGTGCAAGTAATAAGGTCTACAAAGAATGGTATAGAGTACACCTATAAAGTGCAGAGTGAGTATAAAATGTTTTACTAAATTCAGACAGATAATTACAAGAACTGAAAGGTTTTTTTGAAACTGAAGTCTAAAGCTTTAACAGACATCAATTTTATTGTGAAATACTGAACTGTGTTGGACCAAGCATGTATGGGCAGGTGTGAAATTAGAGCTATAGTCTGAATTATCGTAAGTAGCTGTGTGAGTTATTAATCAGTTGCTCAGCTCAGTCAAATGTAAATGTTTGAGGTCTGTCCTTTATGCTGGTTTTAAACATGTCATATGCAGGGATATTTGTTCAGACTTATGCAAGTAGCAAAGTAACCAAGCAGAACTTACAAGCTAATTAAACCTCTCCAGTAGCCTAGGCATTTTAGTGTATTCAGCCATTTCTCAGAAAAATTGTCTGAAGGTGTAAATAAATATCTATCACTTAAATCTGGAACACAGCATAGTTTGCCTGCTTATATCAACAAATACCACAGAGGTATTCCTCCAGATGTTTTTATGACAGCCATGACTGCTGCAAATGTTATTTTTCTGTTTGGGGGATATAGTGAATCAGAATCTCTTGGAAGATCTAGAGGGGACCAAAAAGAACCAAGAGGCACCACACACATCATCTAAGAAGGGAAAGATACCTGAAGCACAGAGGCTTAGTTGTAGAGTTTACTGTTGAAAATAAACATTCATTAAACAATTCAACTTTGGTGTTGGTGGTGTCTTCTTAGAATAATATATGAGGAAGGAGATTGTGAACACAAGAGTACAGCCCTTCAGCTGAGTTATAATTAATACAACTAAATTAACTGATTTTTATTATCATTATTATCAAGCCTAACTGTAGATGCTCAGTAGCCTAAAACATTCAAAGAAAGGATTGGTGATGGTGTTGGAGAGGATTAAAAGCTTTAGAGGCAAAACCACATTGATTTATTCTCATATGATATTAATATTTACTATATTTAATGCTGCTGAGAATTTATCAGTTGAACTAAATTTATTGCTTTAAATACTATGTTTAGTTCTCACTTTTTGAATATATTAATATCACAGGGATTTCTTGATATTGCAGTGTTTGGCTATCAATTGTCCTAGCACAGAAGCTAGTTAAAATCAGATTACCTTTCTTGCTTTTGCTAAGTAGTATTTACTTTTATTTGATCTCATTGATATCAGTGAGATTATAGAATGAAGCTCCTTCAATTAAATATTCTTAAAATGTTCTTGTCATTCAAAGCATTACAAAGTATACATATATAGCTATAACTCTTTATATTAAATATGCAATACAGGAACATAAACTTTATAATGCTCAGCAGAAACAAAGATTTTAAATAAGCAAAAAAGGACCAGAAACAACAGTTTGGAATTTGTGACCTTTAAATTTTTAAATACTAAGGAAAGCCTATTGCATAGTAATAATGTACAACTTCAGAAACACATGAAGTGTACAATTTCTCAAAGAAATCACAAACCATGGTAGCAAAACTGAAATATGATGAAGCAGAGATGTTTGTTTACTCTTAAATTTGGAGCTTTCCATTCATTCAGCAGGGAGTGCTGAATTCCTGTGGGGCAATCCGAGTTGGATATTTTTTTTGAGACCATGCAAGACATCTCTTGGAGTCAGCACATGATTTACCTGAAGCCTAGGAGCCAAAGCTGGCTTTTGGGGAGAGGAGTGTTTTGTTTTGGTTTTTTGGGGGTTTTTTGGGGTTTTTTGCCATTCTTCACTGATGTATCTTTAGTCAGTCATGGAGAAAGTTCTGTTACTTCTGTCAATTGTTTCTAATTTTTCCCTTTCTGTTTCTCCCATACTGAATTTACCTTGGTGTTCTTTACATTTGTTTTTAATTTCTTCACAACTCCATTCTTCACACCCACTTCACTCCCAATATGTCATCTCATAAGAATATAATATAATTATTGATAGTGATGCTAAAAAGGATTTCTGGATGGGTTAAGAAACTGAGAACTCCCCGGAGCTAAGAAACTGAGAACATGGACTTCTGAATCACTAATGAAACTGTACTCATATTCACAAAGTTGTGGCATGCTTGCAAAGATTTCTTTGGAAACAATTGTCCCTAGAATGTACTTTAAAAAAGAGCCACCCCTTCACCAACACCCCACACTCCTTCCCTCCCCCATTGCCGCTGCTCTAACCTGGCCAATACATAAGCATATCTCCAACACAAAGTGAGTAAATGAGTTAGAATTATCTCCTTCTTGAGCACCTAGGCGCAGGGTCTCTCAGCTTAAGGACACAATGAGAGAAGCTCCCTGAGGGATATGGGCAGCCGGACAGCCGTCACCTGGCAGACATTAGATGTCAAAACAAAAAGGGTTTTTAACTAAGTCAGACGTACTTCGTGATTCGCTGAGGGAGCGGCTCGGGACCGGCCCGACCCACAGCGGACAGGCAGATAGCGGGTCCCGGGGCTTCTCCTGCGGCCGGGCAGCTCCACGGCAAGGGGGCCCGCGGGGATCCGGGGCAGCTCTGGGGGGAGCCCTTGAGGAAGAATCAGATGTGCAGCAAAGTGTCGGTGGCAGCGGAGGCAGAGAGGACTGGCTCAAGAGCCTCCCGATCCACAAGGAGCGGTCCCTGCCCGGCCGGGGGAGGAGGCGCTTGCGGCGCTGAACGGGCAGCCGCTGTCCAGCTGCCTGCTGCGGGCAGTGACTCTGTGTTGGCTTCCCTGCTAAAGGGGCTGCCATGCTACAGAACCTCAAGTCATGCTGCCACGCACCGAGTGTTGTACACCCGTGTGCCTTGTTCTGGAACACACAGTTTCCTCAGAAACAGGTCTCATCTGTAAGAAACGGTAGTAGATGCCAAAACCTCTCACGTTTATTGGCACAACGTGATGCTGAGTTTTCCCCATAGGGATTAATTTTAAGAAAAATCTAATAGCGAGAAAAGGTACGTGGTCTGAACTTACTGACACTGCACCTATTCTTCCATGACTTCAGGGCATTTTGTATTATAACACTCAGATTCCATCCAAACCAGGTATTCTAGAAAGGGACATTCCACATAATCCAGAGACAGACACTTCTCTTCTAGGTTTATCCAGTTCCTGCTCTGCATCTTCATACTGAGGCAGAATTCCTGATCTGAGACCGAGAAAACTTTTCTGAAAAATTCTAAGTATTTCAAATGACAGATGTTGTCTCTTTATTTTCCCTGGTGTAGGTACATCAGTCAAATAGACATGATTTGGGAAACACTAAAAAATTAAGCCCATGATTATTATTTTATTTGGTGCATAATTAATTACTTTGGCCTCCAGTAAAGGTCTAGATTAATTTGGATTAAACAATGGATTAGGACTACAGTGATCTAAATTGTAGTACTATCTCCGGTGCAGAAACCCAATTCTGACATATTTTAGGTTTTTCAACTGTGAATCTCAATTCCTACTTGTTTACCTTCAGAGAAGTGCAGAATGAGGGCATGAGCTATTATGTAACTATGGAAATAAGTGACACAAAAGACCCTAGAATAAACATTGGGAAAATATGCAGCCATCACCTTATCATGTCCTCAACAAATCCTACCTCTCCCACCCCATACAATTTGGCATTAGTACGTTAAGGAAAGATACACACACTTCAAATGTTGATCCATATATAAGGCAATCCCATCATACAGAAATGCAAGCCAATAAGAGGAACATAAAGAATTTGTGGATTCTGTAGAACATTGTCAATATGCCTTACTCTGATACAAACACAGCTATATGTAAGCATACTAATTATCCATATACCACCTTTTGTTTCCTGAGAAAGACAAATAAATCCTTATTTTCAAAATCTACCTCAATTTTTTGCTAATTCCTCTGCATTCAAATGGACGGTTCAAGATAAATAAATTCCCTGTTTTTCTTAGATTATCTCACATGGTGCTGTGCATTGAAGTTCATTTGAGTAAGGAAATATCCCTCTGTGATTTTCAGTTTCTGTATGGTGACAGGGGGCAATGGTTGCAGTAAACCATGTCTGAAGTCAAGGCCTGGAACATGGCATTAGTGAGCAGCTCTTCCTACTGCCAACCTTTTTCAATAAATTCACAAGTCTCCTGCCATGTGTACTAACATATATGGGCTTTTCAATTAGACCTGTGCTTTAGAGATTAATAAAAAGTAAACACTGCTGCATATTTAAATGAAGACAGTGGCTAAATTATAGCAGTTGCTGTTGGTGTCTATCTAGCTGCTTAGGTAATCAGAGTGAATTAAGCTGCAGCCTTCTCAGGTAACATGGCAATGGACACAATGGGTGGTAACAGCACAGCAGCTCAGCTTTTTAAACAACACAAAACATTCAGTTGGTCTCAAGCATTAAAGGTATATCCTAATGTTAGAGCAGTATTAATCGGATCTAGTTGAATACTATCATTATTTCAGGACCTTTCTGTGTTTCCGGTGATATGTAACTAAATATGCCTTTATATAACCATGAGATAGGAGACTAATAAATCAACGAAAACTTGGAGTTACGAGTATTCTAAAGTAGAATGTTTACTAAAAGCTTTATATACTGGAGTAATAACAGAAACTTGTTTCATTATAGAAAAAAGCTAAAAATACTTCAATTTCCCTCTAGGTCCTGTAGTCTTAATAAATGTAAAAAAAATATTTTTTTTAAAATGCTGGACATTTCTGCATCATGTCCTTCTACTAGGTGTAAAACTGCTAAAAAGTTGGAGAAATAATTGAAAACCTCTACAGCTTCTCTGGGGTAAGAACTATGCTTAGCATTTGGAGAGCTGCAGTCCTTTTAATGATTTTATAAATTAATTCTGGATATATATAGATCACTAGTAAAAATATTCTTTCTTTCATTTTGCAAAAAAAGGAAAAAGTCTTTTTGTCTCTGAATTCACATGGGGAGAACACAAAGCTGCCAAACCCTTGCTTCTGAAACAAGATCTCTGAACAACCTAAACATCAAACACTTCAGATTAGAGAACAAGTTTCATTTAATTTCAGTGAAGTTTGAAACTGTCTTCTGTAAATCAGAAATGTGTTAAGGAGAACCTCTTAATTCGCAATCTCCAACCGCAATGAAGGCGAGTCTTCCCAGCCTTGCAAGAGGCCTTGTGGATTCCTGCCAAGTGTGCGTGCAGGGTGTGGATGACTGATTCATGATCCTCCCGGTGCTGGGTGGGGCATTGGAGGTTGCCATCAGCTACCAGTCCCCATCCAGGAGCCATTGCCTCTGTTCCCCCATCAACGTTTTCCCCTAGCTCGGGTAGCCAGGTACCACAGAATGCTTGTAACAGTGCAGGTGTGCTGTGCAAGGAAAGGCCTCCCTGGGGCTGGCCTTGGGATGAGTTTGAGGCTTGGGGACCCAGGAGGGTGTCATTATTGAGGGTCTGGACATTTCTTGAATTTTTTCCATTCCCAGGACAGCTGGTGACCATGACCCTTCAGCAATGTATGACACCAGTGAGGGGCAGCAGCTCTTTGTTCTCTGCTCTCTCCAATCTGTCACAACAAACAGGACATGGAAGGAGTGTCATAATGCTCCAGATCATGAAGAGCTTCTGAGAAAGCACTGGGGTGATACTTGAAGAGGAGTCATGAGCAGCAGAGAACACCAGGCAGGTCAGTAATTGTTGGAGAGCCAGGCACTAGAGGGTCACAGTCTGCCACTCTGTGACACCAGCCTCCACAGTTCAGTCACGCACAAGGGATGTCTGTCCCCATGTTCCATTGTGCCTCTGCACACGGCTGGGACCACTGCAGCTCCACTTTCTGCTTCTCTTCTTCTCACCCATGTCTTCTGCTCACCATAGGTATTTCATGCCAGTCACCAAAGGCTCTGTCTTTTCTTCTCCTCCTCAGATGCCCTTGTACTTCACTTTCTCCAGTCCTGCCTCCACCACCATAAACAGCTCCACCCCAATCACCCTTTTCCCCATTGCTTCCAACATGAATTCATCTGGTCCCAGACTTGGGTCAGCATTATTTAGGCAATGTCAAACTTACAAACTTAATACTTACATTTCATGGTGATGAAGATATAGCTGCACTGATGCTCTTCTCTTGCAAGGCTCCCCTTCCCAACATGTCTCTAGTTCTGTCCAGGTTATCTATGCATTTTGGCCATTTCTTGGGAAACACTCCTTCATGGATTGTGAAATCCAGCCATTCCTCATAGTGCCTTCTGAACCTTTTCCTGGCTTTCTGAACCCCCTGTGCTGAATTTTTGGTGTTCTGTGGCAGACCAAACTTTAACCTTGCTGTTTTTTCCACAGCCATGGATCCATTAACTCAGATCTCATGGTTTGGTAATGCTCTTCTTTCTGGGGTGCAGCAGGGACTCCTGCAGAGGGCAGCCTCCAACTAGCAGTGTATTTCCAAGAGCCACAGGGGCAGACATCACTGTAACATCACTGGGTGGTGGAGGTGATAGTAATCCTAATAATAATCCTAATAAAAATCCTGGTGATAGATTATGACTGTGATCTCACATTTATTGCTCTGTAAATTCAGGTGCTGTCAGAGCCTGGCCCAGCCTGTAGGAACACAGGCCACATGGCCACAGGGAAGGAGTGGAGCTGCCCCATCTGCTGTGATGCCCCAGACGACATCGCCTATACGATGCCCTGCAGCCACCGATTCTGCCTGGGCTGCATCCTGCGTTGGGCAGAAAGAAATCCTGCCTGCCCACTCTGCAGAAGATCCATCTTGACAGTGAAGTTTTCTGATCATGGTGGAGATGACTACCTACACTGTGTCATCACACCTCCCAGCGAGTTACCAGAGACCAGCAGCCAAGCAGCAGAAGCTCCTAGAGGCCTGGATGAAAACAGAAGGAATGGCCCTGCAGATTCCCTTGCTTCCTCTACACAAGAAATAACAGCCCCTTCTGAGCAGCAGGCTGCAGGACCAGATGCCGTGGGTGGCATCCTGCCCGAGCTTTGGGCAGAACTTTTCCGAAGACGACAGAACCTCCTGGACCCCGTGCGGCCATGGCTGCGCCAGGGGCTGGAGATGATATATGGGGGCGAGTGGTATCAGGTGAAGAGTGCAGAGAGCGGCATCGTGCTTGCACTTTGTGTCTATGGTCCAGACAGGGAAGTCTTGGTCCAGAGATTGCAGCCCCGTCTCCAGCAGTACACTGCATCACTGGTCCATGGCATCATCAATATCATTGAGACCCAGTGCAGTGAGGAGGTTCGGAGGCTGTGGCACTCTCACAGTACCAGGGAGGAGGATGAGATTCCTGCTGCCAGCTCTGATTCTCCTGCCTCCCAGGAGGGTGCTCCCACCTTCAGCCAAGCCTCATCCAGTAACATCACAAATTTCAACACGGAGGAGGAAGCCAGCACATCAGACACTGCCCTCCATGGATATCCCAGCCTCTCCCTATCTGTATCCATCCCTGCAGAGCAGGAGCAGCCCCAGGAAGAGCAGGGGGAGACAAGTGTCATTGCAGGTTCCTCTGCTCCTGGCCAGGGCAGTGACCCCTCACCTGCGACATCCCAGCGCCGCCAAAAAAGGAGGACCCCCGGGTCCCCAGATGTCTCCCATTCCAGCAAGAGGCTGCGCCATGATTAGCTCTAGAAAGGCCACAGCAAGCCTTTGCTCAAGAATAAGAAAATAAATGGCTATGTCCTTAATGCAGTCTCAGGTTTCCTTTTCTCTTGAAGCATTTTTCCTATACTCTTACATCCCAGTGTCAGCCAAAGGCTTCTGGAGCCCTAGGGCAATGTTGGCAGAGCTGCCTCCCCTAGGAAGTGCTGCTGCAGTGGCAATGATGGAAGAGCTTGTGGGAAAACACTGGGTGGATGCTAAGAGAGGAGTCATAAGTGAAAGACTGACCTGGCATTCCTCAAGCAAGCAGTGGAAGGCCATGGGAATGCCTTGCACCATTTCTGCTCAGCACCTTAGGGAGAAACATACAGTTTGCTGGGAGAATCACATTGTTTGTCTTGCTGAGCATCCTTCATTTAATACAGATCAGGGTACACAAAGGCTACATGAGATTCAGAGGAAGGAAAATCATTTGCATCCTCATTTTTGCAGCAATATGTCTTGTCTGCTGATGAATGAGAGTTCTTGTGTGCATATGTTGATTATTCCTGTTAATCTCTGGCTAGGGGGGTCCAATACGTAAGATGCTGTGTGGTTCTTTTGTATCCAGAAAATGAGTAAGGACTATAAAAACTCATTGACCATATTTTCAACACTGTACTTTTTTACCAATAGCAGTAATTTTTTAAGTGTTATTTGGTCTGGACCTTTAGAGAAGCTCTTATTCTCTTGACATTGAGAAGCTGAGGAATGCAAAGTTCATAGAATTCTTATCTGTGCCAGAGGCTGGGTGGAGCACAAGAGGTTTGTGCTCACAGACATCCTTTCTGAGGTGGGACAGCAGAAGAGAACCCCAGAAAGGTCAGTATTGTTGGAGAGCCAGGCTTTGGAATGTCAGAATCTGCCTCTCTGTGACATCACCCTCCAACATTCAGTGATGCACAAGATGCATGGAGCAAAACCTAGCGATTTTTTTCCTTTCCTGTGGAAAGGTATCTGTGATACAGGATACAGGTTATTGGGATACAAGTGGGTTCACTGAAATTTCACATATTTTGAAGTCCTTCTATTGTTTTGGAAAATTAGGATTTTGCAACCTAAATGTGATTCCATGGTTGGATGAATCTATGGTCTTTGAATATTTTATCTTCTGCCCTTTCTGCCAAGCGTTTAGTGACTTCACATAACAGTGAAATAAGATTTTTTCGAAGAGGGAATTGACTTTCCAAAATGGTCTTGCTACAGAAATTTCAGCTTTCAGAGACCTGAGGAGATACCAACTGTTGTGTGTTATTGAAAATCAGCAGAAACAGGTTGGATGACAGTTAGTTACATTAGCAAATGTGTTGCAGCCTATTCACACATATTCAAAATTTTTTTCATGTTTTCTTATTGTTTTAAAATTCTAATGTTTTCCACAATTTTTATCCTATTTTCAAAAGAAAAAAAGTAAAAAATCTAGTCAGTGTCGTGCATGTAGATGTCTATCACATTAAGGATTTTTAAAAACTGTTTTGCAGTGTTATTATTATGTAATTTGTTTTACTGGTACTGTGAATAAAGCACAACTTAATGGAATTTAAGTTCTGTATAACAAAACTAAAAGCCTGATCCAAACCTAATTCAAATTCATAAAAGGTGTGATTTCTGCTGTCATGTGATGATTCTGTGTTTTTTATAGCTGCTGGTATGTTTTGGTAATTAAGTATGCTAAAAACATTTTAGCATTGTTAGATACAATGAGCTCAGTTTAGCTTTGCCTGAACCTTTTTTCAGGAGCATCTCTATAACATTATGGACTGCAGCAATTATTCCCAGACTCCCCAAACTACACAGATTTCCTTACAGATTTGCTCCACATGATCAGATTCTATTCCTACCCCCTCTTGAAGAGGTCTCAGAAGCCCTGCTGTCCCATCCAGAGACACAAAGAATGAAACAAACTTCCCTAGCACCTGCCACCAATTCTCACCTGCTGGGTCTGGATAACCTGCAGCACCCGAAATGGCATTGGACACCAAGGTGTAGCAAATTTCAACCAACTCTCCTTTCATATAAATTTTTGTTTGGTTGGTTTTGGTTTTCTTATTTTCTTTCAAAATTTAACTTGCACTGTCCTTCTTTCACCCCCACTAGTCCATGTGGGTGCTATCATTTGGAGTGGCTGGAGTCAGGAGGATGGGTACTGTTAATCATCACAGTCACATCTCTATTACAGTGCTGCTTGAACCCTTCATAATCTGTAAAACAATAAAAGGGAAGAAATTATTTTCCTCTTCAATTGTCATACTGTCTAAATGGTGTGTGTGGTGTTAGAGGCTCTTTTATTGAAGCTACTGATCTTTATGCCCAAATTAAAACAGGTTTATATGAAATGAAAACATGGGGCTGCTTCTTGTATGTTTGAAGACAGGACAGAAGTGTTACTGGTCATCCTTCCTCCATGTACAGTTATGTTCATTATGAAAAATTAGTAAAGTCCAGGAGATATTGTAAGGAATAACATTCTTTAATACAGAACCATGGTACATGCCATCTTTGTATTAAAATTTATCCCCAAAACATGCAACTGTTAAGACTTATTGTCAAAGAAGGTGGTATTCAAGATAATCCAGGAGGAATACATTTTAGTCTTCAAAATTCTTTTCAGTTTATTCTTGAGGGAAAAGCACATGTTCTTAAAGTGCTGCTGGGATCCTCCAGCTGAAAATGACTGTTCCTTAATTTTTCATTGGCTCCTACCTTACACCATTGCCTGAACACTAGCTCTTTCATCATCAGTAGCAATGGTGGTGGCAGTCAGAACGGTGTGCTTATGCTTGCCATGTTTGTCCTACCTTCTCAAAGGACCACAAACATTCTTCTTGCTCCATCCTTGCTGCTTTTGTACCTGTTGATATATGAGACTGTGAAGATTTAGCAGCTGAGACACCTGGGTCATTTACTGTGAAATTTAGGAAGATTAAACACTGGCAATATCTAAAAGTAACTTTAAAATTTATTTTGGATTCACAGTTCTCAATCCTTCTTGACTACTGCTGGAAGCAGCATTAGGGATCTCTGTAGTCTCAGCTATATAGGCCAATACTTGTTTGCTATCAATTATAAATCAACAAATACACAAATATCATCTAATATCCAGTGCCAAAGTAACACATTGCATCTCAAATTTCTGTTTCCATGGAATCCAGGATCATACTGCCATTTAATCTGTTTTGTTTATGTCACTGGAAACACTTTGTTGCTCTGAGCAACTTAGTCCAGTGGAACTAGGGTTTTGGAAACAGATGATTGGTAAGGTTGCTTCCAACCCAAGCCAATTATGATTTTTTGAAATTAACTTTGAAGTCATAGAGTAATTTATGCATCTACCATGGATTTATTTTGGTATTTTAAGAAGTAAATTTTATGTGCTTTTGTTCTTGATGTGGCATCAGTGTTACAGCATTCAAGGATGCTTTTCTTGATTTGGAATAGCCAGTTTTTTGTATAAAAATATCAGCATATTTCAAACAGGACATTTCTGTACCAAACCTTGTGATATCACCACAGTGTTTCAGTGCAGGATGAGGCTGTTATTACGGTAATGCTGTCACATAACAATATGAGATGATGTACGTATTTTTTGCTCAGAGCATCCAGCTCCTGAAGACTTTTATCCTTTCACTGCATAATTTCCTGTTCCAAAAAATCCTGGCAGTCTAATTGAAAATATCTGCAACTTCCCATGATAAACTGAAAAGCATGTGCCTTTAGTTTATTTGAGAAATTATTCCCTTGCTACTTTGGAGTTAGCAGTTCAAATCCCATTAAAAAGAAAACCAAGTATATTTAGAGTTTTATAGCGAACACATAATGGTTGCAGTGCTGCCTTTGATCTATAAGTGGCAGCATTTATTTGTTGGTGCCAGTAGAATTTATAGCAGGATTGTCTGAACGTTTCTGAAGTCTTATGTGTCACATTGCTTCATTTCCAATTATATTATATGTAAATCAGCTGCACCTTCACGCCAGTGGAAGCAAAATTTGTGCAGTAATTGGTGGCATCTTGCAATAATTCCATTTTCACATTACTGCTTAGTATACATTTGAGAGAGAGGTTTTCATAAAGAAAAATTTCACAAATCACCTCTCACCACTGCAGTGATATTTATGTTTTTGTCTTAGTGTATAGAAATACCTTTTCACTGATTTAGTATTCATTCAGTCAATGACTGTGCAGCAAGCATTGTTGTAATGCCATTGCACATATGGTTGGATGTACCTACATCCTCCAATTTTAGCTAAGCTACACTATCTGGATTTAACTCTTCTGAGTCATATGAAAGGGTTGGAGTAGGAGCCCCAGCCCATCCTTTAGCTGCTTTCTCGCCAAGTGTTTACTGACCAAAATTTTGGGTAAAGTTATAGTGCAAGGTTTGTGCCTAATTTGGATTATGTCTGTATAGAAGATCTCAGGAGTGTGTGTTGGCAAACCAGCAGGAGAAATGGACTCCCACACAATCACTTTGAGAAAGATTTCAGGTTGGAATTGCAATTTATTAGAATGACTACAATAAATGCAATAGTACAGAAACACTAGCTAAAACCAACAAAGTCAGAGTACAACCTGACACCCTGTTGGTCAGGGTGGTGGTCACAGTGGTTGCAATCCTATGAGAGTGATGGTTGTGGTATTGTTGAAAGTGGTTGTCTTGTGGGAAGGCCTGGTCCTCCTCTGGACTTGTTCGGGTCCACCTGTGGACCTTCAGTGGTAGTGGTGTCCCAAGTCCCATGAGTCACAGGATACTTTTTGAGTCCTTGATGGTCATTGTAGCCCTGAGTTTTTGATGGCCCATTAACAGAGATGACTGCCTCCAAAAGGGTGTGTCCGTGCATCCTCGGAGGGAGCTATCAAGGCTGAGTCATTATCCTGCTTCTCAGGGTTGGCCCTTTTTTTTCCTCATCTCAAACACCCAGCTCACAGTCTGAGGTGTGGAGTGTGAACTGGGCAGCTGTTGCAAATGACCCACACTCATGATGTAGATGGAAACAACAGATAGTTTGATTACAGCCACAGTGGCACTATTTTTCCTGTAATCACAACAAGATGGCAATCCTTTTTACTTGGGCTGGCTGGGTCATCAAGAGTTTAAGTGACAGGTGCCAATGCTGTTCCACTGTCTAGTACTTATTAGTGTCTTGCTTTGCCACCCCATCTGGGCACCTGAAAGAGCAGTACTGGAGACTCCGGTTATTCTGCACTGACAGCATATCTTGGAGCAGTCAAAACAAAACCTCCAAGACTGGTACTTCAACAAACATTTTGAAAATGAGGATGTGAAATTATGCATAGAATACCTGTCCAGGTACTTTTAGATTTACATCACTCACTAGGCGAGTATGGAGGTAATTTTATTAGAGAACTGTTGAGCCTCATACAGCTCCAGAGAGTCTGCCCTGTACTAGTATCCATCCTCTGAGATGTCTGCCTCTGAACTTTATTCAGTGGAACAGTACTCACCCTAAACTGAAAGAGGACATTGCATAGTAACTGTTAAATTATTTTTGTGCTAAATGCCACTAATTTAAATGTCTCTGCTTTGTAGTCAACTATTGCAGTCTGCCAAAGCTACAGACTGGGAGACTCTTCATAAAGAACAGAACTTCTCTTTCTAATTTGACAGATCAGAGTACTTTTCAGTGAGGATGTTCAGCACTGGGAAAGGTGTTATATTTAAAGACAGACTGCTGCCCTTTTGAACCATACCATGGTAAGTATGCTTATGTTGCTACTTGAGAGATTATTTTCAGAAACATACAAGAAAGGCAATCATTAACTAAAATGTTAACTAAATTAACTAAAATGCCTCAGTAAGAACAATGGCAGAAAAAGTCTACGACATCAGTATGTATTTTATACCTCTTAAGGTTTTCACTGATAATTTTTCTCCAAGAAACTTTGCACACTTTAGTCAAAACAAAACTTCTACTATGTTTCTTAGGTCAGCCCCAGCAGGGGATTAAATATCCATGTTTCTTCCTAAAAATGCATAATATAGTTTGATCTCCTTACTTATAATAGGTCCTTTATCATAGTCACAATATTACACAATAATACAGAAAGGTGTATAGTATATGTTAATCTTTTATGTTATATTACACAATATATTACACAATATCACACATCTGATGTAGATAGAGTTGATGTTTCCACATATTATATTCAGGAAATACCAGCTAAAGTCTGTAGCCAACCATTTTATACCCTAATATCAGAGATGTTGAGTACTGTGTCACTGAAATATTGTAAGATGCCTGTATCAAATAATTGTTATCTGAGATTTTGAGGCTTGTTTGGTACAACATATTCCTCAAGGACACAAAGTCTTTTCACAGAGGTCTGAAGGCAGGAGGTTCTTCTCTGGGAGTCTTTTGAGTGGATCCTGCTTATTACTGGGTTAACAGTAAAACCTAATTACAGTGATCTATTCTCAGACTTAATGGCATCGAGCATTTCTGACTGCAGCCCTGAGATGTAAAAGTTGATGCAGTGATAGAGGTCTTTCTTCCCTCAGGGATTTTTTTTATGCTAATGCAGAGATAGCAACCCAGACCTTTACTTATGTGTTTTTTTATAGACATTCTCAAATGACATCTTTAACACACTTCTAGGAAAATGGTGATGGAGAGGTTCTTCATCTATCAGTACCTGTAGGAAAAAAAGTGTATGGACCAGCGTTTTGGAGGGAGATGTTTGGCATCAGAAGTCAGTTAACTCACTGAGTGCTTTTTGATCCTGCAGGATTATGGGTCCAACTGCTTCCCACAGTATTCTCTACATGCTCAAACAAGCTCAGCAATATAGTTTTGGATATATTGTCACATTATAATCCTGGTAGTAGCTTCCAAAAATTAGAAATGTGGTAAAGTGGAAAAAATGTCTCTCAAAACTCTGCTTTCCTATCTGTCATCTTGAAACCAAGTTTTCTCTGTTTCTTCCTCTGGTTTGTGTGGAACAACTCATTACTCAAAATACCCATGTTTTTAAAGGAACTCAGATTATTTGAAGTGCAAGTTACAAATCTGCATCATTATGAACAGTGGTGATTTTGTTACAAAGCGTTAAGGGAAAATTGCAATACAGATGAGAAAAACAATTTCCTGCTCATGCTAAATGGTAATTCTGTAGCTGTAGTCACTCACTAAGTTATACTCTGAGTTTAAGAGAAGCAATAGTTTTTATTTAAGGAATGAAAAGGAGAGTGATTTATGTAATGTAACATGCACTTAATATATTGTGTGTTACATTCAGTTATATTGCTTAACATATATAAAAGATAGCATGTAAGTTAGATATGTATTTTGAAATAATATAATGTAAAATTTAAATGCATTAGAAGGAAGATACTACATTTTGCATGCAAATATGTGAATAAAAAATAATAATAATTAAAAAAAAAGCATCAATGGATTTCTGCCATGTGTGCTACTCAGCTGCAGAGGGCTGCAGAGCTGACTTCTAAGTAGAAAGGCCTTTCATGTAAATGCTTTTCCTTCTTTTGTCACTCAAAATGTCCGAATGAAATTAACATTTTAATCCTTGCCTGCAATTGTGTACTGAATGTCATCTTTTCTAAAACTCCTCCTTCCAGAAGATGGGATATGTACTTTGATAATAGCAAGTGTAAATAGATGAAAAAAGCAGCTTTTAGCTGGAAATGTTCTGGGTTTGTTGGAAAGAGTAAGTTTAAGATTTTTTTAATTTTGTAAATTCACAGGTGACATAAGATTCCCTTATGTAGTTTTAAATATATATATTTTCTCTAGAAATAGTACTAGCAAACCTTCCTAGTGCCTTTCTGAATGACTGAAAGGATCACATGCCTTGTTTCATATCTATATACTTGTTCCCATATAAATTTTGAAAAATATATCTGGACCTGGAAGCCAGGAAGTATGTTTTCTATGCAGGATATGGCATATGTCTGCACTCTTTTAATTAGGAGGCCTAGAGGGGTATTTTTATTTTTATATATACATATATATACATACATACATGCATACATATATATATATATACACACACCTCTCTCTCTTTCTGTCTCTCTTGCTCTTGCTCTCTCTCTCTATATATATCTCCCTGCTCATATTTTTAACATCACTGTTTTACTTCTTACTCTGCTTTAGTATACTCTTCTGCTTTTGATAATTTACATAAAAATACATAGTATATGAATAACACGTAAGATTTATTTTAACGGCAAGGCTCCTAGCACCCACAGTGCAGTAGTTTGTACAACAATATGATTGCCTCTGCTCTGATTTTGTAACTGGGAATTTCTGGGAACACCACAGAGGTTGAAAAGGCTGGCAGAAATGGACAATATTCATTTTGTGAGAAATATTTGTAGTCTTTTCAAGGCAATTGTATTGCGAAGTTTTGTGTGAAATTACTGCTCCCTGATTTTGCTTCCCTGGGAAGAAGGCATCTAAAGGTACTGTGTCTGTTCCTTTATTTATTGAGTCAGATCTGTGGTTTGGTTTTTTGCGGATTTTTTTGAGGATACTTCTGGATGTTTTCTCCATTTGCATAAATGTGAGCATGAGCTATAATAAGTAAAGGACCATCAGATTCTCAGGGTTTCTCAGTGAAAGTAACAAGACAATGCTAACAAACACTTGAAGAATTTTAAATATACTGACTTTAAAAAGTTAAAATATAGAGATTTTAGTTTTGATTTTAGTTTAGTTTAGAGATTTTAGATTGTTTTGGTTTTTCCCCCAGGGGAATGAAATAGTTTCTGAAATGTACATTCATCATTTTCATTCAAGTCAGTTGATACTGTTATAGCATATAGATTATCCTTACATTAAGCATGTATTTTTAATAAAGATCAAAGACAGTGTTAATTAACCAAGATGCACTATGATTTTACTTTTATTTTAGCAATATCTTAGTCTATATCAATATGCAGAAAGAAAATAGGGGGGTTTTCCTATTCTTCTTTTCCCTCAAACAACTATCATTTATTAACAAGACTGGGGAAAACTATTGCTGTTTATGAGTTGAGCAATAATTTTTGAAGCTTTTCAGGCATGTTGATGAAAGTAGAATTTTTCCTGAAATAAAATGAAAGTCAGTGTGCCAACCTGACTATTCACCCATAAACATAATTCACTTTTAGTAAGATGAACAAAAAAATTTTGGTTTAGGAATTATTGTAGCTGTAAATTACTTGAATTTTTTTTCAATTTTCTTTTGGTATTATGGCAGAGTATCTAAGTTTGCTATAGCAAATGGCTTCACAACATGCTTAATTGTAGCTGTAGATGATTAGATCATGTACAAGCTCTCACAATGAGGTCTGATTAATATTTTTAATAGCTGAGGATACTGTCATATAACCATCTGCTACTTACATAAATAATTCTGCAAATTTTTAGTTTTATCTGCTGATTGCACATCACATCTAAGCAACCAAAACATTATGCTGAAACATCTTTTTTTTTTTTACATCAACAGATGATGTCAAGCATTTAGTATTTCAAATCCTTGACAGCTCATTTCTGATAGGTCACATGAGTAAAACTTCGTTTTTCTTACTCCTGCCCTGACAAAGACAAATAAGGGATTAAATGAATAAATAAACACAACTTCTGAGCTCCCCAGAGTGCAAGACTTGTGCAAGATGGCTTAAAAAATATATATTTTCTGTACATACTCCAGTATTTTACTATTTATTTGCTATTTTGAAAACTGATTCCAAAATGTGTCTAATAAACCCCTGGAAATACTTAAAAGGAATCACTCCTTTCTATTCCTCTGCAAAATTCCAGTGCAGAATCCATTTGATTCTGTGACAACATCAGTTCTTTCATAAAAACACACAAATGTCTGTAAAAACTATTTAACCAGCTGCTAAAGCATAAAGTACCTTTCAAACTTCTAATCAGAAGAGAAGAGAAGCTATTTTTTCCAGAGACATGCAAATCCCAAGTCAATGAAGCTGCCAGATTGCATGGTTTGTTACTCACAAATGTCCAGAAAATTTTCTATTCACAAACTATGACTCTGACTCTCTTTTTGGTAAACCTTGCACTAAGTCAGATTGTAATGAGATTTTTTTTTGTGATTAAAGTTGGTGGAAAGATAAGAAGTTAAGTTAGCTTGTGGGCTTTGTGTGGGGAATGTAGGTTTTGAGGTTTGGTTTGGGGTGTTTTTCTGTTGTTGCTTGGTTTGTTTTGAGTGTTTATTTTTTAATTGTGGGTGTTTCTGTTGTGGGTGCTGTTCGTTTTTTTGGTTTGAGTTTCTTTTTGGTGGTGGTGGCCATTTAATTTTTTTTTCCTGGCTGAGGAGCAAGGGGAGAATATTCCTGTGCATTGAATAATTCTAAACCTTAAAAAAAAAAAGAAGAAAAAAAAGAGAAAGCCTGTTTTGGCTCATTTGGCTCTGATCT
This sequence comes from Certhia americana, assembly GCA_018697195.1. NCBI lineage: Eukaryota > Metazoa > Chordata > Aves > Passeriformes > Certhiidae > Certhia > Certhia americana. Next base: position 54,480,165 of record CM031878.1, read on the forward strand.
TCCCACATATACTCTACACTTAATACAGTGGAATTATAATGAAGATATTCTGGCAGATGGCCCTTTGTTTCCATTAAGAAGAATTCTTGATTAACTGAAGACACTGCTTGAATAATAATTTCTCAGTGCCCATCAAACCTCTGAGAGTCTCTCAAGCCTGTTTCTCAATGGGTGCGGGCCCAAAGGGCTCTGCTGGAGCCAGCAGAAATAGCTGAGGCTGTGGCTGTGCTTTCCACAGTTGGAAACCAGCATATTTGAGCCCAAACACAACCCCAGTCCTCAAAGACGTCTGGATGTGTAGGATTATGGGTCCAGCATTAGGATCCTGTTGATGCAGTGAACTGCAAGTGGTCAAATCACTTGACAAATTGGGGTTCTAAGGGTGATCAAATCAGCTTATCCAGAACAGTGTGAGATACATGGTAATCCATGATTGTGAGCTGAGCTGAAACAAACCACTGAGAGGCAGGGATGAATGTTAAACTGATTGTACACCAAGGAAGATGAGTCAGTGAATGAAAATGCTCATCAAGAAATTATAAACAGGAATTTGTGAACCATGGGGGCACCAAAAACTCACAGATACCACTGTGTCATTAGGTCATGCCTCTGATGTGGAAAGCAGTTGTATTCATTTCACCAGTGATTGCTGAGAGAAATAATTTAATTTAAACATTCTTTTGTCATAAATATATATATATGGTACAGTAGAGGTAAACAACATTTTTAAGACACTTTCCTTTAAAACCTTTAAATTTATTGCTGTATTGAGCCTGTGATAGCCTTTGAACTACTTCACAGTAGAAAGTTTATATCCTCTTGCAGTGGATAGGAGAGATTTGCCCCAGCTACCTCCAGGTATTTTATCTGTCATTCTGCTAATGTGAAGAGGTGACAAGCACTTTCCTTGGTGGAACCTGACCCTGTTAGTATTAATTTGAGAATTTTGCAATGCAGCAAAATAAAGCTGAAAACATAACATGGTTCAGGTATGCTGATTTAACTTAAAAAAGGGAGTCAAGCATAATAGAATAATAGAATCATAAGATGTTTTGGGCCATGGTGATACCCAGGAGAATATTGATCCACAATTCTCAAGATCTTACTTTTCAGCTCCATTGGTTGCAGCCCACCTCCACCCATTTTTATGACTGCTGTAGTCTGAGCCAAAGTCAGCTCTCTGTCTGCTGGCCGTGTTTGCTGCAAAAACATTTTCTTGTTCTGAATATGGTTTCCCATAAAGGGATGATGGTGAGGTAATTCCTTTTGATTTTAAAATTTCTTAAACTACAGAAGATCATTTCCTCATAAACTTGCATATTTTCCCTATCTGCCCTGAAGCTATGGCTGAGGCCATAACTTCTAGTAATCTAGCAGAATCCCCAGGCTTGCTGGTTTGTTTGACACATATGATGCAATTATTTGCATTCAGTTTCTGCACAGCTCATGGCACACTGACACAAAGCTGTGTGTGAATGTGTGTTCTTTATGTCCTCTTGTGAAGGCCCTGCTTACTTCGACCAGGGGTGCCTCTATTCATATGATAAACAGAAAGCTGCGGCCACTTCACATTGTTATTTGAGTCTGTTGGCTTTCATGTGGTGCCCTTCATGTGCTGTGGGGAAAAGGAGATTCACTACACAGAGGCAATTGCAGATTTTACATAAAAAAAAAAAAAAAAAAAAAAGGCAGCTAGTATATAAGACAAAGAGCCTGAAATGAAATTTTACAGTTGCTCTGGGCCATTGGGACTATCACTATCAGCAGATAAATCTGCTTGTTCAGAGTCTCTAGCCAGAGATTAGCAGAGGGTCCAAAGTGGTATTAAGGCATGGAGGTCTGTAACTTGCTGTGTTCCTGCAGGTCAAATCTGGTCTAGTACCAGAACTCTGAGTTATAAACAAAATGAGTCCAATCCTGTTAGAATATGCAGTGCAGAAGCTGCCATCATGAACATCACTGTGATTCTGCCTTCTCAAGCAGATGGGTAATACAGCTTGGAAAACAATCTAGGATCATCTGCTTAATGACCCACTGAGTCATTTGTTTGCTGTTCACATATTCTTAAGAAACTACTGGTGTTCTTGGGCTTCCTCTCTTCCTCAGTATAAGTGAAATTTGTTGTTTATGAAGGGCCTTACCACATCCAAGCAGGAAGCTGAAAAATTATATGTTGGCCTGTACTGCGCTTTCCAATATGCATACCCATTTCCCCACCCTTTGTGGAAGAATGGGAGAAAAAGAGTGTATTTTCTTTATGGTTTTTTTGGTGGTGGTGATTTTGTTTTTGTGGGGGTTTTTTTGGTTTGGGTTTTTTTTTTTTTTTTTTTGAGGCAGATGTCTTAGACATCCAGACATTCAGGCTGCTTTTGGTATTTACACTGCATGGCCAAAGAGTAATCCCTTCTCTGAAACTTCTCCTTGTAAAGCCAAATACTTCAAATGTAATTCCTTTGTTCACAGCCATTCCTTCCCCTTTAATCCCAATGGTTTAACTGTAAATTTAGCCCAAGTTTTTGAATCTGAAGTTGTTTCCTTGCCTGTCCTTGCTATTAATGCTCTTTTTCACTTGCTTATTTTTCCGAATCCTTTTCTTCACCCCACTTCCATGTAAATGAAGTGGAAGAGAACTTGCCTGAAAAAGCATATTCTTCTCTGCCATTCCAGTCATTTCAAGACAGACTACCAATACTCATGCTAGCAGCTCCTTACCCTTTACTTAAAAATTGTTTGTGAATGCAGCTGTGAAGTGTTTTTGTATCACATGTAAAAGGTTATCAGGGAAGAATGGTACTTCCCAGTACGTTCTCAAGTGTTACTGTGCATGTGTTTTGCTGTTGGCTGGGAGCTCCACCTGCCTTGCCTGTATTTGTACCATATTGACTCCAATCTTCCCATTCTAAAAGAAATTTCCATCTTGCTACTGACTTTTGTCTTACATAAAAAGTCAATTTCTTTCCTCAGTGGTATGAGGCAAGATTTCCAGAGGGCTGCTGTCCTGGGGAGAGTGGGAGATTCAGACAGAGTTTATTACAGAATCCCTTCCACTGAGTCACGAGGTGAAGAAAGGGCACCCTTGCTTTGTAAATTCCTTCACAGAGAGGAGTAAACATGCAGCAGGATCTAATCCTAGCCCATGACTTTGTGAATGGTTTATTTTTAAAGGATTATACAGGTGTAATTGAACCTTTATACAACTTTATCCTGCAGGATTAAGGATGGCAAACCAGATATATTTACACAAATATATACGATTTTTTAAGATAATGATTAGACAAGAGGAATTATTCAGAATTATTTAGTACCAGCATAGGAGCTATAACTACTAGTATGGTTTAGTGCACTATTTTGAAGCAATATTGAAAAAAGTATAGTAAAGCAATTGCAAGAAAACCAGCAAAAGCAATCATTAAATAAATATTGATGTTACTCACCCGTACCACTGACTGGGCAAATCTTGTTCACTTAGGCTCGAGTACTAACCTTGAGGGGTGTCCATACTCAAGGCAGGAATTTCCATACACATCCCAGGAAGTGCTTTGTTAAAAAACTCTGCTGTTAAAATACAGGACTGGGTTTTATAGTATAAAATGACTGACTGTCAGTCAGATGCCTCCAAGTCAGCCATGTCAGTTCTGCAGTTATAGACAAGTGATTATTAGTATCACTTGGGATTTTTTCCTTTATTGGGTACTTGTTCTTGTGAGCTGGGGGGAGCCATACTATTGGAGACTACATTTGATACTAAAAACTATTTATTGGATAAAAGCATCAGTCTGTTAAGAAAATCATCTGAAGGCACAGTCCAGGTTTGCCAAAGGGAGCTCTCATGGAGGCCTTGGGAAATTGCAGGAATTCCCCAAGGCCTCCTGTGAGGCAAAGCTCTGCCAGCAGACAAAGGTGTTTCAGGGAGAGGCCCTGGAGAATTTCTGGAGTCCCTCAGGGCCCCGCAGGCCAGGTGTTCCGAGCAGCAGGCAGGCATGGAGCAGTGGACTCGGGCCAGGTGCTCCCGGCAGCCGGGGGCTCTGGACAGCTGAGAGCTCTGGGCAGCCAAAGCCCCCAAGCCTTTCTCTGGGGTAGAATCTCAATCAGGACGGCAGCAGCAACAGCAGCTTCTCCATCTTTTCTTCTTTCTTCTTCTTGTGTGGATGCATGGAGCAAAAGCAGGAGCAGCAGCAAGGGTAGGTAGGTAGGTAGGTAGGTAGGTAGGCAGGTAGGTAGGTAGGTAGGTAGGTATAGATTGCTCAAGCCTCTAATACCAGTTTTTATTACATGTGAAAAACACCAGAGCTTCAGCATAATTTTATGTAAATTGTTTTTTTGCCATGCATATGTACCTGCATGTTCTATCTTATTTTTGTCTCTAATTCTGGAGTTTTTTGTCCTTAATACTATCTTGGTTTTGTCTCAACTTCTTTTTTTTTTTTTTTTGTCCTTGATTTTATCATGTTTTTGTGAACTATTCTATCTCGTTTTTTGTCCTTAATACTATCTTATTTTTAGTGACTTTTCCTGCCTAAAAAATACAAAACAATATGATACTGTGCCTTTAATTATGTCTATGAAGTACTAAGTTTTATCAGGATTTTTAAGGCACTAGAATTTTACAGCTACTCAGAGAGCTAACATGCTGCTTCATATTAGAGACACTTAGAAAGCATAAAGACTTATTTCTAACTTACCGTGATTTAATATATCTTAATTTCTCTAAAGGTTTTAACTCAAATCCTACATTTTTTTCTCCCTCTAATGAAATCAGAGGGGGTCTAAATTCTTGATTTCCAACAGGTATTTGTCTTGGTTTAGTCCTGACTGGACAGTTTTGTAGTATTGATACTTGATTAAACCAAAGAAAATGGTGAACACACCTTTTCTGAAAACACATTTTTCGGTAAGATCCTTGTCCTTTCTATAAGGCACCAGCCAGTTAATCAAACAGCATGCACATGTTGGCTGATCCATCAGCACACACACAATTGTGTCATACATTGTCAAGTGTAGCAAATACAGGGAAGGAAAGGGACATGGATAAGCAGCAGGGGAAAATTTAGGGCCACAGAAGACAAATCCTTTGGAAATCAGTCCCTCTTAATGCACTTACTATGAACCAGTGAGCACCTTTTTTCCTCCACTGTGACCACATGTTTAGCCTGGGGAGATTGGCCAGTGGCATGAGAAGGAATATTTGAAGGAAGAGATGCTCTTCAGCACACAGCCCTTTTGTGCTTGGCACTGCTTCTCCTTCAGCAACTGCTTATTTGTAGCACAGTCAGCCGTGCATTAAACAGGCAAAAACTATCAATACAAAGGGTGGGTTTGGTAGGTCTTGGGGATGTCATACTGAAAGAAGTGTAAAAAAAGCCAATGATGACTTTGGAAAACCCCTTGAGTAAGTTAAATCTATTGATAGACCTCCACTTTAAAATTAATTACCAGGTTTAGTTTAACTTATTCAGGCTTATAAGTCTGATTACTTTGGTGACATTTAATAAAAGGTCAGGCGTGTTTGCCTGGTAATTTTCTGCATTTAAAACGTGTAATTATCATAGAAATGATAAAGAGTGTAGATTTTTGTCAAAATCAGTGAGAGATTGTTCCTCTATGTCTTCAGCAGTAACAGCTGAGGTAAGCTATTCAGTAGTTTTATTAATAAGCTTCAGTTTGGGAGGCGTATTTTGCAATCAAGTAATATTTTAAGAATTGTTCTTTCTGTGAAATGATTAGCAAACATCTTTGGATGTCTCATTTCCCTTCTGCAAGAACGTGAATCTGAAGATAGATCTCTGATCCATCTGAATTCATATTTCCTTAAGGTACTTAAGACTGATGCTTTATTGATATTCCAAGAATTGCTTTGAACAGAAACAAATAAACAAGAAAGGATTTGATACTACTATTTTCTTTTAAAAGAAAATAAGGAAAGAGGTGCTCCACTGCCTATTTCACCTGAATTATTTTCTATCCCTCAAGAAAATTCAAAAGGGGTCCTACTTCCCTGCACAGAGTAGATATATCATTAGTATATTGCCAAGCAAATATCCTTTAAACTAATTTTGTTATCAGAGTAGCTAACTGCTCTGTGTATGTTCTGACTGTAGAGATGGTTCAGCTGTAGCATGTAGTGGTAGTTCTCATCCAGATGTACACAGAGTAATTGGAGTTTGACTATAGGGGCTGCCTTTCTCACACCTTACAATTTACTTGGAGGGGTGTTTTTGAGACATAGTAAGCAAAACTTTGTGCCTGTACATTACTGGCTCCTTCACCTGGTCAGTTCTTTTCCTCAGTCCATCATGAGTCTGATTATCCCCTCCTGAGGACAGTACCTGGCATTTCCCTATATTGAAGATCATCTTATTCTTTCTAGTCATATTTCCTACTTGTTAAGGTAATTTTGAATTCTAATCCAGTCTCAAATCAACTGGCAGTACCTGTCAGGCAGAACTTGCCTGAAGATATTTAGACATAACTTACATTCTGTCAACCAAGTCATTAATTAAAATTAAAAATCACATGCTATCAGACCCCAGGCAGCAATTTCCAAGGTCTCACTGTTTTTTATCTTCCTGGTTTTACAGAAGAACACTGATGGCTGTTTTTCAGCCAACTTTATCCTTCTTAAGCGCACTGACCATTCCTACTAACTTACAGGGACAGTTAATGCACCAGTTATGGCAGTAAGATGGAAAGAATTTCATAGTCAAATTCATAAACTGCAAGGTGGGGAAAACTTAAATTGTTCACCTTGTATAAAAATCTTTTTGTTTTGCTTTCTGAAGAACAGATTTGTTCATTAAGTGGGGTGTTAAAATGTGTATTGACTACAGCTGAATCCTTTGCACTGTGGGTTAATTACCTCATAATTGAAATGGGCAAAGAGAATACACCTGATTAATGAGGATGGGTGAACCAGCATTTGGTAGTTCAGTACACTCCCACAATTCATTTTAGGTCCTGTCTGTGTGTATATTCAGTCATGAATTTTACACATAGCTCCAAGTACTTCACAGGCAGTAAACCCGGGGTTTTCTTATTGGAACTGAATTTAGTATGGTTCTCCCTGCAGAGTTTCCCGAAGACATGCTACAGTATTAACTGATGGCCTGTGCCCATGTGAATGACAAAAATCCTCTTGGTAACTGTAATTCCTAGAGTTCATGTCCTAAACTGACTTAATTTTATAATTATGAAAGGGTGTTGTTGGAGTATGGAATGATGAGAAATTATCTATTTGCATGTTTAAGAGATTTTAGGATCTCTGACAAACAGTGTTTTTAACCTTTGTTCATGGAAAAAGGGCTTTTAGGCTCTGGAATGAAGCAGGGTTTTCAACAGTGTGTATTAGATAGTAGAACAGTATGTAGTTTTATCCCAGGGTGAGAATTTTAGATATATGGGGGTTTTTAGGATGGTAAGCAAGTGATGACAAGATGGAGGAAGCACATGGCTTTTGGGTTTCTTCCTTCTTCTTCCTTGCCTCCATCTTCTGCAGTGAGGTGGCACATTATAGTTGGCTTAGAGTAGAGTTTAACCTTCTAACATAGATAATAGTTATTGGAGTAGAATTATAAATACTTATAACGTGGATTGTAGTATAAATATCCATGCCACCCTGAGGGTGGGAGTATTTAGTATTTAGTAGTTGGTATTGAGTATTTAGGACTTAGTATTTGGTATTTGGTAGTTAGTAGTTGGCATTTGGTGTAGTTAGACAAGGGAGTCCGGTCGGAAGACACCGCGATGTACGGGAAGATAGGGCCCCACCCCTCCAGTGCATTTAACCAATACGAAATTAATAATGATGTAAGCAGACCGTAGTTTTATAAGACCATGCAAGAAAGTAATAAAGGCCATTTCACCATCCACCACACTGGTGTCTGTGAGTGATTTGCCTGAACAACATGTAAGTGGGTCGTTGTGTCTTTCTTGAACCAGGTCGCCAGCCTCGGAAGAGGCAACAAGTGGTGCCGAAACCCGGGAACCGCCCCCCGACACACGGGCAGGTGCGACCGGGAAATCGGGAGTCGCCTGGACGAGTGAAAGACGGCCGGAGCAGCGGGACTGACTTCGGTGGGGAGGACTCTCCCGGACCAGCGAGGAGGATGGAAGCGCTCGCGAAGGTCGTATCTCAGATTCATAAGCAATGGGGTATTGATTGCAAATTAAAGGATTTTACTCTCGCTGTTGCGAGATTGTTGCAACTCGGGGTCATTGACCAAGCGGTGGATATTCTCCACCCAGAAATATGGGATAAATGTACTAAGGCTCTGGCCGAGGAAACGATGTCCTCCGGTTCCAGTAAAAGCCTTAAATCATGGGGAAAAGTCACGCAGGCGCTGCAAAAGGCACTGCACGAACAAGAAACCTGGAAAGCAGCTCAGAACTGCTTGCGGGTCACCCCGAGAGTGGGAGTTGGAGCGGCCACGCAGACCGCATCTGACGGTCATTCCACTGAGTCTAGCAAGGATGAAAAACACTCCCTTTTGCCCTCTCGAACTCCCATTCCCGTCCGTAACTCACCCGCAGCGCAGAAGCTGCAGCCAAATAATCAAACTGTTAATGACTGTGAAAACTTTACTGGCAAATTAGGCTGTGAAGAAATGTGGGGGAAACCCCCACCCTATAATCCCCAAAACAGCGCCGGAGTCGAAGGGGAGGGGAGGGGCGCAAACGCGGCTTGCAAGAATAAAGAAAGTCTGTTAGAAGTATGTGAATTGCACGGAGGAGGCGGGATTGCAGATAGAGAGAACAAGGAAAGTTTGTTAGAAGTGTGCGAACCAGCAGAAAACAAAGAAAGTTTGTTAAAGGCACGTGAATTGGAGGGAAGGGGCGTGGGCGCAGTCAAAGGGAATAAAGAAAGTCTGTCAGAAGCGTGTGAACTGGGAGGGGGGGAGATTCCTGGACGGGAGAGGGCGGCCGGTCGGAGCACTCGCCGGACACACTCTTGTGGGGCGGGAACATCCCTCAGCAGGAGGCGGGCAGAACCCAGGGGGAAGGAGCGGTTCAACCCTAAGAGAAAGGGGCATGGGCAGAGCCCAACAAAAAGGGTCTGGACTATGGAAGTGCTTGACCAGTCGACTTCCGGCTCTGATACAGACCACAGCTGGGATGAGTGGTCGTGCGGGTGGACCGCGGTCAGTTCAGACTCAGACTCGGAGAATGAGAAAGGGAGAGCAAGCTTTAGTGCTAAGAAAAGCGGAGTCCCTTTGCGCACGGCTAAGAAAGATCGAGGGAAAGATATACCCCTCACAGACTGGAGAAAGATTAAAATTGCGTGTGCTGACTGGGCTCTGCCGGCAGTTTCAGCATTCCCGGGCAGAGAAGTGAACGGGCAGAAAACCTATTCCCCCGTGAACCCGAAAGAAATACAGGTGATTGTTAAAACAATTGCTGACAAGGGAATCAATTCTGCTATGGTCTCTACCCTAATTGATGGCCTTTTTGGAAATGATGATATGCTTCCCTTTGATATAAAACAAACATGCAGAATGATTTTTGATGGGGCAGGGATGGTAGTTTTCAAACAGGAGTGGGAAGACAATTGTGCAAAGGCACTGGCTCAAGCCGCAGGAGAAAACCACCCTTTACAGGGGTCCAGCTTGCAGCGGCTGATGGGCACAGATCCAGCAGTGATTACTCCTCAAGCACAAGCTCAGAACCTAAGAGCCCTAGAGGTCGCTGCTACCACCCGTGCAGCCAGAGAAGCTATTCGCACAGTATGCAGAGTGGTTGCTAAACCACCTTCATGGTCCACTATAAAGCAAAGTGAAAGTGAAAGTTTCACTCAATTTGTGGATCATCTCCAAACAGCACTGGATTCCTCAAACCTGCCAGCGGAGGCCAAGGGCCCAGTGGTCACTGAGTGCTTACGTCAGCAATGCAATTCAGCCACCAAAGAAATCCTGTGTTCTCTGCCACCCGGTTCCAGTGTTGCAACAATGATTAAACATGTCACAAGGGAAGAATACCTGGCCTTAATCCAAGCCGCAGTCTGCGCTGCTATAGCCAGTGTGATGGCTGTGCAGAAACGCCCTAACGGCCCAGCACCACCTGCTCCTCCATCCCAAAGTCGTCCCAGAGGGCCATGCTGGTCTTGTGGCAAGAAAGGGCACATCTCTCGGGAATGCAGATCGAAGAAGCAGAGAAATGGGCAAGGGAGGGGGCAGACGGGCTGCATACAGCCCCCTCCCAGCTGGGATATCCGGCAGCCCACCTATGCGAACCCCAGATGGGGAGAGCACCTCCTGAACCCATTACCCCCCGAGAGGCAACCAACTTTGTAGCCCAGCCAATGCCCCTGCAAGAATCAACTATGCCCATGGGGCAACAAGGCAATGCGGAGAACGAAACCCTTGGGTGGCCCTGGCAATGGAGTGCGGCAACCCCCCAATAGTATGGGGAATTTCCCGACAGTACTTTTACAGTTCCACGATAGGCCCCTGGAAAGACACCACCCCGTACTGCCCTAAATCAAATGACATCGCAATCAGTGTCCCTTTCTTAATAGACACTGTCGCTGACATAACTGTTGTTCCACAAACACATTGGCCTCCAAGCTGGAAGTTAGAAGAAGTCCCAACCGTAGGTGGGGTTGGAGGAGTTTCAGTTGCCAAAAAGAGTGTAGAACTAATAGCAATAACCTTGCACACTGAAAAAGAGCCTGAAAAGACTGTTGACTTTTATGTTTATGTTTTATCAAGTGTCCACTGAAATCAATAAAACCAGTCTTGCATAACAGAACTAATGAAAATTCTGAGTTTCTCTTAACAGGTCTGGGGTCATGATTCTCCTCGATTAGAAAGTGAAGATAAGGCGAAAAACACTCCCATGGCACCCAAGAAGCTGACGATGGTAAATCATAAGCAATGCTTATGCCTGTGCATTTTCCTGTTTCAATTGCTGCCTCCCACAGAGCAGATAGAACCAGACTATCACCCCTCTCGGCCATACACTTGGATCCTCCGTAATCCCACTGACACAGAATAATAGTCATAAAGACCGTAACCAGTGCCCCCAGTTTTCTTGTTAGCCTCTTGTTAGCCTTATATAGGAGATATATTTCATCCACAGCATGTCAGCCAGCGTGTGAATTCAGGAACTTATTGGTGCCCCAGTTCAAACCCAGGCAAGAATTATTTCACCTATCTGGGATATTGGTTTTGTGGGTACTGGGGTTGTGAGACCATTGTGACCAGCAATACATGGAAACCAGCCAAAAAAGACAAATTTTTATAAGTGAAATATTGGCCACGCAATTGTAAGGCACCCACTGTCAATGTGAATGGTGGAGCAATAGATAAAGGAACCTGTACCCTTCTGGAAGTAGTAGTTCTGCAGCCACATGATAAGAGTTGGTCCTTAGGCAGAATGTGGTCAGTATTTATCCATATGTGGAGCAAAGGTTTACGCACAGTTGTCCAAGTTTTCAGGGTCCTCCCGCAGTCACACACCGTTATTGGACCCAATAAATTCTTAGACCAGACAAACTCCAAAGGCAAGGTATCCGTGCCTACCTTGCGAAGCCCTCGGTCCTCTGACTCGACATTCTCCTGCAACACGCATGAGGCAACCCCCTATAACCTATTTTACCACATGTTAGATGCTGCCTTTCAGTCACTGAACATGTCTGAGCCAAACCTTACTATCTCTTGTTGGCTTTGTTATGATACCAACCCTCCATTCTATGAAGGTGTAGCCCTTAACATCCCGTTTACCTACTCCAGAGATCCCAACCCAACCCAATGCCGATGGAATGCCCCTCGAAAAGGAGTCACTTTACCCCTAATCACTGGCCAAGGAATTTGTGTAGGCACTTGACAGTTAATTCAACAGAACAGACATATCTGTAAAACTCTTGTTGCCATCTTGTTGATAGAATACACTCTTGGCTTGTTCCCTCAGCTTCGGGAGTGTGGGCTTGCAATAAGACAGGTGTTAGTCCTTGTATATCAGTTAAAAACTTTGATGTTACTAATGATTTTTGTGTCCAAGCTGCTATTGTTCCTAGAGTCCTGTACCACACAGATGAAGAAATAAACCATTATCTAGAATGGGGCGTTCCGCAACAGAAAAGAGAGCTGGTAACAGGCGTTACCCTTGCAGTACTCCTCAGCTTGGGAGCAGCGGGCACGGCGACAGGCGTTTCAGCCCTTGTATCCCAAGGACAAGGCCTAACTCAACTCCAGATGACCATTGACGAAGACCTACAGATGATTGAAAAGTCCATCTCCTTCCTAGAAGTCTCTTTCCTCACTCTCTGAAGTAGTATTGCAAAACAGACGCGGGCTAGATCTTTTACTCATGCTCGAAGGTGGCTTGTGTGCCGCTCTAAAAGAGCAGTGTTGTTTTTATGCTAACTACTCAGGTGTAATTAGAGATTCAATGGCAGAACTTAGAGAAAGGCTAGCGCAACGAAAAAGGTATGCAGATGCTCAGCGAAACTGGTTTGACTCACTTTTTGACCATTCTCCTTGGGTTGTCACCATAATATCCACTCTGATGGGACAAGTCATAATGATTTTGCTTGTGTTAGTCTTTGGTCCTTGTGTCCTTAACAAACTGACACAATTTGTCAAGTCTTGCCTGAGCAGAATTGATATCATGCTTCTAGAACAGAGACAGTTATCTTAAGCAGTTCTAACAGTTATAAAAGCCACTTGTTTTTAATGCTGCTATTCATCTGTCACGATTCCTATCCTTATATTTTTGTTACTAACTTGATTACGGGTCAATAGTTTGTATTATTCTAACATGTTTTGCAGTTTTGTTCAATCATGGAGGGGGGGGAAATGTAGTTAGACAAGGGAGCCCGGTCGGAAGACACCGCGATGTACGGGAAGATAGGGCCTCACCCCTCCAGTGCACTTAACTAATACGAAATTAATAATGATGTAAGCAGACCGTAGTTTTATAAGACCATGTAAGAAAGTAATAAAGGCCATTTCACATTGGTGTCTGTGAGTGATTTGCCTGAACGACCATGTAAGTGGGTCGTTGTGTCTTTCTTGAACCGGGTAGCCAGCCTCAGGAGAGGCAACAGTTTGGTATTTGATATTTGTGGTTCGAGGGATTTGAGGTTTTGTGCCTTGAACTGACTGGCAATGAAGAGCTCACTCATCCACGGGATGCAGTCTTTTAAGGATAAGCTGCTCCAGTTTGGAAGTAAGGGTCTTTTCTCTCTATCTCTGGAAGCAGGGCCCCTCTCTCTTTCTCTCTCTCTCTCTCTCTTTATTTGTGTCTTCCACTGGATCACCGCTCTCATTGGTGTCCACCCGCTCCGGTGTGAGCACATTTCCCACAAGCTGTGAGTGGATCTCTGCATCCCCTGGGAACTTCATGCATTGCAGGGGGACACTTTGTGTCACCACTGTCCTCACCAGGGCTTGCAGAGGAATCCTGGCTCTGACACTTGGAGCACCTCCTCCCCCTTTCTTCTCCACTGACCTCGGTGCCTCCGTGTTGTTCTCCCTCACCTGTCCTCACTTCCTCCTCTTCCCTGTCTGGAAGAAAAACTGCTGCTTGCAGGTGTCATTGTCAGCAAGCCCCACGAATTCACAGATCCTTGCAGGATCCTGCAGTGCCGAGAAGTTGATCTCGCCCTGGTTCTGCACTGGGGAATTGCTCACCATGATTTTGCTGCCAGCCAGGCGGCCCTGCCACCATCACTGCGAGGGCCGTGGTGGCCGCTGCGGCGCTGGCACCGTTTAAAGCCTCTCTTCATGTGGGGAAGGGGAAGCCATGGCTGCCCCAGTGCTCCTGCCCACAGCACGGCTGGCAGGCTTGCTGTGCCAACAGAGCAGTGCTGTGGCTGCAGCTGTGATGCCTCTCCACCTGTCTGTTTTGATTTTCTTTTAAAATGTGTCATCACAGAGGTGTTACCAGTCTCTCTAACTGGACCAGCAGCATGCCCATCGTCAGAGCCATCAGAGACTGGCTCTGTCGGACACAGTGGGAGCTTCCAGCAGCTTCTCAAACAAGCTTCTGCCCCTGTGGCCTGCCCCCCCTGCCTTTCTGGCTCTGTCGGACACAGGGGGAGCCCAAGCAGCTTCTCAAAACAAGCTCTGCCCCATGTGGTCTGCCCCCCCGCCGCCCCCCCCCCCCCCAAAAAAAAAAAAAAAAAAAAAAAAAAGTCTGGTCCAAACCAACACAATCCCCTAGGGCTGAGAGATAACACTGAGAATTTTGCCATTGAAAAAATTTCAGTTCTCAGAAAGTCTTGTATTGTGCTGCAAATATCTTCCAACCTGGACTGATATGTTGTAAGCTGATAAAGCAGTGTGAACCATCTTCTTGAAACCAGAAATGTTCGCTGTGACACAACAAATGCAGCATTATATATAATGTGGTTTTATTTTTTATTCTTTACACATCTTTGATATTGCCACTGTTGCCTTCTTGATTGCACTAGATAATTTAATAGTCTCAGTTTCAGGCATAATTTGTTTTGTGCAGAATTTCCAGCCCTATTTTAACAGCCACTAAACCATGCAACTTGCCAGGTGCAACAGCTTAGGGTGAAATTTCAGCTGTGGAGATTTTCATGGCAGACTGTCATTTATGGGGGATTTTAACAGCCAGGTATTTATATTTAAATTTTTAAAGATTGCAATACATAGAATTATGAAATATGGCTAATGTAACTCTTCAGGCTTTTTTCTCACCATGAGTAGGTTCTTGTTGACCCCGCTAGTGGATGAAGAAAGTACGAGTGTGAACAGTTTATCTAGATCTGTGGCGCTTATTTCTTTTAGCCACATTTGACTAGCTTTTTCAGATACTGCACACTTGCATTATGAAGTGAATTCATCATGATGTAGTTATCAACCAGCTCCATACTAATTACACATAATAATATCTATAGAGCACCGGCTATTGTAAGTATTTCTATGAAAATCTTAGTTTCATTTGAAAAATGGAGTAACAAACTAAGATTTCTAATTTCCTACTGACATTCAGATCTGTGGGCTCCAGGCAACATTTTAGAAAACTTTAATCTCAAAATGCCTGGGGAAACCCATTGCTGAAAGAATGTCATATTTAGAAAATAATGAGCTTTTCACTAGCTTTGATGGGTAAATTTGAGAGGCATCCCCACTCAAAAGGAGTGATGTGCATGCACATCTCCAGGCCAGCTGTGTAAACTTAGCATCTTTAGTTAAATTATCAGTAGAACAGTTCCCTGGTTAGCAGGCATTGTGTCTGCCACATCCACACCTGTCCCAGTTTCTGAAGGGAAACCATTGTACTTCTGCAGGATGTTTAAATTTGGGGTTGATTATTCCTGCTGATTTCAACATTCTTCAACACCAAAAGCAGCCAGTGACCCCATTAATGATTTATAGCTTTGCAAATGGGGAAATGTTCCAACTCTTTTGCCCCCACTCCAGGCAGAGCAGCCTGCCACAACTGAATGTGGGTACAATTATCTACAAGGGCATGCCATTGCAAATAACTTCAGAAAATCTTTAGGGACTTGCAGTGTTTCACATGCTGAACATGTATCAACAGTACCATGTTACTAAGAAAATGGTGATGGGAGTAGAAAGAGAAAGGCAATTTGTAAGACCCTGAAGTTTTTTTCCTCTCATTGCTAAGGCCTCAGCTGCAGTAATACATCCAATCTTAGCCACTATACATAAAGAAAAATATAGACCACTTGCAGACAGCTTCAAGGAAAAAACTGAAAAGGAGCATGCTCTACATGGCAAAAATGAAAGAAAGTGGGATTATCTGCATAGGAAGGCTGAAGGAGGATCTGTCAGGTTTGTGATATTGTCCAGGTTTGTGAAAGCTATTACAGAGTGATAAAAAAGTGGGAGCAACCTCTCCATGCCTATGGGAGGATGAATAAGAAATCATAATCTTAAACTGCAGTAGTGAATAATTGAAGTTGGGAATAAATTAAAAAATTCTGGTAGTAATGGTGCACTGGGAGATTTTGCATGAGGAAACTGTGAATGCAGCATTGCTGGCCTGGGATGGCTGAGGAAAGTCAGGGCTGACACAGTTTATTGTTTGTTGGCAAGGGATCTGTAAGATGTAGCTTTGTTATTACAAGTCTGGATTCTAAGCTCGCATCAGCATTTTGGCATAAACCCTTCCTCTGTGTTTTAAGTTGCAGTATCTGATTTTGTTAGGGTTGTCGCTGTTTTTCATCTTCCTCAGACTATCCAGTAGATGACAAACCATCAGTCCTGAATTCCCAGCTCTTCTGGGAACTCTTCTATGCAGTAAGTCTAGCCCTGGTACAAATCACATGTACAAACAAGTTTATTTATGCAAACCTTGCATTTATTTTATCATTCTTGCCTAGTCTCAGATGTCTTTCAACACCGTTTACCATCCGTATGTGCAAACTTGCCTTCTGTTCTTGTTTTTACCAAAAAAAATCAACACCTTAAATTCACATTTCTTCCTGTTTATTTGTAATAAACAGATAAATAGAAAAAATAGTGAACATTAAAAACCCCCCTTTGTCTTACTTCTGGGTTTTTGTCTTTTTATATTATCATAATGTTATTTACAGGCAGTCACTCTTGATTTACTTTTGTGTGAGAAATGAAAATCAGACATTTGTAGCACTAATAACTCTACTTTTATGTAGCAGGAAAAAGAACTATTTTGCCTACAGGATAAATTTAGACAGATATTAGGGGAGTGTCTCTATACATCATTACTACAGTATAATTGTAGCAATGATTTAACATGCATCCCATATATTCTCTCCTTGCTTTCGATGGCATTTCATCCCAGCAATGAGATAACACTTTGTGCTACATCTTGCTGCTTTTCTTGCTGTTATATTTATCTTGCATTTTTTTGGCCATGCTTTTAACATCACTCATTTGCTCATTTGACTGAAAGGTAGCAATTGTTGCAATAAACATTTGAATATATCCATTTGTGTCCTCTCACAATTACTTCAATACTTATCACCTGCTCCATCATGGACATGACCCAAAACACAGAAGATGACACCCCTTAAATCTTTTTTTTTTTTTTTTAAGAATTCAGTAAATTACATTCCTCAGATTGCTTGGAAAAGAACTTCAGAATTCTCTGATTTTAGCTGCTTTGGTGGTGCTGCAAATGGCACTGACAGCCTGAGCTGTGCTGTCCCACAGCAAATACAGCCCTGTTGCCACAGATGACCAATTGGTTTTGCAGGTAATGAGTGGATTAAAGTAGGTTTTGGACATAATTTTTTACATTATTTGCTAGCAAAATGGGCTGAATAATACAGGTACAACTGGGAGATCAATGATGCAATGCTTCAGTGCTGGTGCACAATAAAACCCTATCAGTTCCATCACAGAGTAGGGCAAAACAAAAATTAGATGAACATCACTACAGAATCAATAAATGCAATATTACTGCACCCAAAGGGTTCCCAGCAGTACCTAAAATCATGGCCTGCAGGTGAGCTGCACAGGTAAACTCTTGAACTACATGTTGGGGTCACAATCTCTGGAACTAATTTTATTTTCACTGGGACCACTGTCTTCTAGTGCAAAATGAAATGCTGGAGTTGACTTTGTAATGTGATGTGGTGGTTTGGGTTTGCTGATCTGAGTTTCCTGGCCAATGCACCAATTATGTATTGGGTCTAGTGCTGGCCAAACTCCAATGCACCCACTAGAATTATTTACTCATTTGCTGCTGTGAGATATGATTAGGAGGAAGACAAAGCAGGCTCAAATGTTAAAGGCTATAAAGAAAACTTAAACAGAATTAAAAGAAAAATAATAGGAAAATCAGAATAAGCCTTTAGAATATTTCTCCTCCCCCACTCCTCTTTTTTTTTCCCCACTGACCATGTAAAGAGACCTGGACTTTCAGTCAGTTTACTACCTCTAAAATGCTCTTTCTTCAGTTCACTTAGGAAGAAGAGTTTCTGTTGCCATGGAGACTTCTCCACAAGAAAATAGTTCTCTCATGGCTTCAATGCCACAGCAAATCAGCCACCCAGGAAAGGAAAATCTGTTCACAGTGTGAAAGTTCTTCCCATGCCTTGCAGCTTTCTCACAGCTGCTTTCATGGGCCATATCAATTTATTGTGGTGCTATTTTAAGGATGAGCTGTTCTAGCATAAAACAAAAGTTCTCTTTGTCCGTCTCTGGGAACAGAGGTTTTCTACTATTATCTCTAGGGCAAGGTTTTTCACTTCTCTCTGTTCAAATTTCTCATTGGATCACAGCAACATCTATTTGCTTCAACTCTCGGCATCTCGGCTCACAGCTGTGCTAGAATGCTGCATCCCCCCAGTGCATTTCCATGAGTGCCAGGGAAAAATGAAGTCTGATATATCAAATATATCTTCACCATCGCCTTAAAAAAGAATTTCAGCCCAAGACTAAGGCATCTCTTCAATCCTCTCCCATCTAGAATTTGACCCCTTCTTTAGAGACCTCAATGTCCTCCGTATGGGGCCAACTGTGTGGGGCCTTCCGGGGCTTTGTTTGTTTTTAAATGTGTTTTTCCACAGAGGTGTGTTCAAATCTTTTAAGTGGTTTAACTGGGTGTCAATCTTCAAAACTAGCCAGTTGACTGGCTTGGGCAATACCACAGGGAACCACCCCCCCCCCCAACTGAAAACCAGACTTTGTTAAACCATGACATGTGAATAATGCTGATTTCTCAGGGTTCAGGTCATGCTGTTGGCTATGATGCTCTGCAGGTTGTTGCCTGGTTCTGCTGGCTCTGGGCTGGTAAACTGCAGCATAGCCAGCAATGTCCATCATCTTCCATGGGGATGGTGCTGCCCTTCACTTTGGGACAATGCTGGGACCAGATCTGAGGCAGGCTTTCTCTTTCTGTCCCACAGCAAAGGATGACAGTGGGAGACACTGTCACAGTGACACAGCTGGAGCCCCCCAGGGCTCATGGTTTCAGCTCTGGCACAGCAGGGTTAACAGAGCCATGTTCTCCTGCATAGCTCCTAATGTATATTGGAGCTTTAAAATAATATGTCTGATCCATCACCCTCCTGGCTGGCAGTACCCAGGCACTGTCAGCTCTTTAGGTGCAGTGGCATAAAAGTGTTCCATGGGACTGTTTGTCGAGAAGCTGCCTGAGAGCAGCATTGTCATGTACCAAGGTGGATCATAGGTTTTCCTGCAAAGGCTTTTTTCTTCTAATTGGGCACAAGTAAATAGCAGATGGATTCTGAGAAAGAAAACCAGCACCAATGTGACAACTTGATGAGATTGGTAATATGTATGTGCTGGAGCGAGAGCTTCTCTGTGGAAAAGATTTTTGGGAAAAATTGTTATGTGGATGTACACTGATACTATTTATTTATTAAAATATTTTAAAGGGCATAAACTAAAAAGAACACACCAAAAAAAAAAAAAACAACAAAAAAAAACCCAACCCAAAACAACAACAACAACAGCAGAACAATCTTGGGGGAAAACTCGTTAAAGGAATTTGATTACAAAAATATACTTCATACCACAAACAGTTAAGAGCAAGAAGTTACTGAAGAACATAAGATTATGATATTATCATAATAACACTGGCAGCACTGGTTTATGTTCTGCCTTTCATCACAGAAGAATATAGTCCTAGGGGGATATGTGTGAATACCGTATTTATTACCTTTTAAAATAGGATAAAATAGTTCATGGTAATTATCCTTACAATGATATTTGCTCCTCTTTAAACACTTCAACTATTTTTTTCTTTTCCCCTTCAATGGGCTTTTCAATTGTAGACAGTAAAGTACACCAAGAGAAGAAGTGATAGAAGAATTAATACTGCCCTCTGATGCAAGAGTCATGTTGATTAAAAAAAAAAAAACAAATAAATGAACACCTGGT
Source organism: Certhia americana (assembly GCA_018697195.1). NCBI lineage: Eukaryota > Metazoa > Chordata > Aves > Passeriformes > Certhiidae > Certhia > Certhia americana. The sequence continues at coordinate 54,499,985 of CM031878.1, forward strand.
AGTAATTATTCTTCTCTTCGATGTGTAAAAAGTGATATAACACAAGATTCAGGTGTCAAATACTGCCATTGAGACAGTTAAGCTTGGAGCTGGACTGCCAAATATGTTTAGGTATCTTCAGTTTGTAGATGTGGATATCTCTGAGGTTTCTAGAAGCCACAGAACAAGGTGACTGATAAATTACTACAGAGGTCAATAGCCATCAAAGCTAAGCTGCATGCATGAGAGTTAGTGGCTATAGTATCAGTTGTCTAATCTTAAAGAGCAATAAAGAGTATACATGAGCCCATCAATCCCAAAAATCATTTGAATCTTATCCTAATATTGCTGAGCCAAACACCTATAGTATATGTAGTTACTGGAGTTTCCATCTCCCTTTTTCTCAACTAACAAGCAGAAGGTTAACCTGCCTTGTCTGTTCTGGAAATCTGGAAGGATTTCTTTACAGCCTCGGTCTCCTCCTGCATCTCTTGCTCTGGAAGTCCCACATACCTTCAAATTCCTCTGTTGACCAACTTTTTAAAAAGGATAAACCAGTTATGGAACCCATTGCTTTACTTTTCATAACAAAATGAGAACAACTTACAGCCAAGGAATCCCCAACTGTTTTAAATGGCACCCAGTACGTGGGCTCCCTTTCCTCCCACCCACCTTATTTCTGAAAGGAGTGATGTAAATTCCACTGAAAGCAAAGACTGTCATGGGAGAAAATGCAAAAGAATTTGTTTGGCTGTACACAGGGCAGAGGCTTTGTGAACTGAGAGTGAGATACAGCTGCACAAGCCTCTGCAGGGCTTTGAATGCGGGGAGCACACTAATGTTTGAAAAGGGGACCTAAAGCAGAGCACTATAGAAAAGAATGGCATTGTTAAAAGAGTAAAGCAGAAAATGGGGTTTGAAGTACTGTTTTACTGCCTCATAAACCTGAGGATGCTGAGCAATGTGACCCATGTGAAATGGGAGCAGGAAACTAGTTCTGCTGTGAAGGGCCTGGAAGCATTCCATAAAGTCAAGGTGTTTGAAACAGGTTATTGAGTTTCTGCACCCAACCTAGCCAAAATGCAGAACTAATATAAAAATGTGGAGGTGACCTGTTCTCTCTTCTGAATCAGAACCAAGACATAAAAGAATATTTTCACAATATAAGTCTCTGATATCACTGGCCAGCTAATAGAAATTAACAAATAGCAGAAAACTGTTTTATGCGTATTTATTTGATTTTGAAAATCAGCCTTGATCTAGTTCAATACTTTGATCTTCTTATAACATTGGAACACTCAAATTGCACTAGTGAGGATATGAAGAAGGAGTAGGGTTCAAGCTCAAATATTTAACTGTCCAATTTAAATTTTGCTTCTGGCCATTCTAAATTCACAGCTTGATTATAGCACATGAGCTGCGTTATAATTGTTCTGGGAGTTTTGTTGAAGTCATGTAATAAAACTGAGCAAATTGCTGAAACTACAAGAAAGTAACCGAATCAAATGTTGGTGCTGTCTAGCTTTATAATGTGAATGAGAGCTGGAAAAAAAACAGCACCTGGAATAGCTGAAGAGATCTTGACTGATATATTGCTTAGCTATTGCAAGGTTTGTCATTCTTAGCAGGCATCTTTAGCATTCTCCTTATGCTTCATGTTATGCAAGGAGGTGAGAAGATCCTGCAGACCAATGAGTTGCAAAACACAGATTATTTTGTAGGAATTCTGGAAAACACAAGCAGTGTTAGTAGAACACAAGCACATTCTTTGTGACAGTAATAGGGAAAAAAATATTTTTAAGGTAAAAGTAAAGAGTGAATACAAGGTCAGAAGTTGTAGCGTACGGTGAGGTTATTAAAATATGTAGACAGATTAAAGGATGAGGCAAAGCAGGTTTGCCAGCTGACATGCCTAGCCATCAGGCTAAGTGGTGACATGAATGGGACAACCAGTCAGTGGGAAATAGACAAAGGGAAAATACAATCCAGAGGATTTTTGTCAGTTCCTCTCAGCAACTTCTTTCCAGCTACAGCTCCTGTTTGCTCCATGTAACTAGGAGTTGATGGGCTCAGTATGCAAGTTATAGCCTCATGTGATGACTATAGAGGTATCTACAGAAAACATGATCATGCATAGGTAAATGTTGTTTTTACCTGCTCAGGTGGTATCCATGACTTGCACTAACCTACAGTATCACAGGGCTTTTTATGTGGTTTTGGAATTATTCTTTGCTCTGCACAAAGCCTAAGTGTGTTACCTCTGCTACCACAGTGCAACTAACACCAGTACAAATGTAAAATAAACAGTCATTTGGGGCTCAATGTCTGGACAGCAATGTCCTCAGCTGGCTGCCCTTGGTTTTACTGGGTTATCCACTGCTGAACTTTGTCTAAAAGATGGTCCCAGACACCCAGCATTTTCTGGTCCCCCTGAAGTCTTTCCTTTCACAGCTGCATTCAGCAGCCTAAGACAAGTAATTTTTCCAGGTTAGTCCCATACTGTTTGTGCTGCAGGTCTCTGCACACACTGCCATCTGCTATCTGATCTTAGGACTTCTTAGAACTGTGCAGGTCAGTATCTTTATTCCCTTAAGTGTGGGCCAGCTCAGAGTAAAGAGTGGGTGTGATGAAATAAGCCCTGCTTATTAAAAAGGTCTTTGTTCATCAAATAAAGGAGTATTTGTGGGACTAACAGAGCATTGTAGGGTAAGAGATACAAAGTTAGCAATAGATTTGTGTAACACAAAGTCAGCAGTAGGTTTGTGCAATCTAACCAGAAATTTATGTACAAAGTAACAAACTGAAAAATCATAAGACAGTTGCCAAACATTTATGCATAGTTGCATTGTTAAGAGCTAGCTTCTGTAACCATATATAGAAAAAAAATTGTTACACTGCCAACATAGACACTGAGGAAGAAGATAAAGAGCCTTCCTCAGGAGCCCACCCGAAGGCAGAAGAAGACCCCCTCAACCACACGCCGCACAGACACAGAGTACACAGTAAGAGTGATGAATACAGGAGAACAAAAGCTGATAAAAGGACTGGGATAGAGGGGAGGTGTGTGGGCCTTGAGGAGAAGAGCTCCCAGGTCACACCCAGCGCTGTGTTTTGCTCACTACTGCTTGCTGTAATTAATTGGCAAAGGCTAGATTGGATTATTTGCCTCAATTTATAACAGCGGGGGTTTTGACATTGGGAATATAAGCTTTTATATATATATATATATATATATATACACACACATATACATATATATATATACACACACATATACATATATATATACATATATGTATATGTATGTGTATATTTATGTGTGTGCGTACATATGTGCGTTTGTGTATATATACTCATGTATATATATATATGGCAAATATACTGTTTATTCTGTGTATATATATTTATGTATATATACATGGCCAATATACTGTTTATTCATAGGTTATTACAAATACTGCACCACATATGAGGAGCCAATTCAGTTTTGTTATGCCTCAACACTGGTTGTCAGAGTCATGCAGGGGAGGCGTTGCCATGTGCCACTCGCAGAGGCAGCCAGGAGAAGATGGGAGGAAGCCTTGTCTCTGGGGAGGCTTTGCCTGGCACCCATTTCGTGTCTCACCCGGGACGGGCAGCAGAGCGCCAGGAACACTGAACCCTCCAGAGGGGCTCTCCAAGCAGATGGAAAAAGGTCTGCAGCCATGGACTGCAGTGGGAGCTGCCCCGGGCCAATGGGCTCCTGTCAGCAGGCAGACCTTGGGAGGAGCCAGGGGCATAAAAATAACGGGGTCATAACCCTTGGGGCTCTTTGGGAGTTGTTCTGTCTTTTGCCTTTAACTTTTTGGGGGCTTTTCGAACTTGCTTTTGGAGTGCTGCCTTTTGGCTCTCCTGCACTCGCTGACTCTTGCTCGCCCTCGCCTTTGTCCTGCCCCCCTGTGTACTTCATCTGCTACCTGCTGCTTCATCTCTGCATCCCTGCCTGGGCCACCTGCATCCATCCCTGCCCGCCACTGTGATCCTTGCCGGGATCCTGTCCAGGCTCCTGACCCTCCTGCCCGATCCCACTCACCTCGTGTCCGGCTGCCGGTCACCATGGAGCTGTGCCCGAGCAGGCAGCGAGCACAGCCCTACCTCGGGACATCCACGCCCCCGACCTCCGGTGCTAACGCCGTCTTTTCCCTCCGTATCCCGTCTTCCTCTCTTCCATTCATGTTCCTTTTGCTCTGTCTTCTATAGCCCTCTTTAATAGGTTTACTCCTTTTTATTTTGTTGGGTTTTTTTTTTTTTGTTTTGTTTTTTTGGTTTTTTCATAGTCAATAAACAGTTCTCAGATACAAGCGTGTCTTGTTCGGATTAGTTTCGTTCCTGACCGTCGAGTTTTAAAAGAACTACTCGCAGTTCCCCACAGTGGAACGCGACGTTTAACTGGCGGCAGCGGTGGGATGGTCTTGAACAGAAGCTGTGCATCTTTTGAATCGTTTTGGGGTGTGTTTTAGGGAGAGATTTTGCTTTGGGGCGTTTAAAAAAAAAAAAGTGCCCTGAAACCGGGCGCCCGAAATGGACCTAGTGTGTCCGCCTAGAAAGTGATCTCTTGCTGCTATTAGGAAGTCGTTACAGTGTGGCTCTTTCCGAGAAGCATTTCACCCCCTTGTCTGTGCAACTAATTAATGCTGTGTCCTCCCAGAAAGTGTTTTCCTTGGGGCAGTTTGGAACTTTTCATGGTGTGTCCCTTTCTGGGAATATTTTGCCCTCCCTGTCTGTAACTCTCTGTATGCAGCTGCCTTTGTGATTTTAACACACCTCTCAGGAAGTGTTTGAGGCAATTTGGGGAATTTTTACAGTGTGACCCTTCCTGGGAAGTACAAATGTCCCATTTGTGCAGCTAATTGTCTTGGTGCCGTAAGGTGTATCCTCCGGAGGAGTGCTTTTTGGGGCTCCTGGAAGTTTTACGGTGTGACCCTCCTCGGGAAGCTGTTTTGCCCCTTCTTCCACGCTGTAAATTTACAAGGTGTGACCCTCCCCAAGGACGTTCCTTTTCGCGTGGTTTTTGTGGAGTGCATAGTTTCAAAACATTAAGAATGAGCACAAGTGTCGTAATGGGAGAGGGGGGGGCGAGACCCATCCGCTCCCCTCCTCGACTTTCCGGAGACTTTCAAAGATAGACAGACCCTCAGTGCCTGGGCTGGAGTGGACTAGGGGCCATGGGCACAGCATTCCAAGTATTACAGGACGGTCTCAGCCTTGCGGGAGAGAGCGAGGCGCAATCCCAGGAGGGGTAAGGCCAAGGTGTGTGCCACCCTCAGCGCCGCTCCAGCTGCCGCTGTACAAGAGAGGGCTGCCCGGCCTCGCCAGGAGCCTGCAGCGGCGGCCGTGTCCCTGCAATGCTGGTGCAGACGCTGCAGGTCCGTAACATGATGCTGCAGGGGAAGGTGGCGGAGAAAGGGCGCACGCTGACAACCTGAGGCAGGTTTTAGGGGATGTGCTAGCAGGGGACGACGCCGCGCCGCTGTCAGGAACAGCCTCGCCGGTCCCCGAGGCAGCTGTGCCGACCCCGGGAGCTACGCCAGTCCCCGACTCAGTGCTGCTGGTCCCTGTCGTGGTCACTCCCGCCGGTCGCTGCCCCTGAAGGCGCCGCGCAGCGCCGTCCCTCTCCCCCATCCCTGGACAAGAAGTTGCAGCTGCGCGCAGCCACAGTTCGCATCCGCCCCTAATAAAAACCGAGTACCCTTTCGAGAATGATCAACATCAAGGTCCCCGATAAGTACAAAAGAAATCTCCTTCACAGCTACCGAAGTCGCTAAATTAAAACGGGAATTAGGGCGGCATCCCCGAGCGATCGAGATGGAGCGTGGTTGTATGTCTTTGGATGGCGGGGACCAGATCCTGCTGAGCGGAAAACAGGCAGGGGGTTTCCCCTCACCACTGGAGACCACCGGGCGCCATGGGCTCTCACCCAGAGGGCTGGTTGTTGGGTTGGTGATCCCCTCGCTATAGAATGAACTACTGACCAGCTACTGGAGACCATTTACAAAGCAGCCTGTCTGCAAATGATGCACAACCGCAAATTAGTCCCCTTTCAAGCATCCCTCACGACGCTCTCAGTACATGCCAAGAGAATGGCCCCCTTTAATTCGTGGGCTTCCCATCTCTCTAAAATCAATTGGCATTCAGTTGCAGGGAAGAATCACCACCTCCTCCCCGGCAGAGGATGCCCTGGCATGGGGAAGCAAGGCGTGGACCTGGGGTTACGTCCCCCAAGATGAATTAATTTTGGCTAGAAACGGTCCCGTAAAAGCAGCTGTGAGCAGACCGGAGGGAGGCTTGTGGGGTGAGGCATACCCGCCTCATTCCAAGACGATCGCCCAGAATTCCAGTCCCCATCCAATCAAGGTGGGCGGGACCGCCAGCTCACCACACAGACTGCCTATGCGCAGGGCGGGCCGAAGGGAATCCCAAAGAGGGTGATGGATGAGCTCTCCACGGACGTGCTGGAAAAGGTGACCACCAAACCAAAAGATTGGTTTGGTGATTACCATATTAAGAACTTGGATGTATTTGAACCTGATTTGAGAAATTAAATTTTATATGCATTTCCTATATATTTGGATTTTTAATTATAGAAAAGCATGGTCATTTAAAAAATATTTTAGGCTGTGAAAAAGTCCAGTGCAACAAGAATATCACATATAAGTCTGCCTCCAGAAGGAAGCAACTACTCAACAAGATGAAGATACCAAGGAGCTAAATTTGGCTCCAACCAGCACACTCTTCACTATCTTTTTTTTGAGAACAAAGCCTCACCTTAAAGACTAAATAAAATGTACCAGAAGGCCATGTGTTTTATTCTTAATTTATTGCATCATATTTGTGTTGTAATTATTTTTCACCTAATTGATATGTTTTAGGACCCTGTTTACACAATTACGGAATAAATGCAATTGACAAACATCCTTGGCTGTGTCTTGTAGGATGGTGAGAATCGCAGATTTGATTTTTATACATTGTATAAAAATAGGCTTAACAATTACATGCTTATATAAAACTTTTGAAATCTGTAATTAATTGTTATTACTTTTATTCTTTTATTCTGTACTCTTCATTCTCCTTCCTAGCTGTAATTTCAAGATTTATTTGTCACTGGTCTCTATTTTTCTTCTGTTTGTAGTGTTTGTGGACTATGGCAAACAATCCTCTATGTTTTCCTTTGCTTTAATTTGCATAAACATAGACATATGAATGTTAGTGATTTTGTATTAAATAAGTGTCCTTAATCAGCTTTTCAGTTCAGTTTTATTGGTTGTGCATACAGTCAGTTATTCCAGAAATTCTGAGAGCCCTATAAATCTAACTGGATAACGTTTGCAATTCTTTGATGCATTTAATGAAAGAGAATTTTAATTAATTATGTCACTTCTGGGGATGGCTCAAAGCTTACTAGTTTAGTCAAGGAGAAGCTATATTTATGATTTTTTTGTCATAATTTTTGTTGTTTTAATTGCTGTTATGAATCCCAGATGACCAGGTTTGGAACATGCTTCTCTAATTGGTGTAAATGCTAGCTCTTAATGAATAATACATTAGGGTTATTTTAAACTCTGGGCTCCCAGCATGGGTGACTGTATGGCCCTGTGATTTGATTGACTCTGCAACATTTTCATTGCTGTCAAATATTTCTTTAAGCATGAAAGCCACCAAAGGACCCGTACTAATGTACAGTGTTTGTTTTTTGAAAATATTTGGTATCTTTCCAAAGAGAATTGCACTAATTTCTCTCCGTTCCTCCCCTTTGTGAAATACAGAGTTACAATTCATGTCAGGTAAATTGAAATAATTGGTGTAATTGTGATTGTGAAATATGTGGAATACAGTCATGGCACAGCTATAAAGATGAGTTATAATAAACATGGAAAGCAAAGCATGGAAGAAGGCCTTTGAACTAATCTTTTGCTCACAATTAACTAGATCTTAAGATCTTAATAGATCTTAAGTTGTTTTATAGTAAGAATATGTGAATTATAACTTTAGATGGTGCTTTTTCTTTTGACAAATACTTTCTACTTGTAATTAAGCCTTAAGCTGTTTTGTAATAAAAACTTTTGAATTATAGTTTTAGAATATTGCTTTGTATTAAGGATTTTTAAAACTGTAGCTTTAGAATGTATAAAAGGTTATACAAAAGAAGGCAGTGAGCCTATCTCACAATTCCTAACGAAACAGTGAAGAAAACAGCCTGAGAAAGGAAGATGGAGATCAACTCGCTGACTAATGGTTTCAAAAAGGGAAGCTGGCCCCCACCACTTGAAGTATACATCCCAGGATGTGCATCCTGAGAGGAATGGATCACAATAGAGTATAGAAATTGTGAAGAAACCAGCTACCTGAAGTATAGAATTGTGATGCAAAAACTGGACTTAGAAACTGCTGAGAAAGCCTACAGACACACATGTAAATACCAGCAGGCCTCAGCATTTGGTGTGCAGTTGGAGGGAGAGGTCCCACCTCTGCACCCAGTGCTGCTTTGCTTATATTTTACCATATTAATTAATTAATCGAATTACTGCTTGATATATTGACTGAGTCAAGCTCCTCATTTTTAACACCTTACTAGCACGTCTCACATTTACATGAGAAATATGAGCTTGGTTGTGCCCACTGTTTTCAGTCTTGACCAGTGCCTGGGGTTCATTGGGAAGGTGGCATCACCTGTTTTACCTTTATCTTGCATAAATAGGAGCAACATGCAAATAAGAAATGCTTGTGCTGGTATGCACTGTCCACCTTTCCTTTCACATACTGGAAGTCTCTACCCTTACCTCTGCTTATGCTGGGATGCCATGTGGGAAAGGAATAATTACACGCTAGATGTGTCACTTAAAATGCCAGTGTGATTTTTGTGCTGTGTAAATTGTCATTAAAAGGAGGATTGTCAGAGTCTGGAATTATGAGGAATATCTCTTTGCATGTTTAAGTGATTTTAGAATCTCTGACAAACAGTGTTTTTAACCTTTGTTCACGGAAGAAGGGCTGTTAGGCTCTAGAATGAAGCAGAGTTTTCAAGAATGTGTATTAGATAGTAGAATAGTGTGTAGTTTTATCACAGGGTGAGAGTTTTAGATATATGGGGGGTTTAGGATGGTAAGCAGGTGATGGCAAGCTGGAGGAGGCTTTTGGGTTTCTTCTTCCTCATCTGCCTCCATCTTCTGCTGTGAGGTGGCACATTAGAGTTTGCTTAGAATAGAGTCTAACCTTCTAACATAGATAATAGTTATTGGTGAAGAATTACAAATACTGATTACGTGGATTGTAATATAAATATCCATGCCACCCTGAGGGTGGGAACACTTGGCCTTTTGGGATTTGTACCTTGGACTGACCTGCAAGAAAGAGCTCTGCAGGTCAGGAACAGAATGCAATGGTAAGAAATATTGAACAGAATGCAATGGTAAGAAATATTAAACAGAATGAAGAAAACACAAGAAAAGTCTCACAGCCTCTCTTTCAAGACCTCTGGCTGGAGAAAACAAAATTGTACATTCTCAGGAATCAGAAAAACAGCTGATCAACAGAGACAAACACAAAAATATTTTTATAATCTCGAGAAAGGAGGATTGGAGGGACAGCTATCTTTTCATAAATTAAGGAAAGGCAAGAAGGCAAGAGCTAATCGAGGACTCAGCACTTGGCATAGAGTCAAAGCTAGTTTATGTATTTAAATTACTGAGGATAATTAGCGTCCTTCTTAACTTAGTATTCAGCTTTTGTGAGTGACTTGAAATGACCCAACGCGAAGGATAAAATAATCCCATTTAAAGCTTGTTTCTCAAAAAGGGTTCTGATCCAGAAACTTGTACATGTGCTCGTCCTTGGACAATCCCAGGCAAATATAACATATATGTATGTACCAAAGATGGCCACATGGAAAAGGAAAATTAATGAAACAGAAGTGTGACACACAGTAAAATTTAGGGCAAAAGTCATATTAAATGGAAAGTGTAGTCAGCAGTCTATCTATTAAACTGTATCAAGTACAGCAATGCATGTGCCTCACAAATGGTAATGAGGAATACTGAACTGTCCATGGGTCTGGACTACAGGCTGAACCTCTAAACCTGAACAGATGGATTTTAACAATACCACATTGCAAAAATTGTGCTTTAGATTGACTGAAGATAACCTGGAGTAACGTGAGGTGTATAATGTCCAGTTGGTGGGTCTTTCTTTCCAGCAAAGAAAGCATTTGCACTGCTTGTGGCAAATATTCCCGTGAATCTAGTGCAAATAAAAAGTAAAAACCCAAAAAAACCCCAAAAAAAGTAAAAAAAAAAAAAAATTGGAATGAAGAAATAACAAAGATGTTTGGTTTAGTTACTGGTTTCCTCATTTGAGGTAATACTATTTCTTCAGATATTTCTGCCATTTTTTATATGACATCAATAGATCCTTTTAGGATTCCTAGCAGGGGACCTGTCAGACTCATGTTTTATTATTTGACCAGTTTTCAATTTTCTTACAATTGATTCCTTTAAATCAGTGCCTGGTATTTTGAAGAAGAAACCAGAAAGTGGACTAAAACTTAAGATGTAAAAGTAGGCAAAAAAAGCTCTCATGATTAGGTTTTAAAAAGTGTTAATTTTATACAGAATTATTAAAACTAATTTTAAATTTACATCACCTGTCAAGCTGAATTAATTAAATCTTTCAGGTATTAGTAAATTCACTGTGCATTTAATCTTCAGTCATTAAATGTTTACAGCTATCATAAACATTATGTGATCTTTAACACGTTTTAGGGATTGTAGGGCTGATTTTGAATTAATATGCATAATAGAACTAAGTGGCTTATTAAAAAGATGTTGTGAGAAACATCTGTAATAGTAAATATATTATTATGGGGTAATTATAGGATGTAGTACCTCACTCTGTGCTAAGCCCTCCCTTGCAATTTTTTTCACAATGAAAAAAACAAATAATTTGTTATTAACCCGATGAAATTGATTATAAGCTGTAACTGTTACCACTGCTGCTTAGATGAAATTTCCAGAGGCAGTGGGAGATTTTGCATGTAGGAAGGATTTCTAAATTTTTTCAAAATTTTGACAGTTGTTCATGAACAGCAGGTGGTGCCATTGTTGGCACAATGAAGCGGAAAGGAGATTATGCCTGAGGCATTTTCTGGAGGAAAAACCCCTGGGGGCCACAATGTAATTGTCTGTAATGAGATGGGATGAAGTATATGGCAATAAAAGTGAGAAAGCAAATCATCCACTCTGGGTGCTTAGAGGTAACCATGACAAACATGTTATTCCTAGACATGCTTTGGCTTGGCTGAGCAACCCACCTTGATACACTCCTTAGCACCTCCAAAATACCCATCACCAGCCCTTGCAAAGGGGTACAGCAGTTTCCATTTCACCTTCAAAATGGAACCACAATATCGCAATTATCAACCTCACCTGTTTTTTTCAGGGCAATCAGAAATAAAGCAGTGCCTGGACTCCTAGGTCCTGCTGTTTCTCCTTTATTTTTTCTTTTTCCCCTAGGGTAAATAAATAATTAGTGGAAGCCTGTCTTCAATAGCTGTGACTGGAGACTGAACTTTGAACCTAATTTATCCTTAACTGACCAGAAAGGGGGCTGACAATGCATTTATTTTAATTCAATGGTTTTATAGATTTTTAATTGAGCAGACATAAAATCAAGAAGGAAGTCTGAATGTAGAAGATCCCACTTCCACTGTCTTTGCTTCTCCAATCCTTGGATGGCATACTCCAGTTTGACAACAATATTTGTTTCTGTGTTTCTGGTACTGGAAAAGTTTATGAGGAGGAAAAGGAAACAAACGGGCTTGTAGGGTTTTGTATACTGTTTTAAAAAGAAAAACTATTTTTCATTTTCCATTGTGAGTAACCTTTGCACAGGCACAGTTATCACTGATTTTGGTTGGTGTGCTGGAGGACTAAGCCCTAAAAAGAAAAATAATAGCTCGGCATGAAACAATAAATTACAGTGTTCATTCCCCTCTCTCTCTCTCACCTAAGTTTTAACTGTCACAACACCACTGTCATCAGTGGTGGTACTGCTGTCTTGCCTTAAGGAATAGAAGGAGAAAATCAAACTTTGAAATTTTTATAGCTTTCTCAGTGACAAAAAATTGCAATGATAGCTACTCTCTCTGTTTCACCGTAGACCTTGGCATAAGCTACAGACTTAAAACATGTGCAGTTCAAGAGTATTTCACCCTTATGCATTCCAAAATAGCAGTGCTACACTGACACCCAGTAAACAGTTTTTTATCAAAACATTTATCCACATACATTGCCTGCTTTAATGCATTTGTATCCGTTTAATCTTCCACAAATTCTTCTCTCTTGTCTTTTACTTGACATCAAAAATAGTTTGAGGATTTTCTGCTGCCTACCACTGTTAAACAGAATTTAGAATGGAAGTTCTGACAGATTATTAACAATTAAAAAAATACCTACAATGGAAGGAAACACTTACACAATGAATGAGTTGTTTTCATATCCAGAGCTGCAAGGTGAATCATACTCTTGGGAATTCCTGTTTCTTTGAAAATCAGCTGCCAGAGTTATTATCATTCTCATATGTAGTGCAGGGCATACTAGAAAAACCAAATCCTTCACATATGTATTGGCATAATGCTACAGGAACAAAAGGCAAATATCCCTGGATTCTGTACAACAAATTTTTACACTTAAGGAGTAAGGATGTTTTATACTTTCAATTCCTGTATTCTGTTTTTGTTTGGAATTTTTCCCTCTCTCCTTTATTTTTTTTCCAGTTCATGGATTGAGGAATGGGAAAAAAAACAAAACCTGGAAGAGATATTTTTCAAGTGCTATTTTCAAAGATCATTTGAAGATATCATTACAATCAGCTCTCTATTTTACCAGGTAGTCAAATCTCCTGTGGTTAGTTTGACTTTATTATTACTGAATTGGCCTTGATGTCTTACTCAGAGATCTTACAGAATTAATTTTGAGAAAGGGATGATTGGGTCCCATTTTGCTATAAGAGCATAAAGTCCAGGCAATTTCCCAGTGGACAGCTCACCAAATAAATTTTAAACATGAAGTTATACTGATGCGTGAAAGAGAGTTAACATCAAGCAGCATGTTTGTTCCTGAAATGCAGATTTCTATGTGCAGCAATAATACTGTAAAAAGTTCAAGTTTGTGACATACAGTATTTTATTTATTCAGCTAAAGCTCCCTGTTTTCTAAGTTGCCTTGTATGTCTATGACATCATTTGCTATGTTTTAAAGATTAGAATTTTTAAGCAAATATTATTATTTCTTGGATTTGTAGTGTAACTGTACTGCATTACATTAGAAAACTATGTGTAAAAGTTTATATCTTTGCATCACTGGAGATGTACAGAGCATGATGGGGCGTTCACTACATCAGCACATAGGCACTAACATCACATAATTAACAATTCTCCTCGCTACCATGTTTTTAGATCTATTTATTTATATGCTTTCTTTTTAAAAACACAGAAATATGTTAATAGCACTGACTCCTATTTATATAAATTTGTTGCAGTCCACATTTTATACAGTAGAGGGAAGCACAACATAGACTTACCCAAACTCTTTATTTACAAGGCCACAAATTAAAAAGAAACAAATAAAAACACCATAAAAATATTTACTGAGAATACACTCACTTTGCTGCTATTGTAAAGGTTTGCTTTAGAATTCAGCTTAATCTGTGCATTTCAGAGTATTAACTATTTCACACAATCCCCTTCTGATTTTTCCTAGAATCATACACTCATAGAATGTGCTGAGTTGGAAGGGACTGACCCACCATGGTTACTGAGTCCAGTTGCTGGCCCTGCACAGGACACCCCAAGAGTCACACCACAGGCCTGAGAGCACTGTCCACACACTCCTTCAATCTGTCAGCCTTGGGGCTGTGACCACTGCCCTGGGAGGGGTCTGTTCTAGTCTCCAACCACCCTCTGGGCAAAAACTTTTCTTCCTGATGTCCAACCTAAACCTCCCCTGACTCAGAAAGAGAAATTACTTAAATGCTCTTGCCCCAAGTTTACTAAAAACAAAAAAGCAAACCCAGTCCCCCACTAATAAATAGTACTGCCTTTTCCCCATTGTCTCTGCAGTCCTCAAAGCTCTCTTTGTAACATTGATCCTGAGGGATAAACCATGAAGTATTTAAATGTCAGTTTTATTTACATAAAAATTATTTGTGGTTCATTTGCTGCAGTTGAATTCAGGTTAAAAAACAAGGGATAAGTGCTCTAAGAAAAGCTAGATTATTTCAGTCTTTAGTATAGACATCTGGGCAAAAAAAAAATCAGAAATAATTTTTCACAGATATAGATGTTGTTAAGGCAAAGAAATCAACTTCCAAGAGCAAAATTCAAAATCCTAGGGAGGGAATGAAGAATCACATATGTGCACCTCTTCTAAAGACAAGTTAATGAAAATGTAATTGTCAAGCATTTTAAACGCATTTCTATTAAACAATCAAGAGATGCCTTCCCTAGGTGTACCCAGGGTCATTATCTTCAAAAATTTTTTAGCTTCTCTTGCAGATTTTTTTAAAAAAGAACTTATGAAATCAGAGGAGAAGATAAATTTGCTGATGCTTGCTAATAATCTGAGGAGTTTCTCCTAATTTAGAAAATGAAAACCTGTCCTTCTCAAGACATTCATTCAGTCTTTTCAATTCTGTAAAGAATAGATATGGCCAAGAGATAGTTCTCAAAAATAACTCTGCTTATCTACACTTTTTTCTCTCTTTATGGAGCAAATCACAAACAGTGATAAATACTTGAAACAGATGTCACACCTTGAGGATTCAACCTTAAAATGTTCAATTAAGTTGCTTAGGAAGGCAATATTTGATTGTCCAGCATTTATCAATAACCACCCTCCACTCCTGACATGAAATTGTCTTCTGAAATACTACAGGAACTCCAGCCCTATCCACATGTCCTTAACAAATTGATTACTCCAAGAGGCAGGATAATACGTACACTTTTTAAAAAGTCAAAGTAATTTTCTTCTCCCTCCCTCCCCACTTGGAGGTCTCCAGAGAGCAGAGAAATAAATAGAAAGAACAGATAGGCTTTGGGGGTTTGGGGTGCTGATATTGAAAAGAGAATTGGTTTCATATCGTGGAGTACACCCAAACTGATTTCGTGGGCCATAAATGCAAAGGAATAAATTTTCTTGCAAGTTACCAAATCTCTTTTCAGGGAGTGTTGGTTTGTGTTTTAATGGGGGCCTGGAAACAGAGGTCCACAGAGACATTGGTAGGGATGAGGAGTGAATCACTCTCTGCAGGTTTGGGTAGTGCCTTCTGAAGAGAATGCCAGTCAGTAGCTTTTCTCTCTGGGATGAAAAGAAAGAAAAAGGAAAGAAATAAAGCCTCCTAGAAGAGTCTGACTATGTCCAGATCCAATGAGGAAAAAAGATTCATTGAACCATTAGATTTGACCATATTGGTTGTCTTGCTTTTTAGAGATGGTCAGGTTTCCAGCAGGCTGGGGATAAACAGAGACATCTTTTCAGCAAAGACAAATAAAAGATGTCAATTTGCTAAAACTCATTCATTATTCAACCAGTCTGCTATAATTGATCTATAAATCCGCTCTCTCTAAATACCACAGATGTATTTTTGATAGGGTATAAAATAAAAAAGATGGTAGTCAGTCCAGAGCAGTGAAAAGAAAATTAATTGAATTTAATAAAAGAAAAATAGTCCAGGACCCCAGCCTAAAAGAAAGCTTCAACTAAGGCTGTCAGGGGCTCCTCAGAGGTATCTGTGGTGCATTTTTTGCTGTGTATGACATCAAGTTATAGCAGAAATAAACCAGCTTCCTGAATTTCTTCAAAAGTACCAAAGCAGGCTGGCAGTACTGAATATTCATACATTAAATTTGATGCTAAGCCTTTTGTCATCTAGATATCATCAGAAATGTGGATGTGCATGAAAAAGGAAAGAGTGAGAGAAATATTGCAGAAAATTGATGGCTTTGTGAAAGAGTTGTAAGCAGAAGCAAGTTATGTTTAAAATACCAGAGAGAACAATATGCATGGAAATACAGAGAACCTAGTGATTAAGGGTGTTGTCAAGAAGGTATGCTCTGGGAGTGGAGTTGTTTCAAAAATAGCTACTGTAATATCAGAAAGATAAACACACATCTATCTCTAGTGACTCCCTCAATGGGTTTGACTAATTTTACCACAGTCTTGCAGTCAATGAAATAATCTCTTCAGGTGGTTTTTGTAGTAATTCCACATTTTGCTGCTCAGAACTGCCTTAAGAGGTTTTTTCCATCTTTTGTGCATAAATATACAACAGATAAGCTTGAGGCTGGGGACAGAGGATGTTGGCTAAAAGGACTGGAAGTTCTTACTTTAAAAGCCTTTTTTAAAGGAATTCCTATGACAGAGCTGCTAGTTGAATCAAGTGACACTGAAGAGGTAAAGCTCATTGTTCCTTGGTTTATTAATCAATTAATTAGAGTGACTTGGTCTGGACATGGATGGGAAGATATGAGATTCTCAAGAACTGATGTATCTCACCCAGTGTGATGCATCTACCTTACTCAACAATATTACTGGGACAAAGAACATTAATACAGGGTGATGACTAGCTCTAGCTCTTTTTTATTTCCTCCTCATACTTTGCCTGCATGAAGCAAAAGATGGTAGAATGTTTCGGTCCTTTGAAAAAATCCTGCCAGATTAGTTTTTTTGTGCAAAGTGCTTACCATCTCACTAAGGCAATGTAACAAAACATGTATGAGGATGCTTTCCTTTCAATTTGTCTCATATAATTTTCTTTTTTTCATTGACCTCTCATTAGGACTGAATGCAAAATTGAAGTGATTAATTTTCCATTCTGCCCTTCTGATTTTAGTCATTACTGACTTTTTCCTTCTCTTAGTGTTAAATAAGTCATCACTGTGCCAAGAACCTCTGCCCTTGTAATTATTATTATTGCTCTTCTCTGTTAGCTTACTGTTGGACAGGATTAGACACACTGGTAGCCCAGCTGTGACACAGCCAAGATAAATTTTTGGCATTTAACGTCTCTTATTATTTTGTATCATTAATTCTACCTTTCGTGGGACGGAAGAAGAGTGACACTTTTGCTGAAACCAATAATAGCTATTTTGACTTCAGAACTGACACAATATTCCATAAATAATTGTGTTTTCTGGGGAAAATAATCCTAGCACCAAAGCAAGTCAACATGAAGCTTCTTCCAGCTGCTTATAGATTATTTTGACTGCCTCTTCATCCTGGTGGTCTGTAACAGATACCTGCCATGATAAGTTCCCTATTGGCCTTTGCTCTGACTCTTACTCATAAACACCCAACGCTGTCATTGCCATCATCAAACTCTGGACAGTCAAACCCCTCCCTACTATACAGGCCTGCCTACCCCTGTCCTTTTCCTTTTCAAATTTAGTTTAAAGCAGTTTCCATGAGCCCTGCCAATTCTTTTGCTGAGATCCTTTTTCCCCTTTGAGAAAGATGAACCCTATTGGTTACATTCCAGCCTGCTGTCATGTAGACTAACCTATCAACAAAAAACCCAAATTCTTCTAGGGATACCAGGCTCACATATAAACTTGCTGGCTCTTCCTTTTTCTTGCAGCATCATTCCAGTCTGGATGGACAGGGAGGAAAGCTCTTGAATTCTTGGTCCCTTATTCTGAAATACCTCAATTGCTCTCTGACTTTTTGCAACTGCATCATGCCAACATGAAACAGCTGTAACAGATAAAAATCCCAGGACTGTACCAGAATAGGAAGCTTTCTCTTCACATCTTTAACACAGACACCAAGGGTGCAGCAGTCTTCCCCAAGAAGCATACAGTAATTGGTATGCAGGAAAAAAAAAATGATTCAGTGCAATCTCCTGTAATTATTTGCCCTTTGGAGCCTCTTTGATGGCTCATCATTAATGGTCTGGAAGGTCTGGAAGAACTTTGGTTCACGACATGTTAAACTCACATGATCACATCTTGAATAACAAGATTTGAATAATTTTGTGTACACAAAGCTGCACTTCATATATGCTATCCTGCTTCATTCTCCTCAAGCAGAATTACAAACGTGGTTTTTCAATCAAAACATTTTTGATACATTTTCTGGAGTATTTTTACTTCTCCATTCCAAACTAGGTTTTCCCTATATACTCATATCTGAAACCGCTTAATTTGCACATTTTGTTTATGGAGTGAGCTGTGAATGAAAGTTGCAGGTGCTTTCCCTTTTCTTCTTCAAAGTGAAGTATGATCTAGCACTTGTTTGGAATTTTTAAAAATGCTGATGTCTCAAGTGCATGTATTATAGCCAGTAGCTTTATAGTATTATATTATTATTTTACATTCTGTTAAGACATTAAGTGAAGTTAAGCAAGCCAAACACTGGAACAATAGGTGCTTTATCAACACCTAATTGATAACTTTTGACAGGAGGCTATAGTCTTGAAATTGAAAAGTAATTAGGAGATTTTTCTTTATAGTGTATTAAAATGTTCAATTTTTAGCTGGGAGTTTTATGATAACATTTTAGAGAACAGATTTAGCACCATATTCACTATTTCTCCAGAGCAGACGATCTTTATATCTGTGAGTTAAAGAAGTACAAAAGCTCAGTGGTAAATGCAATTCCAGGTCAAATCTCTGTATGTACAAGTATTTCTTTGACTCCTGGAGTCTCTGGACAGTTTTGTTGACAAGTGTTTTTCTCTTACAGAAAGTGAAGATGAGGAAAGTATTGAATGACTTTCACAAAACAGTAATGCAAAAAAAGTGTTCAGTAAAATAATTTCTGGTAAAGCATTTTCTAAAGTAGTTTTTGATACTGCTGCTAATACACTGAAAATGATCTTTCATGCCTCAGTTTCAGCTGTTTTCCAACATTAGCAGGTATTTGTATTACACACTTTGAGTGCAGCATGAGCACATAATCACATTGAGTTTGGCTAGTAAATAGGTACATGAGAATTGTGTGAAATGTGGTGACCAGCTTTTAAGCTCCATTGTTGTGAAAATACTGACCTTTTCCGACCTTCTTGTGACACATAAGTGAAAATCATTTCCTAAACAGATCAAGTAAAAAAACTGAAACAAAATAACGATAATAAAATAGATGGTAATATTGAGGGTGATTACACTTCACAGTTTTCTGTGCCCAGCTGTGAGAACTGTTGCCATAACCCTAGCCATATTGCAGGAAAATAAGCAGTGGGATGCTTCTATTCCAGTTTCACAAAACAGTGACATGCTGTGTTACATCTGTGGGTGGAGGTCTTCCTTAGGCTGTGTTTGGCTTCCCTCTGGTTCCAGCTCTGCAGCTTAGCCAGAATGGATTTTCATAATGGAGGAAAACCCTCTTGTGATAACTCTGTTTCACAGCTGTGAAAAGTGTGCTCTGTTTAAAATGAAGCAGTGCCCAAGACCCATGCATGTAGACGATAATAACAGTCTCAGCAGCTGCAATTCACTTTAGATATAATAAAACTGAACACAGAAAATTACTTCAGTTAATGCCTATACACCATAATTTGAAATACCTGAATTACACAAGATGGATCTGCTAATGACTGTCTAAATTCAATTAAGCAAACAATAAAGACATTTGTAACAACTCTGATGATTCTGACAAATAGCACTGTTGATTGGAAAACACTTGGGAAACTGAAGGAACTAACAATGTACCATAGACTGATCTAATTTTTTTTTTTTTTTTTTCACATTGATTTTTTGCCTCTTGATTTGATGTCCCTAGTTCCTCAGTCTAAGGCTGTCTGCTGCGATACAGATTGTATAACAAGCTGAAAGAATAAAAGTGCTTCCAGGCCAAAGTGGCTATTCAGATCAAATCTGAACAGAATTGTTTTGAGTGTCGATAAATTTCCACTTACATGAGTGGTGTCATTAGACTTCGTGACATCCTACTCTGCTTTATGTAAAGGAGAATAATTGTGTTGCAATTGTAAACAACTGTACAATTTCAAATTTGGGACAGGCAATGTGCAGGTTGGCAAGGTATGATCAATGCATTTGGCTTTTCCCATCCCTGTACTTGTTTGAACACAAACCAGTGGGAGAACCCAAATCAGAACTAGAATGCAATAGGAAAATTAAAATAAAACCAGAAAACGCTGGCTTAACCTGACAGTCAGGATACAACATGACACGCTGTTGTTCAGGGTGGTGGTAGCAGAACCATTCAATGGTGGCAGCAGTCCTGTTGGAGTGACAGATGTGGTTCTGTTGAAGCAGTGATCCTGTAGAAGGGTCTGGTCTTCCTCTGAAGGTCCAGTGGTGGTTATGTACCTCTTGTCTCCTGGGAATGTAGTGAATAAGGCTGTCTGTGATGTTCCAAACCTCAGTTTATCTCCAGGTAGGAATGCTTGTTTCCTCCCACTGGGTAGAGCATTTCACAACAGGATGATGTAATTTTATCAGCCATGCAATGAGACTTGTCGCTCTGTTAGTAGAGGATATTCCCTAGAAGGGAGTGAGTTATCAGGGACCATAAAGGAGATAAGAAACACTGCCCCACCTGTTTTTTAACAACTTATGGATGTGGTGATAGAATACATTCTTTTGGTTACATCTTACGCTGTTACGTATGACAGTCCCATCATGGGACCTATCATATTGGTGAGGATTCTATGAGTTCATGAGTTGGAAGATATAAACTCTTGGGTATTGACATAACTGGAGCAGGCACTTCATTCAAACCATGAAAGAAAATGCCTTTGACTTCTTGTTCTATGATGTCAGAGGTACCACAGACGCTGCCCTGAGACCATAAAGAGCTTTTAGCAAAAGTGCCTTGCTCTCTCTTCAGCATTATTTGAATGTGAACAGCTTTCATAAGGATGGATGGATGTTAAGAATGGACTCAAATCCACAGTAGGACAAAAATCTATCAAAAGTCTATTGCTTCTGATAGTGATTATAGAGCATGGTGTGACTCTAGTATTCATCCACATGTTGGTTTATACAAAATAAGAAACTTGTAACTTTCTGATGTCTTGATTTGCAACAGGTGTAGCTTTAAACATTGGATTTCTTATGCACATGTTTTCTCATGCACAAATAATAATCTGAATGGTGGTTTTGTGGATAGTCACAATTGGAAAGCATCTTTGTGTTATGTTCTGATATTACTGATAGTAAAGATGAAAAAAATAGTACAGAGGGTTTTATTTTAAATATTAGGTTCTGAGTCTTTATCATGGATCTGATGTACAAAATTGCCTCCTGACTTTGCACCATTTACATGATTATGTTTACCTTACTACATATGGGAACACTTGTTAACTTCTGAAGCAGGGTGACATCATTGGTTTTCATAGGAACACATCAGCTGGTGACAAAGGACTGAGACCAGGGTTTCTAGTATTAGGAATTATCATATCTTATTAATATACCCTCCTCACTTCTGACTCTCACAGCAATAAAAATATAATGTAACTCCCTTTTCTTTCTTTTTATCTTTATAAATACTTTTAAAAATTCATTTCAACAAAGAATGCTGTCTGCTAGACATGAAGACATGAAATCTCCCCTGTTCCATGATTAAATCTTGTGTCCACTTTTCTAGAGGATTGAGGTGTGATAATTTAAGAGGCTTCATGATTTGACCGTTATATGAGTTGACCTGCATTTTCAAATATATACTCAGGTATGACAGAAGCAAAAATACTTCATTTCCATTCATCCATTCTCTCTTCATCACATTGCTGTCTTTCTCATTGTCTGTCTGAGGAACTTTCCCACCGCATCTCCACTGAGCAGCAGATGGGCTGGAAACTTCAGAAGGAAGCTGTCAGCTCCAGTGAGGCCATCCTCTGTCTTATATCTCAGATTCCCTTAGGACAGGGGGAAACCCTGATTTTTAATGGTCAGTCTCACTGGTGCCATTTGTACTGGATTTGCAGGTGTAGTGCCATATGTACAGCACTGTGGTGGGTGTTACACTTTACTAGTTAAGGTACGACAAAATCATATCAATTGACAGAACGTTTATATTCATAGAAAAATACACTTTTTACGTTGTGAGAACAGCCATTTTTGTAATAAATTTAGTGTTTGGTAAGTTGAAACTTTGTGAAAGATAAGTATACTTATATGTTAATGTTCAAATTACAGCATTTGTGACAAAAGGAATACCCATCCTTTTGGGTAATCATTGTTAAGTGATTTTGAGGCTGTTTTTTTCAGCAAGAACGACTTTGCTTTTGTTGATTGCAGTGCTAAGTCACAGACGTGTGCAACTACATTGCCCTCCCCAGAACCCACAGTACACAATGAAGTTTTAGACACAAAATTATTCTTGCAAGTCACAGAAAAAACACTGCCGAATGATCTTTGCTTCAAGATAATATCCTTTTTAATGCTGTAACATTTGTCCATAGCTTTTTATTTACCAGGTAACGTAGACAAAATCTAGACATCCTGATTTTTCTTTGCATGAAAAGTAATAGTCAAAGCCTAGCATTTCTCCAGAGTTTGCTTCGTGTTCTGGTGCCTGAGACTGGTAGTATATCCTGCTCATAGTTCAGCACCAGAGGTGTGATGGGGAGGAGCCAGGTGGTATTTTGTGGCATTTTTTCTGTGTAATAGTTCCCTTGTCAGTATTTATATAACCTTTTGTTATTAATACTGTTCCTGTTAACTGTTATCTCACTGCTGTTCCTAGTAAATTGTTCTTAGCCCATAATCTATGCCTTTTGCCAGTCTCATGGAGAATGAAGGGGGGAGAAAAGGGGGAAGGTGGGGAGGGAAGGTGGGGAAGGTGGGGGAAGGTGGCCCCATACAATGTAATAACCTTAACAGCAAATGGACAAAAAATTACCAGTTCTTTATTGTGGTCTGGGAGATAAATTTATGGGGAAAGACATAGGTGCTAAGGTCTCTGCCTAGTCCAGTTTCTTTCTGAGTATATTATTTTAAAAAAAATTTTGATTTTCTTACTATAAATAAGAATATTTATAAAGTACATAGTTGCTTGGGATCCATGGAGGAAACGAAATACGTAGAAGTGTTCATGTGTATTAGCATTGCCTTTTCTCTACTATACACAATTGAAACAAGTATTTTTCATATCTGTTCCAGGTGTGTATGAGAATAAGCTTCTGCACCTTTTGCTTTGTTGTGGAGCTCATTCTCCCTGTTCCTGTTACACAATCCTGCTGCATTAAAGCTGAAGGTTCAGTAAGTCCTGCCTTGTAGCAAATCCAGGGCATAAATGAGGGAGGAAGAAACGAGGAGGGAGAAAAAACGGGTAGAGAAGGGAAACCCAGACTGAGCTCTCAAGCAGCAGTGATGAAATCCTCTGCTTGCAGTTCAGATGAGGAGACAGTGATAAACACTGAACTAACACACCTGAGCTGATTTCAAGAAGGTCCAGGGATTTTATCCCCTATTAAGCTTCCCACTGAAGTACTAATGGCTCTTAAACCTAATAATTCCAACCTCTTTGCCTCACAAAGGTTTTTTTAATTCTTATCAAAGAGAACATGCATGTTTCTCTTTTTTCACCTCTAAACAATGTTCAGTTCTTCATTTTATTCCCCTCCAAATAACTTCTGGGTTTGTTGACTAATTTCAACTAAACTTGCTAGCTAGGCTGATGCATCAAAGATAACAAGTGCCCAAAAATTTTCTGGCTGTTAAGTAAAGGTGAATGATCCTATTAATGCCCCAAGAGACTATATGGGAAAGAGCCATTAGAAAAGATACCTTTCTAGGGTCCTAACACTACGTGATTTGATATCTAATTAAAAAGATGAAAGCATGGATCAAAAATATCCTGCTGAATGGATGTCCTTTTACATGCCTGGCAAATCAGGTGGAAAGCTGTAACAAGAATTTTGGCCCCATGGCAGCATCTGAAAAACCATCTTTCTCCTTATTCCCTTCCCTGCTGCCCTTCCTCAATCATCTCATGGGTGAGGGGCATGCAATTAGCGTCTACTTGAGCTCAGAAGCAGATTATCCTTCTGGATCCATTTGGTCTTTGGTCTTTACATTTTTTCTCCCTGAAGCATGGGGGTTGAATTCTACAAAAAGATTGTACAAAGATTTTGAGTTATATATATAGTTATATATTTCTGATATTTTATAAATGTGTTTATATATATATATATACACACACATATATATATATATATATATATACACATACACATATATTTATATTTATAATTATGGATACAACTCTTCAGTGATCAGTGGGGGAATTTTGAAAACACCTGTTTGTCCTTGGTGAGCAACCACCTGTCTGGACTTCACTCTGGGAACTATCTACAGTCTTTAATGCTCATTTTCTGTCCAGATAGTTGATATGAACCCTACTAAAGTCTTCACAATGTGTTAGTTTAACCCTGGAGATCACCTTCCTGACTGCTGTATAAGTGATTTGCTTGGGTACAGCTCAGATGAGAATGTGGTGTGAGAAATCGTCATTTTCGGTGTGCTCATTTCATTAACTGGATAGCTCTGCTTTCTACAAATCAACAGCTACTTCAAGATGTTGTTTTCCAGTTGATTTAAATGTCATGATTTCTTTCATGCTCTCTCCTTCTCTCTTTTTGGTTTTTTGTTTGTTTGTTTGTTTGTTTGTTTGTTTTGTTTTCATTTAGTTTGGTTTGGGGTTTTTGTTTGTTTTTTGGGTGGAACATGCCCAGCTCTGCAAATAAGACTTCAACAAAAAAATATTTTGAGTTTTGTCTTCTGACTAAATGGGAAGTATTTAATACTTGCTAGTATTAAATCAAGAGAGCCTTGTGATATCTCTGTCATTTATGTAGAGTACAATTCTGCTCCTTGTTTTCTGAGCCACCCAAATAATGCCTTGAAATGAAGGGAAAATGATACGAAAGGTGGAAATATCCTGACATTTAATTATACATTAATCACAGCTCACAATGACATTTCTTTTCATAAGGGTTTCAGGGGCCTGTGGAGCCAATCTAATTTCACCTGCGCAGAGAATACTACATCTCTTCCCTGAAAAAGACATCAACAGAAATTCTCAGTTTTTTAAAACTGATTTTCATGATGTCTTAAACCACAGTCATACAAATTAAGACAAAATGGCAACTTGCATGAAATTTCATAAATCAGTTCCCTGCTTCAGTGGTGGCAACAGATGTACACATGGGACTTTTAATAGCTCACCTTATAATTCTTTCCTGAAGAAAGATAAAAAAGACATGAGAAATTTCAGCTATTTGAATGAACCATCCAACTGGACTTTCTTGGATGTTTTGTCATGTTTATAATAGCCTTTGAATGTTGTTGCCACCAACACCAGTAGCCATAATGAACATGGAGCTCCAGGACAAGCAACATGTCAAGGAGTCCAATGCTGGAATTCCCATCTTTCTATTATGGCTGAGTTTGTTAAGGCAAATGTCACTAAAGCTTCTTGTGTTGCCATCTCTCACTGCTAAGTTCGTGCTCCTAACTTTCCTTCAGGCCATAGTAAAGTTGGTGTGTATAACCGTTTCAGTGAACAAGTATTTGTCTGTGTCCAGTAGTGTACATTTCACCCCATCCACGATGAAGCAACTGTGAAAACGTTCACTCAGTGTAATAGACTGCTCAACACTATGCTGCTCATCAGCATTCAAACTGGATTTGAGCTATGTGTCACAACTGCTAAACTTCTATTCATAATTTTTTTTAATGTGATCCCATAGCTGTGCTATGGCTTCTTTTAATGTGCCTATACCTATCATTAATTTTTCCTATCATTATTTTACAAAAATAAAGGTAAAGAAAGTACAGAATGTTATGATTTACAGCTTAATAAGTTGAATTTTAAAACTATTATGTAAACTAGTAAATCAGACTCTGCAAGAAGCTGAACCTTAAGTTCTTCAACTCATTTTTTTTTTCTCCTTTCTTCAGTCTGCTCTTTCTCTGAGCATTTTGCCTGTGAAATTAATCTGACACAATACCGTAAAGTATGGCAGAGAAACTGCAGCATGATAAAGAAATAAAAATAAAAGTATAAACATAACTTACTGCTTTTGAAGTATTCCTTTAATAATCCAGTATGAAATCTTGGTGATAATAACAGTAAAAAAAGGCTTTCTTTGCACATGCTAGTAATATCTTCCTTTTGATCTGGTTCATCTTTCTTTTAATTGTGAGCTTGATTTTCCACATCAACAGAAAGTAAATAATGATAGCAATATGTATGATTATATATATATGTGTGTGGTGTGTCTATAAATATATGTGTGTGGTGTGTCTATAAATATATGTGTGTGTGTATATATATATATATGTGTGTGTGTGTATATATATATATGTGTGTGTGTATATATATATATATACACACATATTAAGTGTGCATTATCTAATTTTCTCAATACATAGATTTATATATGACCAAGAAAACCGATCGTCTTTCTGCCTCTGAAACACCCCAAGTGTTCCCATTTACACTCCTCAAAACCTGCTTTTTTCATCTTGGTACCACTAAATTCCATTTCGGTGGTTGCCACTTGCTTCACTTTTTCTCCTTCCAATGTAATATTTTAAGAAACTCTATCAAGAGTTATAAAATGTCTGTTCAAAATCGTCTTTGTGTTAACACTTGTATATATGCTATGAGATAGAACAAGGACTGTGATTATGTTTTGAAAAAAGTCACACTACTTGATACATCAGATTCATAGAGAATCACAAGCTCTCCTCCAAAGTTCTGCATCAGAAAAATTAAGCAATGCTGATGTGCATTCCACTTAGACTTCTTCTTCTGCAGGCTTGGATGGCATAGGTAAACAGAAATGAAAATTTTGATTTCTATGTGCTCAGTCAGTTTGTCTTCAAGAAACCTATTTTTAACGAATCATATTTCAGTCTGTAGTGCTTTGGTCCTAAAAGGACAATGTTTCTTGAAACTAATTTCTGCTCATCTAATTTTTATCCTTTAATTTCTGGCAATATTAAAACTTCCATTCTCCTCCATATTTGCCTTCTAAGACTGTGGAATTATTGGATCAAAGTAGAGAAAAACCCCATCACCTAATAATTTATAGGACCAGTCACAGTTCACTAAGCAATACTCAGTTTTGCTTATTGATTGCTTGGGGCCAGTGTCAGAATTCTGTTCTTAGGAGGCAGTGTTGGTGTAGATTTGAGAGAGATAAAGGACTAAGAGAAAAACAGAAGAAAAACAATTAAATATTTTCAGGTCAGCAAATTCAAGCCATTTAAGTACTTCGAGAATATCCTCTTTACACTAGATACCATACTTACAAAAAAAAAAAAAAATTAGTTAATACTATGAAATAATAACTGAAATCTATGTTTTGATAAATCTAGCAATTCCTGCTGCCTGTAGTGCTTATTCTGACTTTGATTTGAAGGTCTCATTGGATCTTATCTCCCTGATGCTTCTGTACGAGTGTGTTTCTGGGGTCTGGAGGTGAGGTGAATATGAAATAGGTCATAGGATGTTTTATTCTTTCCAGAAAGAAAAAAAATTTAGGGAATTCATGGCAATTAGCTGGGAGAGGGAGGTCAGTATAACATGCTACCCAAATAGTGAGTCAGATTTGTGTCCACTGATCTGTGGACATTTTGTTATATAAATGAACTTGAAATAGTCACAAAACTCCCATCCTCTACCAGGCTTTAGCAGTACTAATGAAAGCACAGAAATAATTTTGCTTTCTACCTGTGTGCCCTGGGAAATATGAAGGTGTGTTTCCATTGTATTTTCTTGACATCATATCCTTTGCTGGTCATGATCACCTCTGGCAATTCTGTTTTATATGCCCTGGACATATGTGCAAGAGCAGATCATGAACATTCTGTGATTGGAAATAACAAGACCACTGATGCTTTAAAATAAAATGTAGAGGAGATTTAACCAGAGTGTTAGTGATGGAGCTTAGAACAAAGGAATTCTTTCCAAAGTGTCTGATTTCATTACCTTTAAAGCAGTCTAATTTTTGATCTTTATCTTTCAGAAAGGACTGTTGCAGGAAGTAGAAAAATAATAAAACCAGGTTTTTTCACCCCTGTGCTTCTCCTCCCATTACCCAAGGACAATTTTTTCCTATTGTAAGATTTTCTAATGCTTAGTCCAGACAATAAATACCATGATGGCTGCCTGCCATGGAAAGCAATATCTGACTAAGGAAAAATATGAGTGGTACTCTCTAAGGCCTGGCTACAGTGGTGCATTAAGCAAAGCTGGCTCCTGTGAAGAGAATTTCTTGCTTAGGAACACAGCAACATGTCATTGTGGCCAGCCATAATGTGGAGAAGTGACTATTCTTCAGTGAGTGATGAATTAAGACCTCATTTTCTTAATGAGGTGTTTCTGCCAGATAGGTGCATGTCTTATGGAAGATGTTATGCAGACTCTTTTTAATGAAGCCATAGACATAATTTTGCATACTGTCACCCAGCAGCAATGCCATACTTCAAAGTTTCAATGTTTTGATTGATCTCACTAATCATGTTGAAAAAAATCCTTAGTAGCTGTTTGGGGTAGATCCCAGAGAAATTCAATATATTTGTGGATGAAATAAGACTCCAAAGTCTGTGAACAAATTCTTTTTTTTATGGGTTAGTTCTGTTTTCATTTAATAGTATTTGTAACAATGGCTTTTGTCTTTTCAAATCACCCACTGTCTATAGCCCACAGCAGTTAATGTCTTCAGCTCTCCCTCACATGGTTTCACTATATTTGTTTAGCTGACAGGTTTTTGATGCACGCAGAGCTGAATTCTCAACATTGTAAATGTTCTTTTTGCGTTTGGGAAACTGATGATTTATACTCCATTTGTGAATCTCACCAAAGTTCCTGCACCTTGGGAAGTGGCCAAATTTGCCTTGGGATGATTAAATATTTTTATGATGAAAATTGCTAAACTGAAGCAGAAAAAATTTCTAGGATGAGGTAAGAAATGTCTTTCCTCTTCTAGAGTATACTCATGTGGAACTGCTGAATGAGCAAGGGTGCCTTAAGGACACCAGGAAAGGGAAGCTTGATCAATGTTTTAATTTGGCTATTGACACAACCCTTTGCATTGTTCTTTGGGAGTCCTTGGCTCCTCCAGCCCTACTACATTTGTGGGTGTGATGGCGATTCCTGCAAGACAGAGGGGAAGGCTACAAGCTGAGCTGTGAGGTCAATAAGAAGCAAATCCTACAAGGTGGGGTGGTGTCTTTTATAATGGTAATTGTCCTCCCCTACACAACTCACTCAGGGATAATGCTCCCTCCTCCTGAGGAAGGTGTGATGTGTTATAATTGGCTGCCCAATGCTGAGGTGAGAGGCAACTGTCATGT
This sequence comes from Certhia americana, assembly GCA_018697195.1. NCBI lineage: Eukaryota > Metazoa > Chordata > Aves > Passeriformes > Certhiidae > Certhia > Certhia americana. Next base: position 54,529,320 of record CM031878.1, read on the forward strand.
TTTAAAAGGGGTTGTAAACCATTAAAGGACTACAAAGCACCCCACAGACATTCCTGTGACCTTCCATCAGAGGACTGCTCGTGATGCTGGTGCTGCAACAGATCTAGAATTTGTTGCAAAAGACAGTGAAAAACTCCTCCATCTCCCACGCAGGGGAGGTACCTGCGCATTCCCACCCAGATTGAACAGGTAGTCCATGTTTCTTAAGACTCCCCCCGCCAAGAAGACCAGAAGAAGAGGGTATTTTGTAGTTAAGCTCTGCAAGGAGATTCAGTGCAGGGTAGCACCCATAACCTTCAGGGACTGTATGCCTCAAACACTTGAGGCTGAATGCAAAGATCTCTTGCCTGTCACTGTGACTACTTCTGCTTCTCTCATCATGGATGGGAGGGATGCCAGTAAAATCAGCTGCCAGTGATTTTAACCCCACAGCACTCATTGCCATTCAGAATTAAATTAAATGCCAGCATATTGAGGCAACTGATTCCTTTCTTCTGCTGTCTCAAATTCTGTACTTAATAAACAAGAATGACAGCATCAAGAAAGAAGTTGGTTGAAATGTGTCTTAGGAAGATTAGTTTTCTGTATGAATTAGTATGCTACAATTCCCTGAATAATTAGAAATATTTCGAATTTAATAATTGGAAATTATAATGAGATATAAATAATTAGAAATAATTAGAAATATTAGAAATATGAGTGGAGGAGCCCAAGCTCCTTGAGATCACCTGTAGCCACCTCTTGGATAATTTCTAAAAAAACCGGGTATGATTTTAGAAGGGGGTTGTACATTAATTTATTTTATGAATATGCGAATAAACTATTCACTGATGACCAAATAAGAGATACTGAGGCTAAAGTACAAAACCATAAAACCAAATAGGTATAAATTGGAGTTAACAGCTATGAGACCCCAGACTGCCTAATGGTGTTGTCACAGTATACGGGCAGAACATGCTAATACAGGCTTGTCAACTGGCAAAAGAAGTGGGCTCCCTTTATTCTGTTGGAGACATTTTCTGATATACATTCCTTAGACAGTTGCAGAAAATAAGGAAAATATGCACACAATGAAGGTTCTTGTGTTTTCTGTGACTTGAGGAAGAGTGGTACAGCTAGTACAAGAAATATAGTGCTACGAAGAGAAGATAGAAAGGCTTATCTGTCTTGTTTCTATTTGTGACCGAAACCTTACACTTATCCAAATTCTTTTTGCTTTTTCTTGGGAAGGTCATCTGGATTATATGCAAACACAAGGGAAAAGAAAGTAATTGACATAATTACTGGTGAGAAGCTATGGGAGGATGGTAGAGAAATTAGGTCAGTCAGAAAAGGACAGCTAAAAATAGCTGTAGAGCCAGGGAAGAAATGTGAGGTTCATAGCATTCATAGCATTCCAGTTCTGAGTACTGGGGTGATCCTCTTCCCAGAGCTGTAGGCAAGGCTGGTGGACAAGAAACCTGTGAAGATTTCCACTTGATTTTTGCATGGATTTGTAAGAAATGCTTATGGTCTGAGGCTTTCCTTCAGAAAGTTGGTTCAAAAATTTTTGTAGCACCTCTCAAAGAGCAGTGTCTGAGCAAATGTGATACACTGCCAAAGGTCACTTTCTGCTGGCTCTACAAATACATTTATAGGACTATGAAGTGTAATATCAAGAACTAAAAGTTCTAAGTAAGTATCTAAGTCACCATAAGATGAAATCCATCATGTCCATTTGCAGGTTGTTTAAATATTTTCTTATAACCCTAACATGAGGACAGCTGCATTGCCAGGCACTGTTGCCAGACAGAATTCATGTTGTCCCTGTGACCATCTTCTCCTTGGCCTCCTGTCTTTTGCTTATCCCCATCTCTGTCTCCAAGGTTTCTGATGTTTTACTTGCATCTTTCCCTTCAGGTAAATGTTTTGTGGTTGAAGGTGAGGTAAACATGGCTTATGGAACAAAATCTATGCATGAAGTGGTGAACATGGTTTCTTCAAGTACATGGTAAGTGAAAAACCTGAGTTTTGTTTGGTTTTTATCTTGCAATGCATTTTGCACTTTCTTGGCTCTTGCACTTGCAAAAAATTAGCTGCCTGTGTGGACCAGATAATGCTGGTCATCTTTGTGAAATTTTGCCATGTCAACCCAAGAAGGAATAACTTTCAATGCAGAAAAGCACTGAATAATGTTCCATTTTGAGAGCAGTGTGAAATCATAAGAAATATGAATGCATGATTTTTATAAAAATAGCTATCTTGACATTCTAATCATTAGCATAAAAATTATCAAAATGGCTGTTAATAATAGGTCAATCCAACTTAAAAGAGACAAACTATTTGTGACTGACAGCACACAAAAACATAAACAGATCTTTCACAAAGACATTTTAAAAGTGAATGACACAGATAGGGTTTAGATCCCATGGCAAATAAACAGGGACTTTGAAATGTACAGCATACACTAACATCATAGCCAAGATGATGCTCACATATATCATAACGAACATAAAACAAAATCTGGTCAACAAAATTAACAAATTGTTAGCGAAATTCAAGGCAACATAGTTATCAAACTTCCAGCAAATCACCAGTAATTTGTAGGGATAAAAATCCTTGGCTTTGATGTATCTTGGCAACTGTTTGATGAAAAATGGTTTAAAGTTAGGCTGACAAACCCTTAAGTATTTGAAAAATGTTATTTGAACTCTCATCATCAACTAATTGTCTGTAAACAAGTGGCCTGTTATACCTTCCGGCTACTCAGGATTAGCCTTTCACTCTAGTGTGCAGAGATGTAGAGGCTGGGTGCATGAAGGAGCTGTCCTTTGCAAATAAACTAAAAATAACAACCAAAGCCCATTTGTTTCATCCTTACAGTTATGGAAGTAATGCTGTTCCTATTTCATGAATGGAAAAGGACACACAAAGATGCTAAACATATAACTCACAGTTAAATCAATCAGTGATATGTCTCTTACCTAAACAACCATTTTACTGGCAGACAGTTCTATAAACAAGTGACATCCAGAATATAGATGGAAAAAGAGCTAACATGCAAAAGAAGAAATTACATAAGAAACAACTCAAAGTGTGCCCATTAGTAACCCACACTGTAAATTATTCTTTATAGATGGTCAGCTGCTGGTTGCAAAAAATAACTTTTTTCACATTCTGGGAAGAAAGTAAACAGAAACCATTGTGAAGTAAGATTTTTAGTGTTCTTTTAGATCTTTGTAAGGCCCAAAAAAACTTTTTCAATGAGGCTTTTAAAAGGGCCTACTGTTGTCCATGTACTCTGAGTTAGACACATGGGAGAAATACCAACAAGACATCCTCAAGAGGTGAAAACAACAGAAAAAACTTAATTGGCATTTGTAGAAAATCTGAGAACTTTGGAAAAAGTTTAGAGCAACATTTAATCAACAGAGATCACCTCGCAAAGTGTTAACTTATCAATTTAACTTACCAAATTCTAAGTTTGTTTCAACTTTAAGTTACTCAGAAATTCTGAGAAGAACTGGAGAATAACAAACAGAAAGAGAAATACAGAGAAGTTATAGAAAAGCACATTTATAGCTACCAACTTCTGGCTTCCAGAAGTGTTTGGCTGATAAAAATTCCAAGAAGAGGTAGGGTGAAGACATATGCTTGCCTTGTGTTCAGTCTTAAATACTTATCTTTCCTGGGGCCTTTCTGAACTTGAACTTCTGAACCTGTGGCCTTGTGAAATACGAAGTTAAAGTTTGTGTTGGGTAAATAAAAATAATTGATGTAATTGTGATTATGAAATATGTGGAATACAGTCATGGCACAGCTATAAAGATGAGTTATAATAAACATGGAAAGCAAAGCATGAAAGAAGGCCTTTGAACTAATCTTTTGCTCACAATTAACTAGATCTTAAGATCTTAATAGATCTTAAGTTGTTTTATAGTAAGAATATGTGAATTATAACTTTAGATGGTGCTTTTTCTTTTGACAAATACTTTCTACTTGTAATTAAGCCTTAAGCTGTTTTGTAATAAAAACTTTTGAATTATAGTTTTAGAATATTGCTTTGTATTAAGGATTTTTAAAACTGTAGCTTTAGAATGTATAAAAGGTTATACAAAAGAAGGCAGTGAGCCTATCTCACAATTCCTAATAAAACAGTGAAGAAAACAGCCTGAGAAAGGAAGATGGAGATCAACTCGCTGACTAATGGTTTCAAAAAGGGAAGCTGGCCCCCACCACTTGAAGTATACATCCCAGGATGTGCATCCTGAGAGGAATGGATCACAATAGAGTATAGAAATTGTGAAGAAACCAGCTACCTGAAGTACAGAATTGTGACGTAAAAACTGGAATTGGAAACTGCTGAGAAAGCCTACAGACACACATGTAAATACCAGCAGGCCTCAGCATTTGGTGTGCAGTTGGAGGGAGAGATCTCACCTCTGCACCCAGTGCTGCTTTGTTTATATTTTACCATATTAATTAATTAATTGAATTACTGCTTGATATATTGACTGAGTCAAGCTCCTAATTTTTAACAGCCTGGACAGGGGCTCTGGGGGCAGGTGTGGAGCACTGCTTCTGGTGTGACAAGAATTGCCAGGCACTGTCGGGCTGGTATTACAGGCCTGGGGCAAGACAGGGTCTTGCCTTGTGTGAGAAAGGCTCAATCTCCACACATCCAAAATGTTTTGAGCCAGCAATCCTTTGAGTCTTGCACAACGTCCATGTTTTTTGAATTGATGTCTATAAAAGTGAAATCTATTGGACATAGATATTCTTGTAAGTAGAAGGGATTCCTTCACTGAAATTTCAGACTTGCTCTTTTTCTGCTGAGATAAATTATGACAGGATATGACCCATCCCTTTCTCATTCAGGACTTGTACTGTCTGTAAGTTTGTTTTCAAAGAGATTTTTGTGGCCTTTTTTTTCTTTCTGTAAGTCTTGTCTCAAAGCATGACCTTTTGTTTCATAGAGGAAATCATGCAACACCAAACACAGAATTTACTCTCTTATCTAAAAATACTGCCAATTTCATAAAGCCTGTGAAGTCAGTGTTGAAATAAAGCATTAATATGTTCCAGAAATTAGTCTTAAGATTCATTTTACTTACCAGAAGTTCTAACCTCAATGAGGAAATTTTCTCAAAGACTATCAGCAAGAAGAGGGAAAAATCCTTGCCAAGATATGAGTTGTCATTAAATTTTGGAGCACTAGAACTGTTGCCTGGCTTCCTAAGCACCTCTTCACCACTTCTGATTGACATTCTTCAGGTGATGGGGGCTGCAGACTGCTCTCATTCCCAGAGCCTAGGGGCAGACCTGGCTCCATCCTTGGTGACTACGTGTGCAAGGATATAAAGTTAATCTAGGAAAAAACCTCATGTAATAATTCACTTATTTTCTTACCCTAGAAAAGGCAAGCAGAGAAAAAATCTGGCACCTGGACATTGCCAACTACCTGAGCAATTCAGACTACTCATTTCCTAGGTACTGTGGCCACATGCACCCTTTTTGAACAAATTACAAAATTGTAATTATTATATGATTATTGTGATAACCACACATTTCTTATTCTTCTTACAATTGTTTTTACAACAAACAGTATTGTGATGTTGGCAGTGGTTAACTGTTTTTATATATATGTCATATTAGCAGAGTGCATGAAAAAATAGTTTATAGTACATTCATTTTTTATTCATTTTTTAATATTCTCTACTCAGTTTTTTCTTCTTTCAAGATGTTAAAAACTGGGTCATAATCCTCACAGTTGTATTTGCTTTTTGAAATTACTCAAGCAGTAATTTCTGTAAATTATTCCTAACTTGCAAGCTGTTTATTTTCCCATTTGGCTGTTGAGAAGTTGTGCTGTTTAATATGAACAACACCCCTCTGTGTTAGATTGAATGAACATCTTATTGTGAATCAGTTGCTTGTTGTAAATTTAATTCTAATTGATTATCGGGGAAAAAAAGGAGGTTATGTTTTTTGTCAATACTCTTTCAAAAAAAACCCTGATTTTTGTGTGTTCCTGACAAAAGTTAAAATATACTCAAAGGATGCTCAAGGAAAAGAACAAAAATAGAGTCAAATGCATTTATTTGAAAATATGATCATAAAATGCTATTAAATTTTAAAAAAATTGTTTACTCTGATGATGATTAGCATTCTCTCTCCTTGAGTTTTGAATCTGAGAAAAATTACTGAATTTTTAAAATATTCCTTTTGACCAAATAGCATTTTAATTCTAGAAATGTTTTTCCACTCACTCTATAGGGTTTAAGGTTTTAATATAATAATGATAAAATATTTTGATAGATGGCAATTCATCTTGGGCAATTGCACTAGCACCAAAAGGCTTCTTCCCAACAAATATTCACAGCTTGTATAAATACAAGTCTTTTTCCATTTCAATATATGTTATAAGTCACTTTTAGTCTGAAGAATCACTGCCTTCAGTCTCAGCCCTTGGTAAACTACCAAACACAATGGGATATTAATTAAAATTAATGGGATTCCTCAACATGCATGGTAGTAGGGAACTACTCTTTTGAATTTCTATGTAATTCCTGAAAGATCTACTCCAGTATGTAAATCAGCTCTTCCTAAACACCCAGCAATAGGGTTCCCTTTATTTTCCAGTGCTTTTGACAAAATTTTCACATATCTAACATTTACTCTGTCTCTTTTTAATTTTCAGAATGCATTAGCTGGCTGGAGATGGTAAAAATGACATATTTGTTTACTTGTCATACTCTGTAAATAAATAATCTGATAAACTAGAGAAAAAAAGAAACAGAAAAAGATTAATTTCCCTTAATGTTATACTAGTGGGAGTAGTGGAATTACTCCCCCTGTTAGCCCAAATTTACAGCAAACTGCTCTGCTAACATAAATGAGTGTAGGGAGAAATACTCAGTGTCCTACACTTTTTAGCTTCTACCATCCATCAGCAAATAGTTAGATAAATCAGAGATGCAAATTACTTATCAATTGGTTTTTAGACCTCATTCCCTTTGTCTCCAAGGAAGCCTCACATTTCCTTGTATGTTGCAATTGTTTCTACTTCTGCTGCTGCTGGCCCTGCTGCTTGTGCTGCTATAACTACTGCTGCTATTGCTACTGCCACTACAACTACTACTAACAGTAATTTCTAATAGCACTGATTCTACTCCTAAACATTTCTTTTTATTATTCATTTATGGTCCCAACACCAGGAGAAGGTAGAGATCTCCACTTAGGTTGCTGGTATCTTTTTGCTGCTATAATTCATAGCACAGAACTAAAAGAGATAAGAAAGAGGAGTTATGCTATGGATTTATAACATAAATATCTGTTAACTATGATGATATAACCAGCAGCTTGAGTGTCAGGAGAACTTTTTTCCTTCTTCTTCTTCTCAATCACTTATCCATTTTACTTAAATCCTTCTAAACTCATTTCAAATAAACATTTCTTCCATTCAATTCCACTGTTTTTGAAAATATTCTGAGGGAAATCTCAGCCATTACTTCTGCTTCTTGCTATTTGTACATTCAAATAACATTATTTTTTTGGATTCTCCATAAAAAATGTTTCACAAATTATTCCATTTTACTGTAGAATGAGTAAGGCTGAAGACGTGAGCATCCCAATCTCCACACTAAGAGATGAATTTGCATTGTAAGGAAGAGAGATGGATTTTGGCAGGGCTGAACTCACTAAGCTTTAAGAAAAGTAAAGAGCCCACTGGAACCTCAAAAGAACTTTTTTTTTTTCTCCATTTCTATGCTAATGAAAATATTTGTGTTGAGAACTAGATGTAATGCAAATCTGCATATCTTCTGTCATTTTAGCCTCACTGTTATGTATGCCAACATAAGATTGAAACTTGAATAAGTTTCATATCAAGATTTTTTTTCATATGTCCTGTCATGTGTTTTGAATATGGTGTTTTCCCACTGAAAATGGTGTCTCTTTTGCAAGCATTGGGACCATCAACAATCTGTTTTCCTATAGCACTTCTCCATGGAACAAGAAAAACATAAAAACATCTATAGTATCCTGAAAAACTAAGCTTGTGCATTTAGAAGTGCACCTAGATCAATAATTTTCCAGATGTATAATTATCAAGATCTGAGTTGCTAAGTGTAAAAGTCAAAAAATATTGCACATGTTGTGCTGCCCTATAATGTCCATAACTTTAACACAGCAAGCACTTAACGGAATGACATTCTTCATGTCCTCATGTGACATCACTTGCTCAAATCTGTGTCCATTTTCCTCTAATCCTCACGTGGAATGTCTAAGGGAAGTAATTATTATGGAGGATTGCAGTGCTTCTTAGACTAAAAATAATTTCTGAGCTACATAGAAGGGTGTCATCCGCCCAGAATAGACCAAATCCCTCTGGCCTTTAAGGACAATGAAGACGTGCGTTACCCTTAAGTAAAAAGTTTTTAAACTTTTTGGCAGTTTTATGCCTGTTCAGTATCTGGCTTCAAAATGATTTTTCTTGATAAGAAGTGGTTCAGCCAAGATCAGACTAAATGTCTTAGAATGCCTCTAAATTACTGTAGAGCATTCAGAGGAAATTTTATTATCTCCAAATTTTGCCCATGACATGGCTTGAAACAATTTGGGTGAGTTTGGGTGCAAAGTTAGAATATTTTTCCTTTTGGTTCTATTGTACAAAATTTAGTCCTTCTGTTAAATCCAAATGATTCTGTTTGTCAGGCACAAAAAATGAATCATAAATGCTGAACTAGATAAAAATCCTATCAAATCTAGCAAAGATTAAATTCTACCACATACTAATTTTGAGCTTTGAATTTTGCCTGACTCCTGATATTTGTATACTTCAACCTCTCTCCACTTCATGGACAAATAAGGGCTGTATATAGGTATACAATCTGATAAATTGGGCAGTATTTCCCCCAGGAAGGGTGGGGGATTTGAGAAATGCTTCATAAAAACCAGGCCAAAGGCACATTTAAATCATCTTGCATATCACTGGGAAGATACAGCCTGACATCTTCCTCACTGTGATTCATACTGCATGTTTAATCACCAGGTAACAATAATTCATCTAAGGTGGCATTTTACACAATAAAATGCTTCTAGATAGAAGAATAGAGAGATACTCTAAAACACTGAGTTCTGTTGCTACAATGACAGCTAACTCTCAGGCCTTAATTCTCAGAAGTAACAATTCAAGAATGGTGCAACATATCTTTTCAGCTGTGTGGTATGATAGACAATGTAGTAATGATATTTACTATGTTCATAGTTGTAGTTGTGTAGGTTTATTTATTATAATATGCCTATAAACCAGGGTTGTCACAAAAGTAATGTGTCTTTGTCATGAATTAAAACACAAAATCAATGTAGAACATAAAAATTGTAGAGAACTATGTAATAATCTGAAAAAAGTTAGGAGATTACTAGCTCTAAGAGATAAAAGCTTAAGATGAATATGTAGGCCTTAATAAAATATCTGTATTTGTGTATAGAGATGAATTTTTTTAAAAAAATGTGGAAAGAATACAGTAAAAGTGTCAGCACATTTGTCCATTTTTTCCACTTCCTTCCATTCAAAATTTTAATTTTTTCCTGACTTCTAATTTTTGTCAGTAGAATTAGTGTTGGTAAAAGGCACAAAGCCTGAAATCGTAGCAAGCCACAGAGAGTCCTATTTTTTTGCTAATAGTTTAGACATGTTTCTTCAATTTACTAATGGCAAAATATTCTCTTTCATTGGTTTGACAAAACTTTTCTTCCTAAAGAAGGCAAAAATCCATTTTGTGTACATAGACTTTAATTTTTTTATTATTTTTCTTTTTGGATTCTTATGTCCTGGGTAAACATTCTGTTTTAAGTTCTTAGAGAAATGGAAAAACCTTATATTCTACCTAGTTTTAAACTAATAAAAACCCCCTTGGTGTGAAATTGTGATAGATTCGATTTTCCTTTCACCAGTCTTTTGAGATACACAGTGAAAAGTACATAGAAATTCTGTTTTGTTAATATCTTAATGCAATTATGTTAGCATAAGAAATGTAAGTCTGTGGTGAAAACTAAGTATGTATATCTTGTCAGCAGCAAACTTTGAAACATGGAATTTGATGTTTTAGTGTTTTATTTTTGTCTCCATATATTTTTTTTTTCAGCAAACATGTGAACAGTAGGAGCTACTAATCCTGTTAGATAACTAATTTGGTAATTTCTGCTCCCTAGTCTTGAAACTAGTTCATTCTGGACTGGGTGGTAGCTCTGTCCAAAAACAGCTTCACTGAGAGCAGGGGACCAATTCAGTTTCATTGAAATTCTGCTACTAAATTAGTTGGGAGACAAAAAAGTCATGATAATAATAGAAAAAACAGGCAAAATCCGCTTTTAAAGTAGTGTTTCTAGTCTGAAATAGGTACATTGGGAGACCTAGCAAAAAAATCAAACAGAAGTCATAAACTGTACACACAGAGAATTTTCTGTGTCTTTTTCTATGATTTTTTACCCTGACCCAAAATTACCTTAAAGGTAGGAAATAGCACAGGGCCGACCTTAGTAAATATGTAGGGTAATTGATTTGTTTATACCTCAAACTAGCACTGATTCAAGGGAGCAGAGGTAGGACACGTACAATGAGGAAGGAAAGACAAGAATGACAGGAAAAGACCACTCTGTAAATACTCAGAATACAAGACAGAGTGGCATGACAGCAAAGACTGTATATTTGTATTGTGGTTGTATGGAGAAAGCACAAGCCATCACACATCAAACTCATTGTGAGGATTGATTGCACAAATTATGTACTACCAGCAATTCTAGATTTACTCTTAAAAGCATAAGAGAGATGGTCGTGTCTGTGTGCATAAACTTCTCTCTGCTATCTTGTCCCCACAAACAGCAACACAGGAATATTCTAATTTAGAGGTTGTATATGGACTATTACCTTCCATAGCCATCAGTGAACTTAACCTCCATGATATTTTTTCAATATTTTCTTCATTTTGATCCTTTTCAACAATTAGTCCCTAGAACATTGGCTTTACTTCACCATCATGGAAGTAAACTTCACAGTTCAATTATCTTAATCTACTTTTTGTGCTGCAAGTAATCACAGTTTGCAGTCTAACATTCATTTTTGCTTCACTTTCATGCTTGTACAAGCTTTTTTCTCAAGCCAAGAGGCCTAGCCTGTTTAATCTCATTTCATACAAATTCTTTTTCCTATGTGATCATACTTATTTCCTGTTCCTTATATCTTTGTTAGTTTCTATTACTACTTCTTTTTTTTCTTTTTTTCCTGAAAGAAAGAACCAAAACTTCATGGAATATTCAAGCCATAGAAGCAGCAGAAATGTAAGCCATGATATGATAATATTTCCATGTTTCTTCAGTTACTTTTCTAGTACCACTGGATACAATTTTTTTTGGCTCTGCACTGCATCCAGAGAGTTTTTCCTGTGTCTTACCATTTAATGTATAGCTTACCGCTGTACACATGCAATCACAAATATTTTTGCCATATTTGGACAAATTTACTATGACTGGCAAAAACTTTTGGATTTTGACTGCTAGCTGAAGAAACTAAATACAAAGGTATGAAATTATCTGTCAAGGTGAAAATTTTTTAATGATGAATACTTTTTCTCTCTTGCTTGTTTTCCATCACTTTTGGAAGTTTATGCATCAGTTCTGTTGACTGACATATGTAACACTGTGGAAGGGATCTGTGCACTGACAGGGCAGGCACAAGAAACTACTGCAGTGGGAAAAAAGCTGTGGACATGGTTTTCCCTGCATCTGTGAGATTGGTTTTGCTGCTGAGGATAAGAGCTAGAAAGCATCAATGCTTGGGTTAAATGCTTTGGCCATTGTATTGGGCACTCCAGTGACAAGAGTAGCAGCACTCTGAAACTCCTCCTGTCCTCCCAAATTCCTTATCTCCAGCCTACCAAAATTGGCTTCCCAAGCTTGACCAGCCTTCACTGGCAAAGCACAGTGCCTTGTGCCTGGAGTTAGGGCCACAGATATTTACTCTGAAAAAAATGCTGCAGTCATAAAAGGGCAGAAAATAATTAAAAAATAAATGTAATTGTCAGTGCTACCTGATCAATGCTATCACGAGCTCTTCATGCTGCTCATTGTCCTGGCAAGCTGGAAGACACCAACATATGACAAGTACAGCACTGTGTGACAAGTACAGACTAATCTGAAAGCTAATTTGAAAAGTATAATCTTAAAATAATTTAAAAACTGAATAACTTTAGACAGATATCCCTGAATTTATCTTATTTTCATCCTCTTTCTATGTTTCTAGAACCTGTTTTTATTGGAGTCTGGAATTATGGGAAATATTTCTTTGCATGTTTAAGAGATTTTAGAATCTCTGACAAACAGTGTTTTTAACCTTTGTTCATGGAAAAAGGGCTTTTAGGCTCTGGAATGTAGCAGAGTTTTCAAAGTGTGTATTAGATAGTAGAATAGTGTGTAGTTTTATCACAGGGTGAGAATTTGAGATATATGGGGTTTTTAGGATGGTAAGCAAGTGATGACAAGATGGAGGAAGCACATGGCTTTTGGGTTTCTTCCTTCTTCTTCCTTGCCTCCATCTTCTGCAGTGAGGTGGCACATTATAGTTGGCTTAGAATAGAGTCTAACCTTCTAATATGGATAATAATTATTGGAGCAGTATTATAAATACTGATTACATGGATTGTAGTATAATTATCCACGCCACTCTGTGTGGGGGGTATTTGGGTATTCGGGGTTTTGTGCCTTGGACTGACCTACAGTGAAGAGCTCTGCAGGTCAGGAACAGAATGTATTGATAAGAAGGAAAAACTATGAAGAAAACATAAGAAGGGATGGTTCACGACCTTTTTCTTCAAGATCTCTGGGCTGGGGAAACAAAACTACATTCTTGGGTCAACAGTAAACAGCCGGCAGAGACACACAAAAATATTTTTATAAACCCAAGATGTTTTGATGTTAATTCCTTTTCTCTAAGCTTGTTTTAAATTAAGTAAATAATCAGTTTGTAAAATTAAATTTCCTTTATTTTTCTTTCTTTGCACCTTTTTTCTCCTAGACAATCTACATGGATATGAAGGAGGGTTTTTTGGAATAATAGCTCTAACTTTGAAAATGTAGCATTTTCTGCTTCCATTGAATTTAATGGTAAAATTCTTAGTAGCATTAATGAATCAAGACCTGGTATCTTAATATAGCACTGTTTGATCAGAATGCAGTGAAACATGCTGGTTCCCATGAGAAACCAAATATGATCAGCTTGTGCACACAAAACCACACTCACACAGAATTCTTTTAGAAACTGTTTTTATTTCTCATCACTGTGGACCAACCAGGGCCAGCATTCAATTTCAACTCAGGCAAATAGAAAAAGAAACCCTGTATTTTAATAGGCTGATTTACCTCAAAGTTTTGAAGATGCTTCAGAAGGTACTTAGCATTGCCAGTTTAATTTTTTTTCAATATTTTATTTATTTTGCTTTAATGTGAAACCGTGGCACTGAATGGTACCTCTAAGCAGCATTTCAAATGGAATTCCAAGGCTCTTTCCTCTGCTGAAGTCACTGGGGCCAGTTCTATCATCTGGATTGGGACTTTGATTGGCTGTAATTTCTTATCACCATGGTACCTGAGGATAGACCCGTGGTTGTATCAGCTTCATAAGCTTGCATCTGCAATATCTGAATCCATAATAAGTACAGGAAATCCAGGGATGCATAGCCATACTGTACCCAGCACCAATGGAAATGTGCAATTGAACCTTGTTAGAACTTTTTTTGCCTGCAGAATATTACAGGAGGATACCACCTGTCTTTGATGACAATGATAATGCCCCTTTCTAGAGTTCTTGAGTGACACACATGCTACACAGGTCTCTTAGGTTCATTTTTGTTCTGACCATGAAGGGTTTACGGAGGTACCATAACACCAGGGCAAAACATGTGTAATGTGAAGTGATTAAGAAAGCAATAAATTTATAGTGATGACAAAGGTGAAAAACTGCAAGGACTGCCTGTGACTGGGTCATGTGGGGTGGCTGCCATCTCAGAAGCTCGACCCTAGTGCAGGAGCTGGAGGAGGTACCTCTGCTTTAGGAAGAACTCTTTGGTGCAGATCTTGCAAAACACAGCTTCAGCATCTCTGCCTGTTCCTGCTCCATACTGTAGCTCCTACAAGAGCTAATTCATTATCGGAGTTTATGAAAGTGAGGCTGACTAGACAGTTCATTAAAATACCACAAGCCATCTGTCATTTAACTTGTTTTGATTTGCACAATGCTGCTCTGAACTGCTGAGTGAATGAAGAGCTTGTCTGGCACTGTGTGCTGCGGGGTGTGAGGCAGCCCAGCGCAAAGTGAGGGATCTGCAGTAGGAGAGCAGTTATTCAAATGGGGATGAAATGGGTTTCCTGATTCTTTTAAGAAGAAACTGAGAATAAGAAGTGGAGAGTGAAACAAAAGGTGCTCAGGGGCACTAGAAGATACAGAGGGTGCATGTGAAAATCAGACAAGATGTTTGCAATTGCAGAAGACACTAACCAACACAATGGGAACCTTACTGTATAAACCTAAGAATGTTAACATTCATGGGACAAACCCTTTAGGGTTTAGCCTTAAAAAGATTAATAATCTTAGAATAGCTGCAGTTGTAAGATGAATACTGAGAGCCAGGGAACTAAATTGTACAAAACTCAGCCTTTATTTATGGAGACAGACCTTTAACACAGACCTTTAACACAGACCTTTAACATTCTTTTTCCATTTCAATCCAAAGCTTACCAAATTAATAGCAGAATAAGAGCACAGAGAAAGTTTTCTAGTTTGAGATAAGAAATTATGTGGATACCTGGGATTATATGGAACAATTAAATATTTTTCTCTGTTTTACGTGAGGAAATGTGCACAGCAATGATAGGACTCTACTGTTCAAAATGTATACTTTATTTTGATAAATGTACAAATGTTTCTACCCTTTTCAACTTAATGAAAAAAAAAATCTTATTCACCATATCTAGGTCTCTATATTTTACATTTGTGCTTAAGAATTTTCTGAAAATCTGTAGAGAGCCAAAGGGGAGCAAAAAAAGGTCACAGGAAGCCAAGATGAAAACAAAATGGGCATTACATAAGTTGATGAAGGAAGGCTATACAGAGATTTACAGATTAAAGAAATAAGAATGTAAAATGGTTCTACAATATTTTACCATCTCCTTGTTGTTGTTTTGATTGTGCCTGGTAGAAACTGTTTACCTCTGTGTTCAGACTGAGATACTGCTTGAGATGCTTGAAGATGGAGATCTGGGCTGATGTTGATGCTTTCCAGCAGAATTTGTACACAACCTTTATTATGTTGCTTACTTAGCAAATAGTTAGCACTATCTGGATGGTCTTATAATGTTTTTGAGGGATCTGAATGTTGATCCAGCCAGATGATAATTATTTGTGTGTGTGAGGTCCTCATCACCACCTGCAACAACCTGCCTTAATGGTGTAACACAGAAAAATTTTGCAAATCTTACTGTATAAAGGCAATATCAGGAGATCTGAAAATGGTGTCAATATGCAGCAAAGGTAAAGGAAAGTTTATTAACCAATTCAGAGACCTATGGCAAAAGACATATGTCCCAGGTTGAGTCAGAGTGAGAGCTCCCAACAACATGAGATTAAAGACAGAGGTGGTGGAGCTATAAGAAGGGAAAAAAAGAAATACCCCTGGGTATCCAGAACCAATACTTTAGGTCCTGAAATAGACTGTAAAGCTAATTATTTCACATTAGTCTGTGAAATTTACAGGCTCAGATTTCTTCTCCATTATGCACCAAGGGAGGATGGCTTTCTTTGTTACTGATTAAAGGCTGAAATATACAGCTGACGTAGAAATTAGCAGTTTGGTCCAGCTGATAATTTTTCTGTGTCAACACATGGAGGGGGGAGAAAACCCACAGAAAACAAAAACATGGTAGAAAACTATTGGTGCCAGCTGCTCTTGAATTCTCTGATTTGAGAAGAAGCAAATATTTATCCCAATTCTTGGGGGGGGGGGGGGGAAGGAAAAAAAGAAAAAGTGTGCTTTGAATCTGCCACATATGTTTATATGTTTATTCTAGAATTAACTGCAGACTATGTAGTTAGAAGTGGGTATGATGCAAAACCAAACCGAAACTGTCAGTTACTGACAAACCCCTGCTGTTTGAGCTGCTCTTTGAGCACTAGATGGCAGGAGAACCTCGCGGGGTCCGGACTTAGCACCAAAAAACATCTTCGAACGCGCAGGGTTTGCTTTTTACCCAGGAAAAAGAAGCAGGTCCACCTATTTTCTTTCTTTTCAAAGAACTTTCATCCCATTTTTATCCTGTGTAGATTAGTTGATTTAAGCGAGGTTGCATTAGGGAAAGATTTTTACCCACTGTCTGTAGTATTGCAGCACACCTATAAAGATTTTAAACACTATCTGCACCTTAAATGTATGAAAAATTGCCTTATTCCATCACACATCACCATTTACTCCAGGGAAGGATATCTGTTTAAAAACTTTTTTGATCTTTTGGTCTTGATTTAAAATAACACGAAGGAAAACCGGAGTAAAAACAAAAACAAAGTGGAAGTAAGCCTTGATGCCTAGCAAAGCATGAATAACAGATCTGTTGTGATTTGTAGTATATTTTAAGAAAACTTCTTTTACACATTCTGTGGAAAAAATAACATATTCCTGGAAAAGGTATGGAATATATGGAAGCTGAGCTTCTTGATATGCTCTTGGTATCCACATATGCTCTTGATATAGTTATGATTATATAGCTATATTAGATTTTCTAGTTTCTGATTTGCTGTTCTACAAGTCCATATAACCTGCAGAGATTTATAAACTTATGTCTGTTTTTTAAAATGCTTTGAAGCACACAATTTTTTCTTGCTCTCTGTTTACAATGTATCTATATTCTTTCTCAATCCTAGTAGAAACCTTTGAGATTGTTACAATATTAGCTCCAACAAAAAGAAGAATTTGAAACACAGAGACCTCTAACCTGCCTAGAGATAAAACTGAGATTTGTATGGCCTATGTAACAATTCTGTTGTGCCTGGTACTGCAAATTCTGAAACTTGGGATGTTTTCGCAAGATTTGAATGATAATATGGATGTTTGACAGATACCTTGGGGTTTGGGGGATGACTTTCCTTTCAAATATTTTAAACAAAACTGCCAAATCTTGTAACAGAAACAGAATTAGGAATTTATGTGTAAGGTCGTCACAGGCCAAACAGCACAGTCTTAGAAATCTGGAGACTATTCCTGCTGCCCTGTAATCCAGAACCTGAAAACGTCTTCTAAACTATTTTTTTCTTTTTTTTTTTTTTTTCTAAGTCACTCTGTGCTTAATCTTTTTATTGAACTAACAGATTTTTTTATGATTTTATTTTACTATCTTACAATATAGAATTCCTTATTATTCCAAGTAACACAATAAATATTATAAAAAGTCCTGCAGATCTGACTTGGATTCAGACTAGAAGGTATACATGATGACCTAGTTTGTATCACAAATGTGTGATCTATGGCAGAAAGTTCTGAAGCACAGTAGGTGTGAGTGCAGCTCCTTTCCAGCTTTTTAAAAATTTGGTCCCAGTGTAGACAGTTTTATTGCACACTGGAATTCTCGCATGGAATTTTGTGAAGGAAGGAATTTGAGGTTAAATTTTGTCAGACAAGTCTCCTTCTGAAAAAACCCAAATCAAAAGAAGTCTTTAAAAAACCCCTGTGATGACAACTCATCAAGGTGTCCTTGAATTATGTAAGAGAATTGCACAAATATGATTTATAACTTTTCAGTCCCACAAGCCAATATCATTTCTAAGCAGCAGTTTAGTGAGGTGTCCCTGCAAGACAGGTAATGTTTGTCTGCCATGGTAACCACCTAAAGCAGGTGGCAAAAATTATGGCAGACTCATTCCTCCTAAGTAAATTTCTGTCTAAAAGGCCCTGTTCTCTTAGAGGTACATACAGAGGCAGCAGCCTGTAAGACAGGTATATTATTGCCACCAATGCAGCTTCTCCCTGCAAAGAATTTGGGTCAGATGAACAACTTCTAGAGTTTGTCTTAATCTCTGTTGGTGTCAGCATGTAGCAGAATTGCTAAGAAATGCAGTTTTAAAAATTGTAAACTTTAAATTTTTGCACTGAAGTGGCTTCAAAACCATCTCAAAGCCAAAGCTGGAATAATGTCTCATGACTTTGATGTAGTGATTTTGGCTGACACTGATGCTCCTTAGCAGGACTACAGAGCATTGGACCTATCCCTCTCATTTAATCTCACTGCTGTGGAAATAGTCAGGAGAAAGTACAAAGAGCAAAGGCTCTAGTCAAACTGATGATAAAGACATGGATATGAAAAGGAAATAAAATAATCTTCCTGTTTTGCCTATGCACAAACAGTATGAGATCTACAAGGACTCGACTGCATCAACTGGTATTTGCTCTGTGTTTTACTTCTTATAAAAATCTACTTTTTAATTTGAAATAACTCTCTTCTGTTTGTCTTTCCCTCTTGCTTTTGCACAACAGACACAGTGACATAAATACAGATTGGTGTTCTTTTACTTTGTGGTGGTGGTTTTTTGGTTGTTGGTGGGGATTTTTCCCCTTTTTCTTTTTTTTCATGGCATGTGATTGGAATTTTGTTAGGTTATTTTGCAGAACTACTGATGAAAATTAACTCTGTAACTGCCAAATTTATATATCAAATGCTACTGCACTGTGTGTCAATGCATGGAATGATATTAATCCCCAAACTTCACTTCTTGATGATGCAATTCCACAAAAACATAAGTATTGTTCTTCTCCCTGTTCCTTTCCACAATAAAAGAAGTTAAATAAATCCAGACCAGCATGTAGCTTTTTATTAGAAAAAATATAAAGTGTTGTATTTTTTATATTTTTAAAATGTACCAACAATCTTATAGATGGTTTCAATTTTTTTAAATACTCAAAGTCAATTTAAATAAAAATAACATAAAAGAACAGCAGAGAAAGAGTATTCTGCAAGCTACAATCATCTATCCACTTTGGGTCAAATACTACCAAAGATTCTTCAGTTGAAACCTGACATTATAGCAGTGATGAATGTGCCCTGCAAAAGCAAAAACTAATTTCACAGTAGCATCACAGCAGTTCTACATACAGAGCAGGAGAACTCATTACTTTTCCTGTATTGGATTTCTTATTCCAAGCAATCAGGGTGAAGGAGAAGACTACAGCAACGTTGCTTCTGCTAGTTAGCAAGCTGAGTTCAGCAGCACAAACATCCCATATTCAATGGCATAATCTTTATTTATGAAGCAGGTCAGAGCAGAGGTCTGGAGGTGGACTCCTTCCTCCACAGCTGTTATGGTCCAGTTTAAACCCAGAAAAGCAAGGAAAGTTAAGTCTCTGTGTATAAAGCAGAAAGAACGTAGAAGGTTCAAAATACATGCAAAAATTAGATTAAAACCAAATGAGGTTAGGTGTTGGTACCAAAAAATTGACATATTTTATTTAATAGTAAAACAGACAGAGAGGAAGAAAGTGAAAAGAGAGAAAGAAATAGAAAAAGAAGTGTCAGAGGGGGGACAGGGGAGAGAGACAGGGGTTAGGTGGAAGCATATCCCCCATCCCAGGGTCCCAGGGTTGTCTAGTTGCTCCCCTCCATCTGGTCTTCTTGGTGGCAAGAGTCCCACGCTGTGCCGCCACACGCCGAAGAGAACAGAACTCCGTGGATTAATGCCCACCTTGGGCAGGTGGGAATGCCCAGGTGCCTCCCCTGCAGGGGGCAGTTTGACACTGTCCCTTGCAACACTGAGGGTCTGTTGCATCATGCTGCAGTACTCTGGTGCAGCATCTGGGGACCCCTTTTGGGAGCCCTTTGATGGGCCATGTCACCCCCTCTGTTGTGGATAAGCTTTTCCAGGGCTAAAGGGCCCCACAGCTGGACTGGGCTGCACAATAGAGGATGGGCATCCACTGCCTCTGACCAGAGGTTTTCCAACACACACCCAAAGCCTCTCTCTGCCCACCCCTTTGTCCGAGGGTCTGTTTGAACCTGGCAGCTGATAGCCCTGTGGCTGTGGTCTCCATCCTGAAGGTGCTAAGCTTGTGCTTTGTGAATGTCCCCACCCCTGAGTTTTATCTTCTCTTCATCATCGGCCCAGATGACTCACTCCAAAGGCCGGTGTGCTGTGCAACTTTTGTAATACAGTCCTAAAAGATCTTCATGAAAATGTTTGAGTCAAAAACCGTAATATTTCAGTCTCTGACAACTGCATCACTTAAGCCAGGGCTGAGGAACCTGAGAAAAATCATCTCTGCAAAAGGCAAACATACAATCATTTATTCACAGAAGCATCATCAGAGAGTCTTCATAGAGAGCAGGCTTAAAAATTGGAGCCATGGGTTTTGATGCCACTTACAATGCCAAATGGTGACATTTGACCTCTGCATGGTGTCTTTCCTACTCCTTCTACTAAAATGGGAAACACACAAGTACGGTAATAAATGTAGCTTCCAAGGGCATAAAATGTTAACACTATATACTGTATAAAAAAAGTAGAAGGAGCTTCTCAGTTTTAGAAAATCATGACTGCCAGTGCGATACAATAATTTTGTGTTAAACCTCAGTTACTGATGCTGATTGTCTACAGATGCTGAGCAGGCAGTGTTTGGCTGATTAGGGAGACCAAATTATGCATCTCCTGGTTACAATGGCAAATTTGATTTACAGGGAAAAGGGACAGGATTTTCCTCAGGACACTTAGGAAAGGGTGAGGGGGAAAATAATGAAAAATCCATCAGGATTGCTGTGAGGAAAGACAGCTAAGCTTAACTATAATTTGATCTGGAATATCTATGTGAAAAAAATGTAGTAAGTAGCAGTGTTGCATATGTAAGGGTCTTCCTCACTTGGAACCTCTACTGTAGTTTGCCTTTCCCTTCTTCTCCAAACCACTTCTATACAGCATCCATCATCTTCCAAGCCCTTTCCCACCATATCTCACACAAAACCGTTTTTCCTAGTCAATGCTGAATTATCTTAACTTAGTCTAAACCAATCAGAAAGTTTGATACTTGCTGCCCAGAATTAGATTTACCCCTTTTAATCAAGGCACAGCTGCACATATTTTTGTTTTCTCTTGTCCCAACTCTGCTTTGCAGAATTGTATTTTTAAAGAATAGCTACTTCATGGGACATTTTTAAAATGCACTGCTGTCATCTTCCTGTGACAGCACAGATGAAGTTTTAAGATGAAACTGGAAATACTTACAATTAATTACAATTACAATTGTAATTATGGAATACTTACAATTAATTTACAATTACAATTCTTACAATTAAGCAAGTTTCATGGGATTTTTCACTAAATGGTCATGTGGAACCAGGAAAGCAGGTGATGAGTAGCATCTTTCCAGTCATTCATGGATAGCATTCAAGGCGGGTTGGTTTTTTTTTGGTAGAATAATAAATTAGTAGAAAAGTTAATATTTTTAAACATGTTTGTAAATCTGATCATATTCATAATAAAAAATAAATAATTTTTTAAAAAATGACTTCTGAAAGGGCATTGTCCCTTAATATGATAAAACCCATCATCTTATGTGACTGAATGTCTCTAACACTCCCCCCGAAAAACAAAAGAACAGAGTAATTTACCAACACGAAAATTTGAAACTATCTCAGGGCTTGCTCACTTTCGCCTTTTCCTCTTTAAAATCTGGAGTAAAACCATGAAAACTGTCACTCTAATCTCATCTATTGATACAACTGCTGTTTGAAAATATAGAAGTATGCATGCATGCAAATAGAATTTATTTTCCTTCATATAGTAAATTATTTGAATTAGTAGGGATGAAAACATATTTGCTGACTCTGGTACATTCTGCCTGTACTGTATTGGTCATAAGTGTTCTTATTCTGTTTTCTGTATTTTCTGTAGTACTGTAATTACAGCACAAAATATTTACAATTCTGCTGAAATGAGGAAAGGACACAACAGTGAGTCTAATAGCAAAAATGTAGGTTTTAAGGGAAAAATACATAAGCTGACATGATGTAGGAGATAAATGCTTTACAAGAAATCATGTCTCTGCAATAGACATATTTGTGAACAATGTGCAGAGGTGTACAAATAGTGCAGAGTCCAGAATGAATGCCTGTCTCTTCAGAACAATGCAAAAAATACATGCATTTTTTTAACATGCGAAAAATTCAGTAAGGAGAAAAAGTCTAGAATTTGATTTAGGTGTTGCAAATGACATTAAGCCACCATCTGGAAATTAGGCTGTGATAAAAATATAAGGCTCTCTTGCTGTACATGTAGGGTGCAAACTCTGCATTTAAAAGATCATATGTATAGACCATTCACCTCTTTCACATCTTCCAAAAATAAAGCTTAAATTTCAAGTCTCTTCTCTTTTCCCCATTATTTTTCTGTAATTATAGCTTGCATGTAAGGTAATTCCAGACTGCAAAATAGCAACAGCAACAAAACCAAATAAAAATACCCCAAACCCACAAACAAATAACAAAACAAGCCACAACAACCCTCTCAAAAGAAAGCAAATAAATCCACCCCCCCCCCCCCCCCCCCCCCCCCCCCCCGTCCCCAAACCATGAGGGATTTGTAGATAAGCAGTATTCCATGACATCATTGCTGCAGATGCATTCAATCCCTACAATGTTTCAGGTTAACTACCAAAATAATTTGCCTGACAAGAAAGATTTAATTGTTTTACAAGTATCTCTGTGAAGTACAATAGGGATTACAAATGCTCATTGATTGTACTGTTGGATAGAATAAGAGACTCTTGTTCTTGCATTTCTCATTCATTTTGCCACTCCATTCGCTTTGAAAGACACCAAATAAATCCCAGCAGGTGAAAGCAAAGAAACCTGAAAAGCTCTCTTTAATGAATTAAAGTACCTCAACCACCCTCCCTCCATTTTTTGAGATTAAGAAACCTTGTTAAATCATGCTATGTTACATGCTGATTGAGCAGGAGCAAAACCAGCAATGGCAGGACGGTTTAGGTGCTTTCATCAATGGGCATTGAACAAAACTACACTTTCCTGTCCTTCTGTTGAGCAGGTTTTGTTGAGGATCTATGACTGTTTCTGGTTTTGTTTTAATATGATAATTTTTTCGTTGTTTGGGGTTTTTTTTGTTTTGCTTAATTTTTTTAAACTACTGACTTTTGTTTAAATTTTTATACAAGAAATTCATAGAATTGTACCAACTTCTTCAATTACAGATAGCCAGTATCTGTTCCCCTAGTGTGAGTGATTCATCTCTCAAATAGCTTCAAGAAATCCGATAAATAATGTTAAAGTTAAAAAGCTTGGGGATTTTTTTTCATTTTGATTTTTTTAACTGTTCTGAGCAGTTATTACAACTACCACTGACTACAGGATGCCCTTAATTATTAGAAAGCTAGTTTTGAACAAACTGTGTGAATGGAAGTAAAGAAAACACTTTGTAAAATTTTCTTCTGGAAAGCAGTAGAGAAAACCACAGGGGTTTTAAAGTAATATTTTATTTTATTCTCCTATTATTTGTTACCAGTCATATCATGCTTTTATGAAACGCACTGCAAAAAAAAAAAAAACTTCATGGCATCATCTCAGACTTGAATCTGCCTGCTTTTGAGGAGACACCTCTAGCATGACTGTGTGTTGTTTAACTGTAAGTGATTAATTTATCTTTAGAACACAGCACATTTCAGATTTTGGTAGGAAATTATGAAACATGAGTAAACACTTTTAATCCTACAGGTATTTTTCTTCTGATAACTGAGAATTCTGGGCCAGACTCCGAAGAATTTATCTGCTAAATATTTTGCTTGGGATTTAATTTCCATATTTTCTTGTCTTAGGCAGAAGACTCCTGAATAAAGGACATTGTTTAAAGGAATAAAAGAAGAATAACTATGAAAACTATTTCAAATAATATCAATGTTCTGTGTAATAAGTGACCCTTAAATGCAGGAAACTGGGTAAAGCTTTTACTTTTGAATTAATTTTGGCTGAAAGAAAAACCCCAGCATCCCCCAGATCATAAAAATACAAATATTAATCTATTATTCATTACTACCAAGGAAATTAATCTTTTTTCTGTTGGTTATTAATAGTGTTATTTGATGGAGTTGCAGTGTTCTGTATGAAAAACCTCTCTTGGTAACCAGATATATATTTCTGGAATAGATTAAATTGTAACAGAATTTCAGAGCACAACAGTGTTTTGATAGTTATAAAATAAAATTGGAGGAGCAAAAGTGATGTCTCAAATTTTTTCTGATATTTTGAGTTCCCAAGATTTAGAAAGTCTTTTTTTCCCCAGCCTGGTGATTGGAGAAATAGTCAAGAGCTGTCTCTTCTCTTTTCCAAGGCTGTTTATTTTTTCTTATCTATTACATTCTTTCCCTGACTAGCAGACTTCTTCTCAGCAAGTCAGTCCAAGGCACAATCCACTGCCCTCAGGGTGGTGTTTTCTTTTATACTAAAACCCACATAAACAGTATTTGCAAAAAGTTCCTGATTCATATCACCTATGTTAGCAGGTCTGTCTCTACTCTAAACCAACCAGAAAGTGCCACCATCACAGCAGAAGATGGGGCAGATGAAGAAGAAGAAAAAAGCCTAAAAACCATGAAAGAAGCCTAAAAACCACATCTTGCCTTCATCTGCTTGCCATTCTAACAAACCCAGAAATCTAAAATTCTCACCCTGTGATAAACTACATATTATGCTACTATCTAACCCATATTCTTGAAAGTTCTACTTCATCCTAGAGCCTAGGGAGCCCTTCTCCATGGACAAAGGTTAAAAACAATGTTTGTCAGGGAATTTGGATCCCTTAAAACATGCAGAGAAATACTTCTCAGAATTCTAGACTCCAACAATGATGTGTTTATATTATGAAGATGGGAAATAAACCAGCTTTTATTGGTGAAGATTTAGTATATTTCATGAGTGCTATGAAATCATCTGAAGAAAATCCTGGGGAAAAAAAGGCAAAATGTCACAAAATAATGAAATATGATGCTTCTGAAAAGGACCTAAAGAAATTATAATGGTATTTTTATATTAATATTAATTAATTTTTGTTGATTTATGCTATCCTTATTCTAATAGTTTCTT
The DNA here is from genome assembly GCA_018697195.1 of Certhia americana. Lineage (NCBI taxonomy): Eukaryota > Metazoa > Chordata > Aves > Passeriformes > Certhiidae > Certhia > Certhia americana. The sequence goes on from CM031878.1 coordinate 54,554,472, forward strand.
TGCTGCTACTTAATATTTTCCACTTTTTTTGCCTTTTTCATGTCAAGTTTGCCATGTCAAGGATTGTCTTATTTTTAATAATGCAACTTACATTAATATAAAACATTAATATTAAAATCATCCTCTATGAAGCTAGATACAATCTAGCTAGATACAATCCTAGGTCTAGAAATCACAAAGGTTAATTACCATTTAAACTGAAAGAAAAGTATTGAGTTTTACACCCATGTGTTTTGTTGTTTGTTGGCGTTTCTTTAGGCAATTTATTAATGGCAAATTTGGTAACGGTAGAATCCATATAAATGCAGAGATGAGATTTAAAACTTGAGTTTCAAGTCATAATGTGAAAATTCGTATGAGCTTCAGAGTACAACTTCTTTAACAAGTATTATAAACTTTAACTTTAACAAGTATTATAAAAAACAGCTTGCCAGTTACAGGCTTTAAATTTTTATATGCTACAGAGGATGAATAATTAACTGGATGAAATCTATGGCTAATTGTATTTTCATTTGATTTGACTTCTGAAGCTTAAAAGTTTCATGCTATTTTGTAACACTGATTATCCATTTCTAGGCAGCTCCGTCAGATGCTAGGTGCTTCCTAGGTGCTGTCAGGAAGAGCATCTAAAAAGCATTCTATTGTTTGTAAGGGGACCTGGTAATTCAACAATCATCAACTGCTTTGCGAAGTCTGTCTTCCTCAAAGAGCTCTGTGGAAAGACAATTTGATGGCTCAGGGTGTCAAAAAAATTTTCTGGTGTTATATTCTCCACTCTTTAGATATAGAACTCTAGCAATTTGTCAAGTCATGTTTCAGAAAACAATATGTAGGCACAGGAATATGATTGTAAATTACTCAGTGGTGTATTTCGTATTTTCACCCATCTTATTCCAGATGTCGGCAACAATTATAATTTTTAATGTAGAATGAACTTCTAGTTATCTATTAATTTTTCGTCTTGTGTTGCATTTTAACAGTGTCTTTCAACACCAACAAATTTAAAATAGTCTATCCCTAAGGAAGAGGCTGCTCTTGAAAGTTTCCAAGATGATTGCTCTTTTAACCTTACATTTTAAATATGTTTATGTGCCTTTATGGTAAAAACAATAGAGAGAAGCAAGTATTTTGATGTCAAGCATTCACTTTAAATTTTAACAGTGTTTAAATTTTAGACCTTTCAGGTTACCTGGAACTGAGTGGGCTGGATTTTGCTGTCTATTTATACAAACTCATCAACAGTCAGGTCCTGTTATATTACTATAATATCAATTAGCAAAATTTATCAATTAGGTTGTCATGCTGCTTCAGTCAGTATGAAAGGAGAGAAAACACTCATGAGTTCAGGTATTAAAGCTTCTTGAATATGTATTTGAAGTTACTTTAAAAACAGGTTACTAAGTATAGGAAATTCGTTTATGGATATTGAAGATATTCAGTAAATTGTTTGAATAGCATTCGCAGAAATCTTTTAAATTTTAAAGCCAACTTTTATTAATTTATTGCATATTTTCTAGTTAACATGACTTGCTTTACACAATATTTCCTGTTCTTAGTCATATCTACAGAATATGCAAACCTACATAAATAAGTCTACAAATATTAATACATTGTTTATTGATAAAATGTTTATCAAACATCTTCCACCAAAGGTGAGCTAATGAAGGGATAATCCTTTAGAGGAATTCTCACTATATACTTTTTTGAATTGAGGATTTTTAAGCTCTCTGTATAATCAGTGGGGGAAAATAAGTCTCTTTAGAGAGTGTTCAGAGCAAGATATGAACAGCTCATGATCTGCTCTTGGACCTAACATCTCATTTTTTACCTACATGCTGGTGACAGAGCTCTTCTGCTTCTCTTTTCTTTCCCTTTCCTGTTCCACTTTTCAGGAAGAAGAACATTTGCATTCCTAAAATACACGTCCAGAACTCTGCCAGCTTTCTCTCAGTTTTGGATGTCAGACTCTCCACAGAGGAGACCCAAACTAGCAGCTGCTATCTCAGGAGCCAGAAGGTGTTTTTCTTTGAAATCAGCTCATATGTTCAGTTTAAGAGTATGGATCCATTCCTTTCTTCCTCACAGAGTTTTGGGTCAATTATCAGGTTATCAGATATTTTTCCAAGCACCACAATCCTCTGACAATGAGATATTACTAATGCCTATGTTTCTACAGAACATACAAGAAATCAATAAGTATAAGATGAAGCACAAAAAAAATCAGCTTATCATGTCTAGGGTCAAAAGGCAGGCTTTTTAAATATTCCCTAGAATGCTGAATGTTACACTTAAGCTAAAGTAAAAGATAAGAATGTTGAGGTATCAGCATCAAGTTTAACTTGAGTTTCCTAGAAGACCAAAGACTTTATAATGAATATATGCTTTTTAGATACAGATACAACAACTCTTGCTTAGACTTTCAACCAGAGCAGCCTGCAGTGGCCATAGTCTGCTGCTGCAGGAAGGGAACTTCACTTTCAACTCTTGTGTTCAGATTTTGAACTATACCATCCTATTAGCATAGGCACATCTAATTTTCCCTACCCAGGAAAAGATATGAAGTTGATTTACACTTCGGTAAACATGCATTCAAAAATACCTGATAAATTTTCATCTCCAGCATCACTTTAATAGTTTTTATGTTTCTTTTATTTCATTTCCCCTCTAAACTTCTGAGTCCCTTTTCCATGCTGACAGTGAAGTAGTTAGTTGCTCTCTGGTTTGCCAAATAGATGCTGTTCCAGTCAAGGAATTTAGTTTTCATTCATTAGGACTACTTAGTTTTGTTAGTAACTCATGGCAGTATAAGGAAAGTGTTAAGTGTCTTGTGAGGAGTACATTTAATATCATTAAGTTACAATATCTTCACTTTGCACAAATTCCACAGAACGATTATTGCCATTTAAAGACAAAGTAACAAAAATTCTTAAAATGTGTTTTATGTTGCTTTTAAGTACTGTACATATATGTGCTTAACGTACTTTTATGTATGATTGCCTACATCTCTTTCCACATTTATACAATCACCATTGTACTATAAGTTACAGTAAAACCTCCAACATCTCTAATGTCATGATAGTAATCCATGAAAAATCAGTCAATGAATAGTTTTAAAATCAACTTTAACCCCTTACTGAATTCCTGCAAAGTTGCAGGTGATACTCTGTCGTGGTTTCACAACAGCCAGTACCCCAACCCCAGGCAGACACTCACTCACTCCCCTTCCCCGTGTTCCTTCATGAACAGGAAGGGTAAAATCCAGGAAAACTCATGAGTTGAGATTAAGACAGTTCAACAGGGAAAGCAAAAGCTGTGCACACAAAACAAACCAAGGAAATTACCTTGGGCTGGTAAGTGTTCAGCCATCTCCTGAGAAGCAGGGCCCCAGTAAGGGTAATGGTGACTTGGAAAGATAAACACCATCACTCCAAACATCCCCCCTTCCTCCATTTTCCCCCACTTTATATACTGAACATGATGCCACACGGTTTGGAACATCCCTTTGATCAGCTGGGGTCATTTGTCCTGGTTGTGTCTCCTCCCATCCTCCCAAACACCTCCAACTTCCTCACCATTCTGTTCTAAGTAACTTCTGTGGGCACTCCAAGGATAACAGGGGACTGCCAACAGCATGAGAACCATGGAATGCCTCCTAAACATCAGTTTTTAAACATGGGCTTTTAGGCATGAGCACATTTATGGGCAACCTGGATAAGAAGATTCCTTTTAAAAAGTGTTAAAGTATATTTTAAAGCATACACATGCATATTTTTTCTGAGTATTTCACTGTGGGTTAATTTCTCAAGAAATTTGTGCTACATAAAGAGTCGGGGAAAAGCAAATAGGTGCCTCTCATGGAGAGAAAAGTTAGCTATTCTTTTGTTCCTCCTTTTATATTTTCCCTTTCTTCTTTTTCTTTTTCTTTTTCTTTTTCTTTTTCTTTTTCTTTTTCTTTTTCTTTTT
>CM031878.1:54558534-54616975 GCA_018697195.1 Certhia americana
TCTTTTTCTTTTTCTTTTTCTTTTTCTTTTTTTTTTTGAATTTTTTATTAATAATATTCAACAGCTTTAGAGTTGCACATGCATCCACATGATTTCCTTTTGCAAGCACTTCTTCATTTTGCCAGCTAATTAAACACAAAAAACTTTGTGAAAGCCGCAGTTAAACCCATCCTGCTAACAATTTTGCAATACTTCTAATATTAAATGCATTTCAGATGCCTGATGAAAGCTCTTCATGAAGCAATACATTTGGCCACACCTGAACTTGGCAATTAACCAGAAGTATAAACCAGGGATTAAGCGCTGCATCTGCATGCAGAGAAGTTTCAATGATTGCCTCAACTATGGTTTTAAAAGCGTGATGCTTGGGTGCAGGCATTGATACAAGCAATAAATTTATGGAGTGGACACGTACAACTTTGTGCTTCTTGTTTCTGGATAAACTGAATCCTGTCATTAGCAGGAAGGTCAATGTGCACTCACTCTGTCGCTCTTGTCGCTAATTTTGTTGTAGATGCCAAAATGATAATATCTTAATACTTTGGATAGATGGAACAGAAGAAGATCTTTTCTTTACAGTCAAAACCACTTTTGCCCTTTTTCCCTCTAAATAGTTAGTTTCTGAGCCCTGTGTACCTGATTTTTTAAGTATCGCCTTCATACATTTGCTCTTTAAACTCACCTATTTTTACAGTTATAATCATTATACCCAATTTTTATGTTCTGCAGTATATAGAGTCAATTAGTCCTGGTAGACATATTTTTCATTTTGTTTGGTTCCTGTAAATAATCTCTGATGTGGTAATGGTAGTGTAGAGAGCCTGATAAAGTAAATGCTGTTTCACTTAATGTTGCTAAATAACTGAAGAAAAAGAAGTGCTGGGTAAATGGTGTGAATGTAATACCTAGAATAATTCTTATCAAAATGAAAGATCTTGAAAGCCAAACCTCATTTTCAGCAGCAAAAGGAAAGTCCAAGCAAAAAAGAGCTACTTCCTTAGATCTATAGAAAAAAATTTTACCCAAATATATGCCAAAATTACATTTTATTTGCCATTTATAGCAGTGACTTGCAGCAGACGCATTGGTATCACACACAGAAGTTTTATTTTTGGAGTCACAAAACACTTGCTTAATTTCCTTCACTTAGCCTGTGATCAATCAGAGTTTGAGGTAAGGAGCAAGCATACTTAGAAATTACTCTTCCAAATTTTCAGTGCTTTCTCTGCCACAATTTTTTTCCAAGCAAATCATGAAGAGGCACACACACATTGCCTATAGAGGACATATAATGCATATATTTATTTAGTTATAAATTGATGAATAATATAGAGCTATGGCATAGTTCTTACCAGAAGACTGTTTAAAATGTGCATAATATGTATTACATTATTATATATAATGTGTGTAATATATAAATGTGCATTTATATATTTAATAAATAAAATGGCCAGCAATGCAAGTTGTTTTATTATGAAAATATTCTGTGTCTATGAGCCAAACAAAGGACATGAGATAATGGCAAGGGGAGTTACATATGCTTTAAAAGATTAGAATTCACAGAACCTCAAGAGAAGACCTGGGTAACATTATAAAAGCACAGAATTACTTACCCGTAATGAAGATAAAGCAAAAATACTCTGTAGAGGCATTCACAGTACTAAAATTGCCTGATTAATCCATGGCCATTGAAACAAGTGACTTGGATTATCAGTTTAACCACTTCTTCACAAGGAAAGTAAGGTGTTTTATTTTTGCATCAAGGAATAATTAATGAAGACGAAGCTGAAACTGATGACCAATTTTTGTTTAAGTGTTTCACTTGTACCATAGAAGATCCTTGGTTCTGTCAATGTGAACTTCAGCAAGAAGTTCATTTGAAAAGAGGACATGCTGGCCACTAGAAGCTGTAGCAAAAAGCATCAGGCCATATGCTACATGGTGTTGAGTGATCCCTTTAAAAATATATCTAGATAATTTTAATTATTTCAAACTTTGCTCTTTTTTGGATGAGGCACTTGAGCTGGTCTTAGCAGTGGAAAAATCCATGAGGCCATGTTGAAAACATTGGTGCCTGCTGTTTGTGTTGTCTGGATACTAATGGGAGGCAGCACTTACTGCTGGCATCACAACACCATTACCCTGCTGAGCACCAGAGGGAGAAAAAGGCTCTTAAACTTATTGTACTATAATATCCAATGTCATTTTGTCAGAAATGAGAAATGAGGTCACAGGTCTCCAATTCCTTTGTAATCCATCTGTAGTGTTCTTGAAGCAGCATCATGGTTAATACCCTGAAGATATTGTCAAGGCTTCTTGGCATGTCCTTCTGAATCATATTTCTTTTTGCAAGATTTCCATATCAGGATATTTTCGGCATGATTTTTTTTAACACAATAAAAAAATACTAAGTGTATTTAGAGTCAGTAGTTGCTGTCAAACTGCAAAGAACGTGAATTCTTTTACGTTGCTTATTTTCAGTGCAAAAGCACTTGGTAAACTTACCATTATTTATAAACTACTCATTCATTACCATGAAACTTTGAGGTTAAGAAGTCCTTTTTTACAGATTCCCCATTTTCTATGCATTTCAATGTAAGAGGAAGTTTTGTGCCTGATACATTTCTGTTGAAAAGATTGAAACCTAAGATCAAAGGCTATATTTCATAAAAGCATCACATAAATGATACAAGAAAAATAAAATTATAATTCTACTACCTAACACACATAGACTGAAATTATATCAAAGCGTGAATAAGGCAGAAATGGTCAATGTAAAAATCTTCTGGAAAAATTAATCAACATTAGTAATACATAGGCAAAACCCTACAAAGTTTTGTTTTCAAAGGAGACTACAACAGTGACTAGCTCAGTTGGTTAGAGAAGTGTGCTAAAAATGCCAATGATCCCTACAGGGGCCATTCATGTAAGAGCTGGACTCGATGATCATTCTGGGTCCCTTTCACCTCAGAATATTCTGTAATGTGGAAATTTCCCCCCTCCCACCACCCCCCCACTCAAAGGACATATCCCATTCTAATGTGTACAACTTGGAGAGAGGCTGAGGGCATGGCTTAACAAGAGAAGCTTTTTTACTGGTCAGATGCACTATTCTAACTGACTGTCCAATTTTTGAGGCAATTTAGGGGAGGATGAAGAATCACAACTGAGTTAAGAAGAGGGAGACCAGGGCTTACAAAGAGTATTAAAATGGCATTGCTTAGGAAAACGATATAGTGCATAAAGCCCTAGTGATACATAATTTTCATTTTTTTATTAAAGGTCATGACTTATCTCTGTGGCTGACAATTCTGTGGCTCTGAAAATTCATGGCTAACGGTTGTCAAGATCTTTTCTTCCCAATGGAAAGTTTCTCACTTTCCCAAGAAAAATTTTGTAAACATATATTCCAAACAATATTCTTTCTCAAATCAACAAGTGTTTTCTTTTATCCCTGTTTTCATAACATCGAATGTATTGTTTCTCATACTTAGCCAATGATAATAGGGAAGATGATGCTCCCATTCACCAATCACTTTTACTTAGCGAACCTTATATATGGTGTTCCATTTTTTTAATAAAGATTCCTCTTTTCAGCCTCCTGATGAACTTAAAGTCTGTGTGTTTCTGTTCATAAGTAACAGCAACAACTTATCCATAAGTAGTAGTTTCTGGGTACCTACCATTTTTATCTGTAGTAAGAAATTATTGTAGTATTTTTATGTAGAAATAATGAATCATAGCTAGGTGGTAGAGAGTTGCAATCCAGGTTTTTACCTAGGGATGAGTCTGAATACTGAGTTTACAAAGTCTCACAACTGCCTTACAATGTCCTTCTGGTTTGGTTTTTTTCTTTCTGTAAAACAAAATCTGTGAGAGACTAATCCCTGAAGCACTTTTTCTGAGTCATCAGCAGCACACCCCAAATGTAGGTATTATTAGATATTGTTTTTTGATTGCTTCCTGGGGGGATAAAAAAGTATTTATATTGTTTGTTCCTATGTTTATTTTAAGGTGTTTCATGGGTGTGATGTGTTTTTGCTTCCCAATACTGACTAATGGGGTTGCATTTATGTGATTTCAATCATAAGAAACAGTTTTCAGCATTTGCAACTCTCTGCTGAATTTGCTAGAGGCTGAATTTTATCTTTGTGGAACCCCATCCATGAGATGACTTTGGTGAAATTGCGAGCTGTCAGGACTTGCAGGGCTCTTGACAGTATGCCTTCAGGATCACTGACATTAGAGGACATCTGTAATGACAATCGCATAATTTTTACATCTGTAAAAATTCTGTAAGAATTTTCTGTCAATGGATGCCTTTATCAGGAAGAGAAGGATCAGAACATGGAAAATTTTAACATCACTCACAGCTGGTAATTTAGGACATGTTGAGTATGTTTGAGCTTTCCCTGAGTTCAGCTTCAGATACTGAGAGTAGTAGGCTTTTCTCTTTGTTGTACTGGATTTTCTCTGTGAATACCCCTTGGACATTGCTGAGATAAAAGAGATGTTATTTGTTGACTGATCTGTAATGTAGACAAGAGCTGAGTGAAAACAGAACCAGGAGTTGGTTATTGGAGACATAAGGGAGATTTGAGACTAGAAAGCCATTCCAGCACCTGCTATTTCACTATTTTGCAGGAAGAGTCTTTAAACTTCAGCAAGAAGTTGCATAGGGTGAAGAAAGAATTGGGAAAGGAAATTTTACTAATAAGAACTATAATGAATTAACAAATACAACTAACTTCTGCAACATGCCCTTCCATCCTTGCCTGGGTCTCTACCAGAAGGAGTTGTGAGAAGCCAATCAGCACTGGGTCTGACATCAGTAGCTCCCTGAAAATTTTATGACTGTAGCTACAGGAAGAACTGTGCGTCCCCTCAGGCTCTACCATCACTGTGACAGGCCTTTTCTAGGATAATGCTGTAACCCAGAACTGATGCATAAATTTGGAGGAGGGAGTGGATGGGCAGGACATGGGTCAAACCCTAGGTTCTTTCATCTCACAGATGAAAGCAGGGAAGACATACAAACAGCAACTAAAACCAGTGCAGCTTCCCCAACAGCTTTACTTCTATCATGCTTGGGAAAGCATAGCATTAAAATGGAGACTGCATTTCCACCAGAATGTGGGACTGGCACTCTGCAATCTTTCCTCTGCCCTCTTTCTCTCCACATAACTTTTCTTCAGAAAGTTGTGCTGTGCTCTAAATTTTTCCTCTGTTTGGTTCCCATTTCAAAGATTTCAAAATCAAATGTGCTTCAGCTATTCCTGTCTGCTTTGCCCTGGGCACATCCAATTCACCCCTGTTTGGCATGGTTGGGTTTGGGAGGCAGGTGCACAGAGCGGCTATCAGTTTGCTTTTTGAGAAGATACTTCAGAAGGAAGATTATCCACAGGGACATCATCTGGCAGGGTCTCTAAGGAACAGCTGCACAGCAGAGCCGTAAGCCATCCTCTGAGCACCTATGGACCATAGGGTAGGTGGTGTATGGTAGCTGGAGGTACAAGGCACTGCTGCAAGTGTGACCTTGCGGCATGTTTCACTACAGGTCTCCCTGCTCCTTCCAGGCTTCCTGATCACTGGGAGAATATCCAGGAGGGTTAGGATGGATTAACCTCCCCACAGGAGCCTGTGTTGCCTTAATAAAGTAGCAGAAGTGGGAAATATTACCCATCCATTAGCAGGAGTGCAGAGGAAAGGAAAGTGCATTGTAGTCTTAGGACAGTTTCTCAAGTCTCTCATAAGCTTTAGGAATAAAGGTGGGAATTTAGATGAGTTCATCATCTGCTCACCTCCAAAATGCAAATCCATAACCATCCCACATCCAGGCTAATAGATTTTGTAAGCAATATATAAAGAATTCTTGGCACTTGCTGGGTTTATCAGCTAACATGAATAATGAGGTTAAGGTAACAATCTGAAGGGTGCACACCTTCACATGCCTTTATCAAATTTATGTCAGTAGCAAAAGCTGAAAGGAGGCTCTTTAATGGTCTCAACTTCCACTTCACAGGAAGAGCACAGAATTAGACAGTTTCTGATAGCAACAACTCTCCGTTACAATTTTGGTCTTCATTTTTGTGCACAGTTAGAAAATTGCTATCCAAAAAATGTTGTTTATTTATATACAGTAAAACAGCTTAAATCATCTGCATTAAGATTTCCCTGAACACTAATACTGCTGATAAAGGGATTTTTTTACAAAAAGAAAGGGTCACAGACCGTGGTTTCTCTCCAAGGACTGCAGCAGCAGCAGCAGCAGCAATTATAAGTAGTGAACAAGACTTATAATACAAAACTGGGCTTTAGAAGATCTTGTATGTGGTAAAATCACAGCTGTAAAAAGGGATGGAGTTACAGCATAGTTATCCCCTGAACCAAATACAGTATGGTCCTTTTTTGTAGTGTTAATGGGTCCATAATTGTGTTCTGCAGCAAGGCTTAAAAGTTAAGGTGACTGGCTGCTCTCTACAACGAAACTGTATTGCAAGTGGGTTGGTCTCATGACACAACTGTTTTTCTTCCATAAAAAAAATCCTTGAATAGGCCAGATGCTATGCATGTCTTCCTTTATCTCTGTCTTCCTTATGTATGCATATACACTTTGCCCTATGAATATCTCCAGAGAGCCACACTTCTCCATTTACTGTGATAGGAAGTGCTCTGATATGATAACACAGTCATTGTCTGTCAAAATCAAGAGATCAAAAGATTCACAGTTAACTAGTCACTGAAACACTTTATGATAAAATTTGAAAGAGTCAAGCCTGTCTTCTCATTAAGCAGTGACAAAACAAACATTTTTTCATTGATGGTTCCAGGAATTTCATTGCTATTTTGCAGTTTACTCAGGCTCCCTCATCAAATATACCTGATACTTCAACTCTAAGCAAGTAGAGAAAGTGTTGTCAGCTTCATTAAGAAACAGATGAAAATGAGGAAAAAATAAAAAGAGTCTGTCTTATCTTTACAATGGCTGAAAAAACTCAACTGATGTTCAGTGCTTTGATGTGTACAGTCCAAATCCTGGCTGTAAGACAAGAAGGAAAAGAGGGGTGGGAGCTACCTGGTAGAGGCAGATTTCTAGGCATCTGAATGCCACTGTTCTGATTAAGTGAGGGAGAGATGTGTTAGCTGCAACTTCATCCTTTTGCAACAGTAGAGTACTTTAATATTTTGATGTTATGTGCCTTATAAATGGTAGGTTTTCAAAACACCAATAGAATAGAAAAAAAACCACTAGAAGTCAGAATATTAAGGAAATTAATTTAAAAGTTTCTGATTCAAGATCAGACCTTCCAGATTTCTCTGACACCTTTTTTTAGGGCATAGAATACCAGTTTTCATTGTTGGGCCAAGAACTCTCACCAAAAGCTACCTGCTACAACAACTGATCCTGACAGGAGATCTCAGCTCCTTAGCTTTGCCATCCTTCTAGCTGAAGTGAATGTCACTGGATTTCTCACAAAGCTTAGCTAAAACACTGAAAATTGCCTCCCTCTTTTTATTAAATTTTATTTCTTAAAATGTGTTCTAGATTTTGAAGTGGAATTTTTTTCTCCCTTTCTGGACAGTAATCTGATCACACCTTTTTAAATTTGTTTTTTAAATTTAAATGATGTTGCAGGATTGTGGAGAAAATAGCTCGTTGCCTCAGGCATCTGGTATTTCATAACACATTGCTAGAAATTGTTGCTGAAAAATGTGTGCAGCCCAAAGGCACTGAAGGAACCCAACATGCAGTTTGCCTCTGCTCTTTTAATTTTACCGCCTAAAAATAATGATGGACCAAGACATACCGTAATTCAGTCAGACAGAATTTTAGTTTTCCATATTGTCCTGGCTTTGAGAAACAGTTAGATCCACCTGTCTGTTACCATAAAAATATCTGAAGGGTTTTGTGATATCCTACCTATTGCATCTTCCCAGGTCAAACACGTGGTCTTCACATTACTTGAGCTACAAAGAGCAAAGCAGGGGAACTCCTACCATTCTGCAGCAGCAGGCAAATTGAGCCTGAGGACAGGGGGGAAGACCAGAAGAAAGAAGGGAAAGCACTCAGGCAAATAAGCTTTAAGAAAAAGAGCATTGCCATATGGAAATGAAGGAAACCCCCAAATTGTGTGAGATTGACCCAGATATTTTTTAAAATGCTGTAAGCAGCTACATATGGGTGTTAACTAACACTACAGTGTTAGTGAGGGAGTGGGACAAGAAGAACCAAAGGCATTTGTGCAAGACTCGATTGTCTCTTTTTTGTTGTTTTTCAGTGCAAAGGTGTGGGATTTCAAAGTGTGGCGGAGTGGGAGCTATTGAAAAAATCCTCCTGGGTGTTGTACCAGGTAGGGGGTCTGTCTAAACATCTGGAAAAGTTGTTAAATGTTGTGGTGTTAAATGAATTAGACAAACCTTGAAGAATAAGTGGGAACAACATGGTAAATTATTAAAACACATGTTAAAAACCATTAATTTCAAGTATTATTCAAAGTGTTCTGTTGAACTACACATTTCAGGTATCTGTTGCAGGGAAATGCTGTGAAAACTGTGATAGCAAAAGCATGACAAAATTCAGACTGAAATTCTCAGGCAAATGGGTTGCTTGCAAAAGTGGCTATTGGAGCCAGTGAAACCAACGAACATTGACCAGCAGATTAGTTATATCTCTCAGGTATTTTCCCCATCTCTCAATGACATATTAATCCTCCAAATCACAAAATAGTCCTGTCCATTCATGAATCAGCTCCTGAACTGACACTAGTTTCATCATGGTTTATTAAGAAAGAAACAGAAGCTGAATTTGTGCATGTTAGTGGGCTACCATGAATACCAACAAGCTGGGAACTGATCTGTGAGTAGACAAATGTTCACTCTGAGCTGGTCATTCATCTGTTTGAAAGATGGATTAAACAGGGAAGGCAGCAATGGCTTTAGCATCCTGATGTTAATTCACTATCTTAAGTCAGTCCTTTCAGACCAGCAGATACTTTACATCTTGCTAATGAAGTAGAGTGACTGCCTATGCTACTAAGCTTTTGTTACAAATAATTCAAAGATTTGAAACATGTTGCAGAAAATTTAAACTTTAAGCATATGAACTGCCTGAAAAAGGGTGACTATAAGACTATAAGGTTCACTGTAGTATATGTAATGTTAATCACACCACTGGTTCACATCCTATAAAAATTCAAAATAGCAGCCTTCCATGGCAACTGGTTTATGTTTCACAATGTTCTACTGGACTTTCCTCTTGGGAAGAAGCAGCAACAAAACAGACTCAAGTGTATGGCTTCCACATTTCACTAAATTTGCAAGAAATTTTTTTGTATTAATTTGAGAGAGAACTGGAGGTCAACTAATGTATTTAAACTAGAAGCAATGTCAAATGCACTCAATTCTTAGACAGTTGAAAGTGAGCATTTTCAGACTACTCACAATCTGTGAGTGAGTGGATGAGAACTGGGGTTGGCTCATTTGGGGGTTCCATATTTGGAATGATTCTGCCAGCAATTATAAGCATAGCCCTCCTTAGACATTTAGGTAATTTAATATTATTAAATGTTACTAAAATAAGAATTGGGTTATAAAGTATGTAATTTAACTTAAGAGCAATTTTTTCCATTATTTAAATTTCCCCAGAGAATTTAATCATGGTACAGTCTGACAGCGTGTATGCAGTACTACTGTGTCCATTTCACCTGGGACTTTAACTGCAGAAGATGCCATCATAATAAGTTATCTTAGCTAGGTTAACACTTGGACTCAATGATCTTTTCCAACTTCAAAGGACTTTTCCAAACTAAGCAATTTTATGATTTCTAGCTCACGCAGTTTTCTCTACTTTTAATCATAATCAGTTATGGTACTCATCACAGACAAAGACCAATGTGGAGAGGCTTTGGATATGTTAAGGAGACATAAGAGGCTTCTCTCACAAGATATCCTATTCTGTTATGCCAATGTACCCTGTTCTGCTCCCTTGGTCAGCCCTGTTAATCCCCTCTCCATTCCTGTGTCCCTCAATCACTCCTTCCCAATTTCCCCATTGGCTCCCACACACCAACCCCACCTTTGTAGCCTGATGCCCCCTGACAATTGGTCCCTGATGCTCTCCCAGCCCCCAGCACCCATATACTTAAACCTGAGCCCTTCCCATTGCCTTGCCTTTGACCCTGGACTGTCTGCATGTGTGGCTGGAATAAACATCCCTGTGATCCCATCCAAAGGCCCTTCCTGCTTCTCTTTACCATCACATCAACAGCTATCCCAGTTGCAACATATCAAGATTTTTTTGCCCATAACTACATGAAGTTTTGTTATATGGAGTGGCCCAGATTGTATAGAAGAATATACTTGAGATGTGTTTCTGTGAGCACAGATGTGTAAAAATACACAGATGGCTGTGTTTTAGCCCTCCTTCATTAGGAAAACCAACCTGATAAGAATGTTATTTGAAGATAAATGGCTAGAGAACCATGAAGAGGAATGCCTTGCTCTTTGAAAACCTTAACCAATCTCATAATTTTCTTATCTTTTACATTATGATGTCTTCATCATACCCTATCACTACTAGCCTCAATCTCTACTTTCATTTTTAATTTTTAATTTCTTATGCTCCTTCAGCTTTCATGCCCTATATAAACATACAGGATAAAATCTGTACTAAAACTGTTACTGCATCCTTCTTTTTAGCTTAATTTTCTGAGGAAAAATATAACTTCCGGTAGATGAATTAGTATTAATTTCCTCATGTTTTGTTCCCAAGTTTGAATCATACTCCTAAGTTGTAAAAAAAGTATGTTTTTAAAAGTGTGATTCCTTATCTGGACATAACACAGCTGACTATGGATTTGTCTAATGCTACAAACTTTTTTGCACCAGGAAAAGTAATGTCTTAGAGGGTCTCTTGATCAAGGATGTGCAGAGAGTTAATACAGCTTCCAGCTGAGTTATTAACTGGTGGTAGAGACTGCCACTGGACTGAAAATGGATTTGTTTTGGAAGTAAAATTAAGATCCTCCACCCTCAGAGGCACTTAGATTCATTTTGCATCTAAACAAATTGCTCCTGACCTGGCAAAATTCCCTAGGTAACGTCTCTGACCCACTACTGTTTCTTTGGAAATATTTTTCACTGTCTCATGTGTAGGAGGTCATGGTGACTGGAGGTTTAGTCTATTTATTTGGTGGGATCAATATTTCAGTTGTTTGATTCATCAGTTTTCCTACTGAACTGGTAGCCCATTCCTCCCCCATCCTTTTTAAAAGAAAAACTGCAGAACAGATACTTTTGAAGTAGAAAACACTGTAATTTTTCACTCCTCTAAGAGACACCTGTAAGAGCAAACTCACACTGCTTTGTGGACTGCCCTGCTGTCTAGGATAGCATTCCCTGGGGACACATTCCCTCATCTACTGTGCATGTTTTAGAGCT
The DNA here is from genome assembly GCA_018697195.1 of Certhia americana. NCBI lineage: Eukaryota > Metazoa > Chordata > Aves > Passeriformes > Certhiidae > Certhia > Certhia americana. The sequence goes on from CM031878.1 coordinate 54,569,974, forward strand.
GCTACATCACCTCAAATCCCGAGGTGCGCCCAGGCCCTAAGCTACATGGGCTGCCCATGATCTTTGATGGTATCACTGGCCAAGCCCTATCTCCACAGATAAAAAACATACCAGGTGGTAACTGGATTGGATACAATCTGGACCAGACAGTAGTAGTCGTGTAATTGCACCAGAGAATTTGCTTTAGGTAAATTTTGTTATTTGGGGTAACATCCATTAGTGTACTAATTTTCCAAAATTTTACACAATAATCCATTTTTACTGACCCCAATTACTCCAATTCTTGGGGTTCAGTTGGTGCATGAGGTAGTTTTCTCCTCCAGTGATCCCAATCATCCATCAGGTTAATTTTCAAGGTGTTAGTAACCTCTTCCCTGAATTTGCAAGGTATGGATGATATTCACAGGTATTGGCCACACATCCGTGGGTAACCCCACTAAGCAGGTGGAGAATGGGTTACTAGGGCTGGCAACTGAAAGACACATTGTTTCCTGTTTGGTTATATTAGTTAAGGTGACCCAAATATTTTGTTTTGGCTATGGGACTACCCAGCTGTTACAGAGGAGGAGATAGTTGCAGCAAACCAGCAGGGAGATCCAAGTTGTCATCTTTATGGTGGCTGTTCTAACGCTGGTTCTTCTTCCCACTGAAGGGAATGATTGATATTGGCAATCAGGGCAGGAGCTGATAATCATTTGTGTTTGATCATATTGAGCCTTTAGCACATGCCAGCCGGCTGACTGTGTGCGCTTCATGCGTGCTGCAATGGCTCTGACAGGCCAGTGCAGGAAGGCGACTTGTTTCTCTGTCATTGCTGAGGTGATTGTCATTAATTCTCTGTGCTTTCATGTGTGTTGGGGGCATATTCACAAGGGACTCACTTTAATGAGTAGCACTTAATAGGTACTCAGGCTTCTGTCATTCCCTCCTGCCCACCTCCTGCTTCTTTCTCCTGGTTTTCCGGCACCCCCTGAAGAGGAGCTTTCATAGGGGGCTACACACCAGGGAAGGAAAGGTGATGTGCTGTTTTTCTGAGGCAGATTTTCTGTGCCCACGGCATTCCTGTAAATAAGAGGAGTTTTGAGACGAAAACAAAACTCAGATAAAGGGAAATGATGAAGGGACAAAATTAATGAAACTTCCATTAAGCATAATGTAAGCAGTTTCTTCATGTTGTCTGAGGTTATTGAGGCTGACAAGTAAGCAATGCTGTTGTCACTTTAACAAAAGCTTGCCATCTGTGTGCAATGCAGCGGAGCCACAGAAGTGCCCTGTTAAAATGAACTAAAGCATGAAAGAAAGCTCTTGACCAATTCACTGAGGAAAATCAGTGAATTTGCTTTTCCAATTAGCACAGTGAGAAATGCCCCTTCTTCCTTCTATTACTCAATTAAAAATGCTTTATTTCTTTAGACTATTGACTTCAAAATGCTCTTGCACTAATTCAAGTGAAAAGTTTTACATTCCATCAGTTGGGAATTTTACCATAGGAAACATGGCCAGTTCTTCTGTCGTGGTACTGCTTTGGTGATTTAAAATAGTTCTTACCTTCAATGACTGTTCAAGGATTTTATCCTGTATTCAAAAGGTTCAGAGAGAGGGTTCAAGTGATTCTTCTGTCACGTCTGGTGATAAGAAATTCTTAGATAAGAGAAAGGATCCAGATTTAGGTTTACTTGCAGCCTGTCTGGAAGATAGCAACTCAATGACTGCAGTTCTTGCAGTTTGTGAGGAAAAATTATTGTCTCATCTGACAATTGGTCAGGAGAAGATATTCTTCAAGGATGCTTCCTTTAAAAGCAATTTTACACTATAAAACCATCAACAAGAGATCTCTGATTTCATCAGGCCTGCTTTTTTGAAGCTGAATATCCAAGATATATGCCACCATGTCTGAAGCTTTGATCTTGTATTAGAAAGGAAAATAGCATTATTATCATATCGTTCAGCTCAGTTGACAGAGGATTTTATATTTCAAGAATGCTTTTGAGATACCTAAGTTAAGAACAGAAGGATGTTATGCTCCTTATTAAATGGAGTAAAAGTTGTATTTTGATCAAGATGGTGCTCCAGCTGAGCATGAAGCACCTAAACACAACAAAGTTATTATCTGGTGAAAGATGAGCGCTGAGTGATTGGCCAAACCTCTACCTGGCACAAATAACTTAATTACTTAATTTCTGCATGATAACATTGACGCTTGCAGGACTGCATGGCTCTGTCAGTTCCCAATTTAAATAATTATTCTTTTTGTGGTTGAAAATGTTAGACCATCCCAAAAATAATGGACACAGACATGATATATAGTACAAAATGCCACTTTACCCAACCTACATGTTGGTTGGGTTTTTTACAAGTAAAAATTGCTTTATTCCTTTGAAATATGATTAAACTTCAAAGAAAATGGGGCATTGTCAAGCTTCAGTGCTCAAAAAAATGCTGTTCTATATGCCCCCCCTCAAATGCAAGATGTTAAGTCGTAACATATTTATATACAGATATATATATGTGGATATAGATGGGATAAATATACAGATATTCAAATATATAGATACACATACATAAACATATATATGTACATATGCATGCAGATATCTTTAAAGGAGCTCCTTATTTCTCCTTTTCGTTTGTGAGGTATCTTTAAGTACCTGCTCCTCAAGTGAGGGACTATTTTTGTTCAGTCACTAGTCCAGCAAAATGCCTTTTTTAATTTGGGGATTTTTTTAGATTTTGTTTATCTGTTTGGGGTTTTTTTGCTGTTGTTTAAGTTTTTTAACACAGTTTGGATAACTGTTTCTGACACCACATTGTGTTTACAAGTGCTAAAAATAGAAGTTCAATGCTATGTAGACTTAGTAGATTCTTTGGTCTGGTTAAAAAAACCCCTGCAAACTGTTCAGAGGAATGAGAAATAATTCCATTACCTTTCAAAATTATTTCCAAGACTGTGCATTTAATTAGAAGAAACTTTCTGAAAGCAAACTCACTCTGGAAATGCCAGCAGGAGATGTTTCAATAGGTAGATGTCCTGTAAAAACCTCCACTGCCCAGAAGAAATCTATGTGAGTGTCACACGATGTGTATAGCTGTTGCTACAAACAGTGCCACCAAAGGCTTGGACCAAGGCTGTTGCTGGGATGGGGCAGTTTAACCGTGGTCTTGCCCTGTCCACAGGTCACATGCAAATATTTAATCTTACCTGTGCAAATGTAGATAAATAATACTGTTAATGTGGCATTTTGTAAGGGCTGTGTAAATTAAAGAGTGTGTGGATTCTTGTTTTGCAGCAGACAGGTGCACAGGTTAGAATAAATTGGCTGCCAGCCCATATCACTGTGGTCTCTGGAGTTCATGCAAGCCTCCTCTCACCGTGGTGGTGCATCTCAAGGTAAAGGTTATGCCAAGTGGAAAGTCATCCCTAGTATGTTCTGAAACGGGTTCTTGGTCTTACAACACAGAATTTCTAAAGTACAAATGAGTAAAACCTCTTAAAGCTACCACAAATTTGGCAAGTATGTCTGCTCAGTGAATTTTTGTTAGCAAACCCTAACCTGGAACTTGCTTGCAGACAATGCACGTGTGCTAACATCTGTTTTAACTTTGGTTTTAATGTCTGATGTAATTATTTCAGATGCTGAAATATGAAGGGAAATGAGATAGTGCTTCCTTTAATGTTCCTTTTAAAAAGATAAGGATATTTCATTCTTTTTCACTTAGCAGTGATTTGGCAGAAAATTCCTGATTAAGTTCCAACAAAACTGAAGAAAAATATTAAATCTTTGAATGAATATTCTCTCCTACCTTCAAACAAGGTCTGCTTTCTTTGTACAGGAGAGAGACTAAGAGAACCAGAGTTTCTTTTTCCCTCAAAAAAAAAAAAAAAAATCAATCTTCTGTATACACTGAAATTATAATTTTCTTTTAAGTTAACATAAAATAGGTATGTATGTTCATCTTTTAAGCAATGAAAGAGTAATTAAGGCAAGTATCTGGAGCTTTTAGTTGTTCTTATCTGCATTACAAAGCATTCCTCGTTTCCAAAAAGATATAGTAACTTTACTGGGGCTTTAGAAGCTGTGTGTGTTGCAAAAAAATAAACCAAACAAAAAACCCCCCTGGTAATGAAACTTGCTTTAGAACTCAGCTGTTTATATATCCATCTCCAGTTACATTTATGCCATTATAGGCATAAGGATGAGTTAGTTACCAAGGTTACTGTTGCTTACTGTTGCCTGGTGCAGGGAAACAAGAGCGCATTTTAATGTTTTCACCAAGATAAAGGGGTAAAATTTTTATATGCCTCTGGCTTAGTTTGGGTGGTTTTATTTCCTGGCTTTTTTTACGTCTTCATACTGCATTGCTAATATGAGAAGTGTTACAGACCAGTAGTAATGGGCTAGGCTTTTAAGAACCATTATATAATCAGTAAAGAATCAGACAAAAATAATCATGGTCTGAATCAACACAGAGCAGTTTGGATAGACCAAATTCTCTGAATCACAGCAGATAGCCCATTTTAAGATTCATTGGTATCTTCCCACTAGAAGATACCAAGACATAAATTGCTGGTAGTGAGACCCTATTCAGCAGCAGTATGGAAACCATGACTTCATTACCAGTGTGGTTGCAACGTCTGGTGGACATGAGATTTGCCAAACCAATGGACCAAAGAAAAGTGCTTTTCATGGGGCATTCCCTTAGGAAACACTGACAGTGGGAGTTAAAGGAACATGCCTAAAACGAGGGCCATGCCCCTAAAAACTTGAGCCTATCTACTTGCTTTCTCTCTGACCCTGAAGTACATCTCAGAAGGTGCAGTAGTTAATACTGATATTGGATACAATGTACCTTCTCACAATTAGTAGAAAGTGCTGTATTATAATTAAGGGGTGAAGTGGGGCATGATGAGCATATGGAAAGAGAGACCCTTAATAAGTGATAGAGCCTTCAAAAGAAATCTCTAATTAGTATGTGTTTGATGTGTACTATACCAGTTTTAAGACTTTGCCTGGAATAAATTACTATGGTTGCCTTTGAAGGACTGGTGAGATTAGCATTTACAAAAGGGGCAATTTTCTGTCTTCTTGACTCTGTTAAGTGGAGAAAACGACTTCCAAGACTGAAGCAGTAGTCAGCCCATCAATCATCCTCACAGCTGGAAACTGGGGATCCCAAGTGCTGAGATGAGTTCATCTGTCAGTTAATAAATACATAGTGGCACCACATGGTGCTGACGCACTCCTTGCAGTGGCAAAGGACAGCACTGTTTACACAGGCATGCTGCTTTCTCAGGTACTTCCCACTGGCAGATCCCTTTGTTTGGGACGATCAATTTACTTTGCACAGTAATTTGGCTGAATTGATCAGTACAGAGAACATAATCGTTGGCTAATCCTAGGTAATACTGCCCTACCCAGATGGAAGGAACAAAGGGTGCTGGCGGCAGGCAAGTTTCTTTCCCCATTCTGGAGGATGTTGTCTCTGGACATGATGAACGTTGATTAAACCTGATGGTAAGCAGATGTGTAGCCTGTACCCACCCTAAGTGACAGAAATAACAGGAGGACCTACGGGGAAGATAATTTACATGTCCCAGCCTGGCTGCTGCCCTTAACTGTCCCTCTCACCGTTGTCCTAATTGGGAGAGGAACACACACAAAAGTCAGTATTACTAGTTCCAGCTCTGACTTGTACTTCTTTACAAACCAAATGAGGAATCATAGGCTGGTAAGCAAAAAATAATCAACCCCTTCAACGTGTTTAAAACGACATGAGCAGGGCGATTTAGTACAAGGCATGAACAGGACATTTCTCTGAATCGGATAAGGCCACATGCAGACTTGACTAGGCACTGCAGAATGTGTAACTTTTTGGTTTTAACTTTTAAATTCGTCAATTTTACAGTTATGCTTGAAGCCACAGTTTCTAAATACTTCAATTACATTTTAACTAGAGTAAAAAAAACTTCAGTCTGCAAATATACAAAGTGTTTATTTTAGTATTCTCTTTGTAATCAAGCTTCTTTTCTATAACTATTGCCTTTTTGATTAGTCTTCAGCAGAAGTGGTAGATTCTTTTTTCACTTTAAAAACAGAATAAAATAAAATAAAGCAATCTTTTTTAAAAACAAGCATAATAAACAACAAATTTTAAAATATCAAAATTATATGTATTTGGAATTTGTAACGTAGCATGAAATAGTTTCCAAAAGGTGGGATTACAGCACTGAGAAATACAATCACACATTTTTAGGGAACTTCCCCATCTTGTCTTCACAGCAGCTTTTTAATATAGGGTATGGGAACTTTTCTTAACTTTTAGCTTGCTGTTCCTTTAATTTTCTTAACTTGTACCTTGCATTACTTCTGCCCCTTTGAAATCAGTTGAAATTGATGGATAAATATGACCTAGTATACAGAAAAACATACCTTGCTCTGAGGTATATCTCATTAACTGAAAGAGAAAACTGATAGACAATTGGCTTGTGAATGTAAATGTTTTTGAGCCATAATGTTCATTTTATGGTTCATTGTTTTTGGCTATTCATCTCAGGATGCAGAACTCATCATTCTGACAGCCAAAAAACTGTGAAATGTCCCTTCCCCTCCCCTCTTTCCTCTTTCATGTCCCCAAAACCTGTTCACTCATTGCAACAAAGATGTGCTGGAAGGAACCTTGGGCTCTCAGGAGTACTTTGGCAGAATTCTCCCAAACTTCTAGGACAGCTTGTCTTGTTTCTTTTCAGCAGTGAAAACTAGAGTTTAGAAACTACTGTGCAGCAACCTTCTAGCAAGAACTGGAAAGAATGAGTGGCAAATACCTTCAAAACCAAGGGAGGCAGCTTCCACAGTATTATATGGAAGAAAAATGAGATTAATTCAAGAGCAGACAAAGATACAGCAGATGACCTCAGTTAATTCAGTAAAAGGGCATCTCTTCACCTGTACTTTTTCAGAAGGTAGTTTTATGTGAAAAGTACATGTAAGAAAGTGTAAATAATGGAATATATGTCCCTTATCTTCCCCTGCTGCCTTTAAAGGAAAGAATTTCAAAAGAATGTTTATTAAACTAAATTTATTTCATGTATAAAAATAGAAGAAAAAATATTTCCTGCATATCAGTGGTTGTGTTTTAAAATCCCATAGTTTATTAGTTCATACATAATGTAATATTAACTGCAACAGAAAATTCTTATTGCAGGGTATGACTTTATTTTTAAATGATTGATGGAACTTTTGAGGAGGGAGTGAAAAGGGAGGCCTTGTAGATATTAGATTTGGGCATGTATCTGTTTTCAACATTATAGCCAAATGTATATATTAATGAAGATTTTTTCATTAGATAATTTCAAATTTAAGAAAAATATGTTGATGTACAAACCCTCAAAAATCTGTAGTATTAACCACTAGCTATTTGATCTACAAAGTCACAGTTCAGTGTCCTGAAAATAGAATATCCCACTAGCATGCTTATAACATGTACAGCACTATATACAAGAAGTATGTAATATATAGAAGGATTGGTTAGTTTATACCAGCTTTCATTTCCAGGCGTGTATTTTGCAGCTGAGCTCTGCAAACCTTTCAAAAGCTAACTTCCAATGGAAATATATATATATATCTTCAAATGGAAAGCAGTAAAGGCATGTTTTCATATGGAGAGAATGTGGAAAGGGGTTCCATATTCTGGGTTGACAGTTTTGATTAATTTGGGGGGGGGGGGGGGGTTCCCTTTTTTTTTTTTTTCCTGGTTTACATATGCAAAGCATGGAAAAATTGGCACGATATTTAGACACAGCCTCATCACCATTTGTGAATTCCCACTAGGCTTGTCCTCTCTCTGGAAAATATACAGAGAAGATGCCTGAGTGCTACCCACAGAGAGGGGACAGATGGTTACTCTTAGGAATCCTTGGTAATGACAGCACTAAATTGCAGTTACAACTAAAACTCAATTTTATTATGAGAATATGTGGTTAGTGCAGCACAAAATTTATGTTTATGGCATTGGTTCTCTACAAACAGATAGAATATAATACAACTTATAAGTAATGTAATGTAGAATTGATAATAAAACTGATTTTCTCTCAGTGCTCTGTACTGTGTTGTGCCTCTCTCTCCTGTGCTGTGTCTATCACCACAGGGCTAGGCTGGGAACTTCAGAGCTGGTGAGGAGGGAAGTAAACAGCCTGGTGCACAGGAACCTTGAGGGAGGGGAAGAAGAGTTCTCTGTTTTGTCAGCTGAAAGCACAGAACCTGCAGGCCCTGATAATGTAGAGAATGAGACAAATACATCCCATGTGGCCACAGGGACTGGCTACTTGCCTTGTAAAATGGTGTTAGCTATGCTGACTACAGTGCTGTTGTTCTTGCTGGGGAAGCAAGAAGCAGGTGTCACTCATGCAGATGAGGTCAATGCTTTGAAACATCCCAGAGACCGCTAAAACCTCCTTGATTGTGGTCCAATCTTACCTGTGAGCCTCTCTAAGAGCTAGGCTTCGCTGACATGAAGTACCATGGGTATCCTCTCCCAAGGAGTGTAAACAACTTACACTCATTTTTCATTCTTAAACCCAAGGAGAAACATCCTATGCATGGGATGCAGTGACAGAACACCACCTAATGAACAGAGCTTGTTCAGTTTTACCTCCATTACCCTCTCTTTCAGAAAAGGAAAATACAGCACATGAAAATACAGCAATCCTTCATCAAGGAGCACTTAGAGCACTTATTCCACATCCCTCCAGTTTGTGGTGCACACAGCATGACCTTGGGAAGGAGTTCTGATCCAGAGTGTGTGATTACACAGCTGAATTTGGGTGAAAACTAAGCAATCAGAGGTTTCAGTTTCAAAAAAGTTGTCATATCATTGTCTCAAGGCAGAGTGAATACTCAATTGCCCTTCCTGATAGTTTCAATAACTTTTACATTTACTAAGGTTCTTACACAAAAATGAGATTGCAGAAAGTGCCTAACTTCATGTCTCACCATCTTGCAGTGTCCACAATACTGACAAAAAAAGAGCAAAGAAAACAACAAATTTTGATTGATCTGCTATCTATCTTTAAAGGTACCTGAATGCTGCCTTTCTGTTTTGCTTGGTATATGATCTTCGGGCATACTCTAAAGGCAAAATATGATCCTCTTTTGCCTTGTGCATGTAAAGAATCCAAATTAATAGGACTAGAGCTGATATCAAATAGTTCTTCTGATTTGAAAAAATATGTTGGTACAAAGAATTGAACAATATGAATATTTCTGGGTTTTGTTTGCTGCATATAATCCTCCTCAAAGAAGATACTTTCTTTTGCAAGAATTCCTTTCATAAATAAACATATTTCTAGAGCTTGAAATTCTTGGCTTCAATTGCAGGAAAAGATTTTCCATTTTTCTCTTGGGGAAAAGTCATCCAGCTCCCATATTTTTTCAGTCAACTGTGTTTTCTCAGATTCCTAGTAAATCAGCCTTCCCACGTTCATATGGTTCTTACAGACAGTATCTCATTGTGTACTAATTGCCGACAATTTAAACTTTTTTTTCATATTTCTGGCTGTGTAACAAGGAGCAGTGGAAAAGGACTGGAATTGTGCAGGAATTGAGAATAATTCTGTTCCAGTTACACCCATGTAACTAAGAGTAGAATTTGAGGCACAGCTATAATGACCCAGAGCAGCAGGTTTGCTTTCTTACCAGCTTATGCCATATCCATCCCTCACTGTGTTTTGAAGGTTTATGTCAGAATATTGAAGGCATGCACGGACTACAATTATCATGTTAATTGAGGATATTGTGCTGCATCCCACAACCCCCAGGTACAGACTGATGATGCCAGGTTGGTTCTACAGACACAGCTGCTCTTTTGGAGGCATAAAATATAAAATGGATCACATTGTCCTGTCAGACTGCACTACCAGTTTGCAGAGCACATAGCAACAAGTGGCCTATTAAATGATGACAAATCCTTTCGCTCCTGGCTTTAGACCTCTGACCTCTTGACTCTGCTTGTATCTAGGGAGCAATCTGAGGAGAAGAATGCAACAAACAGCTTGTAATCTAATAGTGTCAAAAGAAATTACATCAAAACCAGATGTTACACTACTACTCATTAAAGTCTGACAATATGTAACTAAAAGAGGGCCTTTCTACAGTGTGGGCCTTTGCAATTGCTGAGAGTCCAGACCTGCTTCCACCCCGCCCCTCCCTTTTATGGAAACAGCAGTAAATGTCATTCTAAGTAAACATGACCTATTGTCCCTTAAATCATGAACAGATTGTGTTCAATTGAAGTATCTTCTTTCTTATTTTACTTTATTATGTTTCTCAGCTTGGAGCATTATGTGTTCCCAGCTTCACAGCACAGAAATGACTCAGCACATAATTCCTGCTTTTCAGTTGCTCTGACTGATATTTATACTTTGTTTTTATTTTAATTTTGAATATCTTTGTTTTCCTTTTGGAAAACTTATACACAGGAACATAGGAAATAATGTCTACATTTGCCTTGCTGGTTTTAGTGATGGCACCTGAAATGATTTCAGACACAAGTTAAAGCAGACTGTGCCCAGCAGTGAATGTCAAAATTTTACCATAGGATGTTTCAAATACCAACTGCACTTTCTGTTCATGCACTCATGCAACCAAAAGTACAGAAAACCAGCAAACATCTCAGAATTGTAGAATTACTGCATCATTTAGAATTACTGAATCATTTAGATTGGGCAAGACCTCTAAGATCACAGAGTCTATGCATTGACCCAGAGCTCCCAAGCACACCACTATACTGTGTCCCTGAACAAGACTTCTACACATTTAAATCACTCTGGGAATGGTGACTTCACCACTGCTCTGAGCAGCCTGTGCCAGGGCTGCACAACCTTTCCAGTGAAGAAATTTTTCTTAATATCACATCTAAACCTCTCCTGGCACAACTTGAGGTCATTTCCTCTGACGTTGCTGCTTCAGAGAACTGGCTGTCATGCATAGGGGAGAAAACAACAACAACAACAACAACAACAACAACCAAAAAACAAAACAAAACAAAACAAAACCAAAACCAAAAACAAAACAAAAACAAAACAATAAAAAACCACACACACAAAAAAAAAGAAGGAGTATGATGGTATTGGAGAAGCTCAGAGAAGAATGCGTGCTGCTAAACACCTCTTAAGGGTCTTTCAACCCAAAGTAGTTGTCTATAGAATATTTGAACAAGAGTATAGATGGAAAGGACTGTTCCTGACAAAGTTAAAACTTTTTCACCATTTCTATTTTCGCCACTTTCACCACTATCATCTGTTGCATCCCTTTTGGGAATGTTCTCTCCCCAAAACCCCTCCCCCAGAAACTGTAACCTGGCCTGATTTACCTGCCCCTTGTCTCTTGACCTATGGCCTTCGGCCAGGTAATCTGACCCCGACCCCAAAGGAGATAAAAATCCCTCTTCCTCCATGTGCACCCCCCTTTTTGCTTCCTGGGATCCCTTCATTGAGAATAAAGCTTTGGAATACATCCTGAGGTAAGGGGCCTCTTTTGAATCTCTTCTCCCTATCTTGAAGATCCCCTCTCCCAATCCCTCTAAATCTGAGATAGCCAGCTTGTGGGGGGTGGCAGGAAAAGGGAATCATCAATCTCAATGTTTTTCTTCAAATCTCCACTTGTTGCTATTCCCTCTAACACTCTATGCTACTTCTATGTCATTCTCTCTAAAACTCAATAATCTCTCTAATCAAATTCTATGCTGTAAATGAAAGGAAAAAAACAGTATTGGAAGTTCAGCCAGAAGTGAAGCCATATGTTTATGGCTTTGTAAATTATAATTTTAAAAAGGTGTTACTTTAGGTCACAGAGAAGGGTTGTTTTCAACTGAGTCAGAAAATGTTTGTCTTAAACCACTAATTGTGTCTCCTTTTGATGCTTGTGAAAAGTAGTTAAAAGCTGAGGAAATCTGGCAAGATGAGGCAGCTACAGTAGTTCATGTGAAGCCAGATGATATTCCCAAAACACAGAAGAGACTGTATCTCTCCTGCTGGTGAAGAAGAGATGGAGAGGAACACCTAGTCTGGAGTAGGTATAACTGTCAATATACCTAGAGATCTAAATTAAGCCTATCTGTAGGTGTCTAATACCTTTCTCAGCAGTCTGCTTACTTTTCCAAACCTGTCCAATCTTACAATACAGCAAAGTGCTCAGAAGGAGCTTGTTCTGTAGAAACAGCCACTTACCTTTTGTTATTCATTATAATACAGGATTAAACAGATAACTGTTTAATTTGGCTACTTAGTACTCCGCTAGAGTAGCTATTGGATCTTTTACCCAGAGAGTGCAGGTCCACTTTTGGAAAGATGCCACCCTACATCCAAAGTGAGATTTCTGATTACTAGGTAAGCTGGGTGAAAATCCTCCTCCTCCAGATCAGACTATTAAATTCTAAAAATGAACCTGTGAGCGGAGAATAGACAGTTTGATGGCTTTATGGACCAGTTGTGGTGGGTATGTTTTTGGAACAACAACGCCCTGAGATTCTGCTCCTTATTTTTCTGAGTTCTACAGAACCCAGTTCACTGGCCTGGGGCCAAATCTCTGCTACATCTCACCAAAAGTCACCTCTCCTCCTGTCCCCTTTCTTGCTAACCCCAAGGATCGTCCTTTTCTATCCTTCTGTTAGGATAGAAAAGGAAAGGGCTAGGGGCCTCTGTTAGGATGAGAAATCAGGAAGATGGCGTTCAAAGAAAGTGGTGAGACACCAGTTTCTGTTATTGCTTCTATTTTTCCCATGCTTAAAGGACTGGGAGACGAGGTCTCAGGTCACTGGTATTTCCTCTTGATTCTCTCAGTAAGCTAATTGGAACTCGAGACTTAAATAAAGTGCATTTCACGCACTTGGGAATTTGGTATTTTGTTGGGAGGAATGGATGAGCTCTGAGCCTATGCACTAAAATTTAGGCAAAGCAGTGCTCAGTGGGTCACTCAACAAGTAGAAAACAGCTGGTTAAGAGAAAATAATTAAATTTTAGGGTTTAAAAGTTGTATATTAAGCTTTACAAATCTGATTAGAAACAAAGTGGTTTAGGTACCTAAAAAGTATTTCTTACATTTCAAATCTCAATCATATGTAGGACCCAACTGAGCTGTCTTCAAGAATTACTCTTATTTGTGATCTATTCCGTATTTAGGATGACACCTCAGTAGGTATATGCATATATAGATTAAAATTCTTCACTTTTGACTTTTGCTTTAATGATGCATGAGTATGAAAGATCATCCTGCCCATGACATCACAGCAGATCTACTGTAATTTCATTTAGGAAAATAATCTGATATAAAATTTCTTTGATTTTGACATGATTTTCTTAATTTTAGCTTCTCTAACTATAAAGGAAAAGTTCTATCTGTGCCAGCTAAAAGAAACATGTGGCTCCTGCTGGTTTGGAAAGTTACAAAGTGTGAAGGAAAGCTGAAAAACCATATATGGGTTATGATTAGAGGAGCAGAAAGAAAGAAATGACAGCTTCTGTTCATTTAAGAGAAACCTTAACAGCACAAGGATGACTATCCTGAGGTTTCCCTATCCCAAGTTCTACATTTAACTGATTCTCTTTTTTTTTTCTCTTGTGTTTTGTTTATTTTTAATATGGAAAACAAGACTAATAAATGCGCTTTCAGGAGAAAGCATATTTACCAACAAATTAGGTAGTGGTGTCGCTCCATTTATTTATTTGTTTTCAATTATTGTAAAAATACCTTCATTCCAGAAATGTGGAAGATAGCAACATTATTGTCCAGGGAGACTAAATACCACTGTTTTGGTATAGATAATTTATTTCAGGTTAGTTTTTGGGTACAGGAAGATTTAGTGAGCCATCTTCACTGTCACACAGCACAGAATCACGGAATCAAAGAACCATCATGGAATTACTGAAACACAGAACAGTCTGGGTTGAAAGGAACCTTAACGATCATCTCAATGCAACCCCTCTGTCTTGGGCAGGGACACCTTCCACCAGACCAAGTTGCCCCTTCCAACCTGAACTTAAACACATCCAGGCATCCACAAATTCCCTATGCCAATGCCTCACTCTTCTCACAGTAAGGAATTTCTTCCTAAGACCTAAAATTCCCCTCTATTATTTAATTCTATCACTATGCGCCCACGTGAAAAGTTGCTTTCCACCTTTTCTATAAACTCTCTTTAATAACAGAAATGCCACATCTATCTTAATTCCGGTTTGCTTAAAAACTCTCTCAGCCAGCCTTCAGAGTCCAGCTATCATGAGCATCACTAAAAACTGTGCAAGCATAAGACCAGCAGGTGAGACTTGCTTTCTCCCCCCCAAAGGCCTGTGATGACCTCTGACACAATGTTGAGCTCATATCTGAAGTTGAAGGCAAAAACATTTTCTTTCTGTAAGAGGACAACAGGTGAAAGCACTGCTTCAGAGAAATGTTTCTGCCTAGAGGTCAAAACTGTGAGAACCTGTTAAGAAGAAAAGTTATGGCCAAGGCGTATTGATCTGCAGCAGTTGAAAAGGCCAATTAATACTTCTCCTGAAGTAATAGTTCTTTTAATACCACTTTTTGGCCACAAACATGTGCTCTTTTAGAATGTGTTAAAACATATCAAAGACAGAATTTTCCAGTGGCCTCCTTGATGGTGAACTCAGTATAGAAATACTCATCAAAAAATTCTTAATGGTTTGGTGGCCATTGTTTTTGCAAAGTGATACTGGCAAATATTTTATTTTCTTTTCTGTGCTTATATCACCTCTGTGATTTCCCTATATAGTTCCTAATGTTCTAAACAAAATGTTCCTGGCATTACTTCTCTTCCTTATAGGACATTTGGCTTTCTGAGGTGGATTAACAAGTCAGTTGTTCCAGGTGGCACAACTGGCAGAAAAAGATTTAAACAATCCATAGTAGAAAATGAAACTCAGGAAAATGTTCCAATTCCCTCACATATTTTGTGCAAGCTTTCTATGCTCTGAACTGGATCAATTTTCCTATAACTGGAAAATGCACTCTGGGCAAATAAAAGTATTTTATAAATGCAGAATAGGAGGAATCTAAGTTTATACTCTTTCTGTAACTGCCTTTGTAAATTTAACACACCATACTTGGAAACAGATATTCTCTTTATAAATAAATACAGCAATTAGCCATTCAAGCTATTCTGGAAAAATACTGAGACAAATGCTCATTCATATTAAACCTTCCTTAAACCATTCCTTGTGTCTGTAAAGCCTGTAAAGGGATCTTAAAGTGTTTGGAAGTATCACATAGTCTCAGATTAAAAACCTCTGCCCTTTTGTTCTAGTTTGAAAGCAAACCAGTGAGAGATTCCAAGTCAGAACTACAATTTTACAGGAAAATTGAACTAAAAGCCATAGTACAGAAACAGTGGGTTAACCTGACATTCAGGATACACCCTGTTGGTCAGGGTGGTGGTAGCAGTCCCATTAAATGTTGGCTGCAGTCCATCCAGATGGATGTGGTTGTGTCAAAGTGGAGATCCTGTAGTGAAGTCTGGTCCTTCTCTGCAGGTTTGGTGGTGGTTATGGAGCTCTTGTCCTCTGGGAATTCAGTAGTAGGTGCGGTTCTTGTGCTCTGAGCCAGTTCTATACACGCAGGACTCTTTGGTTCCTCCCCCTGGGTGGAACATCTCACAATGGGATGCTGTAATTTTTGGAGGAGCCATTCTGTGAGACCTTGATGGTCCATTAGCACAGATAGCCCCTGGAGGGAGTCCATGACTCAGGGATGAGTCATGGACAAGATAAAGAACACTGCCCCTCTATCTTCAAGGCTTACATAATGGTAATAGAATACATACTGTTGGTTACATCTCTTATTGTAACCTAAGACACCTTTTGTTACAAAGCAGAGGGATGCAGAGTCTCCAGGCAGGTGCAAGAGAGAGCCCTTTATTGCAAAACCCAGGCTTTTTTAAGCAATTAGGCTATTACATTCCATTTAAGCACAACAAATATAATTCAACCAACCACTATTAACCATGATGAGAACACATATTGGTTATATAACTTGTTTTTCTACCGCTAATTTAGCTGAGTCACTTTCCCAAAGTCCTCTTCTACTTAGCTGAAGTAGCAGGCCTGCACCATGATTTTACCAGGGTAAAAAGGCCCTTATTTTGTAAGGTTTTACCTCTATGTAACAACTTCTGTAAAGTGTAAAGTAAGGTTAGCACAAAAGTCAGTTAACTCTTTTTAGCAGAAATCATCTGACTGAGACTTACATCCTTCTAAGTTCTGCAGTGACCTGAACTTTCATTTTAGATTATTATCTTATTGATAGGAATAATCTTCATAACTTTGTCAGAATCTCTCATGGGCCCTGGACCCTGGGCATAGTTTTTTGCCATTACTTGTGAAAGCCAAGTTTGATACTCTGTTGCTTTCTAAAAAATGTTCTATAGTCTGCAATGCAGTTTTAACAGACCACCAGTGTAGAAACTGGCTGCCTTCAGGGTGAAGGCATCTCTGACTGAGTCATTTGTAAACTACTACAACTAAATGACTGTTTGCCAGCATGCAAAGCCTTCAGAAATGCACAGATGAGCGACTGTGAGTGCAACAGAATGACATATTTGATCTCATTTGGTTTTATTTTAAATGCTTAAAGTTTATCAATCAAAGCCTACAAGCTGAGGGCAAAACATGGAGAGAGCTGTTCGAGACCTAACAGAAGTCCTTCTTCACTCAATACAGCATATTAAAAATGTATAGATAAAAATTAAAATAATATAAATTATGACGATGTACCTCAGCTGTTAAGACTGGTGTGGCTCTCTCCAGCATTTAGCAAACTGCCTCAGAAGGAAGACAGCTATACCATCACATGCATACGTACACCAATGTATGCATTCCTGTGTATCTGCCATGGATGCAATACAATAGATAATAAATAAAATGTTATTTAAATACTGTTTATTTATCAACCATATCTAATAGATGTATTACAAATAAGCAAAAGAAAACATGGTCATCAGCTATACATTTAAATGTCAGCTGTGTGTACATCCACATAAACCTTTATGTATAAATCTGTAGATATTTTACAAATGTTTTTATTACACACATCAATCATATGGCTTACAATGTTCTATTTGTGTATATTAAACACAGAAAACAACACAAAGATATGCAAATGTGTCAGAGTCTGGGGTTGCGAGAAATATTTCTTTGCATGAGATTTTAGAGTCTCTGACAAACAGTGTTTTTAACCTTTGTTCATGGAAAAAGGGCTTTTGGGCTCTAGAATGAAGCAGAGTTTTCAAGAGTGTGTATTAGATAGTAGAATAGTGTGTAGTTTTATCACAGGGTGAGAATTTTAAATATATGGAGTTTTAGGATGGCAGACAGGTGATGACAAGATGGAGAAAGCACATGGCTTTTGGGTTTCTTTCTTCTCCTTCCCTGCCTCCATCTTCTGCTGTGAGGTGGCACATTAGAGTTGCCTTAGAGTAGAGTTTAACTTTCTAACAAAAATAATAGTTATTGGAGTAGTATTATAAATATTGATTACGTGGATTGTAGTATAAATATCCACACCACCCTGAGGGTGGGAGCATTTTGCATTTTGTATTAGGCATTTGGTGTTCTTTGGGGTTTATGCCTTGAACTGACCTGCGATGAAGAGCTCTGCAGGTCAGAAACAGAATGAAATGATAAGAAATAATAAACAGAATGAAGAGAAAACACAAGAAGAAAAGACTCATGACCAGTCTTTCAAGATCTCTGGCTGGGAGAAAAAACTCTGTTTACATTCTTGGGAATTAGAAAAATAGCTGATCAACAGAGACAATAAAAAAATAATATTTTTATAAATCCCGAGACAAATGTATGCATGATAGCCAAGACTGAAGTTTACAAACATGTGTATGTATGCAAATGCAAGTGTGACCTGTTGCTTTCACACAATGGATCTAATTCTTTCCTCCCATATGTTAGCCTTGAACTGTCATTTCATTGACAAGAAATGTATTAGTACAGATTTACTTCGGCAGACAAAGTTCAAGATTCCAAATGAACACAAATCACGCCTGCTGCATTTCCTCCTTTATTTGCTATTTGATACTGTATCATGATGCCCCACGGAAAATACTAGCAAAACAATCTCAGTGACTTGGTAGGTTACTGATGGAATATCTGTGTTCTTGTTAGAAGTCATAGCTGGACTAAAATTTCTTCCCTTTTGTTCGATTTATGCTAAAATCTTACTGAAGAACACCTGTACAAGTATTTTGGAAGATGAACAAGATCGGAAGAGCAATTTGTATGTAATTTTAAAGAAGAATAGGGAAATTCACCTAATAAAACCTGTTTTGCTTACATTCCATGTGCTTTTGCTTTACATTTGTCATAAACCATTCCAGTTCTCATACAGTCTCTGCTCAGGCTTCTTCCAGAGCCTGTAGTTAATTAACTGCATACCTAGTATGGAAAATACCTTTTTTTGCTGCTGAATTGGTCCTGATCTTTGTATGAATTTTCCAAAGAAAATCTAAAATCTTTTAGAACCTTGTTTCATGTAGCCATCATTTTATAGAGCATGAAAGTAATTTCCATTTCCTTACCATAATCAGTTATTCAAGAACTGTTGCTCTAGCACTTTTACAATTACTGTAATTTGCTGACTTGCAGGTAAAAAATTCAATGAGTATTTTGTTGTTGGAAAGTAGAAATACACCCACTTCTGACTCAGTACACTGAAAGTACTGAGTTTTTCTATTGATGTCACCTGATGATAGCTTTAACTTGTTTAGGAGCATTTAGGAGTATCACGGGGTAATTGCATATTTTAGACTGACTTCACCAAAGTCAGTATCTGTCTTCTGAATTCACCATTGTTACAATTCACTCCTGTTTTTTTTAATCTCAAATTTGTCCACATGTTGTTCCCACCCTCTGAAGAAATGCAATTAACAAATAAGGGGAGTAGAGTCTCCACAAATAATTCCACAAAGCCATCTTAGAAATAAACTGTTAACAGCATTTGCAATAATGTGGGTGATGAGCTAATGGAATACTTTATTCCTTCATGTTAAGACCGAATGTCATCCCAGACCTGAATATCATCTCAGAGACAGTGCTACCAAAATAGAACTTTTTCTGATACCTAATGCTTCTGTGACTGTTGTGTGTTTCCATTTAAGGTAATATGCTGATGCCTTGGAGTGGTTACCTGAAACAGACACTAGATAAGATTAAGAGAATAAAAGAGGGAATTTATTCTCCTAATCTTGGGGAGCCAAGTAGCCTCCAAGAGGGGCTACACCCGAGATGGATGATGGTCATGATTTTTTTATACAGTTGTAAGTTTGGTCTATTTACATATCAGGGGTAATTCTTCCAATTACAGCTTCAGGTGATAAAGTCACATACCCCAGTTTGCTCCCCCCCCATCAATTAATTTCTGTTTATACTTTTCAGGGCCTGAGACAGTAAAGTGTCCTTGAGTCCCAAGCCCAGAGAGGAATGGTTTTGTCTGAATAAAATGGGAAGATAGTAGCTGATGGGCTATGGAGCATTAGAGTTACACACTAAAGCAGTACATGATCTGAAAAATATAAAAGCTAAATCCTAAGGCATCATAAGAGGTATAACACATATTAAACTCATTTTTAACCTAATATCAAAGACATGAAAAATTTTACACTCACAAGATATTCAAACTTTTTTGCCAAAAATTTAACTGTTGATTGATTTACAATCAGATTTGCAATCAAATGTCTGATCATTGCCATTCCCACTGGGAAATTGTAACTGTTGCTGAACGTGCATAGTTCCATAAGAGAGGCAGGTGACCCAATCATAGCTTAGAAGTATTGGTTAGACCTTTAACATGCTCTTGTGAAATCTGTTTTCTGAATTCTGTGTGGTACTTGAAAATGCATTTGCTTTTCAGGCATTCCTCATCAGTTGAGGTTTTTGCTTCAAGTGTGGGGTAGGGTTTGGCATTCTTAAACTGATACGTGTGAAACATCAGCCTGTATATATTTTAGTTTTCTAGTGAAGCATGCTCTACAAGAAGCTCTGTATTGTTGGGACTGTTTTGCAAGAGCTTTAGATACAATTTTAACTTAAAAGTAAAAAATAAAATCAAGATGTGTTAAAAACTAATTCTATTCCAAGGACTTTAGAAGAGGACATGGAAGTGAGTGTCTTTATTATGCTTTAAAAGAAAATGCAATGCAATACACTCTGAAACAATAGTGGAAGTTTAGCCTTTCAGTTTATCCCTCTCGTAATCCTGGGTACAAATTCTCCAAGCACAATCTGCTTCCAGTATTTTTGTCATCAGAATGGAAAGATCAGTACCCTTTGACAGGCCATTAGCTGTCAAGTGAATCGAGGGGACTGCACCACTGGGATGAAGGACAAAGTTTGGAGCTGCACTGGAAAGAGCTTCCGAGCCTACTGAGCATGAGGAGTCTCCCAGTTATCCCAGGATGCTCATTTTTCGCTTGGCACTTGGCTTTCCTGGATCCAAATGCCTTTCAGAACTTTACAGTGAAGTGTTCATACTTGACACACTGCTTGTTGGGATATCACTGTGTCAGTCATGCTTAGCATCTTCAGAATGGCCTAAAAATAGACCTGTCAGTTGATCAAGTAAGAAAATAGAAAACTTTCAACAGTTTGAAAATAATGGAATAGAAGGATTTACATTTTCTTCCACTGGAGAAAACATGTAATAAAGTCTAATAAAAGTATGGCAGTTTCCAGACAGTTCAAATGAAAGAATTACTATAATTGCCTCAGTATTGATGTTGCCTTGTTTCTTCAAAACAGCCCCAAACCACTCCTTTTCAAATCATAATTTTCTATTGTATAACTTATTTGTAACTCTATCAAGAATTATATTACCATAAAAATAAAAAAATGGGTATGATTTTACTTGTCTTTCTCCTTTTTGCATGTGAAGTCCAATAAAAATAATGCTGAACTTTATTCTAACAGCAACATGGAAAATCTGATAACATAATTTAATGTAAGGTATATACATGGTCCATCCTTACTTTTCAAAATATGTCTGCTTCAGAAAAACTTATCAATAATGGTCCCCTTTTCAGTATTTCAGGTTCTCCAAAGGATTTGAAGTCAAACTGTTGGGTGGGTGAGGCTCCTCCTCACTGCCCAGCATCAGCCAAACCAACCTGCATGGTTGTGAATTCACTACATGATTGTGAGTTTGGAAGCATGGTGGTTTCCCCAATTCTCTGGAAGGTTCCTGTGCTCTTGTGTTACCAAAGCAACCAATGTTGATCATGGCATGAGTGCTACTCTTGGTTCATGTTTATTATTCTTAAATGAGCTTCCACCCATGGTATTGTCCAAAATCAGCACTCCTAAGGTTTGCCCTCATAAGGACAATTATTTCTAGTGCTTTCTAGAGATGGATGGCAATCTCACAATGTCTCTCCCAGACCAGTGAGAACACTTCACGTGCACAAAATGTTTGAATTACAGAAGATCAGATGTAGGGTTCTGAGTTTGTGCCTAATCATAAATATCATGCATTTAATTTCAAGACTTTGAAACCAAAGTACAGGATTAACCACAGTGATGTGGACCTCTCACCATGACCATCATATATTATTTTGGCTTTCTTAATTTGTGTAACTATTTTTAATGATCACCATGATGATTATGCAAATATATTTATTTTTGGCATATCTTCTCACAAAACAATCTTTTTGCTTTTATGTTTCTTAAGACCCTTGAGTATTTGCATCTTAGTGAAAGACACCTGTAAAAGTAGGTTAAGGTCCTTAAATCTGGAGATGGATCTGACAGTAGCTGGGGGCTCAGTACAATTACTGCATTATTTTAAAGGAAGCCTCTAGAGACCACTGATTCAGAACTGTTAATGATGTTTGGCAGAAAGGTTACATACTAATATGGAAAATGACATATGTAATGAATATATTTATCTTCACAGATCATTCATGATGCTTAGGCTTTATTGTCTTTGAGTTAGAGACCCCACATTCTCAAGGAAGCCCAGAATGACAGAATATATTGAGTTGGAAGGGACGCACCATGATCATAAGTCCTGGGCCTGCACAAGTCACCCCAAGAGTCACACACCACAGGCCTGAGAGCACTGTCCAAACCCTACCTAAACTCTTTCAGGCTGGGTGCTGTGAGCACTGCCCTGGGGATTCTTCTCCAGTGTCCAACCACCCTCTGGGTCAAAAACTTTTTCTTGATATCCAACCTAAACCTGCCGTGTCTCACCTTCCTGACATTTACTCGAGTCCTGTCCCTGGGCACCAGGGAGCAGAGATCAGTGCCTGCCCCTCCTCTTCCCTCACAAGGAAGTTGTGACTGCAATGAGCTCTCCCCTCAGCCTCCTCTGCTCCAGGCTGAACAGACCAAGTGCCCTCAGCTACTCCTCGCACGGCTTCCCTTCCTTCATCATTCCCATGGCCCTCCTTCGGATGCTCTCTAATAGTTTAATGTCTTCCTTACATTTCTTACATCTTACACCCAGACCTGCCCCCAGCACTCAAGGTGATGCCACCCCAGCTCAAAGCAGAGGAGGACAATTCCCTCCCTTGCCCAGCTGGCCATGCTGGGCCTGATGCCCCCCAGGACACACCTGGCCCTCCAGGGCACTGCTGACTCATGTTCAACTTGCCACTGACCATGGCTCCCAGGTACCCTTCTGTGGCTCTGCTGTCCAGACTCCCCAGCCTGTCCAGGGTTGCCCCAGCCCAGGTGCAGGATCTGGGGCTTTCCCTTATTGAGCTTCATCTCCTTGGTGATTGCCCAGTGCTCTAAGTTGTCAAGGTCTGTTCCTAGGACCTCCCTGCCTTCGAGGGAGTCAGCAGCTCCTCCAAATTTTGTATCATCTTGTAGGCTTGTTTAAGATCCCTTCCAGTCCTGTGTCCTGTGTCCAAGTCATTTATGAAGATGTGGAAAGCACAGGCCCTGTGAAACCAATTAGTGACAGGTTGCCAGTCTGATGTCACCCCATTCATTATAACCTTTTGTGCCCAACCTACAAGCCAGTGCTCATCCATCACATTGTGTGTTTATCCAGCTGTTTGCTGGACATTTTGTGCAGAAAGATAATGTAAGAGGCAGCATTGAAAGCTTTCCTGAAATCTGAGAAGGTTACATGAGTTTTCTTCCCTTGATCAACTAGGTGGGCCTGCTTTTTCATAAAAGGAAATGAGGTTTGATGGTTGGGAGTTCCACTGCTGGCTGTGACTGATGAGTGTGTTGTCTTTCATGTATTTTTCAGGTATTTTTTCTTCTCTGTAACTTTACTAGGCACTGAAGTGAGACTGACTGGCTCATAATTTCCAGGGTTGCCTTTCTTGAACACTGGGACTGTTCACCAGCTTCTCCAGACTCCCAAGACTGCTGAGAAATCATTGGGAGAGGTTTTGTTTTGCCAGTAGCTAGCACTTTGAGTATTCTTGGATAGATGGATCCCATCAGGCCCCATATATCCAGCTGCATATCCAGCTGGACTAGTACATCCCACACAATTTTGGGATTGGCTGGCAGTTTACAATTTTTGCAGCCAGAGAATGCTGTATCCATGAGGTCTCCCTCCCCTTCATTCCACACAGATTCTTGACATAGAACTAAGACTTAGTAACTCAGAAACTGAACAAGTGTATTGAAATACATGAGACACAAAGCTAAATGCAGAATGGCACAACCCTGCATGCATATGCCTACATAGGCTTAGGCAAGGAAAAGTTCCAGAGGCCTCCTCTGTTCACACAGAAAATATTCTGAGAAACACCTGGTTTCTGCTTACAAAGCAATATTGCGCAGGGAAGTGTCAATGAAAGCTACATCAGGCAGGCTCACAGCATGCCACAAGGATTTCAAAAATGCCCCATGCTTCATAACATCAAATAACTGCAATAAGGGTCAAGAAAAATTAAAAGAAGTGATGCGACTGAAGTAACCCATGTTGCAGCATAAGTTCATTACACCCACATCTCCTTTTCAAGTCATCTCAGCTCTGAGGCCAGAGCTTAAAGCCTCCTGGACAAAATAATGCTTCTAATTAATGTATTAATATGAAGATGAATCAGGAGCATTTGCTCCTGCATAACCATTTGTAGGACATCACTTAAGAGTATCAGTTTGATATACTGTGGTACAGTGCAGATAAAGATAGAAGATTAGTGAATCATTTTGTATTAAGTTGTGTGCTGCTTGTGGTTGCTGGACCTCTGCTGTCAGGCTGGATAAGCTCTTGATAATTAGACAGAGATTTTACAGAATGTGTGTGACCAAAATATTGTTAAAGTCTTTGCCCTGACAGAAAGTGAAATTTGAATTTTCTTTTCACAAATTCCACTGAGCAATGTTTCTAAGCAGGTATTTTCTCTCATCTTGGAGGGCTTTGTCTCTCGACCAGAGAGCTGCAAGGACTTATTTTTCCAGGGCACCAATTCCTGCAAATTGATCGGGTGTCTGAGGGCAACAGTAACCACCAACTCTAGCTAGTCCCCAAAAATGCCTTAAAACAGTTTTCTTGAATCAGTTTCATATACTAGAGACAAGTGTCACATGAGGCCTTGCCAATATACAGAACTTTAAAGTCCTCCATAAAAACATCATGGGTCTCATAAAACCTCAGCCTTTATAAGGTTCAAGGATCCAAAATGACGATATAAGAAAGAGCTGATAAAGTCTGGTATTTCTTAATTAGGCTTCAAGGTTGCCCCAGAAGACTAAATTCAGGTTGTTTTCTGTGAGATCTGTTGCATGAGGGTCAAAATTTTATCAAAGCAAATGCATTTGCAGACCTTTATCACCAACAATCAACATTTTCCACCAGAATATTTTTGTGTAAATAGTTGAGGTAAATTACTAATGACTTACTGATAACTAAACTCCCTGACAATCTCTCTTATTTATATAGGAGTGCTTAAAACCAGGAAATCAAAACATTACTACATCAAAGCATGAAAACAAACAAAACAAACAAAACCAAACAAACAAGTTAAGGAAATGCTCACAATTTTATTTTCTTGCACTCTGTTTTTAAACTTTCAGGTTTGTTTTTTCTTTGAAACTGCTTTCCCTTTTTTTAATTTTTTTTTAACTATTATTATTATTTATTTAATATTGGGTTTCACAAGAAAGTCATGGAAATTAAAAAAAAAATAGTTCATCTCATCCAGAAAGGACGAAAGTATGTCTCGTGGACATTGAGGTGTTTTGTCTCCTTTGTACAGCACCACTCTTTGCCGTTTATTCCTTAAAATGCCTTATTTACACAGGTCCTGAATTTACCTGAGTCCTTGTATCTATCAGGGATTAAAATGGCTTGACATACTTTCCCATTTCTTCCTCCAGCACAGCTTAGTTGGTATCAATGTTATTTTAGCACTGAAAAATAAGATAATTCAGAAGCAGATTCAGGAAAGAAATGAACTACCACGAAAAAGGTAAATCAACTACAATGACATGAAAATGGTTTAAACACTCTCAAAAGCATGCTCAAGGACAAAGCCATGTATAAAACTGAGGAGAGACTCGGAGAGCCACTGTAGGAGCATCAGCCAGCTAGGTTCTCCTAGGGTAGTTTTCTTAATTTAAAAGTTGTCAGCAAGATGATGATGTTCTGCTAAGGAGAGACAAAACTGGGTATCAAATGAGAGGGGCTGAAGTAGAAAATTACATGATGACTTTAAATTATCAATGATTTTTTCTACCTGATGCAGAGTAGGAGAGTAGGTGCTACTGGCCAGAGCAATTTGTACCCAAAAGAATATTTTTTCTTAATATTGTAACTACATGTACAGTGGACTGTTGTAAAAGTAAAAAGAAACACAACAACCCAAACTTTGTCTTTTTAAACTATCCACTTCTAAGCAGAGATGTAAAAAAGAAATTTAAAACTTAAAAATTCACAGAAAGGACACATGATTGATGGAACTGTATTAATTATTAATACTACTCAGATCAGATTCAACAAACCTCTTTATTTCTTCATTTTCACCACTACTTTTGAAGAAAAATTTGTTTTCTGATATTTTAGGTCATTCAATGACAAATATTTTCAGATATTTTAGGAAAAAAATAGTTTAAAAATATTATTTTTAAATAACATTAGTCCCTAAATTAAAGGCACTTTCTACTTTCAGTATAGTTCATATTATTGTCAAGATTCATCACGCTCCTTGCACTTGAAACTTTCATTATTGCTTCTAATTTTAAGCACTTGTAAATTTTCATTAATTCATTCGTTCACTTCCTTCAGTTTTTGCCAAATTGCCAAGGTAACTTGATGATTAAATCATTGATGAAGGTACTAGTACCACAAGGAAGTAAATGGTCGTTGTCCTTCTGTCTGATGTTTCTCCTTTAGGCCCTTTACTTTCAGCTCCATGTTGATGTCACATTTTTCAAGTAATCTCCATTTTGTTAGTTTAAATGAGAATTTCCCTTGTAGCAGCATATAAAATGTTTCAATGAAGTCAGATTTTACCTATCTGTAACAATTTATATCTGTATCTACATCACATCTAGCTGTCTGTCTGTCTATCTATCTATCTATCTATCTATCTATCTATCTATCTATCTATCCATCCATCCATCCATCCATCCATCCATCCATCTATCCATCCATCCATCCATAAATAAGGATTTTCCTAAGAATAAGTTCAACTAAAATTTCTAAAGCTATCCAATTAATTTGGCAAAAAAAAAAACAAAACAAAAACATTTTAGAGATGCCATATAGCCCCTTCAGTTCATGCTACATTAACTAATACCACTTTACAAATTTTCATTTATTCTTCCTTTCAAAATCTCCAATAATGTTCTAATGCCCACTGTCTGATTTACACTGGAGCTCAAATCATGACTCTCTCATTTTCTACATTCTGTCACATGAGCAAATACCAAAAATGCCCCAAAGGATTTTCAGGATCAATATGGAAGACATAAGAAGTGATTATGCCTAAGAACGTTTAATGGGGAACATTTCCCACTGAGAAAAGCAAATGGGTAAAAAAGATGACTTCCAGGTAAGTTTCTGAGGAATTTTGAATGAATTACGGAAGAATAACAAAACCAGCTGTAATGTGTTGATCTTAGAACTCCATCTAGACAGAACTCAGTAGACAAGACATGATCAACCCAATTAAAAAAGACATGAAAATTCATGACCTCTCAGACCTCACTGACAGGGGCAGCAGTAAAGTCCCAATTTTGGGCTACAGTAGACAGCAAAAAAAGATACATATATGACTTTGAGATCTCTCAGTACTTACTAGGATTAAAAAAGGCCTGTGAGATCCATTCTTCAAACAGCACAGGTTGTATCATCCATAGGTCTGAAACCTGGTCAGAAATTTAATTTGTGTCACAGCATAATAGAATCGTTTATATTGGAAGGGACCTTAAAAATTCTCTGGTTCTGATTTTCCTGCAATGGTTAGGGATTCAACCTACTCTGAGACCAGGTTTCTCAGATCAAATTCAACCTGGCCTTGAATCCTTCCAGGGGTGAAATATTCACAGCTTCTCTGGGCAACCACTTATGGTGCCTCTGAGTAAAGAATATCTTTCTAAATATCTAAGGCATAGTGCCAGAGAAGCCATAGCTTCATGGAATAGCAGCCTAGGAATCCAAAACATCCATTTAACTTTGTGTAAACTTATTCAACAAGCAAGGTGTACTCATTATTCTCACACTATCCTTGGGTGAGATATGTGCAAATGTTTTGTGATGGTTTTCTGACAGCTTGAGGAAGAAGCTACACTTGAAATCATTACAATTTCTGTGCTGCAGAAGCACAGGGTACAGTTCTAAACAATATTTCTCAGAGCTTGACAGAATGTAAAGCTAAGCTATCCATTCACACCAAACAAAAGTACTGTTTTGTCACAGTTAAAGGCCTGTTTACAACTAATCACACTGAGGAATAATACAATGTAACATTATGTAATGCAATATAAAGTCATATAACATATAACACAACATAACATCTGACATGACATGGCATGGCATAGCACAAACATAACATAAACTAGAGAGTAGTGGTCAATGGCTCAGAGTCCTTGTGGACATCAGTGGCAAGTGGTGTCCCTCATCACTGATGTCCACCAGGTGTCCCTCAGCGTTCTGTACTGGGCCCAGTGTTATTTCATATCTTCATTAATGACACAGACAACGGGATTGAGGGCACCCTCAGCAAGTTCTCAGATGACTCCAAGCTGGGTGGTGCAGTTCACACTCCTGAGGGACAGGATGCCATCCAGAGGGCCCTGGACAAGCTGGAGCAGCTCCATGGGAATCTCACAAGGTTTAACAAGGCCAAGTGGTGCTGCACCTGGATCAGGGCAACCCTCAGTGCCAGCCCAGGCTGGGGATGAACAGATGGAGAGCAGCCCTGCCCAGAGGGACTTGGAGGTGCTGGGGTGAGAGCTGGACAGGAGCCAGCCAAGGGCACTGCCAGCCCAGAGAGCCAAGCGTGTCCTGGGCTGCATCCACTAAAAAATAAGTGTATTGAGGAGTTCATGTTGTCAGTGTTATGACAGGACGGAAGAAATAATCAACATCCAGAACTAGACTTTGAGACTCTGCAGAACTGATAAACTCCATACTAAGAGCTGACAACTCTGTTGGTTCAGACAATCCTTGATGTCCCTTCAGCCCAGTACTTTGGAAAATCACTGTATTCTGGCCAATCTGATTGGAATCTGGACACACTCATGAGCAAGGAAAGAAATCAGCAAGTTTTGGATCAACAGGATTGAAATGCCTACATAACATCATACCACTTTTGTGCAAAACAGGGATGCATCAGAGATGCATTAAACCAGAACCACTCATATGCACCTCTACTGGGCTGAGGATGTCCCAGGAGAGTATTTCACATGAGAACTCCCATAACTGTTTATAATTGACTACCAGAAGCCTCCAGTCCATAGGAATAAGAGACAAGATCCAAAAGGAGGTCTGAAGGACACACACAGCATCAGCTGAGAAGTCCAGCAGTGTCAGACCTGGCCCTGAAGCCCAGAAGCAAGTGAAAAATAAAGCCATTATGTGTAAATTACAAAACCAAATATAACTAGTTGTGGCACTTCGAATCTGCCTGCAATTATTAAATAGACAATGGTCCAGATTCTGCCCAATAACTCAAATGGCTCCATTGACACCTTAATTTCACAGCTGCTTTATGCCAACTGACATTTTAGTTGTTAGACCTGTTAAAAATAATTTATATGCATTGTTTCACATTATACATACCACGATTTTAAACAGTTGCAAAAGAAACTGTATCTTCTGTCGCCACTGCAGTGTGGCTTCTTCAAGGCTCACACAGCAATAGGTATTTGCCATTGTGAAGAAGATGTGAATTGAAGTTGAAAATACATTTTCAATTCAAAACTCAGTCTTCTGAGCCTTTTGTGTAACCAGCTACCATCTTGCTGACAGTTCGTATGATATGTGACTGTAGCAGTACAGGAGCCCAACATCAGAAATTATAAATCCACTTTCACTTTCCTTCACCCTTTCATCCCCCTCTACTTTCATGGCCATAGCAGCCTGCATTACTGGCAATGCAGTCAAGCAGGGAGATGTCAGGTGCAAAACCAGCACTAAGATTATTGCAGAAGGGGGGAAATCTTATCTCCTGCCTGTTTCTTTTATGGCTTCTGGAAAATCCAGAGAATCATGGAAATCATTAGGGTTGGAAAAGACCTCTATGTTCATCATGTCCAACCATTGACCCAGCACTGCCAGGTCTACCACTGTCTTTAAGCACCACACCTACATGCTCTTTGAACAATTCCAGGGATAGTGATTCCACCACTTCCCTCTGCAGATTCCAGGAAGGGTTCTTGCAAGATCCTCTCTGCAATTTCTTTTTAGCCAATTTTTGGAGTCCCAAAGGCCTCAGTGGCTGAAGGACATCTGTCTCAGAAAGGTTCATTCAAGTGATTGAAAACATGTATAGAAATCTAACATATAGAACAGCACTACCAATCACTGATGCATGGTATTACATGGTACAAGTAGAAATGTCCTGTCCTTAGCAAGTCCTCAGTAAGCAAGTATTTCACACCAAGCAGCCATAAAAAAATGCAATGTATAAGAGGTTAATGT
Organism: Certhia americana; assembly: GCA_018697195.1. Taxonomy (NCBI): domain Eukaryota; kingdom Metazoa; phylum Chordata; class Aves; order Passeriformes; family Certhiidae; genus Certhia; species Certhia americana. Next base: position 54,600,096 of record CM031878.1, read on the forward strand.
TATTATTTTATTTGGTAGAAGGGGATAAGCTATTCTTCTGGAAAGGGAGAGAGCTGTAAATTTCATAGCTGGGTTCTCCCCATTTGCCATTCAATTATCCTTCATGGTAAGACAAGGGAATTTCCTTAGCCACACAGCTCTGGATTCACATCAGTACCACTAGAACTCACACAGGACATCAATGGAGTCATGAGTTTGGATTTTATAGACTTGAAGTTCAATATCTAAAAAATATTTAAACATTCATGTCCTTCCTTTGTCTGACAGATGCTCTTCAAACATGCTGGTAGCAGATTTAGAGCCTCGCTGTGACTGTTCTGCAATTGCTTCATGAGTGTAGTATTTTGCACTATAGTTCTGGATTGCATTTTGCAATCTCATGCAAGTGCACAGTAATTGTTTAAGCCTTGCAACACACCTCTGTGGGAGGTACTGTGCTATTATGGCCTTTTAATGGATATTAAAAATGAAGTGTGTTGATGTCAATTCCTAATGTCACACACAACAGGCATGATTGCAGCATGCTAGACACAGCTACACTAATAAGGACCCTTTTTTTCAGCATTATGATTTTTAACATTTTATAATCTCCAGAATGACATGAAACGAGAGTAATTGCTGGGATTTCACCCTGTGCCCTTTTTTCTGTTGGTGAATATTGAAAGTTTTTGTGTAACAAAGCCAGCAGTGCAAAATTCAACCTCTAAAGTGGGGTGGCAAAGGTTCTATTTTGTGCCTTTTGTGGCACAGGGAGCCCACTCTGCTGGAGGCCACCATCTTCTGGAGCAACAGAGTGTAAGGGTGGCTATTTTGCCAGCAACATCTTCTTGTCAAGTAATCTACTTTACCCCTTTCCTAGTTTGTTTTAGCATTTCCCAGTAAACACTCTGGCCTGAGGCAAACACCTAAACACTGCTAATGACAAAGAATCACAGAATAATTACAATTGGGAAAGTATTCTAAGGTCATTGAGTCCATCAATCAACATAATACTGACACATCCACCACAAGATCATGTTCCCAAGCACCACATTAATATGCTTTTTGAATACTTTCAGGGACTGTGATTCCTCTGAACTGTGATTCCTCTGCCCTAAGCAGCCTGTTCCAAAGCTTGACCACCCTTTCAGTGAAGGAGTTTTCCCCAATATCCAATCTAAACCTTCAATCATGCAACATGGGGCCATCTCCTCTTTTTCTCTCACTAGTTGCATGGAAGGAAAGGCCAACCCCCACCTGGGTACAACCTCCTTTGACGTCATTATAGACAGCAAGAAAGTTCCCCCTCAGCCTCCTTTTGAAGCCAATACTGTTCAGCTGAACAGGTGTGGCAGAAAACATAAAGGATCTTGTGATTTCCTGTAGAAAAGGGTCAGAAGCATAGCAGGTTTATGGCAAGGATGAAAAAAAAGCAGAAGACACCTAGCAAAGATTGTGAAATGGGGCTATGGAATTTTCCAGGCAATAAAGCACATGTGGTCTTCTTTCCTCAACAAATACCTTCAGATTTTCCTGACACTCTGAAATTTTCTTAAATACTTTTAAAGAAGTGTAATGGAGCAATTAAAAGGACAAGAAAGGACAAATTATAACAGAATTTTGACACAAAAGAAAGTACAGGCTAAGTCTTCACCTGAAATTCTTTCACAAGAGCAGACATGCTCCATCATTGCCCTTTCCACCATCTGGATTATAGACTATTCCTTTCTGTGGTGCAGACATTAAAAGAGTGTTGTTTGGCTCCTTTTAAGTTAATATAACCAGAAGGGGAAAAAAAATGCTATATGACAGTATTTCTCTTCTTTTCTTAAATGATTTAATTTCTGAAAGTAGGAAACCCAGCTAGCAATCAGACAAGAACTCAGCAATCCATTAAACACCACTAGTCTTTCATCTTCCAAGCCAGTCTTCAATCACATCTGAAAGAGTGAAAATAGAAACAGCCAAGTTCTTTGACTGCCTACCAGAGAATTAGTCCTCAGACAGCACCTTGTAGGGTTTTTTATTTTCCCAGTCTAACACTCTCTGTATGAAGCAAAGGGGCTTTCACCACTTCTTTGCGAAAGTTACTGTAGTTTTAGAAAAATGTCTCTGCTAGGAAATCTTCTTGATCTACATCCAGTTCTAGTAATCTCATTGCATTGTTCTAGATTTTGTTTTCCCTCCCCAAGAGCCATCATTGCTTCTCATCACAGGTATTTATATGATAAAAATTGGTTTAAAAGTTGACTACAACTATGATATTGCCTGTTTTACTTACTTCATCAAAAAATAACGCTAACAACGCTAACTAATTCTCCAAGTCATACAATGAAAAATAGGAGGAAAAAAATGAAAATTGGAAAGGTAAACTAACATTAACACCCAAGCAAAACATGAAAAAAAAATTTGTTATGCTCTATTGGTAGTGCTGGTTACTGAGTGTGTAAGCCTTTCTCTTCATTAATCTGATAAGAAAATAACTTGAAATGATTGCAAGGTCATATCTTATTAGGGTAATCAAAATCTAAAATTCTATGGTATTACACATTAATATAATGTGACAGAAATTAGCTAATACCGTAGACAGTTGCTAATATGATATGATGGGCCATGTAGATAATTTCTATATCATTTTCACATACTTTGCTGAAATATTTTTACACCTTTCTGTGAGAGAATGGAAGGTGACAAAGAAGAATGAAGAGGTTGCTGAATGCCTTGTATGCCCTTGAATACTCTTTCTTGAGGATTTTTTGAATGATACTAGTATTCCATGTTTGAAATCTCACCAAATTCAGTGGAAGTTACTCTCCAGTTAATTTCTTCAGTTAACAGTCAGGTAATTACCTGAAATTTTGTTGAGAAAAGATGGCTATCAAAATAAAGGTGCAAGTTACTATTTTTTTTTCTTTAAACTTTCTGTGCAATAATGCATCTACTCCCACCAGAGAATACAAACAAGAGCTTCCCAAAATTTCAGATTAATGCCTCTGCGATTGAGACAGATAGTGAAAGTTACTTGTCTGTGCTTATACTTCATGCTCAGGAGTTTCCTTGTAGCTTGCAGTTAAGTTCTGTCTCAGGGGGTTTGAGGTCAGACTGGCCGCTAATCAGACGGTTTGTCTTTAATTTTCTATGTCTCTAAAACCTTACCCCAAACATTTCAGATAATGAAAGTTTCTTAATTTATAGAGATTTTACTTGGTCTGCATCTCCGAAGAACTCTGAAATTCATCTTGCAAGAGGAAGCGTTCCTGTAAAAGAAATAAATATATGTGAAAATCTCCAGAAATGCTTTCCAACATATTCAGGCTGCTGGAGACCAGAGGATGGAAGCTTACTAACCAAATGACAGTTTCACAGTTCAGGATGACATGCACTTTCCCACATTACCTGGGCTTCTGGGGGCTTTAGAGATAGCACAAGACTAGGCTCAGATTTACTTCAGTGCTTTAAAATGTAAAGGTCATGATCATAAGCAAGGAAAAGAGGAATGTCCCAAAAGACTGTCTGTAGTACTGTAGTAAGTGACCAAAAATAATCCTTTACTGTTTTAAAATTTTTTGAGGGAGTTTCATAATTTTTAAAGGTCGAACCTCAGATTACCCAGAATGAAAGAGTACACTAAAAATGTTCATTATGTGCCCTAATGTCCCTAAAAGTTAATATAACTTCAAAAATTACTAGCTAGTTTACTTTTTATTTCTCTTTTACACTTTTTTTTCACCATTCAAAATCACTTTAACCATGCAAAGCTAAATAAAAAATGGAAGCATTGAATATGCAATTTGTGTATTTCATAATGCAGTTTTAAAAGACCACGTTAGGCAGAGCCTGTTCTTTCTATTTATTTCCTCTTTCACTTCTTCCAGATCCCACCTCCCCTAAGTACAGTGGCAAAACCATGCATGAACATAAACCCTAGTCTTGAAAAATTAAGGGCAAATCATCACATTTCAGAGTGCTAGAACTAATTGAATTTGTTGAAGTTCTACTTATTTCTTGTATTCACTCACTTTTTCAGGTTTTTTTTTCTGTCTCTCTTTTTTATTCTTATTTTGAAACCCTAGAAGATTTTTCTGAACATATTATATGCAAAGTGACAACACTGCATTCTAATGTTTATCTAAATTAAATATTTCATTCCCTGAAAAAGTTTCTTTATTCCAAGATATTATCTATGGCTTACAAAATTATGATGGTTGCTTGGAGGGCTTGGTTTAGGAAATCTAGCCTTGACACACATTATTATAATGGAAAATGAATTTATTTCAGTTGTATTTTAATGTCATCTGAAAAAACGGAGCCATATAAAATTAGCTACCAAATACAGAAAAACCCTCATTTGAAATAAAATATATTTCATAAAACATGAAGTGGCTAATATGGCTTTTGAATAGTGAAAGTGTTTTAACAAACCCTTTTACCATCTGTAATATATTACAGCAGGGCTTTAGAGAGATACTATGAATTCTCACAAGTTCAGTGATATGGCCTAATACTCCAAAATGTTTGCAGAAAACAAGACATTCTGTGCTGTTGATTTTCATGGAGCTCTTTAGAGAGTTTTAGAGTATCAATAACACAAATTAAATGAAATAATAGCTGTGGTAGTTACAGGTAAGTTAAAAAAGCTGAGTCTTATGTCTAGGTTTTCAGAATTCCAGTGGGCTCAGCTAATCACCATCTACTGTCACAGTGATAGAAGCCAGGTCATGGTACAAAGACCTTTGTAGTCCAATGGCAGTGGAAATAATGGGAAGAGAATACTCAGTATCTGAAATAAAGGCAGTGGGAATTAGATGCTAAGGTCATCCCCTTTTCCTCCTCAGTGCCACCCTCAAATCGGGAACAGTACATTTTATCCAGATCTCCCAAACAAGCCCCAGGTTTTTGGACACTCTATCTCTTTGGATTCATTCTTGAATCAGTTCTTGAAATGTCTTCTTGGAATAAAGGATTTTGCAACTTGTTCGCATGAGACTTTTTAGATCTTACTCACTTCACCCTGTTCATATTAAGGAATCTGAAGGATCTCTTGCTAAGAAGAGTGTGGCCCCTGAAATGTCACAGCTGGCACCGAGAGGGATGCCTCCTGTTGGGAGGCACTCTGCCAACTTCCATCCCCAACAGCCTGACTATCTTCTCCTCCGTGATTGGGTAAAGCAGGGTGAAAGAAGCTGAGCCAGTGGAGCTGTCCCAGAGCCATCACTGAATTATAGAATACCCTGAGTTGGAAGGAGCCCACAAGGATGACTGAAGTCCATGTCTGGCCCAGCACAGAACAGTGCCAAGAAACACACCACATTCCTGAAAGTGTTGTCCAAACACTTCTTGATCTCTATCAGGTTTGGTGCTGCCACCTTGGGAGCCTGTTCCAGGGGTTCCTTCAGGTTAGAAGCAAGTTCTACTGAACTCACCAAAGTCAAGGATGAGGGTGGGACACAACAGGGAATAGCATTTGGCCTAAAAACAACAAAAAAAGAAAACACAGAGACACCATCAACTTTAGGGGGCAACAACGTAACTTGAAAAAAATTTTTTTACTCTGATTTTTTTTCCTGAATGCTCAAAATTTACTATGCATTTCCTGTTGCCTGGCTTTTTGGTTTTCTAAGATGAAAATAAAATGTATCATCAGTGCACTCCCTTTACTTGAAATTGCATGCCCAGGAAGGACAGACAGGCATGTTCCGCCTTCATTTTGACATTTCAGCTATGGCATACACAAATTGCAAGCTGTATGTTTGTATGATCACATGCTCTATTGTAAGCCATACAAATAGTAGAGACAGCTCAAAATAAAAATGATTTTTTTCCAGCTGTGAACTCAATAACATCCTTCATAAATAAGGTTTGGTTGTATGATTTCTTGCACACATCCTACAGATTTGCTGTGCAAAACACATTGATCATAAATACCACTTTCTTGCCTTTTGGTGTCTGAAGAGCTGTGCTGCTCTGAAGGGCAAAAGAGAGGGAAGAGATGGAAAAATTGTGAATATAATGGGTTATGAATATTGATGTAGAAGATATTCTTTGTTTATTGAAGTCTCGTTTATATAAAGCTCTTCACAGGCTACACCCAAATCTAGAGGTCCTAAACCAGTGTCAGTGGGCTGTCTGGGTGTTTTTTCCCATGTATTGCACTGCTATTCTGCTGACAATGGGAGCCCATTAACATTTGGCCCTTCAAGTTACTGTGGTCCAAGCCTCAGTGGCAAAGCATCTGCCAAATATGTAAAATAATGGAATTAATGGATTAGTTGGAAACAATGACAACAAGACCTGGCTCAGCTAACTGAGATGGCATGTGGTAATTTTCCAGCCCACTGACCCTGTAAAGAGAGCTGGAACACAAGGCTTAGACTGTAGGGCAGATTGGTCTGGAGAGCTACAAACAAGTGCAGAACAGATGATGATGTCATACACACAATCTGACAGATGGGGAAGGGTTTTTATTTGGTTAACTTTGCTTTGTTTTAAACTTGAACTTAACTGTTTATTTTTCCAACATACGTAACAGTTATAACATGAAAAGACACAGCTGATTTAAAAACAAATCTTGGAAGCATGCCATGTCATATGTGTTAGGCTTAAGAAACATCCTTATTTCCTGGTTGAAAAGGGTGGTGCTTGTGCAGTGAATGCTGCACAAAGAATGATGGAAATTTGCTATAGAATGATGTGTTACATGGGCTTCATTTTGACTCTAGTCCCCCTCCTTGATTCCTAATACACACTTTGAATAACATAAATAAATGTTATGACCTGAATCTTGCCATCACATCAGAGAAACAGGCAATCAGAGAAGTCTAAATCGATTAGTAATTCAGGTTTAATATCTGGCAAAAAAGAATAGTTTAAAACAACTTAATTTGACCATTAAAAATGTGTGTGTGTTCTTGCAGGACTATGCAATTTAAACATGTTGTAAATGCACTTAGTACAAACATATCTGAACACAGTTGCACTCCCCCTGAAGCGCATTTGAAAGTTTACTTAAATATGGACTGGAAAGAAATTATACATAATAGTTTTTAGTCACCATCAATACAGTTTCTTGTCAGTTAATATGAGAAACAAACTTTAAAGGACAATTCCAATACTGTGTTTCCAGTTGAGATGATAATACAAGTACAGAACACTTCTGGAATTTCCACCACCTCTAAAAAATAGATTGGATTTTTTATATGCCCCAAGGGAAAGATGATACACAGAAATTTTAAATATATTCTACTTGCATCTTCCTCTCTCCCTTCAAGTGTTATCTCTGGCTTTGAGCTCTCTAGAGCAGTGCTCAAAGCACTGTGAAATGATGTTAATAGGAAGAAAGTAAAGGTACATAAGTAAAAAAGAAACATTGAATACAATGGTTTTTTTTCGCTAGAACTGACAGAGTTATCTGATGTTAAGGCAGACACAAGCAGTATTTTAAAATGACCAAGCACTGCTGGAGCAAACAAGCCAAGAGGCCAAATTTTGAAGACCACTGTTTACTTCTTGATTTCAGTATTGTTTTTCAAGCAGAGAAATTGTTGGGAGGCATAATTTTTATCACAGCTTGAAACCAGCATTATCAACTATGTGTATTATGCCTCAGGTGAGGAATCAACTCATATTATATTAAACACTCAACAGAAACAGTTGCAGGCAGCTTCTGAATTAATGAGTTTTCAGTGCAACAGGAAAATTTAATACAGAGATAGGCAAAGAAGTTCTCTTTATACACTCATGAAATTCTTCATATCCACAGGAAGAAATAAGAATAGGATAGGAAGTGCCATAATTTTTTAGAATGGAGAAAAGGGATTTGACCATCTCCCGCATAACTTGAATTTCAGGTTGATTTTATTGCTAAGAAATTCTGACACCATTTTAATATATTCGACTAGAAATAAGGAGCCTTTTTGTCACCAGTGACTGGGAAGGAGACCAAAGTGAAATACATGAGTTGTTTCTAATTGCCACTCTTAGGCTGTAAAATATGCTTCCAAATCTCTCCAAACTTTTTTTTCTTATTACTCCTTGCTTTATAGAAAAAGAGTTCTGGGAAAAGTATGACCTTTTTTTTAATACCTAAAATCAAGATATTTTCACCCAGGAGGAGCCTCTGCTGATCAGGGAACCAGCAAAACCACCACAGGGAATTTTATCTTCAGATTTTTTAATCTTCTTTGTGAGTAGTGGGTACTTTGGAAGAGGGCAGTCTGTGACAAAGGAGCAGGACTCTCAGTAGTTTTGATGTAGGTGCCAGGATCCCTGAATTCAAACATTCCAGAAACTCCAAGAAAGACCTGAAAAAAAATATGAGAGCATGATACACTGGCAGGAGTTCTCTTTTTTTTTTTTTTTTTTTTCAGGTGAAGGACTCCTGCATGTATTTGGAATGGAAATGAGCCAAGAAAATGGAACCATGGGAACTGATGATTTAGATTTACAAGCTGGCTTCCAGCTCTGTGAATATGGAACTTAATTTGGTCTGCACACCACTTTGATTGAGAGAAAGTAGTGCATCCTGACTTACTAGATGTGAAATATTTAATCATGAAAACATCCATATTCTGGCAGAAAATGACTTGTAAAATCACAGTTAATAACTTTTTCATTAAAAAAAGGCTTACATTTTTTAGCAAGTAAATGCATCAACTGCTATAATTTTAATTGAATGAATGAATTGCTTCAATGAATGAATTGCTTGCATCAGCTCTTGGGGATGGTCCTGTTCAGGGCCAGTAGTTGAATTTGATCCTTGTGGATCCCTTCCAACTCAGATTATTTTGTGATTCTCTGATTATTGTGAATTATCTTATACTAAATAATTTTAATGTTAATAATTAAGTTTAATTTGTCATAAGTTAAAATTAAATACAAAAATTGTGCCTATTTTATTATGACAAATAAAGAATTATTGGTTTTATACAAACTAGGAAGAATAAATATAAATTTCAGTGGGTTTAGCATGTTAGAGATGCATCTTGGCTTTTAAGGAGATCCACCGAACCTCTAGATATAGGAAATCTTAATGCCTTCTTGTTTGGACTGATTTAATATAACCAAACAATCATTTATTTCCAGAAGACAATATTAGTTCCTGCAGATTCTCTATTTCTCCTACATGTGTTTGTATACATGGCTATAGAGTAAGCCTGAAGCATTGTTCCATTTTTTAAATATATGCTTGTATTCCTTCCCTTTCATATGCACATGCAGAAGCACTTACCTCTGTGTGTACAGATTTATAGCTCAGAAATGGCCTTTCCTTAATTTCTGTGTTATGCAGCAGCGATGCAGTTCTCTTCAGTCCATCACTTTGATGTTAGCATCCTCGCTACTCAAATTTCAGAAGCTGAAGCAATTTTTAGGATCTCTTTTAGGACGTCTGTGATTTCCCCCTCTCTACCAAGTGAAGAACTCCTCTACAAGTTCACCAAACTTCTGATTTTAAGGACCATAGACACAAACCTTGAACCACCCCTTATTACCTTGTCAAAACTCACCAGCTGAAAGTCAGTGAGGGATGACAAGCAGAAATGAAGATCCTGAGGAAGTTTAAGACTTCCTGAAGACTTTTTGACATTTTGAGATGCCATAAATATTGATGGAAAATAGAGAAATGTCCACCTAGCCAGCAATGCTATTAGCTGCAGCAGAGGAATGGTTTCCCAACCCTGCTCATACCTAGAGATACCAAATCTGTCACACTGCTAAGTGGAATACTAGGAGATAATTGTACAACTCACATCCCTGGCAGTTTCAAAACTTGAAGAAACCAGTTTGAGTATTAAAAACTGTGGACAATAAAAATCTAGAAGGACAGTACAGTCAAAGGTGCCTAGGCTGAGGTCTGATATTAAACACACAATTCATGCCAATGCCATTGCAGAATTTTAATCAATTTTACACTCATGTCACTATATTAATGTGAAGTTTAAATGACACATTTCTGTATGTCTTAAGAAGGACTTTTCTGTCTCTTCTGATAAGTACCATGGAACAAGCATGACAGTAATGCCCATTAGACAAGAAGGAGTTTTTCACGATGGAACATGAAGAGGCATGAAGACATGGAGAGAGAAGAGACACAGGGAATGTGATCTCCTTTCTGTACAAACCCATCGTGCCGATGGCCAGGCTCCATTTTCCTGAGCATTCTTCTGGAGCTTGCGTGACATTACCTACTTACATTTCAATGTGCAAATGTGGACTCAGGAAAAGGTTTTATCCTCCAATGACGATGCCATGATTTTGATTCTGCCAGCCAAGGTGGCTTTGGACCTGGTTTGAATCTAATTCATTGCATGTGAGATTTGGCTACAAAGAAAGATGTGAATTTGAGATCTTTTTTTGAAAGGATATACAGTATATTATTAGGAGACTTGTGCTTACATAACAATGCAACAGTGTTTTAAATGTAGAGTTATCAAAACACAAGTTGAAATGAGCCGTAAATGAGAAGGAAAATAAAGGAAATATGGTCTTATTTATGTTCCAAATTGGTTTTAAAACAATTAAACTGGTGAAAACCCCTATGCGCACACATTTAAATTAGTTTACATCTGTCTTGTGCTAATTTAAATTCATTCAGTCTTCACCAAATCAATGTAAATGTGTAATTAGTTTAATGGCTTTGGCTTTTCCAGAACAATAATATTTCATTCTTGACAATGAGGAGCTTTTTTCATATCCCACAGATTTGGAAGGAGGCAGTAAACTGCTTTTACACAGCTACATTTTATACAACATTTACCCAAATGTTTTTACTCTTTTGCTATTCTTTACTTTGACTATGTAACAGATGATTTTCTACATGAAGCCACAGAACATGAGGGCAGGTGCAAGGTAACAGATAAAAAGAAGCTTTTCTGCTTTTTTATAGGCTCATATAGAAGATTGCTCAGAGCTGGTCTATCACACAAACAACTAGGTATTATTCAGGTGTTAATTTCTCCATCTAATCTCCAATACTTGTCACTTGTTCAACAATCATGTTACCCTTTCCCAGGCATTCATCCCCTTCATTAATTGGTAATGGGCTTAGCTAATTTTTTTCCTCCCAGTTAAAGTAAACATTTGTTTCTTTAGAATAAAGTCATGACTCACTTTTTTGTCCAGGCTGATAACAACCACAAATCCTTTGAGATCCTTTCAGAAGAGCTGTGAGATGGTCATTTTATTGTCCTGTTTTCATTCTCCTAAACCTCGGGTTTAGAATCATGTTTATTTGCTGAAAGATACTGAAAATTATTGTAGACTTGGTGGAAATCTCCAAGAGCCACAAGTGCCTGCTGAAGACAACAGTTATGAGCACAGCTGGCAGTATCACTAGGTGCTCTGCACTTTACAGGATCTGGCATTAGACTTTACTGGGGTTGTTAAAAAATAAAATACTCTTTCATGTAAAAGTAGCAAATTACTCATGATAAATCTCTGAGTAAATCACTGAATTTCCTTGTAAGTTTTCTGTAGCACACTGATCTTTACAGAAGGACAGGAATAATGCAGGAAATAAGTTTTAGGACATTTTTTATGTAATGGATTGGATGTCCAAGAGAAGAGGGGCTGAAGACATAGAGTTCATCCCCAGGCCTTGTGAACATTTCAAAGTTTAAAATCAACAAAGCAGTTTTCAGCTTTATCAAAAGCAGTCATTATGTGAAATAGTTTTCCATAAATAATCTTAAAGATATTTTCAATGGTGATTCAATACAAATCTGCTTTTCTAACCAGGCATATATGTGGTAAGAAACATCAAATAAAATTATGACAGCTGCTTTTGTTAAGTCACTCTGGAAATACAAGTAACTGGGCTGGTAGTTAGTTGCCTTTGACATGGGAGAAATCAAGATGCCAAAAGATTATCAGAAGTTCCCAATAAATTGGTATTGCAAGCACTGATGAAAACCACTCATCCTGTGTTTCAAAAGAGTGGCAGATAAGTTAGTGTTTTGTGACCAATATTAGCCCTATCCATCCTGGCCCTAAGTTTTTGAAAATTAATGCATAATTTTGGGTACTTCCCCGAATCACATCACTACATATCATCAGAAGCTTACTTGTTACCTAGTATCAGCATTTGGCTTGATTTTGTTTCATCTAACTTCTGCTAATATTCCACTGCCCTTTTTCAGGGTATGGGAATCAGGTCTTTGCTGTTACTTGATATAAAGACAGATTAAAATATTTTTCTTCCACAATGGTGATTTTGAAGGGGTTTTGTCAGGGTTTCCATTATCACTCAAAAGACATGATTTTTAAGGTTAGTATTTCAATAGCTGTAAATCTTATCTTGCTGAAATTAAGCATCTTGGCTTTGAATCTATTCTATTCCTATTGTATGTTTTTTTTGTTTTTTGGGTTTGGGGGTTTTATTTTGTTTCTTTGCTTATTTTGTTTTTGGGTTTTTTTTTAATGGTAAGAGATGTATCAGTAGGTCTATAAGCCAGCTTCTCAGGAAGCAGCTGTCTGGAATAATTTCACTGATCAAGAAAGGAAAATTAAAATTATTATAAAAATTTTGTTAGTCTTGAGGGTCACAGACATAATTGGGGTTTGAGCAGAATGATGTGATTGTAGTCTTGAAAGCACATCCTCTTCTGTTACATTCATCTTTGATTTAGAGTCCATGCTGAAGATCCTCTTCATCTGAACTCAAGTCCCATTCGTGTTCTCTGTCTGCCTCCTGCCTTTCCCATCATTCTCACCCTCCCCATTTAACCACGTGCCTGTTTCCCAGATTCTGAACTCCATTGCTCCAGGAATATGCAGCTTCCAAAAAAACTGAAACTCCAAACGGTGTTCCTCTATCATCAGGGCTATCACCCTGTTTGCAATACTTGTGTGGAGGAAATGATCAGCTGATTTTTATAACTTTTTTATAAGTTCTTCCTCCCTTCCTCCCTTCCTCCCTTCCTCCCTTCCTCCCTTCCTCCCTTCCTCCCTTCCTTCCTTCCTTCCTTCCTTCCTTCCTTCCTTCCTTCCTTCCTTCCTTCCTTCCTTCCTTCCTTCCTTCCTTCCTTCCTTCCTTCCTTCCTTCCTTCCTTCCTTCCTTCCTAACTTCCTAACTTCCTAACTTCCTTCCTTCCTAACTTCCTTCCTTCCTTCCTAACTTCCTTCCTTCCTTCCTAACTTCCTTCCTAACTTCCTTCCTAACTTCCTTCCTTCCTAACTTCCTTCCTTCCTAACTTCCGCAACTTCCACACCTTCCACACCTTCCACACCTTCCACACCTTCCTTCCCTCACTCCCTCACTCCCTTACTACCTCCTCTCCTCCCTCTCTCCCTTCCTGCCTGCCTGCCATTCCTTGCCCTCCTTCTTCCCGGATTCTTAGTCCTGCACTGCTTCTTCCAGCCTCCAGGAAGCAGCATGCTTTCTACAGTGCCAGTTCTTCATGGTCTCCTGACAGAGAGACAGTGTCACTAAAAATTAAACCGTCCAAGGATATATCCTTTTGGTGCTACGTCCACACATTTTCTTTCATGACTTTTCACTGTGAAGAGTTTGCAATTACTTTCTTCCATCATTCTGCTATTTTGCTTGGCTGTAGCAAGATTTGGAGTAAGAATTCCAAACAGCCCTCATCAATACACCTCAAGAACCATTTTATGACCCTCATATAGTACTTTACAAGGCTGTTTAATTTCCTATTTAAAACAAATTAACTGTTGTATGCTCTAATCAGGACACAAAGGATCTCAGATCTTGTCTGGAAGTATGTGGAGGTTACTGAGAGGTTGTCCAGATTGATGGTTGCACTGACTGTATGACCTTAGAATGAACCTTCACTAAGTTTTGCTCTTTGTGGGTTTGTCAGTCTGTATTTGGAAAGCATCAATTATCTACATTCAACATATCAAATATAAGGCATATGCTTTCCAGAGATTTAGATCTTCTTTGTATTTAAAGAATAAATTCTTCATCAACTCTATTTATATCAGTTGTATCAATTATTCCATAACTATCTGCTTTAGGATGCATTTATTTCTTTAGAAAAATACGTTAATTAGCTCATACTTCCCCACCATTTTTTCTTCTAGATCATATACCCTCATCCTTATCACTCTGACAGGGTTGATGAGCAATAATTGTGTCTTGGGTGGTAAATCTATTACAGTTTTGCAAGACTGCTTTATTCTTAAGCTCCATTTAAATCCCATCTCTCTGAGGAGACAATTTTTATTTGGATTCTGTACATGTTGTGCAGGCATTTATATGTGTGCTTACATGCACACATACATACATCAGGGACAAACAACATGAGAGAGAAGGGGTACATGCTTGCATAGAAAGCACCCAGGCACACAACAGATAACACCACAGACAGCAGAGATTTATTGTCATTAAGAGGAAATGTACAGATCAGAGTGAGCACTTGCTATGACTGGAACAATTTCTTTTATTAAATCATGCCTAAAAATCTCTGCCTTGTTATTATCTATTAGAGATCCTTATATCAAAATGTCTAATTCATATTACTTTGTCCAAAGAACCCCCATCAAAAACTTTTCATCTGGATATGTTTTCAGTAAAGCCTAGCCTCCCAACCAAACCAGAATATTCCATCTACTATCAATAGCCAGTTGTCTACCAAGGCAGCTTTCACTGAAAATGAAATGGAACAAACAAAATGTGTTCTTGGAAAAAAAACCCAAACTTGTATGTGGTAGGTTAGGTTCTGCTGTTAAGTTTTTTAAGGATGCTTTTTAGAAAGTATTATTTTTTTTACTAGTTTTCTATCAAAGTAAATAACTGGGGATTTTGCCATCCTATTCCTGAATCAAGCAAACATTTTACACTTTGCTTATTTGTACAAGGCTATTAATATAAGTCTATTTAAGGACTTAATGTGAATAAAATGGCACAATTATATTAATGGCACAAACAATTATAAGCACGTATGTAATTTTTTTAGATTTATTTACTTTGCAAAGATATTTGCAGTACAAATATGCTAATCTGTACATGCACAAAGCAGTAAAAATCACTTTTCATTCTGTTTCTAACCTAGAAAAAGTTGCAGCAGCAATAAAGGTTTAACTAAAGTTAAAGTAGCTGAACTAGATCTCTCAAGGAGCATTTTTTGATCAACATTCAGGATAATAAAACAGAGAAATAAATAACTGAACATGCATAAGCTATAAATAGCAATGCTTGTAAACCAAGTATCTACCATAGTTTTCAAGACAACAGTTTCCCTTATGGACTTTTTCAAATCAAAAGACCGCAATTCAACAACACTGCCAGGACACAGGATTGGATGATGCCCAGCAGTGAAGATTGTGCAAGTGGCAGGAGGGGCTGGAACCCATTTGTACAACCCTCAATTTCAGACCAATTATGAACCAGCTGTGGTCCAAAGCCATGGCAGACTGTAGAGCAGGTTTATATCCTGGACACAGCAAGTGGGGGAAAAAAAATTTGTGCTGGGTGGGTCAGAATTAGACTTTTTTGCCTTCATTGGAAACATGATATGTAGCCAGCATATGGCTGTATGGGTCTACAAAGTCATAATGGAAAGTGTGCTTCAGTACTGGCTCTGAGCCTTTTTATCATATGTAATTTTCAATAGAAAATTTTCTGAGTTCAAATCAATCATCAATAAATAAATGCATGGAATGACAGGGGATAAAAACATGATAATGCAGCTTTTTCTCTCCTCAACTTACTAGACTCCTTCTTTTTCACAGGTCTAAATGCATCAGCAAAGCTTGTTTTGCTTTGAGAAATGAGGATAATTAAAACTAATTTGAAAAAATGAGGTCAATTAAAAGCAAGGAAATATTCAAAATTTTTATTCTGACATAATAGTTTGATGGAGTTTAAATGAATCATTGCAAGGTATATTTCAGCCAAAATATGTTTTGCCAATTACTTAGCATTGTTGTGGAGGGAATGGTGCCAATTGATCTATAAATATTCGTTAGCAGAAAGGGCTGTGTTAACAACTTACTACTCTCAGCCTTTCACTCACAAACATCTCAAGCTTACGTAAAATCTGTGTTACCACAATAAAGCTCAGATCTTTGAGAATATTAGACTAGCACTCAGGTCTAGATTTCTGAACACTTCCATGTGCTTTGTGAACATAAAAGTAACAAAAGCTCAGAACACAAATGGAGGGCCTTTCCATAAGGCTGTCCTCTTGGTCACAGAAGCCACATTTGCCCTGACTTACCATTCAAAACCCCACCTATTTTACCCATTCAATTTTAGGCATGGCCTAAATACCCAGCTTCATTTCCCGAGGTTCTCAAAGTGTAATTTTTTCCCTCTCATCTGATTATTCTTAGATTTTCGTCTCTAATGAAGTGTTTTCTCCTCATCTTCCTATACTAAGCAAATTAAGGTATTTATGTGCTTCTGATACTGTCTCGACTCAAGTGTCTCCATGAACATGTTGTCATGCCATCTTATTACTCTTACATGTAGAACTGCTGGAGATGACCAGAAAATTGGACATGGATTCCCTCAACTTCACAGAGTGTCTTCTGGATGTACAACGAGCTCTCTCATACCCGCACATTGCTAACCATCTGCTCCGCTATGAAAGCGGGAGGATTCTTTTGATAGATTCCTCGGACGAAAATGTAGCGCAAACGCAGCAGTACTGTATCTAAGATCGTTTATTGATAAAAAAGGGTGGTTTTACTAAAGGGGGATAGAAAAAAGAGCAAAGAGGGGAAAAGAGACAAGCAGAAAGAAAGCAGAGACAGCGTCACCACAGGATCCCCGGCTCTTCGTCGGCATCAGCTTAGCAGGCGGAGCGTGTGCGCTGCGAACCGCGGTGCGTTTGCGCGGCTGCCGTGCAGCAATGAGCGGGATTTCCAAACAGCAGCGGGCTGTGTGCTCCATCCCTGGGCAGAGAACAGCCTGCCGTGCAGCAATGAGCGGGATTTCC
>CM031878.1:54616985-54718898 GCA_018697195.1 Certhia americana
AGCAGCGGGCTGTGTGCTCCATCCCTGGGCAGAGAACAGCCTGCCGTGCAGGAATGAGCGGGATTCCAAACAGCAGCGGGCTGTGTGCTCCATCCTGGGCAGAGAACAGCCTGCCGTGCAGGAATGAGCGGATTCCAAAGAGCAGCGGGCTGTGTGCTCCATCCCTGGCTGCTGTGGCCAGGGGCGAATTCCCGGAGCAGCTGCGGGTCCCCAGGGTCGCGGCGGCTGCGGGCACGATCGAGTGAACCCTCTCCGGGGACAGGGTTGCCAGTACATGTACAGCTTTGCAGGAATCTTTCACCTCCTGTGTAACATACGTTGAGGCATAAAGAAGAACTAGATTGGTCCCTCTCACAATCTCTACAAATGCAAGGAAAAATCCTCATCTAAATAACGTATGAAGGAATCACATAGAAATCCGAGTTAATTGCTCAGGGGGGCACATCGAGCTTGCCTAAAAAGAGGAGTAAAGATTGAGAGCTGTGAGGCACTACACAGAGTGATTAGCTGAACCTGAGCTCTGATCATACAGAGTTAACTGGAAAGGGTTCATACGGTTTTTGTTAGTGGACAAAGAATACAAAGTGGCTTTGTAGCACAGTGACATGCTGTGAAACACACTGAAAGTAGCAATGGAAACTATAGAGCTCTCTACAAAGCAATTTACAATGAAAACCTATTCAAAGCTGGCTCAGGTATATCTACTCCTTGTGACAGATGTCCAGAGAACAAAAACATGGAGATTAACAGCACCTTAGTGTTTTCAGGTAGCATATTTTAAGTAAAGAAGCTTAAGAAATTGCGCTCCTAAACTCCTGTGAATAATAGTAACAGCTAAGTATTAATTTTTAGATTATTGTCATTTTAAGAACTCACAGTTTCTACCCAGGTGAAGAAGCCCCAAAGAGAAGAAGCACACAGCCTAAAGTTGGCACTGGACAGGCCTTCTTAGTTCAGCTCTTGAAAATAAGCAGTGTCCTCTACTTTTACAATGATGGCATGTGAGTTACACAGCATCTCACAGGTGATCCTGCACTGCCAGCCCATGATATTCCACTTTTTAATTTCATTACATTTTAAAATGAAGTACACGTCCAGTCCTGCAGTCTTCAATAAACAGCTGTCCAGAATATCCTATTTTTCTTACCTGCTGGCTATCTTATCATGACACTCATTATTTTCTTCAAGATACATTTTTTTCCATTCATAAAATTGTTACAATGGCATTAGCAAGATAAAGTTGTAGTTCAGTGACAGAAATGTATCAAGCCCATAGCAACAAAATTGTGTTCTATTTATCATTTACAGAAATCCCTTTACATCAGTCAAATTTTGATGTTTTGGTAGCCACAAGGTTTCTTCTGAGCAACAATTGCTTATTCAATTATGTTGCAAAAAAAACATTCTTTGCTGAAAGCGTTTGCACTGTCCCCAAGAAGAGAGACACTTCCTCAAGTCAGAATCGAGTTTATGGCTCCACTTAGACAGAGATGAAGACAGTTACAGCTCACTAAGGCTCTTCTTCTTCAAAAAAAAAAACCCTTCTGTAAACAAATGATGAAACAAAATGTTTTGTATTCCTATCACATGTGACAATTAGCTTTCAAAGGGTTGCTCCTCTATTGATTAATTAAACAGATTAATGAATGCATCTTCATATGTTTTGCACATGATGTGATTCCAATGGGATTGTCCCATTGTGCAGATCTCAACAGTCCTTGTGAGTCCCTTCCAACTCAGGGTATTCCATGATTCTGTGATTCTATGTCAAGCAACCATTGACACTTGTGATATTTTTCAGTTTAAATGAAGTATCTGCAGTCCCTATGCTTTAGCTGCATAGTCTTTGAAGAATTTAATTTATTTCCTCTGAAAGCATTGATACATCTTGCATAAGGGATGTCTTTATCTATTGAAATGTATTTTTCACTACACTTTCAATACACTTAACTCTGTACCTGAGTTGTGGAGTTATTTCAGTTCAGTATTGCATGCTCCCCCCTGAACTGTGGTTCTTTCCTTCTCAAAAAGCACTTCCCTTAAAAGTCCTCCCTCTATTTCCCTCTTTGCAGCTGCTCTTCAAAATCTTCCTGTTCTGAATCTTTTAACCACTGTTAGAAACATTTATTTCCATCTCTGCTTCTAGACAGGGAAGTATTAAGATTAAATTCAACTCAATATATAATGACCTTTGATACTTTATATCACTAATAAAAGCTGAAATTTGCTTGTCCTTTCCAAATTCTTGTGGTGGAGCAGCAAGATTCTCCCTGAATCAGTCTGTAAATTTGCTGTCACAGTATGCATTAAAAAGGAGCACTCCCATGAGCACCTTCAGCCAGTAAGAACTCCTACTTGAAGTTCTCCTTAGAAGTTCACCATAAGTTCCTAGGGCAGATCCCTGTTTAAGCTCTTTATGCCCTCTCGGATCAAAAGGTAAGTACCCTTGGAGATTAATGGGACTGTAACTTTTTGCATGCTGTAAGTGTACTTGTCCGTGCAAGCTGGAGGAGGGATTCTCCTCTGAAGATATTCAAACCTTCCTTTTATTGGGAGGGAGGGCTGATTTCATAGTCTATTCAGATGTGCAGTCCTGCTCACAGTCTTTATCGCGAGGGGTTTTTTTTTCATTGCTGCAAGAGAACCATCTCAGTTATTAAGTTGGAGGCATGAGGGCAGCCTGGTATTTTAGCATTACGACTTTGACTTTCTGGTACTCAGTGTAATTGCTCAGAGCTGTCACAAGGCTGTAATATTTGTATCTCCCAGCTCTGAGAGACCCAGTGCACAGTGCTGCAGTCCTTTGAATTATCGCCAGCACCTCTCTCTTGCCTACTGAAAAGTGCTTGAGTGTAAGAACCCCTCATACTCCTTCCTATGATACATCGAGTGTGAAAAGATTTGAAAAGTTCTCCCTAATTAGGGTGGGATCCAAACCTACAGGTGTGAGCCATATGTTCTCACACAAGTATCAAAAGACTGTCAGACCAGGCTGCAAGTTTCTCCTGGACAGTTTAAAAATAGTCTCTTTCTGACTGCTTGTTTCCCTGTTTGAGCTTTAAACTGTCTTTATGGAAACTTCTGACTTGACTAAGAAAATGGTTGTTGCAATCTACCAGATTAATATCTAAATGCTATGTCAGACTGGCCTCCTTCCTGCCCATATCCCAGACACTGAACCTTGGATGCACCTCATTATACTATCTAGAAAGGATGCCTCAGAGAATGAACTAGGAAGAAGTTCTTCACAGAGCTGTTGATTTGGCATTGGAATGGGCTGCCCAGGGAGGTGGTGGAGTCACTATCCTTGGAAGTGTTTAAGGAAAGACTGGATGTGATACTCAGTGCCATAGTCTAGCTAGTAAGGTGGGATTAGGTCACAGATTGGACTCCAAGGTCTCCCCCAACATAGTTGAATCTGTGAGTCTGTGAAAATAAACATAATATTCAGTTGAAAAAAGTGTATATTGTGACTTTTTTGTCTTTAATTGTATCAGCTGATTTACACAGGTTTGAATGAGGACAGTGAATAAAAGGACATGGCATCATAAACTATGATTTATTATGCTGTGATTGCACAGCATTATATTTAGCTAGATACATCCAAAGCTGCCAGGTAAAATTGGATGAAAATTTAATCTTGATTCTGTCTCACTAGCTCATCAGCTCCACTGAAGGGTTCTGACTTTAGAATTATACTGAACCAAACAAAAATAAATATATACTAGTCAAACATAAACAGGAAGAGTTTCCCATACTTCATTCTAATATTAATCCTAATTTACAACACTGACTTAATATTTTATTCTGTCAAAGGTTTGTTCACTGTATTTCTATTAATATAGATTTCTCATAGTTGCACTGTAGCTACCAATTTTAATGGAAGAAATAAAATCTCATTATTGTCTGCATAAAAAATGTTTGAGTGTGACACATTATTCTGTTCAGTATGACTACATAAGAAATGAAGCACTGCTTCCCCCAGAATATCAGAAGAGGTGCAGTAATAACTCACTACAATCCTTTGATTTGAGACGATCCTTATAAAAAAACTTTTAATAAATTCTGATGTGCATATTTATCAATACTAAACAGTAAAAAGTAAGAGCTGGCTTAATATTTTTTTTTATCTGATGAGGGACAAAAGGAATGTTGCCTGTTTCCCTATGTGAAGAATTTACCACATCATGAAATCATGACCTGGTGCATGCAATTCATGTATTTCCAGTGTTGAAACCAGGTTAAAAGGCATTCTTTGTCCTACTGAGAAAATACTGTATCAGGAGCCCTGAGCTTTTTTTCATGGGAAGTAATAGGAGAGTGACTCAGCACACCCAAGAGCTGTTTTCCACAAGGATGTAGATTATTAGCAGAACTTTAATGATTTAGGAGGCTATAGTTAGTTGTTATTAATCTAGACCTTAAAGCAACTTAATTAATAAAATAGATTTTTCTCACAAAACCAATCATTCTAGCAATTTCAGTAATCCAATACATTTTCTCTATTACAGATAACAGGAAAAGAAAAGAAAATCTGCTATTGGTTAAATGCCTCTTTTTTTTTTTTTGTAATTTTGAAGAGCAAGTTAGAGTGGACTGATAAATAAGTTTTTAGGCCAAAAAATTAAGGCCTTTCTGCATTCTGCTTCTTATTAATGGAGGCTCTTCAACAGGTATTTTAATGGTAAACTGTTACTTTTTTTTTTTTTTTCCCTAGGATATTACTAAGGTACAAATTTATCAAGTGATTCTGAATGGACTACAACAGCATCTAAAATGGTATATCAGATGTGACTCATTGAACTATACTATTTTAGTAAATGAAGCAATTTTCCTAATCTTCACTATTTCTCAGTTTTCATGTTTAGCTACCTAGATAATAAAGGTTTCAAAGAAATGGGTTAACAAATTTGAGGTAGTGCTAGGTTTGACATCACTCTAGTGAAGAAGGGATAATATTTGTCAAGTGTGAAGAAGGGATAATATTTGTCAAGTGTTCACAAACTGAAAATTCACCTCCATTTCAGTGATAAAGGTCCTAATTCGAAGCTATTCAACTCCATGAATTCAATTCATGCAGAAGACCTACAGAAAACTCTGCCTTGGAGAGTTCATGGCTAATAGACACATCTTGTGAAATACTAGCAAGTCAAATTCTCCTCTCAAGTGCTACCTTGTTCCAGGTAACTGCTACCCTCTATGATCTCTCTCCATGCCAAACCAGCATCTTGTATGTGAAGGATTTACCAAAAGACTTCAATACACTGTTGGTTACATTTTTGTGGGTGGAGCAGTGTAGGAACTGGCACTTGATTGATTTTCCCAGCAGCGCTGATAGAACCAGAAGCATAGTCATGGAAGAATAGTCATGGTCAGAACTATGGATAAAGACTATATACCATGGCCTTTAAGGTAGATATGATTCTCTGATTTTTTGGATTCAACAATACATAGATTCAATATTCTGCACTGAGTTTTAGAGTTTGTTTTAGGTCTGCCAGGATTGCAGTGCAAACACATACTGAAATGTTAACAAACTGAAGCAATGCCTGGCACACAAGCCTTAGCAAAGTTTCTGATGCAGAGATACAAGTCTCAGGTACTGCTGACCTAAAATTCTCACAACATTTTTCAATCTCATTATTCAGATAATTGTGTTGAAACCTTGTAGTCTTTTAGTTGGAGTTCAGGTACCTCAACTGTGGGCAAATAAAAATTTCAGAATTAGGATTTGGGTTATGCTCAAATATAATCACAGTTTTCTTCCCAGCTGTTTTAAGAAGATGGCTGTGCCAATTTAAGAAATAGCTGTAAAATTAAGGTTGGGCTTAAGTCAGTCTGGTGTGCAGGTTTCATAATGGTGTGCTGAAACAGCAAAGGGAGTATGAAGCAATGCCAGAAGCATCAACAAAAAGACTGATCAGCACTTCTAATGAAGCTTGATTTCACTGGATTTGTGCCTCATATGAGAGTCTCTGACTCTGACTTGGGAAAGTACTTACAAATGTATGTAGGAACAAAGTGCATGAAGCATTTTGAAGGTATTAAAAATGCTTGCTTGAAAAAGGGGACATGGCTTTAGCTATAAAAACATCATCAAAGCCAAATTCAACAAATTTGCTACTGTTTTGTATTTGCTTGCCATTACCTGAAATGAAAAAATCATTCCAACAATTTCCTTGAGTGAAAGTATGACAGTCAAAATTTTAAGTATTTTATTTATTTGTTGTCATGATCCACCACACAAAGGAACACTAACGCATCTTAAGCTGCTTGGAGGGGGAAGCATGCTTTCTCACATAGCTGTATGCCTCTGGGCTGGAAGGGGTTTCCTTCTTGTATTATTTTGTCAGACTTAAGATTCTTATTGAGTCAGCTTATTCTGCATCAGCTGATCCAAAGCTTTATTAGTACATCAAGAAGTAGAATTTAATGTCATATTTCAGAATCCTTCAAATTAGCTGCTAAAATAAAAACATATCATAAGGTTGTGTGTTACACAAACTGATTTTCTATAATGCTGAGTTCCAAGTGAGGTCAGTCAGAAATGTACTAACGTGCATCTTTACATGTCCAAAGTAAGATTCTATGGCAATCAATTACAAAACTTTTTCTGATTTTAACAGAAGAAAATGCTCTCATAGGTTCACTCTACAGGTTAAGCATTCATATTTGGAAATATAATGTGGGAATATTTTATGATCATTTAGAAAGATGAAAGCCTGACTTAGAACTCCGTACTAAAGCAGGACAGAGCCTTCCAATGTCCTGGGTACACATATCCTGATGGGAGTGAAAAGTCAACCTCACATGATCCTTGCTGAAAGTGTCTAGTTTGGGGAAAAGAGATTAAAATGTGATGAAGGTTCATAAATATGAAATTATTTTCCAGGTTTCTGAAACTTTTTTTCTTCATGAGATGTTATTTTTCCTGACTTTTCATTTGGAAGAAAATTTTTAAAGTATTTCCAAGTAATACAGATGTGTAAAAAAAGATGTGTGTTGTGATGCTATAGTTGTGTTATACCCACAAAACTTCCTTGTTGCCATGCTTCCCTTTAATATACAAAATAGGAGGCTTCTCTGTTAGTAAGCACCATGGCTGAAGAGGAGATGATCTAAAGAAAATGCAAAGGAATTGAATTTTAAATTATGAAATAATTTAAAATATTAAATAATCCAGAAATCTCAATAGGGGGTTTATACTCATCTTTCTCACCTTCTGTGAGGAGATAATTCAGAATATGTATGATGCTAGGCAGGGAAATCCTTTCTATTTCTTGGAAAAGTGTACAGAATAAATATGCATCCCGTGTTGCTAAAAATTAATATAGTAATATAATTAACAGTAATTGTGTCACAACAGTTATTGTGTAATTTCTTACTAGTGATACAGTTTTTGAGATCTTCATTGCACATTTTTTTTCATTAGATGTCTTTCTAAAATAAACACAAAGTATGAGAAGGTTGTATGTGTTTCAGAGTGACAGTATTAATAATTTTAGATTCAATATGAATCTAAATGAATCTAAATATGAATCTATCACTGTTCTTTTTTTTTCTCAAGATCCTTCAGGAGAAAAGCTATTCTATTTTAGCTAAGACAAATTTTTAAAAATATGCTTTTTTCCTGATGCTTGCTCCATTGGCCAACATGAGCTGCAGTAAATAGCAATATTCTGATGTGAGGTTGTTACAAGTCTGGCATCCAGTCAACTCCACTTCACATAATGGTGAGAAATGGAAGAAAACTACAGCTGTGAGCTGCCAAATAACAGATCCAGTATTTTATTGCACAAGATTCATATGTCAGAATCGGATCTAGCACATCCACCTGCAATACGCATAGATAATTTTTAAGTGAACACAGGGATATTTGTCTTTAAAGTTTGCCCTCATTTCAAACAGAGAAAACTGTGGTGATCTTAAAGGGCTCGTCCAAACCAAATCATTCTAAAGGATATCCATTAAATTCTGCAGGAATACTGAATGGCTTGGGAGATAAGAAAACCTCTTCTTCTAGTGAGCATGATAGTTTAAACCAGTCAAATTGCAAAGGAACTGCATCATATGTTATTTCCCATGTAGGGAAATATCTCCTACTGCAGGGAAAAAAGATTTTTTTTTTTTTTTTTTTTAATCTGAATGTATTCTGTCTTTCTAATTGATGGGAACCTGTGTCTCCCATTTCCCACAACAGCTTAATGCAGTCAGCTGGGGTATGCATTTCAAAAATTGCTAAACATACATCTAAAGATGATATCTACCTCTCCTTGCTTGAGGACAAGACTCTGGCCTGCACTGTCCCAGCAGAGCAGAGCTGCAATGTGGGAGGAGGGTGGCTGAGCAATTGATGCTTCTCCAGCCCTTCCTGAAAGAAACAAGGAAGAAATTTTGTGTTTGACCTGGGAATAACAGAGAACTGCCACTTCTGCTGCTGAGTAACTTGCTGCTGATTTGGCCGTGGCTCTTTCAAGGGTACGGCTTTCATGCCCAGGTACAAGGCTCTGCAGCACTTGAGACTGACAATGGCAAGTAAACATGATTAGTACTCAAATTTAGCAGGAGGGAAGTCACTTTTTTGAGGAGAAATTTCTTAATATCTCTTACTATTTGCTGTGAAACTTGTGGTATGCAGCATAACCAGTGTCAGCTGTGTGATGGCTCTCTACCCAGCATCAAGGGGATCACTAACGAGGCTTGGAGGCACAGAAGCATAAATCCAGCCATATTAATCTCAGACAAATTAAAAGGTTGGAAAAATATATGCCTACTGGTCAGGCATTCCAGATCTTTTCCTACCACAGGTTTTGAAAATAGTTCCTTTTCTCTCCCTAAGACTGTCTTTTTTATATTCTGCTGATTGGTCAAAAAATAAAATAAAATGAAAGTGAAAAGAAACATCAGGCCTTGCACTGAAATTTGCTTTTTCAAGGAATGATAAAGTACCATTTAATAAAATGAGAAATGCTGGAGGGTTACTTGCAAAGACTTTTACAAACAATAGGGAAATGTTACTCAGTGACAATGAGAAGAAAGAAATTAATTTTTTTGTGCAAGTGTTGGAAGTGGATTGTGTCCAGCCATAAAAACCATCTCTCTGGGATTTCATTGAGAGAAGTATGTGCAGCTTGCATCATGGCCCCACCCAATGCAGTAGAATTTATCCTGCATTTTGGCATAAAAGCCAGAAATCCTCAGGCACTGCCAGCTGGCCAGGTGCAAACCCAGCTCACTGTATCTATCTCTCTTCGGGCAGCAACTCATTCACATACCTGCTTGAAATTATGGATTTAGTGGCAACTTTTTATTTTAATTTTTTTTTTAGCTGTCAGATATCACTTGCCTTGAAATCCACACTACTGCTTAGTAGAGTGGAGCTGCTCATCCGCATTTAGCTTTGCTCATCTCATCCCATTGCATCAGCAATAGCCACCCTCTGGTCAGTTGGCAGAAGCCCTAACAAGGAACCTGATACCATAGGTGGCCTTGGCTTTACTCCCAATTATACTTCTGTGGTACTTTGACACAAAAAAAACCCCACTGCTTCTCTTATGATGAGCTATGGTAGCCTTCAAATGTGTCTGAAAGGATCATCATGGGACTCTCCACCTCCCAAAATATTCAGGAACTTTCAAAGCCAAATATGTTGGTTTTTTCCTCTGCCCTCCTTTTTTTTTTTTTTTTTTTTTTTTTTTTTTTTTTTTTTTTTTTTTTTTATGTGATTGATTTCAGGACTAAGATTACCTCATGTCAGGTACCAGACAGCCTGTACATTGTGTTTGTGCCTTACATTGTTGTTGCCTTCCTAATATCACCATTCTATGTTACATTAGCAATAATATTTACCATCTTGTCAGTCAGTCAGTGGCAACAGGCTTAATGAAATGAGTCATTTTTATTCAGCACAAATTTCAGTCTCTGAAACATCAACCTGGGAGGTGATTAATTTAGTGAACTTTTATTATTCAAATGTGAACAGGCTTTTAAAAAAGCAAAATGTGCAAAACATGACTTCAAATAGTAAGCATGAGATGAGAAAAAGGAGGTATTTATACTAATTCTTTTAAATTAACTTGCCTGTGTAAAAAGGAAGAAAATGAAATTTATTCACAATTCAAGGTCTAATTTAAGAGATTTTCAATCTCTTAGAACAAAATAAATAAGGAGTCTGGGTGAGCTATGTTTTACTACTATACTAGTAAACTTAGATTAATTTTGCATGGCAGAGACAGTGAATCTAGTATCACAATACTGTTGTGAGCCTGAAAAGACAGGTTTGTGGGAATGGCACTGGCAGCACATGCTATTATAAAAAAAAAAATTCTCTTTTTTTATAGAATATTGACATGTAGAAATACACATCAACAATTAAGAACTCCATAGTCAAACCAAATCTACTTTCGTTTTCAGTAAAAACAAAAATAAGTATTCAAAGGACTGTTTCCAGCTCCAAAAGTGCTGAATAATTCACCAAAACTTCAGATGTTTCACCAAACAAAGACCTCAGTGTGATGTTTTGTTAGTTCAGAATTATTTTCTGTGTTTTTCACTAATTTCCCCAGGGGAAAAAGAAAAAAAAAATTAAATAGGAGGGAAGGGCAGACCATGGGGTAATAGGAAAAGCAAAACAATATAAAACAAACTGGGAGAAAATATTTAATTTAACTTTTAAATTAACAAAATGAGGCCAGTTTCAGTTAAAAAAAAAAAAAAAAAACAACTCAATGCCACTGAATTCTGTCCATGGCAGGAGACTGGAACTAAATGACCTGTAATGTCTCTTGAAACCCAAACTATTCTATGACTCTGTGACTCTGTGGAGTAAGAAAGAAAGGGCTGGCAAAGTTCTGTGTGGTGTGAAAATGTGCTATTGAACATAAACTTGTTTTCCTAGTTGTTACAAGTTCACAAGGAGCAGGCTACAAATCCCATAAAAATAGCTTCAGCTATCCATCTCCAGTGAACACTGAAAGCTATTGGACAATGAAGGCTGCTCAAAAGAAAAAGAACTAAATAATTTATGGCTATTTTTTATTATTTCTTTTCCCTTTCTTTTTATTTCTTCTTCTTTTTCTTCTTCTTCTTTTTCTTCTTCCTTTTCTTCTACTTATTTCTTTTTTATTTTTCCCCATGGATGTGCTGAGAGATGGAGCTTTATCCCATTTTGGCATAAATGAGGAGGGAGGGAGCTTTATTGTTGCTGTAACCAGAGGGAGATGAGAACCATGGGTTTGGCTAAACCAGTGCTTCACCACTGGATTGTTAGGATGAATATGCACCAGGACTGCGCGCTACTGTGTCCCACAGAGCATCAGGAGTTGCTAGGCTACCTCCAACACCAGGAATGGAGGAAAAATTGTGTACTTACATCTTTCTCAACTTTGAAAAATAAAACAGGTTTTGCCATAAAATGCAGCGTGGCACTGAGGCAATTTCATAGAGGAGAGATAAGAGGAAAGGAGCGCTTAATCTCAGTGACAGTAGATTACTCCTGGTTGTGACCTACAGAGAGGAAGGACAGCTCACTGGGATGCTTGTGTGTGGGAGGATGCTTGCAGCTTCTGCACCCCAGAAGATCCTGTCCCAGCCCTGCATTCCAAAGCCCATGGGCAGCTGCTACTCTCGGCTGCATTAGTTGCTCATTCAGAAGCTCCTGACAGCCACAGTGAATTTGGCTGGGGAGGGAGGGGAGGGGTGGCGAATATAAGCCACCCTTTCATGATAGAAACAAATCTGGCAGGTCTGTTGGAGGCTCTCTTCTTACTGGTGCTTTATTGCTTGGGCAATTAAAGCTTGGGATTTATTATCATAATTGTCATCGTTCTCCTATTGTCATAATTTATAGTCAGAGACTATGCAAGTCGTATGATTGCTGCTGCTTACACCTTTCTATAGGATTAATAATTGATCTTGTGTGACAGATAGGTGTGGGGAAGGGGACTGATGGAAACACCCTTATAAAGGTAGGCTTTCCTTTCCTTGTCTCTTCAAGATAAGATAATTTCCTCAAGCTTATGCACTGCTGTACTGAGACAAAAAGTGATGTGCACAGTGAGAAGGAAGGCAGAGGTACCTGCCAGCCTTCCCCCACAAGGGTAGTGAAAGGGCTGTCCATGGGTTATGTTACAGGCAAAATGGACCTAAGGCTACACCACTGCCAAAGAAGACTGAGCATCACAGAGAGCAGAGGCTAGGGGGATCAGAGAGATTTGTGTATTAAGAGATGCTCTGTCCTTCCTTATCCATGTTACCCACTGCTCATCGCATGTGACAGCAGAGGTCCCCTCCCAAATTAAGCAGAACAGCCCCTGGAAATGTTCCAGGCCAGGCTGGATGGGGACCTGAGCAACCTGGTCTAGATGAAGGTGCCCATAACAGGGAATTTGAACTAGATGATCTTTAAGATCCCTTCCAACCTAAACCATTCTGAGAATCTGTGAGTCGTATTTGACTTCCTACTGCGAGCTACCAATAGCTGTAAGAGCAGTGGCCAGATAAACCTTTTCAGCATAGAAATCTACCATATCAGCCAGTAATTCATGAATAAGGGTAAACTTTGTCTTTTGGCTTCAGGTCCACAAGGAGTAAACAAATGCTGTATCTCACCCAGACAACAAGAAGGTTTAAAACGGAGATTTCCAGTTGAGACACAGGACTGAGTTTGCCTTGAAATTTTAAACCCTCAGCAGCTTCCTCCCTGCAAAAGTCAACTGTGAGCTTACCTAGCAACAACATTCATGCCATGCCTGCTCAAAAATACTCCAAATACAGCTATTCTGGAGGAAACAATTATAGCGTTTTGATTATTGGAATGAGTCATTCTCACTCAGCGTGAGTGCTCTACAGAGAAGAGTCCATATACTTGTCTAAATCCATCTGACTTCACCAGGTGTGCAGGCAGAACTTCCATTTTCATTTCAGCTGGAAAATATCTTCATAACACTATTCATCACTTCCTGAATTTTTTCAAGCCCCTTGCTGTCAGGATTGCACACAGTGTTCCTCCATTTCAGAAGCATTTGTTAGCAACACAACTGTGCCCATCATCACTGTGTATCAGATCATGTGAAGCAGGCTTAAAAACCCCAAACCAACCCCAAACCAACCCCAAACCAAACCCAAACCAAACCCAAACCCAAACCACACAAACCAAACTGAAACATGCCAACCCAACCCAATGCAACCCAAACCCAAACCAAACCCAAACCAAACTGTAACATGCCAACCCAATCCAACCCAACCAAAGCAGACATATCCACTCTTACACAACATTCTGCAGCCAAGTTCAAGGCATAAATGATGACATTAAAAATTACAACTGTGTAAATCTAAATCTAAAAAGTGGCATTAACAAATAAGCAGAAATACTATATAGACTGGACAGGTCAATGCTACCTTTCCACATCCCATTTTGCTTCAGAACTATAAAACTAAACAAAATATATTCCATTCTTCCTAAGGGAAAAAAAAGAATGATAGGAGAGTTTTTGTTAGGGAAAAAATATTTAACATTCAGACCAGGCACTGAAGAAGTGTCTAGGGAGGAAGAATTTGGGAGGTTGAGATTAAGCAATGGGACCACAGATGCTGGAGACAATACAAGGGAGTGAGACAGTGTGAGTAGGGACAAATGAGCTGTTATCATCATTTAGGATGGCAGGCTTCCTGAATGCCAAGGACAGTACAGAGAAGGCTAAACAGACTCCAGAAATAGGATCAGTAGGAGATGGGAAGAAGAAACCCAGGAGGGGGAGGTGGGCCAAGTGGCTGAGTTATGGAGTCTGAATTGGAGGGGCTTTGGAAATCTCCAAGTACAGCAGAGGCTGACATCAGAAAGGGCAGTAAACAAATAGAGAGAGACAAGGGGCAGAGAGTGCCTTTTAGATGCTACCAGTCCTTCGTACATTGAGTTAATAAAACCTCAAGAAAAATCAGGGGATTTTTTTTTCCCCTGATATTTTTCCATATGGGGATGGAAATGGAGATTTTAAGGCAGAATTCAGAGGTGGAGATGAGATTCTGCAGATTAGAAATATCTGAATAGATGAGATAGAAGAAATGGAATGGTCTGGCCAGAGAGAAGATAGGACTGGAAGGAGAAAAGGCGATACAACAGAGGGGGAGCAATGTTGGAAAGGAAGACAACTGCCTAGACACAGAAAGGAATAGGGTGAGGAACAGTCGAAACTGCAGGAAACCCCCACTGTTTTCATCACCACAGTAGGAGATGGTGCTCTTCATCACTTTGATATTCCTTAGGGCCTCACGGGAACTTGTCTTCTTCATTTGTTTTTTCTTTCCAGCTCTAATCCCTTCTCATCTCGATCTACCAGTAGAACAGTGACACAGGCATATTGAGTACTGCCTCCTCCCAGCTGTGCAGTGGATGGCTGGAAAGGAGAAAGCACCAGTGGAGCTCCCATAATGGGGGCAAAAGATTATTAGCCATGAGGGTGACTGCTAGCCAACAGGGTGTTGCTAACTAACTCGTCTGAGCAAATACCACTGCCTACTAATCTGAAACAACTGGCATCATCCCCGCTGGAGGGGCAGAGACCTTGGCACCATCCATCGTGGCAGAGAGCATTCAAAGAGGAAGAAAGTGGGCAACAGTGAGGGCTTGCAGCTGGGCCTGCTACAGGAGAGGGGGATTTTAGGAAGGACTCCTGTTAGGAAGGCAAGGCAGAGGTTCTTCTTGGGAAGGTGGGCATGGTGAGCATACTGCAGCCATCTCCCGCAATCAGTCATAGCAGAATAGAGAGACAGCAGCTGAAAGGAGCCACATATATGCAAAATACTCTCTGCGACTCCTGCAGGTTTTGCTCTGTTTGGATATCACACCTGGAACAGTCTGCAGCATAACAATGCTTGAACATCACTTCCATATCTATCCTAGTGGATAAGGATAACATTGCACATTTAGAAGATAACATGAAGTGACCTATGTTTTTATAACTGCTGATTTTTTTAATATTAGAAAGATAAAACTGTAGGCATTGATACCTTTATTCTTGAGCTGATATTAGAGTAAATGGAGGGAATCCTCCTCAAATTTCTTTCTGTCATGCAGTTCCTGACAGGCTGAAATTAGGGGACTGTTTGCTGTCTCTGTAGGTGCCTTCTTCCCCTCACACTGAAGGAAGGGAACACCTTCCTTATCCTCTCCAGCCGCTCTTTTTTTTCATCCTCCCCCCTTTTTTCTCCTTCCTCCCCCCTTTTTTTCTTTTCTTTTTTTACCCTTTCTTCCAATTTTGGAGGCTTTTTAGTTTTGTTTTTCCTTATTTTGTTTGTTTGTTTGTGTCTATTTTTTTTTTTTTTTTTTAACGCTGCAAAGGGAGCGATCTGCGCGTTGCAGGCCCTGCCCAGCCTGGAGCAGAACGAGGGGGCGGAAGGGGCGCGGGAGGGATGCACAGCATCGCACACATGCACACGCACACCGCCTTCCCACAGCTCTGCCGGTCCCCAAAACTCCCACAACGTTCCAGAAACACTCCGGATAGGAGAAGCACTTGGGGTGTGCTCTGGGAGGGGAGCGCCGGCAGTAAATCGAGACAGGAGTGTGGAGGGGATCCGCCACCCCCGAGGCTTCCCGGCCACTTCTTCAGCAAATGAGAGCTGTCTTTCGAAACAAAATAATAATAATAAAATCTAAAAAAACCCACCCCAAACCAAACTAACAAACAAGCAAACAACAAAACCCCACGACACCCCTTCCAAACTACCACACACACACCGCCTCCCCAAACAAACGTCAAAAAGAAAAAGACAAACCTAAAAAACTCCACCCTCTCTCCCCAAACCCAGTAAAAGGGGAAGGAACCGAACCGCCTCAAAGCGGGCCAAGAGACGCCAAGATACTAAGCCCAAGAA
The DNA here is from genome assembly GCA_018697195.1 of Certhia americana. Lineage (NCBI taxonomy): Eukaryota > Metazoa > Chordata > Aves > Passeriformes > Certhiidae > Certhia > Certhia americana. The sequence continues at coordinate 54,632,859 of CM031878.1, forward strand.
GCGGGTATTTGCTTGATTCAGCTCGCCGGGTGCGTGGGGGATATCTCAGCGCACACCCAAGCACACAGCAGATGACAATAGGCGGCCGCATTCCATGCACATTCCTGGCTTTCCTTGGGAAAGGTGTGGGTACGCAAACTACTCCTTAGGGCTCGCCGTGAGCGGGGCGCCGACGCAGCGCACCCTGGCGGTGGCGACGGGGAAGGCGCCGCGTCCTTCTCGGCCGTCCCCTGATGAAGGCCGGGTGTGCTCCTCACCGTGCCCTTTGCACCCTTCTCCCCTGATGAAGGCTGGGTGTGCTCCTCACCGTGCCCTTTGCACCCTTCTCCCCTGATGAAGGCTGGGTGTGCTCCTCACCGTGCCCTTTGCACCCTTCTCCCCCTGATGAAGGCTGGGTGTGCTCCTCACTGTACCCTTTGCACCCTTCTCCCCCATGAAGGCTGGGTGTGCTCCTCACCATGCCCTTTGCACCCTTCCCCTCTAACCATGTGCACCCCCTTGTTTGCCATTTCTCACTGCTCTGTCGTTTCAGCAATCTCTGCCCCTTGTTTTTGCAAGTTCTGCTCCCCATTTCTTGTCAAGTTTCATCCTGCGTCTCTAGCTTGAGGCTAATTTTTTGCTAGCTTCCATATTGGTTACACTGTACTGTACTCTTGTCTACGTCTGTCAAGGCACAGAGCTTTCAGCCCTTTCAATCAACAGGGAAAAAATCTAAAAAGAAGAAGAAGTACTGAAAAAAAGCAACTACCGAAGAAAAGCAGGAGGCAAGGAGGAGGAGGGCGGAGGAGGAAGTATGCCGTGAGGTCACTGTCTCATTTTTCCACAGCCTCCCAGGAGCTCAGGAACATCATTCATATCCAGGACAGGTCAGGTTGGAAAAGCTGCATCGGCATCGACCTGATAGGGAAAACACCAAAATGCTGTTATTATTTGTTTTATAGAACAGATACTTTCACTCATCTCCTCCTTCAATTCACTTGAAGCTGAAGGAGCTGTAAACTAAATTTTTTTTTAATGTGAGACATCACATTAATGGTTGAAAACATCAAGACAGCAGTTTCTAGTTTGCTCTACAGAAAGGTTTTTACTCAAGCAGATTAAAATATTTTGGAGAATAAAAGGCCTGAATAATTCAATAGTTATAGCTATCACCCCCATCCAACATGGAGTGGTACTTCAGTATGCATTATTGCATATCCATATTAAATCATGTTTGAGTTACTGATGTGTTTTTCTCTGTTTAGAAATCCAGGATGGTTTACAGATTGCAATTATTCCAGTGTTTGCGTTGTTATTGTTAAAAGAGGACCTGCTACACAATGGATGCCTTGCAAAAATGACACTTCAATGAGAAAAATTGTGACATAAACCCCTGAATTTTTCTCCCACAACTATGATTAAATTAAATATGAAATATAGATGTAAAAGGCATTTTACATTTTTTTTCCTTCTTTTCTTCTTGTTTTCCCCTTAAATAATTACAAACACATGAACCGTCCTGTTCCTTTCTTTCCAGAGTTCAAGTATGGCAGACTAGTTGAATTAAATCATAATTGTTACATATATTTCCAATCTGCTTTCACTTTATAGTTAATTACAGCATTTTGCAGCATTTTGGAACTGACTGCTCCAAATCACTTTAGCAAAGATTCCAGGAGATGCTTAAATATTTTAAATGCAAAATAAGCACTTTTAAAAAAGTATATGTTGTATGAGGATAATAAATATAGTTCCCTGTATGTTTAGATTCATAGCAGAAATATAGATTTTTTTAATCAATCTCCTAATAAGAAATAGGACAGACTATATGATTCCAAAAGGAATTGCAAAAATTCAAATAGTGTTTCAGAAAAATTACCAACTTTATTGTTATTTAGTCAAAAGTTAACAACCAATTTTTTGAGAAAACTAGCACTATGGCTACTGATTAAATTAAAAGGGGAGAGTACATGGGGTTTTTTCCCTTTTTTTTTTTGCTAGCAAGGGATGCATTTACAAAATGACACAGACATCTGGTTTATTATAACCCAGGGTCATTCAGTTTTATGGAAGTTTAAATTGTTAATTCAAACCACCCTGAATCTAAATCAATACATTTCTGTGCAGGGATTTTTCAGCTGTTGCTTCAGTCTTGTGCTTCAGTCACTGAGAGCACCTGGGGCTTTCCAAACAGCACTTTTCTGCTGTGTTTGTCACACAGATACAATGGGCTTGCCTGGAAAAAACCCTGGGCTTTTTGCAGGTATGGCAACTCCTTTCCATGGAGAGGAGAGAGCTCATGGAGAGCTCTGCCTGGCAGAGCACCAAACACTGTGTGAACTGAAGGGAGCTGTGCTGGCATCTCCAGCCCATGGGAGACTTTTTGTTTTGTTAAAAGTGCAGCTTGGGGAAGTTCATGGGAAAGGTCTCTCATGTCAGAATTGCCTGCTCCTGGCAATGGCTTGAAAATATTCTGTCATGGCTCCCAGAGCTGAGTGCAGTAATACTTTTCATTATCTTGCATTTTTTTCTTTGAGAATGAAGCCTTCACTTTATCAATTAGGCAAGCGAGGGCTGTTTGAGATACGTCCCTTGCGGGTGTCAGCAGGCTGCACAACTGCTAGAAATATTTCCTTTCTTCAGCCAGAGCAACAGTTTTACCAAATGTTAAAAAAAAAAAAAAAAAGAGGAAAAGAAAAAAAAAAGAAGTTTAATTGCAGCCTAATTCTGTCAAAATGCACAGTAGTTAATGTTAGTTGTTGCAACCATAATCCTTTTACGTTTGAGAGGAAAAGTTTGCAGTGGTAAGGCTTTCCCACCCTCAAAAGAAAAAAAAAGAAATTACAAATAAAGCCAGGCAAGATTTCAAGCTGTCTTCAGTTCTAAACAAATCAGACATAAAACATACAAAATAATGTATTTCCAAAAATTTAACTGTAAAGAAAAGAACCAAGAATACTAACACATAAAAGAATTCCTCCTTCAGCCATATTCTGAAATTTTGTCCCAAAATGAGTAAAATTTGGCAGGGTTTGGGTTGAGCAGTTTTGCCACAGAGCTGTGCACACAAGTCCTACCTTCTCACAACAATTCTCATGCTTTCCTTTTGATGTTATTCTGTAGGAAGCAATGTGAACTAGTCACCTCCCTGACACGGTAACTTGTTTGGGTTCATAGGGCAAGTTTTTGTATGGAAAAATGAATGTGGAAATGAGAGAAAGAAGACCAGGTTAATTAAATATAATCAAATGCCACACAGATTTCATTGCTTTGAGGAAAAAAAGAAAAAAAGCAAAGCACTGGTAAAATTCCACCATTTTACCAGGTGCAGCCCCTGAGCAGTTCTTTGTTTTTCTAGCCTTGTTTATACACAAGTGAAGAAAACTGTTATTTCACTGATGATGTGGACACTGGAGCATATTGGGTTTTTGGCAGAATGTGCTGGGGGAGTGACAGCTGCCCCTGAAGGGCCAGCACCAGGCAGCAGGTCATCACCCTGCACAAGCTGGAGGTGGGGTGTCCTCCCCATGGATGCCCCAAACAAACCACTCAGGTGTCATCCTGCAGCCCAGCTTCACTGGTCACCCTCCTACCCCCTCCATCAGATGAGTAAAGGTCTCCAAAGTCTTTTACTTTGGAATAATTACTTCTGGAGTAATTGCTGATATCTTACCTCCACTCCTGGTTTTGTCACTGGGATTGGACTCTTTCATACTGGAAGCTTGTAGGAACCTTTGTAGCAAGTTCACTTAGTTCTAATGGGCTTCTTACTTTCCACACATGAACTGCTATTATTTATTATCATCATCAACAACAATAATGTAAAACAAATCTTTTATGTTTTGCAAGTCCATACCTCCCTGAAGAGCCAACGTGGTTTTCCCTGTCATACGTCAAAATAGAAATGAGGGCATTGAAATTCTATATCCACAGGCCAGAGATGATAAATGCTCTCAGACACTTCTGAATGCCACAGTATCCCCAGCCCCTTGATTGTGCCATGTGATGTGCCACATGAACATGACACAGCCTAAAAAAATTAGAACCAAAGCCATTTGTCAAACATTCAAGCTAGCTAAGTAACATCACAACCTGTTGCTGGGGTTAGCCCTGCAGCCAGCAAAGAAGTACACCTACAGCCATAGGAAATGGAAGGCTCAAATCCTCCTCTTCTTTTTTGAAATCTATTTCTCTTATGATTTTTGTTTACTTCACAATTTGCAGAACTAAGAGTCTATAAGAAATTGTTTATTTTGTAAACCCAGAAGTCTGAAAAATACTGAAATGATGCAAGTCTAAATAAAAAAAAAACACCTTCTTGCTTTGATAAATCAGTCTGTTTAAAATTATTTGCTTAAACAGCTGAGTAAAGATAAAGAAGTATAAGGCTCTTAATAATTTGAATCTCTCAACTTTGATCAGTCAGAAACAAAATCATTCTCAGTTTAATAATGACGTTTACTTAATTATGCCTTAATTAAATATATTTCAATTAAGCATACTTAATTATTCTTAATACAAAGCATGAGTAATTCTGCTGTCTTCATCACTGCATATATTTAAGTCACTTGCAGGGAAACAAAGAGATGATGCCACTTCATTTTCCAATTAATTCCAAGAAAAACTGACAGCACAAATGGACTGCCTTCACCTTTTGGTATATATTTATTTTTGTAGCCAAAAGCTGTTCTTTTTCTCAGAATGTGAACTTGTTGGATGTGGACCATTTGGTAGTAGAAAGCATATACAATGAAATGGTTAAAAAGGATCTCAGCAACTTTAACTAACTGAAAATTTGAGTTCAAGCACTGGTATTTTTGCTTCCTTCTTGGGGTGACATAGGACTAATTAAAAAGAAAATAAAAATTCAGAGTCAGCCAAGCATTTTACATCTCAGTGATTTTTTCCCTGTTTTGGACCACTGAGGTTGGCCATTTAGATCTACTCCCTCACTCAGAGGTCTCACAGTGTACTCACACATCATTGAAAATGAAAATATGTGAAAAAATTATTTGAAAACCACTACAAAATTAATTTTTGCCTTTGAAAACTTGGCTGTGAGTAGGTTTCTCATTCTTACACAGCTGAGATCTTTGTCCTGAAAAGATGTTCGTCTGTGCTTAAAGTGATTTAGCAAAGGCTATCCCTGAGCTGTAAATCTCAAAGCAATGCACAAGGAGCTGGCTATAAATATCGATGCAATGACATGTTGTAGGTGCAGCACAATGTTCCTAGAACACTTCTGTTAGCATTTTTACATAACAACTTCATTCTTTGCTGTGAGTGGTGAGGAACTGGCAAAGTGCCAGGGAAACTGTGGGCGCTCGATCCCTGGAAGCCCATGCCTAGGTTGGATGAGGCTTGGTCCCCTAGACCGTGTTCTTGCCCCTGGCAGGCGTGTGGAATGAGATGAGCTTTAAGGTCCTTTCCAAGCCAAATCATTCTGCCATTACAAAAACTGAAAAGCCCCACTTCTCACCTGATTTCCCTCTTCCTGTACTGTTTTTGTCATTCTTTGTTAACAATACAACTTAGAGGACCCAGGCAAACCAGGCAAGACAGGCTTAAGCTGCAAAGAGAACTTAAAAAGAAGAGGAAGGCAACTGTCTGCTACAGCCATAACCCCAGCACTGCACTCTAAATCTTTTAAAAAAAATGAAGGGAGTTAAATTATCTCAGATTAAATTATTTTATCTCAGAAGATGATGGACTTGACCCTCATGCAGGGAGACATACACATCCTCTGGGCATCACCACCACGAGGTGCATAAGCACTGATGAGTATCTCAGTGTAAGAACGATCTATCAATCAAATCCTGCTGCTGACGCCACAGCTCAGCAGCTTTCAGAAGGGACTTCTTTTCTGTGAAGTCTGGAAACAAACTATAGATACGTGAGATGGCAGAAGTTCTCTGCATTCAGAGGGAAGAGGTGGGTGGTAGATGAGAACAGAGAGCACTTTATCAAGAGGTAATTTTTCTGTTTTTCTTAGTTACATACACAACCCTACACATTCATACATCAGAAGGGATCAGCATTCAAGAGCAGGTGTAATTAAGGAGTAATAACCTGCAGAGGAGTGACCTGCTGTGCTACCTGAAGATGCTAGCAACAGCAGCAAAGGGAGGAACAAGGTTTGGGGGAAACATTTCTGGAGCAGGCAGAGGTACCCCTAATGGTACCGATGCTGCTAAATTCTCAGAAAGGAGAGTATGATGAAAAATTAAAGGTATGAAAGGGTGAGGAATAACCCTGCCTAAAGAAGACAAAAAGTAGAAAATAATTTTGACAGAGAAGAGAAAAAGTGAGAAATGGAAGAAGGTCCCTCGAGGTTGAAAGAAGGTCCCTTGATATTGTAATTTGTAAAACCTGCAAAATCATGTTGTTGGAAGCTCCAAAGTGGGATTAATTATTTGTTGGAATAAGCTCTAAGAGAGAATCTGTGACAGCCAGAACAGGATTTTGTAATGAATGCATCTGTTCACCATCCTCAGCAGAGAGACACCACGAATCTGAGGGATAAAATATCTCCAGCATGTCTTATATTGTTGCATTTTCTCTGCCACCAATTCCAGTACAGAGCATTTTTGTTGTCCTTGATGCCATACCACATAAACTCTCACCTGTTCTGACATCACTTCTTTCTTCCCTCCCTAGGATTTGCACTCTTGTTATCCCATGTTGTGCTTCCATGGTGGGAATGCAAATTCCCAGTGGTATGGGGGCAGACAGGGTGAAGGGATAGGCACGTGTTGACTGAATGGTGGGTAAACTTTGCACACCACAGTAAAGGACAATGAGCCTTTGTTGCCTTCCAACTGCCAAATCACTCACCTCTTCATGCAGAGGGGTCTGAGAGCACTTTGAGAGGGGCACTTAGCAGGCCTTCCTCACCACCCAGCTGCAACACCTCAGACCTCTTGGAATTTGCAACTTCATAACTACAATTTCTCAAATTATATGTGTGTGTGTGTGTAAGACTGTGCATAATTGTGTCTGACTTACTGCCCCTTTTCTCTTTTACACTCCTCTTAGTTAGTGCGAAAATGTCAGATGTATCCATGGCAACAATTAAAAACCAGACCTTACCAACAGTACTTCAAAATTATAGCTATACAGGGCATGGCATATCTGTGTTAATTCACTAATGTGTCCTTAATAGAAGTGCTCTAAATAGGAAAGTCTAAAGGTGCATTATTTTGGATAGACCTGAGTGAATTCTAACACAAATTTTATATGAATACTCTTGATGCTTTTTTTTCTTTTTCCCTTGTGTGAAAGTTCCTATCAACTTTGAAGGAAGCAAATTGCTGTCACTTGCTTCCAAGCAACCAACCCTTGAGAAAACAAGTAAACATCTCCAAACAGGCAAACATAATGTTAGGGAGGTACGACTAGATAACCCTGCTAGTGATCCCTTGCAACCTCACTGTGATTCTGTTTATGATCTCAGGTTTATACTCATTCAGAAGACAAAATACAGTTTGAAGCACAGATGAGAAGATGTTGGATTTCAGAAGTTAAAAGCAATCCATGAAAGTGAAGGCTCAGATAATTCCAATTGTGTAATGCTGAAAAAAAAAAAAAAAAAAAAAAGGTTAAGTTTTTGCAATAAACTTAGTGTAGTTTTGTTCTGAAATTTTACTTTATTCTGTGTAATATTGACTAGAAAATGCACTATTGATAGGATTTGTGAATGTTAGTTATTTCAAGGCAGAACATCTGTATTATAAATCCACAACTCTGGGACATTTCTGCCTGACTAGGATGAACACCTGAAATTCCTCACCAAACTATTCTCATGTTGTTTTTCAAAATGAGATGAAAAATTGAGGGAAAGCCATGATTTACACTCAAAATATCCATCACACCATCACATGATGAGATAGTTTCTCTACAATTCCTAAGATGACTTTGAATAGGAAAGTAATTTCATGTCCAGGATAGTTAGTAAGAAAGTGACAACTTAAGTTTTTTTTGTTTGGGTTTTTAATTTCTTTTCTTTTTTTTTTTTTTTTGGCTAGGAAGTAAATTTTTTTAAACTCATTTTTGCAAATGGTGTAGACATCAGATATGTGCGAGGGTGAAATGCAACCTTTTTATCCACAGCAAGGGTGTGATGCCCCTTTCATGTGAGTGCTGTCACAACCAGGATTGGGGTATGGTGGCAGAGCTGCACTGACCCTCTCCCTTTTGCTTGGCCAGGCTGAGGCTGCCTGTGGGATGCTGCTGCTCACCAGGTATTTCTATAAACTGAGGGAGACTTATGGCAATAGTGCAAGCATGCAGATGGGAAAAAAAAGACAGGAAAAATTGCAAGGCCATTTATAGGTTGTTCATGTGACCTTGCTAAGAACCCTACAAAACTCACTACAACACTGCTGGAGCCAATAATGAACTGAGGCACTTCACAAAACCTGTAGCTCTTCAGTAATTCTGACTGCTCTGAAGCAATGTCACAAGTCACACTTGTGCTCCAAACACTTGTGCTCCATAACATCTCTTTCAACAACTGCAGATTTATAAAAGGAATACTGTTAAAATTACAGAAATTCACCTCCTTCCATTGCAGGTGTGAAATGAAATGGTTCTGTATTTTTTCTCTTACAATTTTTTGTTATTCACCAAGTAAAAAAGACTATAAGATGCAAGGAAAAAGAAAAAAACAAATTACTATTCTGGATTAAAAAAAAAAATCTGTTATATGCAACATTGGCTGATCTACCATGAACTCTTTTTCTTTAGTTAATATGCACTTTGTGAGCAAAAAAAACCCAAACTATGGAGGGGTTGAACCATTTTCAGAGATTTTCCTTTAGTACTGAATGTGTTTTATGATCGGGAGAAAATGTACACTTGAAGCATGTGCTGGGAACTGAAAATGTATTACCAAATACATTAAGCTTACTACTTTTTTTTCTGTTACTCACACCACACAGCAGAGAGCAGCACTGAATTGTCTTGATCAGATATTCTTAACTACGAAGCTGTGCAAATAAGGGTTATCTCAGTTTAGCTACTAAAGCAAAGGAATAGTGTTTTGTGGGAGGAAGAATTTCAGAATAACTCAAAAGGACTGGAAAATTTATTCAACTTCAATTGAGAAATCATTTACAAAAACATCCAAAACTCTTATTTAAATAAGGATGGGAATGGGATAATTCAACTTCTGCTTTGTAAAATAAATCAAAATAATCAGAAAATATAGTGTTCACCACAGTTAGTAATTAAATTCACAAATATCTTAGTTCCTTGAAGAGAGTGGTCTTCTGGATTTTGATTGAATAGAATACCACTTCCTCTCATGCTGCTCACTGATGAAGTATAAACTTATTTTCCTAAGTAAATGCACTTCTGCTCACACTGTTGTTGCAAAAATCCTCCTGTCTCTGCGCCAAGAAGAGGCCTGAAGAGAGACATCTGCTGAAGCTAATTATCATGCAGTGGCACGGTATGGTGTATGAGGAATCCCACGCTTAAAAGATGTGAAAAAACAGAGAAATCTGCAAGGGGGAAAAATTAATGCATTGACAGAACTGGATGCAAAACCATTTTTTAATTTCCCCCACCCACCTTTCTTTTCTTTTTTTTCTTTTTTTTTTCTTTTTTTAAAAATTTTTTATTCTTCTTCCCCGACCCTGCCATGGCCAACTAAATTAATCATAAAAAACTAGGTGAGCACAAATGAACAAGGTGAACCAGCAGCAAACTAAATGGGTAGAACAGCAACAAGTGAGATAGCTGTGAGGGCATATGCCCCAGAGCTCAAATTGCCAGGGAACAGCTTAATGCATCTCTAATCAATTTTTAAATGTGCTTACTCTTGATTTCTAAAAGTGAGTTTAAAGCCACATATTTCACACTAATTTCTGAAATACATTTTGAATCAAACAACCTAATAGACCAGTCACTAAACTGCAAAAAACCTTCAAATTAAGTTTCTTGTCTTTTTCAAGTTAATCAAAATCCAGTCTTTTGGTTCAGCAGGGACGAAGACAGCATCTGTTTTGGTTTGAAAGACAGGTGCCTGCTAAGGCAGGCAGGAGTGGAACGGAAGCTGTAACGGCCTTGCCTGTGAATTATTCTAATTTTGCAGTTGATGGTCTGTGAGGCAGAGAGCTGCGAACAGCAGCAGCAGTTCTTTCCCGCAGTGCCCGGCGCACACACGGCACCAGCGCCGCCGGGACCGGCGCCAGAACCGGGACCGGGACCGCCGCCCCGGCTGCAGTTCCGGACACGGCCGCCAGGGGCGCTGCTGGCTGCCGGGCCGGGCGGGGATTCCCCCGCGCCGGCAGGGGGCGCTGTGGCGCGGTGATGGCGGCTGTGCCCGGGCGGGCAGGGAGGGCAGCGAGGCTTGGCTTGGCAGAGCCCGGGACAGCCGATCCCGCTGCCCCGGCGGGACCGTGAGGAACACCGAGCTGAGCGGCAGAGATCCCGGGATGGCGGACCATGTGTGCCGGAAGCTCGTCAGCTGCAGCGGGAAGCGCGGGCCGTGTCGGCAGGCCGGGGTGCGGGGCTGCGGTGCAGCCAAAGCTCCGAGCGGGGCAGAAGGAGGGCGGGCACCCCGCTGCCAGCAGGGCAGCGAGAGGCCAGCTCGGCATCCCAGGGTTTGCACCCGAGCAGATGGTGGAAAGGCCCTCTTCTAGGGAGGGAGGGGTTAATAAGGCCCCAGTTCCGTGGCTGCTCTCACGGGCAGAGGCTCACCCCTCTGCAGAAGCAGCAGGATCGGGCTGGGCTCCGGCGGCAGCAAATTCCCTCCTCAGGCATTAGGTGCGACCATCCTCCTCCAGAGCTCCAAAGAGAGAGAGAGAGGGCCAGCAGCTGCCCCAGCCCCATGTTTTACCAAAATCTCGAGGTATTTCTGCCCTGCACTGGAAACCTCAGACCTCAGCTGCACCGGTCCCCTGAGCTGTGACACCTTTTATATCTATTAAGTATCCAGTCGTTACTGTCTCCTAAAAACGTGTATAGGAGAAAATGTCCTTAAGAGGAAAAAAACCAAAAGGAGAACTCCTAAAAACCCAACAGCATCAGTGCCAAGATTCCCTTAAAAAACTTTCCACATATGTAGTCTGTAAAACATGTATGTTTATCAGTGAAATACTGGTTTAGACAAAACAAAAAAACCCCAAAAACCAAAAAAAGATAATGCTGTCAGAACATGCCAATTCTCTCAAAGAGTAAGGAAAAAAAAAAGTAAGTAAAAGCAAGGAAAAGATAAAGGAAGACCAGAACAGGAATCTTACAGAAGGTTGCATAAAAAAAGAAAATGCTGGGTAAAGTAAACTACATGACATGTCTCAAGAGTTCAAAATAAGTTCTGTGAAAAGAAACCACGTGTCCTATGTGAAACAGAACTGAAGTAACTCTTAATGTAGTGATGGATCTCATACCTATCTTTGTCCAGAGCATAGAAGGGAAACCTGCTGCCTTTTGGATTGTTCCTCATCCTTGAGGCAATGTCCGTCCCTCACCCTTAGCTTGTTAAATAAACAATTTTTTTCCACTTTCCTCCAAAGAAGTTTTTTTCCTGAACGAGCTGAGCTCTTGGTGCTCTTCTGTGTTTTCAGTCTAGAGCAGGTTCAAATAGTTCTAAGGAAAAGGAGGGGGAGGGGGGAAAGCCAGTCTGGGGAACTTTTTTTGCTTTGGCTAGCCAAAAACTAGCAAAAAGCAAAAGAGAGCTCTGTCCCACTGAAATGGTGACTTTTAAAGGGGGAAAACAGAGGGAAATCACCTTTCCCCCTTTTAAGGGGGAAATCCCATTCAATTGTGATTTGCAGTGGGCTAAACACTACTACATCTAAATTCAGTATCAATGTGCTTCTACTTAGCCAACAGAAGACCAGTTAGACACATGCCCAAGTATAAAAAGATTTAGCTAAACAAGACCAGGGTGTCTGGACACATTTAAGGGTTCACTCTGAAGTGAACAAGCTTGAACACTTTACCCTACATCTAGCCATGTACCCACTAAACAAATTATTTACATTGCTAGTTCAAATTCATTGCAATGTTGCTTGTTCAGGAAACTGAATTTTAAAACCTTTTTAATGGTTTTAAAATATACCAGCTAGAAGTGTATTAAAGTGATTTAGTTATTTTATAGTTTCTTAAAAGAAAGGCCATTTGCAAAGTGGTAATTTTTCACTTGCAAGACCAGTATCCATTTTCCAGCATTCAGATTCCACCCCTTCCTCCCCACCTTATGTTTAATTTTAACACCCAGTAGCAGACAGGTTAAAGAGACACCACAAGCATGAAAAATAGTCAAGTAACTTTAAAAGAATTTAAAACACAGTTTAAAAGCTAATTTTATTTTTTAATAGATTTTTTTAAAGGCACTTGTATGTTATTTTCTCAGATGTAAGATATATATAGTACACTGTATATCTATACACATACATGTATATATGTATATACATGTATATATATACACAATATATATAGATATATATTCTACATTGTCATTTTCTCATATATATATATATATATATATATATATGTCTCCCAGTAAAGAGTTTGCCAAAAATAAGCCCTTCATTCTTCTAAGTTGAATAAAAAGGTACAGAAGATAGAAGTAAAAATAGGATTGTAGACACTGAATGCAAATGGAGGAAATACATTTTTAAGCAGCATATCCTGCCCACTTCAAAACTTACTCCTCAATATTTCAGCATTGATGTTTACATAACCTAATTTGTTTGTTAAAAAGCAGAAATACTACTAAATCCAGTTGAGCAAATAAACCAGCTTTCAGGGTAGTTCTTCCTGTCCTGCTGAAGAGCTGCTCTACTTAGCATAGCTCTGCATTGCAGGCATCAGCAGCAGACTTTGGGTACATTTATCTCTATTTAATGTGCATCGCAGATACTGCAAATGCTCTTCATACCTACAAGCATTTTGTGTTGATAAGGAAGTTAACACAGATTGAAACCATTGTATTAATCAAAATCTGATAAAAATAAAGGTAAAGCATGACTGAAGGTAATTATAACTTTAAAAAAAAAAAATCTTTTTTCTATGAGTTTAGAATAACTGTGTTTTGTGTAGATGCAAACATCAGGAACTTATGGAGCTGCCAGAGGTTTTTACAAAAGGCAGGAAACCTGGACTTTATGCAGTTTCCCAAAATGATAAATTCATGCTGTGGAGTGAATTAAGTATGTTTTAAATCTTGCAACAGCTCTTTCTCTAAAATGTCTAAGAAAAGTGACTTTTCTAGTGGGAGTGAAGAGAGGTGATGTATAACAGAGGATAGGAGAAATAGTAACTTGGAAGGAGAAAATTAGAGCCAGAAGAAAGCTGGATTTCTTTTATAACCAAACTCAGAATAAAAGCAAACAACAAACAAGTAAGAGGAAGCATAAAAAGAATCTACAACAGGAAGACAGGGAAAAAGCCAAGAAAGCTGAGAATGTCTAAAGGACCACAGAAATAAGAAGGAAAAATTTTAACTGTCATTTAAGACAGAAATTAAACAAGTAAGCTGCTGCAATGCCAGGATGATTTTTTTGCCTTTTCTCTTATATACCTTTTAGATAACTTTTATCTCATTTTATCCTCATTATTCCTAGCACACATACTTGTAATTCCTTGAGTCTGTTTACTTAGGCCAGGAGACCAAACATCCTAAAGGCCTTGCAGCAGGAGGCCAGAAAACCCTAGGTTATCTTGGGAAACCAAGGTCCCCTCTAGAATCTAGGGGGGAATTCCACGGATGGGGGAATATCATGCCATTCATCCAGGCCTCCCATGGTGGCATCCTTGTTAGATATGTTAATTTGTGAGGTCTGTAAATTGTATACACCACCTGTCGTGTGCGTGCATTGTGGCGCATCCCACCCTGGCCGAACAGTGCACCGCAAAGATCCTGATTGGAATACTGAGATAAAACCCTTAACTGTGCCTGGCTCTCCACGTTTTCAGACCAGGAAAAGGCATCAACTTGTTGAACACTCTTGTTTGTTTCTCAAAATGGCAGGCCAGGATACAGGAGAAAAGACCAGGGAATATTAAGACAAATTAAATGTATAGATATAATTCAAAATGCTTGATGAAAGTCTCCAGCTACCATGGAGTTGGTGGTTATTTATCAAAAGACATATATGTAACCTTATGTATAATGTATGTGTGCATACACTTCTATGATGGCAACACATTTCAGTGTTTTCCTTAACATCTTGGGGGCTGAACTAGATGACCTTTAAAGGTACATTTTAGCCCAGACTATTCTATGACACTAAGATCCTAGTATGTTTCTGTGGAAAACAAAAAAAAAAAGTTAAAATTAGTTTGAATTGAAGTAACTTTGATGCATTGCAGAAATGGTCTAAAATTAGTATTTCTTTAAAAAGAAACAACAAAGTGCTAAGTACTACATTTGATAAAAATGAAAACACATATACATACAAAAAGAGGTGAAACAATTGTTTTGCAATTGTAAAAGGAGCTGAGAATTACCAAATATCCAGGTAAGAATCAGAGCTGCAAAGTTGTTGTAAAACAACAAGTAAAGTTAATTGTGATTTGCATTAATAAGGCTGCCTAATTAGCACTTGAGAGGTTATTATGTTGGGGGGTAGCATAAGGGGTGTCATGAAAAGACCATAAGGACAGCAGGATTTTGTATGAGTATACAGAGGGTTAGTAGTAATCTTGTAGATCTGTAATTACAGATTCATGTAGGAGCATTTGTGCCTGGTGGGCTCTTTCTGGGAGAGGATAACAGGGTATGGGATGCAAAGAGAAGGTAAGTATGTGCGTGGGGCGGCCTGGCTCACTGTGTCCATGGGAGGACACAGCTAGGCACCTTTGGAGGTTCCTCCACTGAAAACAACAGTCCTCAGCTAAAAACTATGCTCAGTGAAGTTCAATTCAGCAGCATTTAGAAAATGAATTTTCATAGAAATTTTGCCTTTTAAGATACCATTGTCTTTAGACAGAATGAAACATTTGTATTACCTTACTTTCAATTTATTTTCAAATTTATATTACCTTTTTACTAGATGTCAGCAAAATTTTAGAATCTTTTACCACTAAAACTTCTTGAGAGCATTAAAAGCAAGACAATATAAAAAAAAACTATGATGCATAGTCTGTGTTAAATTAGATTTGTGCCTTTAATGTGGCAAACCAGTCACAGCTGTGCCAATCCAAAAGTTCAAAAATTCCACTCCTAAGAACAAAAATTGATTAAATGGTTGTTGGTCCCTTTTGCTACCCTAGTTTCCCCAGGTTTTCACATAAAAAACAATACACACCACCCCGCCCTGTAGTTTTGTAGCATTAGTCCTACTTTTTCTGCAGTACACAATCTCCAGCTTGCCCCCTTTGTTTTTTAATGTGACTCTCATTCCTCATATGGAGAATGGTGTCTAGCAGTATGCATTGAAATGAGGGATAAGGACATCATACTTTCCTGTGAGAAATAAATCCCTGTCCAGAACAACTGCTTTCATTTTGTAAATTGCATCCCCAATTCCTTGGTATACGACTCAGCTGATGTCCCTCCCCATGTCGTCTTTCCCAGTTCTGTGAGCTCATGCTGACTGTGAAATGACAGCAAGTTTAATCACACTCCATGAAGAAAAGAGGAAATGGCAATCCAGAAGATACAAATGTGTGGGCTGAAGATTTTTATATTTTACTCTTCTTGTCAGGCTGATACCAAAATATGTGTTCACTCAAAGAAGAAAACAGATTATATGACCAGAACTTGGAAGTTTGTCCTATTCACAATACCACCCAAATGAATGGGAAGTAAATGGACATTGCTTCTTAGACCAACCTAACTCAAATTAAGTCTGGATTCTTTTAGTTTCTGACAATGCACATATTCTACACAGTATACCATGTATCTATAGAAATGACCACTTAGGAAATCATACAAATTTTATACTTGTTGAAAAGCTGCTTTAAAATTTGACAAGTGAGAGGAATGACACGGGTCGGTTATCCAGAACCACTGAAAGTAGCTTGTAAAGAGAGAATTCAGAGAATTCACAATTCAGAGAGAATTATTCATTTTCCTGTCTGCTTTTAAAAGAGATGTATCATGCTCCCATTTCACCAACTGAAAAGCTGGCCTTCCCTCAGACTCAGCAGCACTGCGACCCCTGGAAAGCAAAACTCTAATCTCAACTCCCAAAGGAGTATAAAAAAACTACTTTCATTTAATATGGATTTAGATGGAACATGAATATTCCTCTAAAAGAGTGATTTTTCTGGTCCACTTCACTGTCCACCCAGTAATAGCCTATTAAGGAGGCAAGCAAAAATAATTGTGTTGCATATCCTTTGAAAACTTTTCATAAAAGCCAAATCAAACCAGCAGTATCTTCAGCATTTTCTCAGCCCTACCTAGACCAGACAGCACAGGACAAGTACCAGATGCTTAGCCTCTTGTCTGGAGGATACTTCCAGGCTTTTCTCTCTTACTGCACATACTCAGCTAAAATAAACATTTTAAAAAATTGAGTATTCCCTATGGAACTGCACTGAATCATGCTTTTTTGCACATGACAACGTCAGCTGAAGACCTTTTAAACCCTTTGCATGCACAGTGTGGACCTGGTAGATTCAAAAGCAAGATGTCATATGACCCTTGAAATCCAAGGCTTGCTTTCATTCCAGAAGCATACTGCAAAGGCTTTCAACTGTTGTATTTTGGGCTAAACCACTCTACTGCAAAGTCCATGGGGCTGTGGATTCTAGAGGCAGCCTGAAGCTTCAGGCTGCATGCACAAAGCAGAAGGCTAAGCTGCCTTCTAAGAAACAAGCACATCTCCCAATAAAATTCCCTTCTTTCCTCTTTAACCATCACTTTAAACCTCACCTTTTTGCACTTTCAGGAAGGGGTCCTACACTTCTTGTAGCATGCCTTGAAGACTTTCAAGTCACCATCCCAAATGACAAGACTGGCTCTTCTCAGCACCATGCTACTTTGCTTCTGCAACGCATGGCTACTGCTGGAGTTTTTGGTACCACTTTGGGTTTTGGCTAAAGAAGGAAGTTTTTCGAGGATTTTTTTACAGCTGTGGAACTATTTGAGCAATTTTGGCATAATTGACCTGCACTTGTTGCACATATGGAAAAAAGAAAGCACACTTAACCAAATCTGACATTCCAAAAATAAATTCAAGATGGTTACAAGATGTTATTAAGTATACTTCTTAATGCTGCTAGGATGAAAACACACAGGAGACACCATGTAATGCTTTTAAACACATTTCTTTTTATAAGAAGTAAACACAACCCCTTTCTAAGTAATTTCCCACTATGAAGTGTGACAGGCAAGAAGGGTGACAAATCCTCTGAGTGCAAAACTCAGAATTTCCACCACGTACCATGGTGTTCAGCCAATCTTTCTCCAGACATGGTTTGAAAATATAAATAGTGAAATACACAAAAATGAAACCACTCATGAAATCTCTAATGGTTGTTTGTGGTTAAACTGCTGTTCATGTGAATAAGATGCTACCTGCACTTATACTCAGAAATTATTCTGCTGCACCCAAAAGAAGGAGGGAATAAATGGTCTGCTCAATTTCTAAAAGAAGTAAACCATTTAGACTAGTAGAAAAACTAGTAAAAAGTCTGGTTATTACATGCTCTTTGGAGATTTTGTGAGTTGATAAAGAGTAATAGCCATCACACAAAGTAGGAAAGAAAAATCACACTGGTAGACAATAAACATTTATTGATCTTTGGCTTTAGAAATTGTCCTATTTTGGATATGGGAAATACTATATAAAATAATGGAAGGGGTTTTTTTAATCCTTTACAGTGCACAAGTGCAAGGCATGCAGAGTACATGTACGGATGCTAAAACACTATAGGAACATCACTGCAGCAGACATATGTCCAACATGGGTTAACACTTTACAAAGGCAAGCAGGTTGATGGGGCCACTTGATAAACAGCAGATATCACAGTTTCTCTTAGATTTGCTGTGGTATTACCATGAGCAACTAATAGACAAATTTCGTTTTAATAATGTGTGCATTATAAAAGCAGAGTTAAACTGTAACATTTCAACAAAATGAATAGGGAATAAGAAAGTATAACCTTGCTTCAATTTTGTGAAATATACTGTTATTAAAGAAATTTAGGCATTTAAATGACAAACCAATTCTTATTATTTTCACATTAATATAAAATGCTGCCTGAGCAAGGCAAAACCAGCTTCTTAAATGCTCTACAGTAAGAAATGTAATGTAACTTTTTACAAATAGTGTAAGGAAATATTTAGCAAGCTTACTGTACCAGGTTTTCCCAAACAGTGCACTATATACAGTACAGATTTCTACTGCCACTTTTTAGAGCTAAAAGCTCAACATGCCTTCCTCAGAAGAAGGCTTCCTTTGGTAGATTTGAATCAGCAATACCATCTCAACTTAGAAGCACTCCACATTCAGAATGTATAATTAACTCAGGAGCAGAGACCTGTTGTTTCCTCAATTTTTTAACTTCCTTGATGAACCAGTCAGGTTCTATCTCCAGCTCCTGCATTCCTGAAGGTGGACGAGCAGTTTTAAAGTAAGGGTAGTTTCACTATTGAATACCCCAACAGAATTCAACAAAATTCTACAAGGCGTAACTTTCTGAAGCTTGGAGTCAGTCAGCTGTAGCACATTTGGTACTCTTTGTGCTACAAATCCATGAGGATTCAGTGACCTTCAGTGTTGCCTTTCTGAGCCCAAGCAGAATGACTTACCTGACTGAAGTCACCCATGTGCCTGCATTACTGGGGTATAATTAACACCCAGGTGTCACTACAAAACTTTGTAAGTCAATCCATTCCAAATCTTGTAAATACTCGCCTTCAGGCACAGAGAAAACAATGCAGAGGTGGCAGATGGCAGAGGAAGGGCTGTTAATTTCAATTAGGGGTGTTCAATTATCAGTCAGATGTGGACAAAGCTGTTAAGATTACTATTTAAGTAAGAGGAAGGGAAAAGATTTCCTCAAAACCTTATTTCTTTCCAATATATAATAACACAAAACTACACATGGACATTACATAAGCCAAAAGCTGTATGGAAAAAAAAAAATTTCATAACAAACCCCATTTCAAGGGCTATCAGAATCCCCACGATTAGGCACTTTACAGTGTACAAAAAGAATGCAATATTACTGGAGGTTGTTTATTAGCTGTATTTGTTATACCCAAGTATTATCCACATCACTAAAAAAAAAAATCCAAACCAACCAAACCCCACCCCCCAAAGTGAGCTTTTTCAACCTGTGCTTTGCTCTTCTGATCACACATCCTGATGAACCTTTAAAAGCATAGGAGCCAATTTGTCTTTAAACAGCACTTAATGCAACACCAGATCCATTAATGCAAACACCACTTAACACCGTCCTCACTGTGAAGCATGACAGTCTTACTACTTGTAAAGCTGTAACTATAAAACCCATATTTTAACAGTATTGTAGCAGTAAAAGGAAGCTAAAATTTACATATATAACATCAGAGTCTTTCCCATTTGGCAAATACTGAAATGAAGGGAGGGGAATCTTTTTGTCTTCGGTCTTTGTTCTAGAATAGAAAGTATTATGTGCTTTTCACTTAAGACAAAAAAAAAAAAAAAAGACCATTAACTGAAGAATAACACTGAATTTGTGTGTTCCCTGCAACAAAGAGACAAGTAGAAGGTTGAAAGTAAAATATTTAGAACTTGGAAGATCTTCCCTGTGCAATTTGTAACGTTATCTACCTTATAAGAAATTTTAGACTGAAATTATTTAATAACATCTTTGCATTAAATATTTGCTCACATAAATGGGAAGTCTGAAACATTAGACAGCTTTCTGTAAGTTCTATTACAGAATATTTTTCCATGTGTATTCCTCCTAAAAAACTTTACATACTGTTAACAGTGGGACAAAGGAATGACAAAAGATGGGAAAAATAACAACTCTTGGCACATCATGACATGGATATGAACTGCAGTTATGAAATACAATTTTTGGTGCCTTTTTCTTTGTCCTGTGTTTTTATCAAAAATATTGTGAAAATGCATTCTGAAAGCTTAGTACACATACAGGAAGCAGTTACCATGAACAGAGGAAGAGAGAGTAAACTGAATTTAAGCACAGGAATTTTAAGCCAGATTTTAAAAAATACGTTGCAGCACAATAAAAGAATAATGACCTACTACTAAGAAGTTTGTAAAAAGCTATTCAAAGCTCTTTTGAGATTTTATAAATAGCAGGGTCATATGGATAGTATGATGTTGGGAAAATAAGCTGCAAGTATAAATTCTAAGGGTTCTTGACTGATGTGTAATCACATGGAAAAAATCTGATATTTACAGGTGGATTTTGAGCTTTGATATAAAACTGCATACATGTTAATACTTCAGCCTGAACATCAAGTTCCTTAAAAAAAATAGCGTAGAAGTTTTTGATTTCTTAGTTGCAGGCACCAATATTAATTTAAAAAAATGAAAATATGATCCATGGCATTAGGATTAAAAATAATTTCCATTAAAAACACCATTGAAATCAAAGGTATAAAAATACATATACACTGGCATGCAAAACAACATCCAGTGCTATATTTCTCTCCTGGCAGTCCACAGTGAGAGACTGGAAAAAGTTAAGTGCAGCATATACAGATGTCAGTAAAAGCAGCCTGGAAATGACATGTCGGCTTCATGATCTCACCTAGATGAGGAAGACCTTTCAGTCTAGTAGTCAGGAGTGCAAATGAGACATGCCATCCATTTCACTGCATGTGCTGCACAGGTCACAAAGCATGGCAGGCCTTCCTAAAGGAGTTGCACAAAAATCACTCTGAAACACAGCCAGACCAATCTGCATCAGCCTGCTTAGTGAGATCAGACATCTGGCTTCTAAGCATCTGTTTCCTAGATGCACTTTAGCGTAGGTATCCGTGAGGTCAAAATATTGCTCTTTATTTACCATTTGGGATTTAGGCTGCAGATGCTAAAAATAACAGTCTTACTCATAATGGTAAAGATTCACATTTAATATTTGATTTAGGATACAAGTAACCTGCTGTTGCCTTCCTCCATTAAGATTTTGCTCAGCTGTAACAGATTTCTCCAAGAGAGCACATAGTTTTCTTTGGCCTCATTCTTTTTCAGTGTCTGCATTTTGTCTGGCACTTGAACTAAAACTATCTAGGAACTTCACAGTGACAAAATTGACTGTGGGGTTAAGTCTGTGTGTGGAGGGGATGTGTCAAACAAATAAATGTGCAAAATGTGTCATGTAAAAAAGCATGAAGCGCAATATTTAAAAACTAATCAAAATTATCTCTCTCGGAAGCTATACGAGTATAAAGAGACATAAGGCCTTTTACCTTGGAGAGGCTTCCAACAGCTTTAGGATCAGGTGTGTTCATTTTCTATGCAATATATCCAATATCCCCATTACCACTTAGCTGTAGTTAATGTAACGAAGTACAGCACTTTGAATTGTTCCTTTGCAGTTAGCTCAATTTTCTGTTCTTGCTAACCACTACATAGAGTGAGGTTATGCTGCCTAAATGTTGTGTTGATGTCTTGGTAGCATTTTTGTTCTTAAGACAAATTTGACTTTATAATTCAGAGGACGTATTTCTGTTTAAACACCTTGGAGTACTTGTGATCCAAATGATGAGAAGAACAACTGCAACAGAAATTAATTTTCTGTAAGTATCTTCTGTTCAAGGATGTTCTGTTGTACTGAAGCTACTGTTTATAATCTGTGGGTCCTTTATGCAGGCAAATTCTGGAAGAGGAAAAGACTGCGCAACTAACAAAACCTCAAAAACTGGCATAACTTATAGCTTGAGAAGGAATCAAAAGAGGACAAGTGCAGCCTGAGCATGTCACCTACAAAGAGTAAGGACAGGCTCTCTATAATCTATTCTTCTGTTTTTAATCAACTTCTCTTAGCTCAGAAATAGCCCAAGCGCTATGTTTGGACCTCCCTGAACTTGCTGGAAGACTTGGATTTATCACTATCTTAACCCTTTGTCTAAAGGGACCTACATAATAAAAGTGCAGAGTTTAAACAAATGTTAACATGTCTGCTCGTGTTTCAGATGGAATTGGAATTTATTTGAATTATTTAAAGCAACTAATATTTGAAAAATAGATATAATTTAAACTAAATGGAAGTCAAAATATAATCTTGAACTAATTTAGTCTACTAGGTGCTGAGCAGGGAACATAGGGTAAACCCTGTAGATGGGCAATGGAAGTCACATCACTAAGAGAAAGGGAGATCTGAGTTTAAGATAGAAATAGACATGAATTCTTTGTCAAAGGAACATTTCCTTCTAAAATCTCTCAGAAACTAAGGGAGATCTCACTGTGGCCTCCTGGTACTTAAAGGGGGCTTATAAAAAAGAGGGAGAATGACTTTTCGCACAGGCAGAGAATAATAGGACAAGGGGGAACAGTTCTGAATTAGAAGAAGGGAGACTCAGATTAGGAGTTAGGAGACTCTTGCCTGTGAAGGTGGTGAGGCACTAGATAACATTATCCAGAGAAGCTCTGGATACCCATCTCTGGAGGTGCTCAAGGCCATGTTCCACGGGGCTTGGAGCAACCTGGTCTGCTGGAAAGTGGTCCATTCCAACCCAAACCATTCTAAAATTTTTTTAAGTAGAGGGCAAAAAGCAAGACAAAATGTTTAAGAAACCTGAGTAACACCTACCAACCTTTCAGTCGCATTTTACTTGCTTTTACATTTCTGCAAGATGTTTTCCCCTCATCACCAGGTGCTGATAAAGGTCTCCATGAAACAAACAGAAAAAATACTTGCCAGCTGCTGTTTCAAAGAAACTTACTACAAAAGTGAGCAGATATTCCTTTGAACCTTACATAGTATACATGGAAGTCAGGACTATCAGGGTTGCTACTTTACTTTAAAACATATTTTTGACCACATCACATAGTTGTAGAAAGCACTGCTCACAGCCTTAGCAATATGGTCCCTCTAGTTTCTCTGTCACCACACATTTCAAAGGCTTTTATCGCCATATTTTAGTTTTTCGCAAGCGTTCTGGACTCATGTCAGGATTAAAAGGATTCAAACAAGGACCATCTCCCACTCACTGCTGACCAGAAGGTCAACCATTCAATTCTGCAGAACGATGGTCTGTAGGACAATGGAGGAGCACAGTGGCTACAAGTGCTGATCTTCATGTTTGTTACACCAGGTGCCCATTTTTCACTGTGATCAGTGTGATGTCTGACTAGTAGGTGGCATGAGCTCTTAGCAAAAGCTTTGTGAAGTTCAGCTACATGACCCAGTTATTACCTTTGCTGAATGCATTATTATATAACTACAGTTCACTTGAGAATGACTATGTCAGCAGAAACTGTTGTTGAATGTTATTTTGAAGTATTCTCAAGTAACCAAAATTTACTTCTTCAGATTGCAACAACAGGTTACATCTCCTATATAGTGAGCTTCATCAGGCAAGTTCACTATCAGAATCAAACTGTTTTGCATTGTTCTATTTTTCTGAACAAAGGATTGACATTGAACACCTAACTCTAACCTAAAAGCTGGCCTTATTAATTATTAGTAATGATGTATCTTGTAGTAATGATATATCTTGAACTAATACAAAAGTGGGTCCAGTATTGTTGGACCAGTCATATTTTGTCATTTAAATATTCATCTGAAAGATACTTCCTAGGAATGCTTTGAGATTTGAAACGATGAGGTCAAATATTATTCTTGAGGCCAATTCAGTTAAGCCTTCATCCCTGTTAGTTACAAAAAGTCGTTGTGAAAACAACAAAGCTTGCAGCCCCAGTCACACTGAAATACTGCAATGAAACCAGTAGCATCATGCAAGGTGTTCTCAGACATCCCAAATGCATGCAGTAGGTACTAGGCTGGTGTACATAAATCTTTCCCCAATAAATGCAACTTAATAAACTAATAAATAACTTAAAAGGCTTTCAACACAGTAAGACAGTTTATCACCAGTTTAAAATCTTGATTTTCTCCATTCATTGAGTTTGTTTTCCCATATGGTAGGTTTGCTACATATGAAATATTTAGTTAAGCTTTTCCATTTATAAATGCTTATTATATGCCAAAGCTGTACACAAATTCAAGAGAAAAAGAACAGTAACATAAAACCAGCTAGTATTAGTTAAAAAACCCACTGACCTCTGCGAAGTATAATATTAACTATTTAAAAAAGCTACAGCATATAAATCCCCATTCCTGTTTTGCAAGTACACAAAACATCTGAAAAATTGTCAATAATTTTATGATTGGAATCTATCTCTCCAGTTAAGCAAAAATTGTAAAGTTAATACTTTGCTCTTTTTCTTATTACACAGCTGTTTTATTATACAGAAAATCTATTTTTGAAGCCAAGATATATTAATTATCATTATATGGTCAAATTAGCAGAGATTAAAGTGGCAAAAGATGATGATTTCTAAGAACAGAAATTTTAAGATTAGAAGTTTATATAGATCTTTTCTTCCAAGACAGTGTAAATTCTTTAGTATAGCTACGTACCTCTAAAGAGGTACAAAAACCAAATAGCCCTTTCAACTGAAATCAAGGGGAAAAAAAAAAAAAAAAAAAAATAAGGAAAAAAAAAAAAAATTTTCATTTCAAAAGGGAATCTTGAAATTACTAGATAACACATACACACCTCTCCCACAGCCCTGTAAATACATTCAGGAATTTAAAATAAAGATTCCATATTTCATACCTTCATATATATTATATATTTAATATATAATATATATGTACATTACACATATACATACACTGTCAGTCAGCAGGATTAAACTGTTTTGTTTGAAATGTTTGACTGGTGTCACTAATTATTTTCTATTCTTTTGTAAATTCAATGGAATTTATCTACTACCTCAAAAGATGAAATTTAAAAGATCCAGATGCAATCTGTGGATCAATACTAGCACCAATACAGATGGCCATTACTTCAAAATGACTGCAGGGACTGAAATAATATATTTGTTATAACTCTCTTCTTACTGAACAAGCATTCCTGCAAAATACATAGGCAGCAATACTTGTCAGGTACATACATCTGTTCCTGTGAAATTTATATTTTATACAACTTTCCTTACTGTAATATACAGTAACTCTTTGTCCTGTTGGATTTTTTCATTTTCCAAGGAGAAAAGTGATCAATAGCTATCCAACAGAATTTTTTTTTTAAATCCCCTCTTTCTCCTTTCACTGTATGGCTCAGTTTCAAGACTTAATTGATAGGCAGCCACCATCACTATGTCCAGTACCCTTTGAATGCAGTTCAGTCAGTGACTGTTGATGCTTAAAAAACAAATTTTTGAGTTTGGCTTGCTGTTTACGGAAACCAAGATATCACATTTCTTCAGCATGCTTACCATCATCTACAACACAATAATGTCAGTCAGTCCCAGGACTATAAATGAATTAGTTACCTACCATTTGGGTAACAAAAATAACAAACCCAGTTCCAATTTTAAACATTTTAAGATTATTCACCCTGAGAACACCAAGGAAGTGTTTAAAAATAATTATGATATGTTTTCTTTTCACATACATAGTTTTCTTTTCTCTTCATCTCCTCTTGGGTACCTGGGTTTGTAGCTAGAATTTGACCTCACACTTGCTCTGTCAGTTGAATTGTTCACGCCACAGTTAGGTACTGGTGATAGAAGAGCCCAAAAAGGCTTGTAGAAAAAAGGCAAGCAGCAATCCACCAAGTGAGGAAAGACAGGAGTCCCCGGAACAGGAGAGGAGTGAAAATATTCTTTAGGCTTCCTAGAGCCATTGTTATTTGTACTACAGTTACTTTCATCTTTCCATCAACAGGTGGAGACTCAGAATAAACAGAACTGGGAAGCAGACTGTTTTCAACTGGAGTGTCAGAATTCAATCCTGGGTAGATGCCCCAAGAATAATTACCTGTTAAAAAGAAACAAGTAACAGATTTTTGTAGAACTAAATTCAAATTCTGTTAATTCAAACACTCTACAGATCATATTTGATATATTTTTAATATATACACAAAAATGTTAAGTTTTCATAACTTAGTAAATACAAACTATATGCATCTGCATGACTTCCTGGTCATACCAGCAAGCTTCTAGGGTAGGATTAATACTGTCTTTTGACATCCTAACATCTACATGTGATTTAGCTGCCTTGAAACCCCTGTGTGTCCTGGATATGATTCATCTCACCAGATGGAGATGTCTACTCCAGGGCAGGGAGAATCACAACCTACTAAAGACTATCTCTATCCATTGACTTTTTGAAAAGAGAATGAAACAACTGCATAGAAGGCTATGACAGACGTCTCACAAGAAAGAAAGGAAAAAAACCCTCAAACCAGAGCAACTTCAGATCTCCCAGTAAATACATGAACCTCATATCTTGTAATTCCCTTCTAAAAGCCTACTAAAGATAAAAAAGCTGAAAAAATTCCTTTATGAGAGGCTCATGAAGCTGAATCAATAATGCTTTATACAGTTCACTTTTAGAATACTTCTAAAAAGACATATATTTCAACAGAAGTAAACATTTTAATTAGTTGCATTACACAATTTCTCAGAAATAAACAAATTAGCATGTAACTGGAAGACATCTAAAGTAGCAACAGAAAAAACTACTTAAAAGCCACATATGTTTTAAAGTACAGTAAACTACAAGGTGTTTTTGTATTGCCAGTGCCCATAAATTCTAATTCTCTTTAGTCAGGTGAAAATAAAAAACGCCTCATGTAGAGCAGAATAAACTATTGTTGATCCAGTTTTGCCTACCTAGTGTTTTCAAGAGCAGAGTTGTGTGAAGGAGCATTACCAATGGTGCAACATATTGCAGTGCAATGACACAGAGATAATAGAATACCCGAGCCACCTGGAAAAATGAAAGAGAGTAAAGTTCATGATTCCTGGTTGATCAAAGCAGACCTTTATGAATACATCTAGAAAAAACCCAAATAACTTATTAAAAAAAAAAAATCAGTACTTATGAATTTTGTGGTTTTAAGAGTCTTCTAGTAACTCTTGGCATGTGACATATTGTCTTCAAAAGACCTAACACAAAAACCCCCATAATGAATTCTAGTTTCAGGACATTTACATATCTGAGAGGAAGTGCTGAAAGGAAATAAAATTAAAAGCATCTATTCTTTTACAAAAAGATAATCCATTTTGCTTCTGCAAACTGCATGCCATCATTCAACGGCATTTTAATGCCTATTTTAATACACCAAGAAATATAAATATATATATGTTTATTTTTCAAGTTCCCAGTCATTTACAAACTAAATCTATTTCAAAAATGAAGCAACAGTCAAAGTCCAAAGTCCCATAAAAAGTAAATGAAAGCTTGGTTAATATTACAGTCCTTTTTCAAAAGAGAGATATTTTTAAAATTTCCAACAGGAAAACACTTGTATTTTAAAAACAATGGTGAGTTTTCATTAGATCACTAACAGCATTTAAATGGTCTTTATTTCAGTCATACACTATAGTTCATTGGAATCCATTCAGATATATCCCTCCCCTTGCTCTCCATCTGTTCCGTTTTTATCAAGACTGTAACATTACACATTTCATATAAGCTATTGACCTAAAAGATTAAAAAAAATGGAAAAAAATTATAAAATCAATAACAAGCAAGCAGTGAAATAAAACTATATGGATTTTAAAAAAGAACAGAATGCAGGGTGGCAAAAATGATGAAGGCAGACATGACAGTTTTGGGAATACCTCTCAAGCCTCAAAGGGCTTCTTAATGAGTAAGCATCAAAAAACTAACAGGAAAAAAAAAAGCAGTAAGACACTGACAGAAGAAAAAGCATGATACAAAAATATTGTCAAAAATTGATGGAATATGACAAAAATAACAAATTAAAAAGTAATGATCACTGTAGAATGACAGACAGGAAAGAATTCACTGGCAGAAATTGCTAAATAAGTAAAGCAGATATAATTAGTAAAACAAGACAAGATTAGTGACAAGACTTCTAGTGACTACTCAAAAAGAATACATGAAGATACTGGAGAAATGGATTTAAGAAATGCCACAAGAAGAAGACATTACTGTTTTATAGATAGGAATAAAATTCCCAGTACACAAAAATAGCATGTTTACAGCAACTGGCACAGTTCCATCTTAACCGAACAGTAGTAGTAACCAAGTAGTACAGCTAGTTGCTGCTACATGTATTTCCTAATTTTTTTTCTGGAGCAAATTCCTAGCCACTTTGTTTGTAAATAACTACTGCACAGTTCACTTATAACCTTCAGACACTTAGTGCAACTGCAATAGTGTCAACCCTGGAAGAGAAGTCTTTGTCTTACAGCAGGCTTCAATATTCCTCCTGCAATGGACCCCAGCTCAACAGGATCATTAGACAGCACTATCATGCAACACTCCAAGTTTATTTTGCAGACAACAGGCAACAGCCATTCTACCTCCTCCATTTGTTCAAGGCATGCTTTAGTACTTTTCTTTAAAAAAAAAAAAAATCCTTAGAAATTTCACATTTTCCACAATATGATAGGCAATTTTTTAACTAGGTTGGTGCACTTCAAAGTGGTCTGGCAGAATTAAATATCTGTCATTTTATTTCAAAATATAACCACCCAATAATAAATTTTGCCTCTATTTAAAAATTATACTTGGTAACAGTATTTTACCCTTCTATCAAAATTCAATTTTTTCGTTCCCATGTTGTAGTTACAGATCACCATTCATTGGAAGGGATCTTTTATAAAAGCTTTCCAAATAACCAAGGACAAACTATCTGCATAACAGATAGTTAATAATAATAATAATAATAATAATAATAATAATAATAATAATAATAATAATAATAATAATAATAATAATAACAACAACAACAACAATAACAACAACAATAATAATATTTTTATAGGAATATAGTCTAGAAAGCTTCATTCAGATTTGAGCTCTGCTGCCACAGAAGACAACAAATTGGAAAAAAAATTATCTGCACAGTCAAAGTGCTACAAATATATAGCCTCAGTGCCACCATACTTACCATTTTCTGTAAATCAACCATACTTATTCTACCAGCTTCCTTTTTCATCTGATCCACACTTTTCTGGGCTAAATTCAGATAGGCCTGTAAATGATGACGCATCATAGCCAACCGTAAAACACACAACAGGATTATAATCCACAATCTGATGGTATCAAATGTATCTTCTGACATTCTGTGGATAATAAAGAAAGGGTTATGCATCTACAGCATTAGATCCAAATTAGTATTCATGGTAAACAAGAGCAGTTTAATGCTTAAATTCTAAGAAATGAAAGCAGGATACTAAAACCCAAGATTGCTCAGATAATTACAGGTTTTCAGACACACAGTCAATAGTACTAGATTGTAAACGGGTACTCCAGTTGCCTGACATTCCCAGTAATAGCTCAACCCTCATTTTAAGATGAACTGAGGAACAAGAGATATACAAAATATGTGTGTTTTATACAATAACTCAATGGTCACAGGATCATTTTAGAAGCTTATCTCACCTCTAGAAAGCAAAAAATGTATCAGCCCGTCACATCTGTTTCAAGTCTATTTTGAATTAGGACGACTAATTGTGACAATGACATTCAACTACACTTATACAGTATATATCAAATACCACTCTTCCTGGAAACTCTTTCCCTTTTTATATTTTAAATATTTTACCTATTAATTCAATACCACTTCATCAGCATGTAAATCTTAAGACAAACCTCCCAACTTAGTTCTCATGCCAACATATCTCAGCTGTTTTCAGTGAAACCACTTCTGTCCTACACCAATATTCAAGACACAAAGTTCCAGCAGGTAGTAGTGAGGTGGCCACCCTTACAAAAAACCAATGCATTACTGCCAAGGTGATGTTAAGAGACAGCACCTTTTTGGGAACTATCACCTTCACATTCAATAACCAATTCTCATTCCTTTGAAGTAACAGAAGCTCGTTAGAATTCAGCTGCGCTTTTCACAATGTCTCTGACAGCAGATGCTATTAAAGTCTTTCATGTTTCTATGACTTTCAAAGAGCTCTAAGACAATGTTTTGTTCTCAATGCCCCTGAAAGAATTGTTAAAGGAAATCTTACAAAGGTATGCTCTCTTTGCCCAAAGGTGGGCTCATAATGTAGTCCTTAGTGATTGGTTTTACCCACAGTAGAACCATAAATAAAGGTGCCAAGAAGTTTATATGTAGCAATGTTCTGAAAAAAGAAAAGAAAAGGAAACTTAGTAAACAAAAACAATGACCATACTGTCGAAAGTGTATACAGATTCAAAAGGAGAAATATTAACTTTAAAATATTTGGGAAAAATACAAATAAGAAAATTACTTCTCTATTTTATAGGTATGACTTACATTTCAACAAAACAGTAATATTATATATTGTGAAATCACAGTGGATTTTGGCTTTAAAAAGAACATAAGAATCAGTTATCAGAGGTCAGTTTTCACATGAAGCATTCTATTTAGAAACCCTGATTAAACTTGGCACTTATATTCAATTAAATATACTCAGACCCAAAAAAATACTGTATCAAACTGCCCAACAAAAATAACAGTAGTACTCTTCAGTAATCTTTGAGTACAGAAGAGCAAAATTTAAAAACGGGATATAGTTTTTGGAGTTCTTCCCAAAATTAATATCCTTCTTTATTTCTAGACTTCTATATTTTCTTCTCTATTTCTAAACCTATTTTCCCAATCATGTTTCATTACTAAAATGAAATGAGAACAGTGGAAGGGATTGAGTTGTTTTGTTAGTGCAGTATTTCCTCACTAACAGAATCAGGTTTGTCTCTACCTTCACTACAGGGAAGGTGTCTACTAGAAAAAAAATTTTTCTGAAAGAACACAAGACCTTCCTGATTGCAAACTATCAAACTTCCTAAAACCATTAAAATGTTTGCACATTACAGAAGCTATCATCACACATGAATTTAAATCTTTGTTTTCATATGAAGAAATTAGCCCTGCTAGCTATTAAGTGGTGCTAGGGAATGACAGTACATAAAGAATCAGTCCAAAGCATTTAGTTAGATAGAGAAAGCCTTTTACCTGAGCTTCTACTTAAGAGATCCTACTGAGTTAATGGACTGGTGCCAAAGGGTGGTTGGAATCACTGTTGGTTTTTTTGTTTTTTAATTTTTTTTTTAATTTGGAACAGGCAGGAAGGCTGAAATACTCTTGATGCAGGCTCTAGCAAAGGAGGGAATGTGAATTAAAATTGTACAAATTCGTTAAGAAGACTCCAGATATATACAGGGAAGGATACTACTGCCAAACAAAAAGAATCAGTTCTCAAAACCCAAAGAGACACCAGATGATTTTTATTTTGTTTACCCAAAAACAATGAACTTACTCCCTACACTCATAAAATAATCACTCTAATAATTTTGAACGTATTAGTGAAGTGGTACTTGATGATCAACCTTTAAGTTTTGGGGCTTTTTTTGTTCAATATTTCCTGCAGTTTAAGTGTTCCATTCCATTAAGGAACAGATTTTGTGTTGGGCTTTTTTGGGTTGTTTAGCTTTGGTTCTTTTGTTGGGTTTAAAGGGAGATTCATGCTTTTTTGGGCAGCTTAAGGGATATGGGGGCTTTTGGTTTGATTTTTTGGTTTTGTTTTGTGGTTGTGTTTTGTTTAGTTGGTTGGCTTTTTCTTTGTAGTTTTTTGGTTGGGTTTTTTTAAATAGAGTATATATTTGATTGCAGAGATAGACATTGTTTTAGCACCCAACTTAGCTTTGTATCAGTGACAAGTCCTCCTTATTTACAAACCCCTTTTAGTCGCAGTCAAGCAACTGTAGCCAATAAATGATCAATTGACAAAAATGAATCAGCAAGGACCAGTTATATTCTCCAGATTTATTAGGACTTATCATTTGAAAAATATTCTTTATAATGGCTTTGCCTAATTATGTGGAAACCCTGTCAAGTTTTAATCCATTTAATTTTCACATTATTCCAGTTGAATAGTCAAAGTACTGGCAAACTTTTGAAAATAACTTGGTGCTGTTGAACAAAGTTCAACAACCAGTTCCAGTATTGTATAAATAAGCTAGAGAAGTTACAATGTTCATAACCACATTTCAGTGGATATTGCCCTTTAGTTCTTGATTAATGGATTTTTGTTTCATTTCAGAGAGTGTATATATCTGCCTAGGATGACATGTCCATTGATCAAGGAAGATGCTGGAGTACTTACATAGAAGTCACAAAGAATTTTAAAATATTGAGAACTGTAACAATTAGGAACTAAGTAGTTTATCTGTCTGAAAGAACAGATTAGGAAGTGACTCAGTCACAGTTTACACAGACAGAAACGTAACAGCAGATAAACAAGCCAGTAGCTGGCTGCTATACATGGACAACTGCACTGCGTGCAAATGTACCTGCTTATAAATTTACCAAGACTGACAGACTCACTTCAAACAGATTAACTTTTAAGCTGAATATTCCTGAAGGGAAAGAAAAAAATGCAGTTTGAACAAAAATTATTTTCCTATTGGAAAACATGGTGGGGTTTAGGGAATTTACCAAACTGAGTACCCACACTGCCCTATGCTGCAGAATCTGTCATTATCATGTATTAAACATGATATCAACAGTCAAGATCTCTGATTCTCTCTCAACAAGAGAATGCTCAAGAGACATAAACAGGACAGAACGTTCTACTACCAAATGGAAGGACGGCTGAAAATGAAAATATTCCTTTAAATTGGTATTAACATATGACAACCCCTATTAAATATTCTGGGTCATTTTTGCATTTTATGCTATGTTAAATTTATTACAGGAATAAGGCCCAGCTGTAAGTGTGGGTGGAGAAAAAACAGTTTGTGGTTGTACTTGTACTTCATGAAGGCTATCTTAATTTCTGGAAAGACATGATGGGCGAAAGAAAGCTGGACACAGAGACATTCATGGTGGAGTTCTTGCAGGAGGAAAGGAAAGCTCCTTTAATTGGGACTCTTAATTACAAGGCAAAGAATGTAACAGACTGGCAGAGCACAGGTTGAGCAGAAAGAGGCAGGTGGCAAATCTGCTCAAGATACAAAAAGCAGGCAGCAACAGAAGTCTCAAGTCACTACCTTCTTGTTGGAATAGTTTGCTTTATTTTTAGACAAAAGATTTAAGACTGAGTAGCATATACCTATTTGCATATATTTTCTCTTACTGTGTTATTTTTTCTGTTGCTAAATTCAGAGCATCCAGATGCATTTGAGCCAGTCGCAAGCCAGGGAATGTCAAAAAAGCACCAATAAGTGAACACAGAACAGCCAGGAACAATTTGAAGGTTAGTTTAGACACAGGACCCCTAAAAGAAAAGAAAGGAAATAAGCATTTTCTTGGGGAGGAAGTTGGGGGACTGGGGAGTATCAGAGACTACTTTCAACCCAACAGTATCTAACATTTAATAAAAAATGCCAACAGTATTCTATAGGTTTCCTTCAGAATACTAGCATTATTAAAAAACAATCAAAAATTAAAATTAAAAAAAACCCCTTTCAAAACCAAACCAAGTCACCTATTTATTTCCTATAAAAACAGAAAACCTAATATACTGACTGAAATGTTAATTTGTTACTAGAGAAGAAAAAAAAATCGTAATTTCATATTGTAATTAACAACAAATTATATAAAATAAATAGCTAAATAGAATGAATTTAAGGATTGTGCTTTTAAGAGGAACAGATGTGTTATACATTTAACTGCTCAAAGACAAAATGGATACTTTATTCTATTAGTATCCATTAAAAATCTCTATCAAACTGTTATTACTGCAGCTTTTCACAGATTTATCTGAAATGTAGATGTGGTCATTAACATATCTCTTCAAGTGAGTAGTATTGTCACAGTGAAATGTAACTAACAGATTAAAGAGGAACAAAACCAAATGTAGTGATTCAAATGAGTTTCAGATTCTTAATCTATGTAACTTAAACTATCAAGAGGCACCATCATTAACTTAGTTGCTGCTAAATAACATAAAGCACTGCATTAGTTTAAAACTAAATAAACACTTTACATGAAAAGGAATACAAGAAGTTAGTGACCTTGCCATATTTCAGGAAAGCAGACTAAAGAAAGGCTAAGAAACCCATGGGATTTAGTTACCAGTTTCCCATGAGTTTATTCATAGAGTACACTAATGTAGTTTGAGGAAACTTCGGTTCCTCAAAAACAAAGATATGCCGTGGCTTCTGCATACTTGTGATGTACCAAGCAAGAAATTTAAAGTTGTGCTCCCAGAATTTTAGTACGCATGTAGAAGGAACTGTAACAATGTAATGTTTGCAATGTACAAAGGGTGCCTATGACAGTGTTTGCCTATTTATGTAACAACACAAGCTGTGGCACGTTCCTTCAACAGTCCATATAAGGCTCGGATGTCCTGTAGCAAGCAGATGTTTTTGCATGATAGAACACAGCTACAACCTGAAAACAAGACTGAACAACACAATTTATTCCTAATGCAAACTTTAATGCAAACTCCATCTTGTAGCTTTGCCACTCATCCTCTTGCATGCCATAGGAATGACAGAAAAGTACTCATCTATTTAAATAATAAGTACTTATCTATTTAAATAATAGATAATATACTTCCCTTGCTGAAGGGAAGTACTGTGGTACAGAAGTACAAGTGTTTACAGTTTTGAACTATATTTTATGAACTACAATCAAAATGTCAGAAATTATCTCCATACTAAAATGAAAACTTCAATGCAACTTCAGTTACTTGTGAGTTCTTTCAGATCTCTTCATTAACGTCTTTAAACTGTTGTACGGATTATAACCATGTACAAAAGCCAAACATGCAAGACAAAGGCTTGGTAAGAAAATCCAAATGATTCACAAACTCACATATAAACAGGCAAGTTATAAATTCACAGATAAACAGACAAGAATATTTCCAGAAACTTACTGGGATTCCAAACCTTGTTTTTCAAGAAACTGCATAGCACTTTCTGAGAAATTGGAGAACCCTGCAGGGACAAATATATTTATTTTATTGCACTACAAATGAAGAATCCCTTTTGTGAAATGAAATGCTGGGTAATAAGTCATCTTTTAAAACAAATTTTTGTCTAGCAGAGCTCTTTCATGTGCTAATTAGTTGGCCACAATACAATAAAACTTGATTAACAACATCTGTAATATTTGGACACTTTGGGAAGATGAAAAAAGGTAAGTTTTTAGAATTATTTTCCAGTAAGGGAGCTACACTTTATTATGAAAGTCAAAATGGGCTAAATCTATAACTGGAAGGCACATACAGTTAACAAACCAAATAAGCTAGGCAAAGATTACACTATTTAAGAAAAAAGAAGGAAAATATACAGGACATTATTTTGAATCTTCATTTCAAAGCAAGTTTTCTTAGAAGCATATTACTTACACCATTCATTTGAACACAGATTTTCTCAAAAACCCTGGAAGTATTTTTTTTCAGATCATGCAATCAGTACAGCTGTCTCAAACACAAAAAAAAGGAGTTACCTGATTCCAATCCAAACTCTAGATAGTTTTCCGTCACAATGAGTATCGCCATTGCTTTCACAAAGAAGAAAAAACCAAAGGTGACACAGACTGATCTTTCCCCTCCATCCTCAACTTTGAAATAATGCGTAGTCAATGAAAACAGTACCTTACTACATAAGAAAAAAGTCAAGGAAAATTAAGTTTGTACAATAACTACAACTAAGGATAATAATCCTGTATTTTGGTCATTACACCAGGACTGTTCTATGATGTGCAATTATTTCTTTTGAAGGAAATATGCATTCAGCAAATTTCAGGCTAAATTACAGAACACGTTAGAACATAACAATCACATAATGCGTAGCCAGGAATACTCTGAAGTAGTTTTGATCTAGGATTACACTTATAGTAAGGAAGAAGACATATGAAAAGATGAACTTATATTTCTCTCCTTTCAGACAGAATAGTTTTGTTTGGAAGAGACCTTGAAGATCAAGTCCAACCATCAACTTAACAGCAACAAGTTCACCACTAAGCCATTTCCTCAAGCACTTCAACTGTGCACGTATTTGAGATTTTTAGCTCAAAGAGAGTTAAGACAACAGCATACTTAATCCTATCTAGGGAAGAAAAATCTACTCTATGTTCACCTTGGAAAAACAAAGTCAGTCTTAAAACCCCTCTATGATCTGGTATGATAAATCAAATTCTTTTATCTAGCCCCACTGCCACAAAGACAAACATTTAGGACATCACATAAATGATGTTATCAGGGTGTTTTAAAAATATTTATTACACATCCTTTTTTACACATTTCCAAATTAGTTCTAAAGTGAAACATATTAAGATAACCTTTTCATGATACACTGTCAACTCTTATTACTATGAACTGCAGCTCATTATAATTTAAATGGTAGGCAATATCCAGTCCAGATTTAAATAAAGTATTTGGAGATAACTCCAAGCATTATGTCATTTGAAAAAAATAAAGAGAAAAAGGACAAATGAGATTTTAAATGTAATCTGTACCACTTTTTTTCCCCTACTATGCAATAACATAGTTGAATTTGCCTTCTAATACTGAAAGAATTTTAATATGTACAGTACATAAAAACATTTTTGGGGTATCTATTCAGTAAAACATTTGAACAATCACCAGTCTCTCAAGAAACTATGATTGTGCAATATCACACTTCAACAAGGAGCACACATTTAACATACACACTGTTGAACTTCATGTATATACAGAGAAATTCTAATATGCACAATGTGGGTCCAAGGACAGCATCTAGTAATTCAAATCTCACCTAGTAATCACCTCCAGGCCCCTCTATACTTTACAGAAAGAACTATTTCATCAAAAGGAAGATTTAACTCATCCCAAAAAGAAGTACACAACATATCATACAGACTACGTTCTGGAAAGCTTTGTTTCTCTAATAACACATTCTAAGCAGTCTAAAACCAAGTCTAAAACAGTCCAAAACCAAGACTCTTTTTATAGCTAAGGACATTAATCACAAATTGAAAACATCCTGAAGTTATACAAAGGACTTAGTAACAGTTTCTGATCAACAGTCCTAATCTATCATCAAATTTATGATTCCCTAGATACTTCATGACTTCAAGTATGGATGGTGCCTGAAGGACTTGGAAAATTCAAGGAGGAAAAAGAAAGCATAATAACAATAAATTACAAATATAATGCAGATTCAGAATTCAAACAGATTCATGATTATGCAAACTATACATGATTGAAACCCTCTGTTAGTTAAATATTCACCACGCTTCTATTATTGGGTTGGAGAAAATTGAAGCATTATAGCTTGCTTCATCACTTCCTTCTGTTGCAAGACCTAATATTCAGTATCTATTGAAAAATAATTTGGGAGTATTTAGTGCTAAGTTAATAGATTGCCCACACCAGCCCCCGCTCCATTCAGTTTTTTGGCCACCAGAGGCATTATAGAATTGTATACTTTGCGTATTGTATCTAGTTGCAGAATTGCATATTGCAATTGTATATTGTAGAATTTATGGCATACTCTTTTACAAAAACAATTTTATTTTTTAAACTGCTGCAATCATGGAATTCTTGAATTTTACAGTTTATATGGTTGAAGTGAAAAAGATCAATCTTCTATTCCTACTAACCACATGAAAACTGAATTCACAAAAGCGGAGAACACTCCGAATTGCACAGGACCCATAGATATCCAACTCCAGGGGCCTGCACAGCACCATCCCCAGGAATCACACCATGTACCTCTGTCCAAATGCTTCTTGAAGTCTTGTCAGCCTTGGGGCTGTGACCACTGCCCTGGGGATTCTTCTCCAGTCTCCAACCACCCTCTGGGTAAAAACTTTTTCCTGATATCCAACCTAAACCTGCCCTGTCTCACCTTCCTGACATTTACTCGAGTCCTGTCCCTGGGCACCACTGAGCAGAGATCAGTGCCTGCCCCTCCTCTTCCCTCACAAGGAAGTTGTGACTGCAATGAGCTCTCCCCTCAGCCTCCTCTGCTCCAGGCTGAACAGACCAAGTGACCTCAGCTACTCCTCGCACGGCTTCCCTTCCTTCATCATTCCCATGGCCCTCCTTCGGATGCTCTCTAATAGGTTAATATCCATCCTTCTTAGTGCAGAACAGTGTCTTCTCTTGCCTGGCTAGCCATGCAGTTTGCCCTTCTGGCTGTCAGGGCACTGCTGACTCACACTCAACTTTCTGAGAACCAGCAGTCCCAGGTCCTTTTCCATGGCACTACTTTCCAGACTCCTGTTCCCTGGACTGCCCATACAACCAGGATTGCCTCATCCCAGGTGCAGAATCGAGCACTTTCCCTTGTTGAACTTAATATGGTTGGTGATTACCTAGATCTCTAACTTATGGAGGCTGCTCTGCCAGCCACCCTGCCTTCAAGCGAGTCAACAGCTCCTCCCAGTTTTCTATCATCTGCAAACTTGCTTTGTATCCTTAGTACAACTTTTCACATCTTAACATACAGGCATGAAACAGAAGAAACCCTTGTCAGCAAAATGAAATTGTTCTATATTAAACTTTGTTATATCATGTTGACTGCTTTCCATCAAAATTATGTAGGCAACCAAATTTTTCTGAATCTTCCATTATCACAGAATCATTTCTGGTCTTGACATATTGAATTAGTGATCAGTTAATCACTAACCAATTTTAAGTATTCTCTGCATTCCAAAAGCCAAAAAAGGTCACCACACGCGAATGATCTTCTTCTGAAATTTCATCTGACTAGGTTCCAGCAACCACAAGAATTGTTACTGCCAGTATTTTTGATTACACCAAAAAGCTGTAATACCTAGAATAACTTATGTTAACATATTTATGGAGATGTTAAGGCTAATATAGATTATACTTCATGGCATTGCACCCTCCTACACTGCCACTAACTCCTAATACTCCGTACAGACTATAACAGCTACTTGCACATTCATACTACTGAGACAAAAACCTTGCACTGACAGATAACTCAAATATTTTTACAAGTTCTGCCCTGAACTGATGACCAAATGATAGCAATGATGGGACAATGTACAAAACCACTGTGAGCAAGTGTTACTGCAGTGGATTTTCCTTCAATATATAATTCACAACTCTTTTTCACCTAGAATTGCACTTACTATAGTGCTATTTAAATTGATTACTCCTGAGACAGGAAAGATGACACAAACAGGGCATTGCCAACAATAAATCTAAGAGTACATTGTGGCTTTAGTATTCAAAGTTTGTTTTTCCATTAGTTCTATTAAATTCATCCTCAAAATGAAAGTGAAAGGTTTTGGCTATCACTTTTGATTTTTTGAAACAGTAGCTACCTCTTTCTCCTTCCTTCTGCAAAGATTAAAGTAAAATTTCTGACTTCACACCAAAAAATAAAACAGAGGATGTGCAGTAACAACTACATGTTACCTATACTATAATTATAATACAATTAAAAGGTGCACAAGAGGCAGACACTGATTTTCTTTTCAGAGTAGTCTAGAAAAAACACCTTTTGGACCATGGATCTGTTCACTGACATGTCAAAGGGGAAACAACTGATCTGGAACCATGCTACTGACATTCTTTTTTCCAGCTACATGGTGACTTTGTCTTCTAGCAAGTTTTTATATATTACAAGCAAAAATTCTGGAAAAATTATCTAAT
The DNA here is from genome assembly GCA_018697195.1 of Certhia americana. Taxonomy (NCBI): domain Eukaryota; kingdom Metazoa; phylum Chordata; class Aves; order Passeriformes; family Certhiidae; genus Certhia; species Certhia americana. The sequence goes on from CM031878.1 coordinate 54,672,512, forward strand.
TTATACTTCAGTCTACTTAGAAAAGAACTCCTGTCCATACTATAAAGGCAGCACACATTTTAATTATTATCAAGGACAGGAAGCATGAAGCATATTCAAAATTCTTAGCTAAATGTAAACAAACATTAGAGTTCAAGGTTTTACACAACACCATCCGCTACACCTAATATTACAAGCCCATGGAACAAATCACAACATATTAAGAATCTCCAAAGAAGAACTAGCATTTATACAGAAGAAACAATTTTGAATATTCAAGAGGTTTATTAACTGTAACTTAGCACTTTATCTGCCAAATTGAGCAAAATCAAGTTAGTTTAGAACCACTACATACTACACACATAGAGATGAGCACTAACTGTATTTGCATACTCACCAAGATTTGTACAAATTGCAGAATGATGTAAACTATTTGGAAGAGGTTAAACAAACCAGAAAAGGATACACTGCAAAAGCCAAGACAAGCAGACACCACACTATGCTGATGTTCATTTCTTGTGAGGGCTTCATAATGCTGTAATAGGCTTCTGTTACCACATACACAACTGTAGCTGCAACTGTGAAATCCACCAACCACTGATATTCTGGAAAGTAATGTAATGCTGAAAAATAGAAGTTTTTGAATGTTAAAGGTATGTTTTAAGGCAGGTACTGATGCATGTAGAATGAAGTAGCAATTAAAAGAGGTTTTCAATTGTGCACTAAGTATATTAAAGTGAAGTTTAGGTAGACCCAGATCAACCAAGTGAAACACAGCAACAATGGAAAAGTTACTCAACAATGTGAACTTCATTCTTTACTTCTGTCATACAATACTTGATTACTAGTCAAATTTATAAGCCTACAAAGTTTTACTATTTTATCACCTCAGCTTTTATACATTAACATCCTAAATCCAAAAGCATACTTAACAATTTAGATTTCACAACACACAGAGTAAAGTTTTGTAGTTGAGTCTGGCTGCAATTCCAGTGTTTGTTCTGATCCTTTATTAATGATTAAAATCTCACTGGCTATCATCTACTACATTACAAATAAACACGTTTTTTTTTACAAACCCACCATCTAAGATACTGATGGTTTGCTCATCGAGATTTTTTTAATACATCCTAAAAGCAATAATCGTGTAAACTTCACTGTAAAAATTCTGGGGATTTTTACTGTGCTGCATACAGGCTGGATGCTAATGAAAGAGTTCCCATAGATGTTGCAAACTGCAAAGAATCACTTATGACAACACAAATTGTCCCTCCCAAACACCTTCCCTACATTTACACAATTTGAAAGTGAGAAAACAATACTGAACATGTGACTTGACTACAAGCTACCTGTTAGCAAAGATATGAAAGTGGGCAAACTTAGGTATTTGCAAGTCCTATATTTATTTTGAAATAACAATCTGGTTAGATTTACAAACAAATTGTACATACTACTTTTAAAATACAGTCAAACCCTATCTTGTATCACTCAGGTTTATAATTAAATGCTATAATTTCAGGAAAGTTACACTAATTGAAACTTATGAATGCTTTATTTATTTCAAAAATTTCATTTCTGTTACACAAATGCTGTCTCCTACAATTTAAGCTGAGAAGTCTCCTGAATAGGAATATGCATCCTTTCTTTCTACATTTACCCAGAGTACACAAAAATATAAGAACGTAGGCAGAAAGAAAATACGTATCACATACATACTCATATGAACTTTCTGTAACAGAATGACTGATTATGATTTAATAATCAAAAATTATCATTGAAAAAAAAAAAAAAAAAGAAAGGAGTACCTTCTAAAACACTTAATGCTGCATATTTCTGTACTATCACTTTCTGGTTTTAAGCATTTTACCTGAATGCTTGAGAAATATAGTTGAAAGGGTTTAGGTTCCAATGCTACAGCACATTTCCTGCTTTAGATGAGGAGAAAGTATATGACTTGGTATGTGCCTCTTGTTATTTTCTTGTACAAAGTTAAAAACTCTATTTTGAATAACTATGATGTGATTCTTTCAGTATTGTCTCATATTGCTGTGGATGTCTGATACAATTGTGCTTTATGCTGGATTTCATCTACTCATCCCTTTCCACAACACTGCTATTAAATGTCACTCATGGAACATGAAAGGAGATTTAGCCCTACTACCTGCTTTCTCATTTATTACCAATTTTGCTTTTATTCATTCACTATCTACAAAAAAGATATTTCAGCATTAATTACAAATAAATACTTTATAGAAAGAATCAGGATATATTGGAAGTAATATATTATTGTTTGCATACTCTTACCAATAGTGTCCCTTTCTGTTACAGATTTTGTTTCCAGATGAAGATCAATATCTTTTGGAATGGTTAAGGGTTTGTTTTCAATATGACCATTATATTTTCTGTAAAATAAATAGACAGTACAAGCATGGGTATGACAAAATAGATTTTTTCAATATACAATGACATTTAAAATTTTAGAAAAATGCAGAATGCATTTCTTTTCCACAGATATAAATATTTTTATGTCTCTAGCTAAGAGTAGTACTTCAAGTTCAAATCTTGGGAAACAATCAGGTATGTCAATGGCTCCCAGCTGTAACTTGACAGACTCCAGCATACTACTGTGGTATGGATTTAAATGGCTTCCAGATGCTTCAATCTGAGCATGTATTGGGTCAAGATCCAGGGGACAGTATTCATTTTAGATCACTGATCTTCTCTATTCAGAGCTACGGGGTGTTCCCAAGGTCAAAAAAAGAAAAAAAAAGCCACTTGCATTACTTCTTGTCACAACAAGCAGGTAAATCATGTGAGCTGAACTAACCTAGATCCTTGAAAGGTCCGTCCTTCTAGCCATCAAGCAAAGGCAATTTAAGGTATCTTTCCAATCTAAAAAGTTGTGTATTTAGAACAATGGGCGCTTTTCATCTGGAGCCCTCAAACTATACCAATTTAATGACCTTCACTTCCCTGAAATTAAGTCACAGTAGCAAAAAAAAACATCACACTCTTAAAAGAACATGAACAGTTAAAGAATTTGGTCTGGTGGATGATCATTACTAATGTAAAACTTCCCTCTCCCACTATTAAAGAAAAAATAAAGTCATTAAAGGAAGTCAGAAGACGTTTTGTTAGACTTAAAAACCAAACCTAAAACTTAAAAGCCCTAAAAGGCTAGAAGGAAACAAACTACCATATTTTAGAATACCATCTCTGAAATTAGAAAAGGAGAGGTGGATTTTCCATAGAAAAACAAATTATTTAGATATTAGCATTAAAAAGCAATCAAACCATTCATGAACTTAGTTTTCAGGAATGCTTTAATTTCAGCTTAGATGTGAGAGGAAAATACAAGCAGAAAGCATTAATAGAATTTTTCAGGTTATATTAATGCTTAGTATAACCTGAAGCACAAGAATTTTAATAGACATATTGTAAATAGGAATCTAAAGATCACTCAAAAAATTTAGTTGCGCAAATCTACACAAGAAGTCCCAAACACTGCCCAAGGACTAGACAACCTGCAAGCTCCTGTGTACTTCTCTGCCCCCAGCTGTAGTCCTGATGATTCTCCTACTGCCTGTATCCAGAAGTACTATCATCTTGAGTGAGATGAATGTTTTTACCACTGAAGCCATTTCAGATCAACAAAACTTGGTGTTCCTATACTTTAATTATCCCAGGGGCCCCACAATCCAAGAGGCACGGACAGAGCCATTGAACGCTCAAAGTAACTCACAGCTGCTATGAACCTTTTTACCAGCCTAACAACTTCATATAATACAAATTTCATATAATACAAACTATTCTGAAGCAGAAAACCTGTCTAATATTCCTGTGCTCCGACAATACTGAAGTGTAAGATGCACCAAATAAAATTGACTAAAATTTCACACTACAGCTGCTTCTAAGGCAAATTTTCAAGTAAGCTCTTTATATCTCCTTTAATAAGTTCTTTTTAAATTAGTTCAGGCTGAGAGTGTATTTAAGGAGTAAGTATTACACTTTGTAAGACTATGGGCTTGACAAGGCAGATCCTTTATCTTGGAAAGTATCCTTTATAATGCGGAATATCAAAGAGATGCATCCTTATTTCTCCCACACTATCTGTTCCACATCTCCTTGCTGAGATGACACACAAGATGTACATTCCATTTGGTGCAACCTAAATCAGTAAATCCAAACCAACTCAACAGGAACAATTCCCACTTAACTACAGTTCTTCCTGAACAAGAGTCACGTCTTTCAAGGACACAGAGGTACATTTATTCATTAAAAAATAATTTATTACTCATTCAGCTGTTAAAAAAGCAAAGCAAAGATCATTTAAGCCTCCACATTACGGCTTTAGTTTCTTTGAAGTTTTATATTCCCCTATGATTAACATTCACCCTGGCACAACCACCTACTATTACTATTGCAAAAGACTGGCAAGGCTGAGAGGCAAGGCAGTAAGAGCAAAGTACAATTATTATTTGGCAGTACAATTTTGTTTTTCAGTTTAAGGCTCCTACAGATGGTCCTAAACTCCTAATCACATAATTAAGGTTATTTCACGTATGAATAAGTATCACAGGTTAAAATGATAATTATAAATTATTATCTTATTCACAATTATTTTGCCTCATTTTTGTCAGAAAAAACTGTTAAGATAAAATGAGATTCTTAATTTTAAGGAATGTGGCAAAAAAAACCCCCAAAATTACTACTTTACAAGAAACAACCAAGAGAATGGCAGTGACTGATGCTGCACCCAGTTTGCAGCTGGTCACTAACAGTGTTCCACAGAGCTCAGTATTTGGGCCCCAGCCTGTTCAAGATCCTTACAGATCATCTGGACAAGAGGATGGAGGGCATCCTCAGTAAATTTCCAAACACTTAAGTTGGATGGAAGTGTTGATCTGCTGGCAGGAAGGCTCTGCAGAGGGATCTGGACAGGCTAGATCAACAGGCTGACACCAGTGGCATGAGGTTCAACAAGACCAAGTGCTGGGTCCTATACTTGAGTCACAACAACCCCATGCAGTGCTGCAGTACACGGCAGAGCCACTTGAAAACTGCCCAGCCAAAGAGGATCTGGGGCTGCTGGTTAACAGTGGCTGAACATAAGCCAGCACGGGTCTAGGGGGCCAAGAAGACCAAGGACATCCTGGCTTGTGTCAGGCACAGTGTGGGTAGCAAGACAGGACTGTACCCTGTACTCAGCACTGCTGAGGTGATACCTGGAATCCTGTGTTCAGTTTTGGGCCCCTCACAACCAGAAAGACATTGAGGTGTTGGAGTAAGTCCAGAGAAGAGCCATGGAAAAGGAGAAGGGTCTGGAATACAAGTCTGATGAGGAGAAGCTGAAGGAGCTGGTGGGGCTCAACCTGGAGAAAAGGAGGCTCATAGAGGGAACTTTTTAGTTCTCTACAACTGCCTGAGAAAAGGCTGCAGCCAAGCGGGGGATAGTCTCTTCTCAAGGTTAACTAATGACAGGATAAAAGGACCTTGCTTCAAGCTGTGCCACAGGAAGTTCAGGATGGACCTCAAGAGGAATTTTGTTAGTGAATTGGAAAGAGCTACCCATCCTGGACAGTGTGTGGTACAGTCATCATCCCTAGAAGGCTTCAAGAAATGACTGGATGTGACCCTTAGGGCCATGTTCCAATCGACATGCGATCAAAGGCTAGACTAAATGATCTCAGATGTTTTTCCCAACCTAAATGAGGCAAGCAAGACTGCTAACTATGCTGCTTAAGGGCTAGGAAACAGGAGGAAAAATTCCATTACAATTAACAGATTATATATGCAGTGCAGAGATTAATTAAAATCTTAAGATTTATAAGACAGTTCATACTGGGATAGAAGAAACAGAGCTAGAGCAAGCTTCTGTGTTGCCAAAAAGCAAACCAGAGTGGGTTGTTTGGCTCTAAACAAAGCCAATTTAGAAATATTTCATCAACATGGCCAGCTCCACCATTTTGAGACGCCTCAGTGCTTGACGCAGCTGTACTTCTGGTATGGCTGTTTAGGACTTCATGTCTGAATAACAGAAATCAATTTCCAGCTTAAGATGATAGACAGTCATTCCATCCCCTCAGTCATCTTTTGATAGATTCAACAAGCCCAGCTCCTTTAGCCTCCTTGAGTAAGATAGACTTTGTTTCCTGGATGATGCTAGCAGCTCTGTTCACCTGTTCACATACAAAATGAAATTTTCTTCAACACAAGTGATCAGAACTGTACACCATAATCCAGATAAAGTTCTACATTGGTGTCTTTTCCAAGAGGATTAGTATTTCCCTCTCCACTAGAAACATTTCACATAATACATCTTAGGAACCCACTGATCTTTTTCACAGCTGTGTTAAGAGTGGTGGCTCTTATCTGATGTTGAACTAATATACTCAAATCTTTCTTCTCTTGCTTCAAGATGAAGAGCTACAATCCAAAGATTTGTTTCCTTGGCTTTTATCTAAATGTATACGTTCCCTAAAAAATCCTTGCCATCAGTTTAGCATTTCACAGACCATTTTGTGGACAGAAATTACCCAGGTTTTGCACAGTTTGGGCATGTCCAACTCTGTTAAACTGAAAGAACTTTGGTGAAGAACTGTGACTGTTGCATTAACAAAAGTTAATGCAAGCAGGGCAGTCATATTCAGCTAGCAGTTTCAAACTCATGCTAAGACAAAAGCAGGTTGGTAAAGTTATTAGATGAACCATATCATGTTAAAAAAAAAAAAAAAAATGGTGAGGGAAGACAAGTATTTACCTATCTTTTTTACTCTTCCCTCTCTGCTTCCCAGCAAGAATCCGCAGTTCTTCTTCAGTGGGATGTTGATACCACCGTAAGCTAAAGAAAAAGAAAATCTCAAGTAAAACAATTGCATTATTAGCAATTTACAGCATGGCTTTCAAAAAACTGTATCACCACACAGATTGATATACTTACTAAGACATCTGTCATTTGTCACTCCTAAGCAAGGCACCTTTGTGTGCCAGACCAACCCTGCCTGAACTGAACAACAGTTAAGAGTTCAGTTCTCTTCAGCAAATGATGCATTTATACATAATTAGAAAGCTTTGCCACTTTGTCATTCACATGAAAGCCCTTCAGTTCTCAAAACACCAACTTTTAAAGATATCATCAAATACAGCACAATCATACAAGGTGGGAAAGTAAAATAATTATACCACTACAATTACTCATCAGAACCATATTCTAAACAACTTAATAAAGTATACTTTTATTTTTTTTATACCCCGCCAAACACAGCAATTTTCAAGAATCTAAAATAGCTACTATCTAATAATCATTACAAGTGCTTTTTACTAAGCAGAGCAAATTGTAACATGAACATCCCTTTCCTTAACCACCTCCTCAGTGATATCTTCAACTTCTACTAGAAAAAAAGCTATTAAAAAATCACTAATTTACAGATAGTTGACCTACAAGTTTTTACACTTTCACAGATCAATGCACCATTCATTGCTCATTCATTTAAAGGGCAAGAAATGGCATCGAAATTCTGAAAAGGACTAGCAGAGATGGTTAAGTGTCCAAGATGGTATATTTTACCTAAATCTCTAAGTATGGCAAAAACCTTAGTAGCTGAAACAAGGCCTTTTCCACATTCAACAAGGGAAGGTTACTGTCCAGATGCAGGAACGGTGTCACTATGATCTCCACTTTGAAATGCTGAGGCAAAGGAGACAAAGTATTAACAAGAACAGACTTAAGAAATGTATGTGGAAGTGGAAGGCCACTAATTGTCACACATTGGTGACACAGGTCAACATTTGGATGATAAAGGAATCCACAACCACCACCTCACATAAAGAAAACATCACCAAGTAGGACCATTCAAATCCATGCTGATGAACTAGGGATGATGTCAAATCCAATTTCAAAAAGCTAGCAAAGGCAAATTTGGGAGGCACCGAAACTCAAAACAATCTAAAGCCCTTTAATAACACTTGTTTCCCAGCTCTGTTTCAGAAAGCCTTCCTTCACCTTGGGAACTCTTCAAAAGAAAAGAATGCTAGTACCAGACAACAGAACATCAGACCATTGCACACTGCAAATTTACATTGAATGAATTCTCTGCCAGTTCTAAAACTGAAAACGGCAACTACTACAAATTTTGCATGATCACAGTTTTGGATGGCAAAAAAGGAACTGAATTTTGTATAAGTAAGAGTGAAAGTTACTTTATTATTTATTTGATTATGTGTGGCCCAGTGTGATTTGCAAACTGCTGCAACAGAGACTTTAAGACTGAGGCACAAATAAACAAATAAACAAAAGAGAAATAATATTTTCATCCAAGAAGTCAAAATACTCTGGAGATGTTAACTTCTATCTTTCACGTGACCCAAGGCAACACTGAAAAGGCAGAGATCTATTCTCCTGTTTTGTCATTTACCCTATCACCCTGGTATGAATTGGGGATGCTAATGATGAAAGCCACCAATGTGGTAAAGAAATTTCTCAGAATCTTTCTCAAAAAACCACAAATAAGACTACAATTTGCTCCTAATTATATTACAAAACAACATTGCAGGTGATACCCAATTACAACTAACAGGATGAAGAGTTTTGGTATTTTTCACTTCATAAACCCTACACACCTTGCGTTTAAAATCTCAAAACCAAGACATTTGAACAAACATTTTCACAAAGAGCTAATAAAAATGAGTTTATATCTGTTGTAGCTTACACATCCTCAAAACTGAAATCCCACAACTGATTACCTTGCAGCTTTGACATATTCAAGTCAATCTGAATAGCAACATAGACATGCCCTAGTTAATTTGAGTAAAGGTCATTGACAAATCCACAGCAAAACATCTATTTTCTCCCATCTTCCTGACGTGGCCTGAAAATAAGTAACTGAAACAGTGGAGCGACTTAAAAGCAATGCTTTAGTTGAGAATGTTTTATTAGTTAAAAATAATGCAAGGCCTATGCATGTATTTAAGTGCCAAATATTTCAATAAATCTATTTAGCTGCATCCAAGCTCTGAAAATAGCACTGACTGAAAAAGCTTGTAATTCTTAACAAATTTATGTAAACTGCTTTTCAAGAGTCAATGATAGCTATTTATTCCACTAACAAATAATTATCTTATGTCTGTCTATCTTAATTCTTTTACATTTTGAAAAGTCTTTTGTTTCCTTTTAACAGACTTCTCATGAACACATACAGGCATCTTTAAACAAACTGATCACTTAACGTTTCTGTCTTGTTCAATAACATGTTTATCCTCCCTTCCATTTAGCAAGGGCTACCTACAGACATTTCAGATCTCTCTTGCCTGCCAATTCTTTGGAAGCAAGACATTCAAACCAAGACACTTAAAAACCAGTGTTGGATACCAAAGACTAGCTGAAGTCTACTAACAAAGGAGGAGCAGGTGGTAATTTTTCCTTAGACATTGTTTTAGAAGTGTGCCTGTACCTGCACACTTACATGCATAAAACCCTCTACCACCCCACCCACACAGATGTGTCGAATACCACTGGCAAAAAGACAGCACTAAGGAGAAATGGGTAAAAGATAAAAGATCGTTTAGGTTAACTAGAAAATAACTGCTCTTCTTTCTGCCATTAAAATTGAGATCCTTGTTGCAGTGAATCTTCTGACTTATTTTTATTTCTAGAACACAGGATTATTTCTGACTCTTAATACAACTCCTGTATTCAGGGAATTTGATTCATAATGCCTGAAATTACAATGCAAGAAATCTGAAAAGCAACATTGAGTTTTCCCAGGCTACTAGCATGGAAGGCAATAATAAGACTCCCAATGACTTCAGAAAGAGCAGAATTACCTAAGCACAAGTGCAGAAATGGTTTTGAAAAATATTCAAACAGCAAACTTTTCCCTGTCGCTGGTACATGGCGTGCCATAAAACAAGGATACAGTGAGTAAAAACTTCACAAGAATGAAGGACATGGGCAAAATATTGACAGATTAGTTTACAAGAGCAATTAGGTATTTAAATTTTCAAATAAAAGTTTAAATCAATCTTAGACATAAAAGGTACAATATGTCATTTGGCTAATTGCTGATAAAAAAGACTCTCATGGTGACACGCCTTAAGAATAAATGGTAGGCAATTTCATATTCATTAGTGACACATTTTTAGAGCACAAAAAAAGGTGATCAACAGCCTGCCAATATGGTTAACAGTGAAACTTCACACAACAGTTAGGAGTATGATTCCTGTTTGTGTTATCCACCTGACAATTACTCTTTTCTGTTATACCTAATACACATCTAAACAACATTTACAGTCACTTCTCATTAGCAACTTGATGGGTGATGAAATCTGGAGTATTAAAAAGGAGCAAGTTGATAATAACGAGATTCAGATGAAAAGAAGTCAATGGAAAGACTTGTTAATATTTCTATAAAGTACATTATTATTCCAGAAATAAAATCCTTCAGAAAGCAGGCAGTAAAGACTTGATATTCTCAAAATTTTAACAATTACAAAAGACAGCACACTATGTGCTAATCATACAAAGTGTTCTTATCAAATGAAAAAACACAGTGTCTATGATTCCTTTTAATATTTAACATACTGATTTATATTCGAAACTGCTGCTGTTTTTCATTGTTATTATGGTACAGCCACACAGGGAATGCTCCCCTTGCAACTCATTATGTCTGCTTGATCTATTGTTACAAGGAAGTAGTGTACTGAAATTTATACTAATCCTGTCCTTTGACATATTAAAAAGGAACAGAATTTTTAATAAATACCTAAGTACTTTTCATATGCAAGGCTAATCAGGAGGTAGATTATCAACAACACAGAGACAGTGCACAGGAAAAGAAAATTCTTTTATTCTTCTTGCATTCAGTTTAGCTTTTTAATTTTAAAGGATGCACCTTGTACCTTTAATGTAAGAGCTAAACAACAATTAACTTTATGACGGATACAATTAATAGCAACAAACAAGTATGTTCCTTTACAGCAACACTGCCATTCTTCCTTGAGCCTACAAATCAGGTGTAACAATGCTATGGTAATAAAATTAATAAAGTCATTTACTTTAAAAGAAAACCAAACAAAATAAGTATGTTTTAGTGTTACTACTCTGATGCATAATTTCATTATCATATTCACACTTATCTTACCTGCCACTACAGAGAAGCCAACGAGCAAGAGAATAGTGAGGTATGATCTTCTGTATGACACTAGCCATTACCATGGTAACCACCAACTGTACACCTATCACACCCTGTAGAGAAGTAAGTTAATAACAAGTCAGTATATGTTTTAGAAAAGTGGTGAAGTATGTTGTAAAAAAAAAAAAGAAAAAGTTATATTAATAACACTCTGTATAACAGGCATGATACACTGGGGAGGAATGGGGGGAGGGAGGGGGCAGAATACTGTAGCAGTTTAGAAAAAAAATTCTCTGAAGCTTGCTACAATCACTTCCAAACTTCATCAAAGTGTAAAGGCATTCCTGGGTCACCACAGCTAATCTCCCTGAAGAGGTCCAAGATCCTCCCCCTCATAATGCTGTCCGCATTACCTATGTACAGATATTTCCTCTTTGTTTCCACGTGTGGGTTTCTATCTTCTCTGATCAGTCATTTTCAAGGACTCCTCTCCACATTATTCTTATCTTTAGCTTACCAGCTCAGTCCACCACCTTTTCCTCTCGATTTGAGGGTCCATCACTGCTTTCCTCTCTAAGCCCTAGTCTAAATTTCAATTTGTCCAGACTACTGGCAGAGATGCTCTTGTCCCTCTTGGTCAGATGGATTCTGTTCTGTCTTAGCAGTCCTTGCTCCTCAAGAGTCCCATGGTCATACAAGCCATGTCCCAGCTGTCAACACCTGCTATGCAATGAGCTCTTATACTATAACTACAGCAACCTTTCCCTTCCCTGATAGCAGTATTATCTTTCTTCCTAAACAATGAGTACATGCACCCTTTTCTTCCTTCAATGCTTTCTCCTTTAGTAAAACACATATTGTGACAATACTGCTTTTATTAAAATTATGTAATAATGTAATTCAGAATGACTGAGGGAGATTGAGACAGCACAAATTATCCTTTAAATATGTATAAACACTTTCAGTGTGTTATATGTCTCACAAAAAAGTGCCACATCAATTAGAATCAGATGCTACTTTTTCTGTACTTTGAAGTAACACCTTTGAAGGGGATTAGACACCACCAAGTTTCTTTGGTGCTCAAGAGCATCTTCGCCTTCTCCCTCCTTGGAATTTCTACTACTTCTACACTCTGGTGCCATCAACTCCTTGAGGTACCTCTAAAGGTAAAACCTCACTTTTCCTTATGTTGTATTTCACTGATATCAGGGTCAAGAGCTGTATATATTTGAACAGTCAACCTTTATTACGCTATACTTACATTACTAAGGTGCTAAGGAAGTATATACTTTTTGGGTACAAAATAAACCATTTTAAAATCAAACTTTTATTCTGATTATCTCACACTAGGCCCTAACCACTTCCACCGAAAGTAAGAGAGAAATTACTGTCCCTTCATCTGGCCTCACTACTAAGCCATTATTCTCAGAATTCACTCTCAGGGTGAGCTTACATTAATATTTCTCTAGAATAGTGTTTTTATTAAAAGCACAACCTAATCAGGTGCTAGTATGTCTCTTCATTTACTCCTAGAGCTTCCTATCTGTAAGTGAAAGGAATTGCCTGAACTCATGATAAGAGAAGGGAAAAAGATGCAAATCAAGGCAGTTATTTTCATATAGGGCAGTAAGTCCACTAGCTGAGCAAAATACAATTCAAGAGACTACTCAAAAGTTCACCAACAGAAACTCATTTCCTTACTCAAGTAAAGGCTGAACGTTGTACCAGAACCCATTAGGAACAACTTGTGTTGGCCACTGAATGTCTTTCTGTGCCTTATCTACCCCTTTCCAGCAGAAATTTATAGTGCTCATTCCCATAAAGTTACTGCTGTATTTGATAAAAATAGAAATACCTACAAACCCTTCAGTATACAAATCAAAATAACCTAGCAAGTTTTAAGCAACTTGAAAAAAAAAAAAAAAAACAATGAAAACTAAAACCCTGATCGTACCTCTAAACTTAATTTTGACTTTGTGGAGAAAATATCCTAATATCCTTCTCGTATTTTTCTACACTTTAGGCAATTAAAAAATGTATGTGTGTGTATATATATACATACACATATATGCCATATATGGGCATTTTTTTCAATTCCTGAAGGTCAGTAATCAATCACAAGCAATATGCTAACACAGAAAAGCTGTCACAAGAAATTAAAAAAAATCCATTGCATTTATCTTCCTTCAACCTGCCAAGAACACTAGTCACGGGAACACAGTAGATGATACCATGTAATAACATGCTATCAGCACAGCATAACTTTTTGCAAATTCTATCTTTTTGCCTGGATGTGTTTATACTCTACTTATGTGTTCACTAATGCACCCCAGAAAAATCTAAAACATCCCAAACTACCCCAGGTTACAACACTAGAACACATTTTCCCTCCAGGCCAAAATCCAGGGTTCAACTCTGTCTAGATCCAGTCTACCCCACACTTCTGAGTCTTCACTTTACACTAATATCAGTTTAAATTCAAAACCACTCATTTAAGAAACATAAATGAAGATTAGATGTTGGTTTTCACCAACATCTTACATCCTCTACTTGCACACTCTAAATCAGAGGGCACAGTGTTTAGATTTTAGTCAGAAATCTACAACTTTAAAAATCCACAGTATGAGAAATAGAGTCGTATGTATTTGAGGGAGAAGATGCTCAATGGCATAGACAATACAGGGGGTTCTGAGGACCTCCAGTAAACAAGCCCTGGAACTCACCACTTCATCTGTGTTGAAGTAATCAGCACACAATTAGTGATTGGGTTGACTCAAAACTAAGAGAAGTGCTACTCAACTGTTAAGAAATGAGGAACTGCTGCACAGATTAAATAAAGTTTAATCTGCAGTTATAGAATCGTTTGTGGAACTGAAACCATTTCATAAGGCCTTCAACACTGATTCCACATACATTTATGCATCGTACTTCAGCTTGCAGCTTGAAACTTGAAATCCAAGCTCAAGACACTAGAGAGAGATGTCTGTATTCTATCGATCAAAGACATTTCTGTCAATCTCTCTACTGCTGGGAAGCACAGGGACCAAAGCTGACTAAGTAAGTCAGTTTTTCTGCAAAACACAGTCTGGCAAACAACCTCCTGGTCAAAAACAAGACTGAAATGGTATAGCCATGCAGCAACAACATGTTCTAATAAACTCCAGTCTGGCTGTGCTCCTGCCACAGAGGACGATCTTTGATGAGAGGTGTCTCAGAAGTCTTGAGAACTGTGTTTACTTCCTCATCCTTCAGCAACCATGGCATTCCTACCTTTGTTTGAATAACTCAGCACACTCGACATAAAAGCTTTAAATAAAACATAGCAGAGAACACATTAAGTGGTCCACAAGAATAGTTTTAGCAGTTAAAGTGAAGATTGACAAATTACTTAAAATTGGTAGGAAAAAGATGGCAAGCAAAAAAGGCAAAAGTATAAAGTTGAATAAAGTATAACTTGGACTTTGATTTTCAGAGTCTTTTATACTACATACCTGGAAACAGAGTTGCTGATTAGTAGAAGGACAAAAAGAACAAGCAACTAAGATAAGGTTACAATACTCTTATCTACACAGTAAGTGTATTTATAAAACACCAACAGCTATCTCAGAGTAACAAAAAAAAAGAAGCCCAAACAGATTTTTAAAAGTACTTCTCCCTAAAGAATATTTTTCTTTTCATCATTAAATGATTTCTAGAACATGAAGTACAATGATAGCCGAGGCTGATTGTATCATGCAAAGACATCACTCCAGTCTCCTTATTTTGACCTTGCCCAAGGTTATCCCTCCTTACCTGTAGTATAAGGGCAGGGGTTTCCCTCTTTTCTTCCCTTTACCACCTATCTACATATTACAAATAATTCAAATACCCAGCTTACACAGGACTTTTAAACTACTTGTTCTCTGACAGTAACCATCTCCTCCATTACAAGATGAGGGCCTTGAGCTGAAGACAACTGCAGTAGGCACCAGGACTGCAGCAGGATTACAACTGCATGACTGAAAAGCAGCTGGTATAATCCCATTCACAGTTTCACCTTCACTGCTTACTTTCTGAAGTGGCAAGTCTTGTAAAAACAAGATTTTAACACAACTGCACTTGGGTATTCTACAGATGTTAATACAGGGCATAACAATATCTTTCTATGGTAGCTCACAATCATACTAACGTGGCTGTGACTTTTCAAGTGAGTAATTGAAAGGGTATTGTAACAGTAGGGTCCACCAAGATTTGTAAGAGAATATAGCAAATACTCTATCACCTGCACTTTTAAAAGTGCAGTGGCATTTGTGAAGTCTGAAGATAAATCAATACAACCACTTTGAAATGCCATTTAATAGTTGACACATTATCACTTTTGCTGTAAATGAGACTTTTCCCCATACAAATTTTTTCTTCATATGCAAATTTTTCTCCATGCTAAAGCTCCAGCTTGAAAAAGCAAGGTGGTGTTCTCTTGAAACATAAATGCAATTCAAAATTGTTTCGTAAACAGTAGAAAATATTATAGGAAGGCCAAAGAAAAGGCAGCTTGCTGCGCAACATCTTAAAGTGAATGCTTCCTGTGAAAAGGACTACTTTTACAGGATACCTATACTCATTCTGATAATCAGCAATCTGAGGCAGGTCAAATCCTATGATTTGCAAAAATTAGACATTCATACAGCTAATTTTGGAAAAGAAATCTATGCCAAGAGAACTCTTAAAAAAATTCAGATTTTTACTTTTTTCTATTCTCATGACCAAGGCTTCCCTGAATTAGAATTTTCATGCACCTACCACGGTTTACAACAAAAGATGCATAAAGTGGAATGAAAAACATTCAAAGTGTTCAATATTACCACCAAACTGCTCACCCTCACAGCATTTTTCACAACCAAAAGTCAGTTCTCTCATGACCAGTGTCTCTCCACAGGGCTAAAGAAAAGCCATAAACTGCTGCGGGAAAAGACTCGGATGTTCATGACTCCCTTTGAAACAAGGTGATTTGTTTGAAACCAAAATTATGCTTTAGTCAGTGAACAGCATTTCACCTGACAGTCTTGCTGCATTTACCACTGAGGCTCTCTAAGCACAAAGATTATAGAACTGGTGGCCATTAGGCAAATCAAGCTATTGCTACAGAAATATTATGGATGGAACAAGGGCATTTACAAATATGCAAATTTATCATTACTGAAAAGACAACACAAGTACCTGTTGCACTGAACACCAATATACATGGAATATATTATTAAATTATAAGTAAAACTAATTCAGAAAAATTATGTACTTCATAGGGAAAAAGTTATATTCCACTATTACTTTTCCAAGATTTTCAAAATTTAGCTTGCCCAGTATTTCCACAAATAAGACAAGCAGGAACTACAGAAGTTTCTACTTTCTACCATACCAGCCTTTTAAAAAATAACAGGCTCTGCCTTTACAGGAATCATTCCAAGCATAAACAGTGAAAAGCCTTTAACACCTCAGCTGAGCAGTCTAAAACTCCATGGTCTTACAAAGCATTAAGTAAATACTTAAAATAATTGATTATTAAGTATTACAACAAGTAACACTTCTGCAGAGCTTAAAGTCATAGCCTAACTGGCATTGCAACTGCACAGATGAGTCCTGACAGTCCCAGCCTGGCAGGTGTTGACTTTTACAACTTGATTTCTAAGCATCTTGGTAGAAAAGAAACTGGTGAACATTTCATCCTCCTGTTGCTTTGGAACTGGAAAATACAGCTTCCAAACAGCACAGAAGTAGACTACCATCTTTTGCCTTTGCTTACGTCATGGAATCACACACAAAGATTATTTGCCCACACTGCCAGTAGCCAGCAAAGAAAACTGGACCTGATCTTTCAACCCCATTAGACAACACAAGCAAGCACTCAATTAACTTAAATAAGGACCTACACTGAAAGGAAAAACATTTTGCTTGCAATTTTCCAAATGTAGCTTCCAATACTAGACCACAGCACTCATGGACTCCTATAAATGAGATAAGCATCTCAAGGCCTTTTGAAAAAATATTCCAACCACTGCAGAAAATGAGAAAAAAAAAAACAACAAAAAAGACAATAGAAAAAGACTTACAAGGAAAAAAAATACAATTTTTTTCATAAGCAAGAATTTACACTACTTAAGAAAGTACTTAAGTAGAATAACATGATTAAACTTTTAAGTATGAGAACAGTTGAAAGGCAGATTTTATTCAAAAATATACTTGCAAAGTGCATCTCTTAAAATTTAGACCAAAGAACAAACACTGTGCCATAGTTAAAATGATATAGTGACACTTGCATTCCTATAGTCATATGGAAGAGAAATATAATACATTAATGGCACATAAAAAATATGTTTTTATGCCTGGAGACCCTGTTCCTTGTATTTTAAATATAAGATAAGCCAATCAACTCCAGTGTTTTAAAGGATACCTAGAACCTAAGCACAAAATTTAGCATATCTCTATAAAGACATACGTTTATATAATTTAATATTCATTAAATACTTAGCCTGCCGTATTGAGCCAACAAGGTTACATCGTTAGGAGGAATTACACCAAACTTTGTTCTTCTACTAGGTTACAAGGTCATTTATTGTGTGCTACATTTAGCCCAATAAATTGTAGCTGCGCTGAAATACCTGCTGTGAAAGCCAGTTTGAGGCGGGACTATTTCTCACGAAATCCCTTCCAGCCCCAAATGCTGTAGGATTCTAGGACACACGTGCTGCCACAGCTCACATGGCAGCTGTGTCATGACCCAGAGCACCAAGCCTGAACTTGTAGCCATGAACAACAAAGTGTCTGGCAAAGGTCTGTGGATACATCCAAGATCACCTACACTCTCCATTTACTGGGGATTTAAGGAGATCAGACAAGATAGTTAAAGAATAGAGTTCGAAAAGAACTTAAGATCAAGTCTAAATGTCAAATCCAGCACTGCCACTGTAATCCTGAATCACTAAAACACATCACCGAGCACCAGCTCCAGACGTTTCTAAAACATTTCTAGGGATCGTGACTGCACCACCTCTCTGGGCAACTTACTACAATGCCTGACCACCAGAACAGTGAATTTTCTTTTTTCTAGTATCTTTACTCGCAGTGTTCTAGCTAGAGGCCATTGCCCGGCATTTCACGGCGGTCACGGCAGGAGAGGCCAGCCCCCATCCCACCACAACCTCCAGCCAGGCAGACACAGAGAACCCTCCTATACATTTATAAAAGACAACCTCTCCCCGTCAGACAGCACTACGTGCAGCGGCTCGCTCCACTTCCCAGGGAAAAAGCAGCAGCGGGAAGCACCCGCGGACCCGTGTAAGAGCGCGGCAGGCAGCGGGCGCGGCGGAGCTCCGCTCACGGGCGCGACTGACAGAGCTCCATGGTGCCGCTGCGCTGCTCCCCCGAACCGTGCCCGCAGCCTGCGGGCAGCTCAGCCCCGAGCAGAGCCGTGCTCACCATGGTGCCGGCGCCGCCAGCCGCTGCCGCCCGGCCCGGCCCCGCTCCCGGCACATAAATCCGCCCGCCCGCCGCTGCCGACCGGCGCACGCCGAGGTCACGCCGGGATCCCGCCCGAGCTGTCCCACCAGCCGCCTGCGCGGGCGGGGCTCCGGAGAGCTGAGCCCGCACGGCAGCCAAGCCAAGCAGACAGAGGAGCCTGCCGGCGGGCTGGCGACAAGCCAAGGAGACAGAGGAGCCTGCCGCGGAGCACGGCCCCACGGCCCCTCGGCCACAGCCCCGTCAGGCGCCGTGCGGGCAGCCTGTCCCGGGCACGGCACCGCCGCCACCCCAACCACGTGAGGCGGGAAGTCGGCCCCAGAGAATTTCCGGCGGAATTGCCCCGGCCCTGAGCGAGACGGCCGGAGCACCGGCAGAGGAGCGGGGGCAGCGGGGGCAGCGCGGGCAGCGGGGACAGTGCGGACAATGCGGGCAGTGCGGACAATGCGGGCAGTGCGGGCAGTGCGGGCAGTGCGGGCCCGGCGGCGGCGGCGGCACAAACGGAGCGCGGTGCGGGATTGCGGGGGAGGCGGGCTTTGCGCATGCGCCGAGGTGACAGCGCTCTCGCCTGTGGGGCGCTGGGTCTGTGAGCGGCCATGGCGGCGGTCAGCGGCACTCGGGGGTGGCTCTCCGAGGAAGCGGGCGGAGTCGCTTTGCCCGAGGGAAATCGGTATGCTCCTTGCAGAATAGCCGCCTGGATCTGTCCGAAAGGGACTCGCCTCGATAGTCCGTCCCAAAGGAGCACTGGGAAATAGCCGCGTCGCTCAACAGTTTTGTCGTAAAGCGTGCGGTGTTAAATGCGTCGCTGTGGTCCCCTGTGTGAGAGCTGGAAACAAATAGGATCGTTCTGCTTGAATAGATGAAATTGTATTTCTGTAGGAAATATTTAATACCTGTTTGTGTTTTGTCAAGCTTTGCCGGCCTTCTGGGAAATCCGGGAGGGCAATTCGCGGACTCACAGGATGGTTTGAACTGGAAGGAACCGTATGGGTAATCTTATTCCAAGACAAGGAAAACCACCGCCGCGTCCCCGGTACCACGTCCAGGGACTCTTTTCATTAGGACAGGTTGCTCAGAGCCCTGTCCAACCTGGCATTCCAGGAATAGAGCATCCATCCAGTTTCCCTGGGCAGCCCGTGCTAGTGCCTCAGAACCCTCGCAGTACAGAACTTTTCCCGGACATCTAATCTAATTCCCTCTGCTTTTAGATTAAAATTAAATCCTGGTCCTGTCACTATCTGCCTATGTAAACGCTCATTCTTGCTCGTTCTTCCAACACCATAAAGGGCTCCGAGGTCTCCTCTCTCCGAGGAGTTTTCTCTCTCAGCCTGTCTCCTCGGCAGAGTCCTGCGATCACCTTTGCAGACCTCATCTGGGCTTGCTCCAGCTGGTCCGTGCCTTTCTTGTGCTGAGGGTCCTAGAGCTGGGCACAAAACCCCAGGTGGAGATGTCAGGAGGTCAGAGCAGAGGGGCAGAATCATCTCTTCAATCCGCTGACCAGGCTGGTTAGGATACAGCTCAGGACACGGGCTCTCTGGGCTCCACAGCCAGAGGTGCCTTGTAGCCTCAAGTCCAGCTTTTCATCCCCCACAGCCTTGAAATCCTCTGCAAGGCTGCCCACAGTGAATCTAAATCTTTCTGCACACACAAATCCCTAGGAAAAGCTAATTTAGTAAAGTCTCAACAACCACCAGGAAGAGTTATAAACTCTGTCATTCTAACATTTTTAGTTGTTCCCTTGAAATATGTCACAGCTAAAAAAAAACCCGACAAAACAACTCAAAATCGCATTTCTAAAACAGTGGAACAAATCGATTTCAAAGGAAATCCTCTCAGATAGCAGAGATTATAGTACCAAAGAGAAGGTGATTTTGACCTATTCAAACCATTTCATTTCAGCCAACAAGTAAGTCTTTGGCCTCCCAGTTTATTAATGCTAATTTGGTGACCTTTATGGCAAATGTAGCATGTCAAGAAAATAACAAATTTTAAAGGCTTTTGTTTTACACCATGTGTTTTCTTGCCAACAGAGAAGAAAAGAAAATAAGTTCTTTAAAAGGCAAAGTTACAACAAAAAGGTGCCAGTCTTATTATAGAGATGGTAAGAGAAGAAATGCATTTGGAGAGCAACTGATTTGAGACGTTTGCTTGTGGAGGTAAGAGTCTTAAAAGTGTTTTAAACAAAATTCTTTCTTGTGGAGCTCTTTGGCATGAGATTTCATCACTGATATGAATTGGCATTTTTTGAAAAATTACCAAAATTGGAAGTGAGCAGAACTGTTTCATTAACTGAAACAAGAATTGGTCAGCTTGAACTCTAGCAATCACAACTTCAGAGCTCTAGTATTAATTCTGGCGTTGTTTAAATTCGTGTTTCATACAAAAACAAGGCCAAAGTTGTTCTAATCACTGTGGAAAAATGGATTTTTTGGATGGATTTATATGTGCAGAATGGAGCCTTTGCAGCAGCAAGGTAAGGAAAACTGCCATACATTACTGCCTCTGGTACAAACACCACCTAACCTGTGAAGTTGCTCTCTTGAGCTCTCTTGTCTCACACAGTGGTTAAGTTTTAAGAAACACAGTAGAGCAGACACGTTTTTACTGTCTGTGCCAGCTGGGTGCAAGGCTGTCTTAAGTTTGATGTATATGCCTCATTATTCAGAAGAGAGGCAAGGTTCCCCAAAAATACATTTCTAGACTGTCAAATGTCGTCTCAGCAGCTACAGTTAAAGCAGTTGAAACACTTAAAGATAAAGAAGTCTTCTACTGTAATGTTAAGGGCAACTGAGCTGCTGAAGGAAAAGTTATAACACTGTCTACAGTCCCTATGTAGGAAGTAAATGACAGAAGGTAAGTTTAGATCAACAGAGACCAAGTCAGTTATTACATGAAAATTTGCATCCTATATCAGTTACAGGTATTTATGAAGTGAACAACAGGAACACATCATTGTCATGTGTTCTGTTTATTTCTAACTTTCTGTTATTCGAGATACTTTTAATTTTTGTGAGCTGAAGACTATTAAGAGATTCATCTAAAGTCTAATTTAACACATGAGAGGATATTGACGAAAAATAATGGCAAAATCATCAAAGTATGTTCCAAGGAGGGCCATTAATGTCTTTTTTTGGAAAAGCAGCATGTCAGGTTGGAAATTTTGCATTTAGGGGTGTAATTCTAACTCTTCTAACTACTATAGAAGCATTTCCCAGTATTTTAAAATGTAGTGACAGGACAAGGGGGACTGGCTTTAAACTGGCAGTGAGTTGCTTTAGATTAAATATTAGGAAAAAAATATTTACTGTGAGGGTGGTGAGACTGGCACAGGTAGCCCAGAGAAGCAGTGAATGTCCCATGCCTGGAAGTGTTTAAGGCCAGGTAGGATGGGGCTCTGAGAACCTTGTTTAGTGGAAGGTGTTACTGCCCATGACAAGGGGTTGAAACAAGATGACCTTTAAAGTACCCTCCAACCCAAACGATTCTATGGTGACTTTATTGTTTAGTGTAAAAATATAAAAAGTGGGAATGGGTTTGCTTTGTACTTACTTTGTGCTCAGCTTTTTTGAAATAGTTCCATGAATAGTGGAGCTAATAAAGTTTGGTTTCCTGTGCATTTCTGTCACATGATTGTTAGATTAGAAATGCACATTTCTGTTTTACAGGTGTGTGTGTTTGGGACATTTATGGTATCTCTGACCTACACACAGGCACTATAATTACAATCAAGCATTTCCACTGATAAATGTATTTGAAACAGGCCAGTGGGTTCTGAATTAGGTGAAAAATCACTTACCAGCATAGAAGCAGACAGATTCACAGATCCATAGGAATTTACATATGGCCACACTGCAGCGCCATATGCCTTATTTCTATAAGTCAACAGAACAAAAGGAAGACACTTTATCTGTGCCAGTAGTGTGTTTACTTCACCTGTTTTACCATACCTTAAGGCAGAAGGTTATGACTACAAAGGCAGTGGGTTTATTTTTGTGTATATGTGTGTATTTCTGTGTGTCTGTGTGACTAAGTTGCCTCAGGACCAAGGTCTGGCCTGAGTTTTCTAGATAATAATCCCTACCTCCATTGTATTTTAAAAATATGACCAAATTATTTTAACTACGTATGAAAGTACGTATTTTTAATACATTGGTTCACACAGCTAAGCCATGAATAGAGTATTCACACATGCATATATATCTATATGCATAGAAAACTTGTGCTGTCTAAATGTGCTGTTTCAAATGGAACACAGGACAGACAAATCAAATATATCACTGCTAAAACTAGGCACTCCTCATTTTATCTACTGTGTGACATTTCTGAAGTCATTACTGTTCTATTCAATTAACTTGAAATATGTTTTCTGATAGCAATCTTTTTCCCACTTGAAATTCAAGTTACTGAGCAAGTGCCTTCTTGTAAGCAGTTCAGTAGTGCTTAGAAGGCCAGTGGTGCCTTGTGATTTCATTTAACCACTATGTGTTGAAAGAATTTAAAAATACATGTCTCTGGTAGTAGTATTTACTTTTGAAAAGCACTGAGTGATTTTGATGCTTTTTTTCTCTGTATTGTATCTTGAGGTTTCACATACATTGTTTTAATATACAGCAAAGTATTTGAAAAACAAAGTCATAACAGCATCATCAGAACATAACTATATCATCAATGGGCTAGTACATGCTACCTGTCCCAGAGTGGCATTTTTGTGTAAAAAATCTTGTCCTGAGTCAACAGGTGAAGCATTCCAGATGTGTAATGCAAAAAAAGGGGAAGTTCTTGGGTATGTTGTTATCAGAGCCAGCAATAGATGATGATCAGTGGGCTGGAATCTGCAGTGCAGGTAGGGAAAAGATCTTGTACTTGTGTGCAGGAGCTGGACCACTGAAGGTCTTGCAGATCAGAACCAGAAATTTAAAATTAATCCTCTGCTTCTCAGAGAAGCAGTGTAGTGGGCAGAGTAACTCTGATATGTTTGGAGGCTTGTAAGCAAGCTAGCAATCTGTCAGGAACATTCTGTAAATATTTGGGGATGGTGATGCAGGCCTCTGCTCAGTGTCTCAGTTCCTTGGGTGTCAGGAAGTGTATTCCAATACTTGTAAGTATTACAAACATGTGTTTAAAAACCCCAACCAAACGAGCAAACAAAACACTGACTAGAAGAATATTCTACAAATCAGAATATAAAAGCAGCATTTGTAAGACTCATGACTAGGAATTCTCCAGTTCCTCTTGGTGCTCTGATCACATGCCTCTCCATTTCTCACAAGAACGATGCTTTGAAGAGCTCTAAACCGTGGCAGGGGACCCAAATAGACTGACCATGAGTGGGTGGTGATCAGGTTATTACTTATTCTAGTCCCATGCTGTCAAAGGGGAGATAAGGGTTAGGATGCAAGTTTCCCCCCCCCACACACACACCTCCTAATCTCTCTGCTGTTCATCAAGGTCAGTGATGAATTTTTTTACTTTCCTATGCTGTCAGGGAAGGGAACAGTCACTTTTGTACAGAGGGCTGCATGCACAGAAAACCAAGCAGCCCCTCATTTTTATTTGTTGTCTCTGTCTACCTTTACAACACATAAACAAATCATATGTGGAATCCCTTCTTCAGAAAAATCCCCAAAAGGCTAGCATTGGGAAAACTGTCACACAGTGGGCCCTGAAGAAGTTAGCTTTTTTTGTAGTGGAAAGCACTACTGCTGTCTAATAAGCGAGAGTTAATAAATTGAAGTGGTAAACCAACATGTGAGTTATGAAGATCTTCCTTCACTAATGGCAGTTATCTAATGTCCCATAGATGCTCATTATGTGTTGTTTATAGCAAATAATAAAGTCTTGTGTTGCTTTAGCATTAACTGGAAATGGTGCTCTGTGATCATAGAATAAAAGCTGCCAAGGAGTTTTGTTGCCTGTACTTACTTCTCTCTCCATTTTTTTCCTTGCTCTTCTCTGTGCTCTCTATTACAATGATATTTATAGGAGCAATTCTTCAATCAGTTTAAAATAAAAACATCTTGATACAGACATAGGTATGTTAGCATAATGGGCCAGATAAATCCCCTGTAAATCCTTTTTTTTCAACACAGGATAAATCTGGGTCAAAAGTGTCCAAAATAAATTTAGTAAAGATTTAAGGCTCAAATTAAAAAGGGCAGCAGAACAATGCATCTGTTGAGTGTTTTCAAGTGTGTCCTTGTGTTCCTTATTGTGATTCCAACATAGCCCTGGAGTAAAAATGTAAAGAAATCTTTCATTCTTCTGTAATGTGAAGTGTCACAGAGTTAGCATCAGTTCCCTGGTATGCAAAGGAGAGATCAATCAATTTTTAATTGATCGGTTATCAATTGATTTAAGTCAATTTAAACTGGCTTTGGATAAATGATACTGAAACAATCAGTGTTTGGGTGTTAACAGGGATTATAGTTTTGAATGCCAGGATCCTTAAATTTTGGGACATATTGGAAAAAGCTGAACATTTTCAATTGTGCCCTTCTGTTTCTCTGAGATTAAAGGGAATAATAAGTTAAAAATTTAAAAATATTTATAAAGAAAAAAAAATTATTCCGTCAAACTCTGCTATAGTGCTCTAAAGTGATTTTTCTGACAGCCTAAATACTGTGGGGAACAGGAAGTCTCAAACACACTGGAAGTAAACATTTTTTTACATTCTTAAACATTTCAGTCTGTTTTCTAAGAATTTTGCTGTGTTTAATCATATTATGGTTGCATGTGATTATGTGTGGTAGTTTCATAGTCATTATGAAATGGTTTATCACCTGGTTACTTCAGGCCTTGTTGTCCAATTCCTACCTAGCTGGCCTGAAAGATACTAAGTTCTTACAAGTCTGATGAAATGGTGAACCCTGGGGATTGTCAAGGGGTGTGTTGGTTTTGTGTGACTTGATTTTTTGGTGAGGAGGGAAGAAGCAGGAGGCAGGAGGTGCTCAGAGCATCAGAGCTGAGATTCTTCTGCCAGCTGTGGTGAGGACTAGAATTAAACAAACTGTTCCCTGTAATCCATGAAGTGCATGTAGGGATGCAGAGATCCACTTGCAGCCTGTGAGAAAAGCTGTTCCCCCTGCAGCACGTGGATGCTGAAAAGCTGTAATCTGGTGGGAAACACAGAGAGAGAGGGAGAAGATAGAGAACCCTTTCAGACCAAAACAACTCATCCATAAAAGACTATGAAACCATGAACTAAAATGACCCATGCCATATAATTTAGGAAGGCCGTTTTGCCCATGAAAGGGACTCACATAACAGCAGGTTGGGCAGAACTGCTACTCCCGAAAATTAGAGCCACATTGGAGAAGTTCACAGAGAACTGTCTCCTGTGAGAATGACCCCATGATATACCAGAAGAGACTCCTCTCCTCTCCAAACTGAAGAAAGATTTTTAGAAGTGACAAACTGACTAATACCCCCCCATGTTTTGTCTCTTTGCACTGTTGGTGGGAAGGAAAGAAGGGCTGGGTTAGAGAGGGGTGGGGGGAGGGAAGGTGTTCCAAAGGTTTATTTTAACTCTCATTATCCTCTTTTAATTCAGTTAATAAATTTTTCTTTGGACCTTTTAAATTTTGAGTTTATTTTGTCCTTAAAGTGTTTTCTCCAAATCCTTATCTCACCCTTTGAATCTTTTGTTCTTTCCCTCTCCTCTGGTCAACTTGAACAGAGAAGAATGAGTGAATGGTTTTTCGTGGGTTCCTATCTTCCAGCCAGTGTCAAACCCCAACAAGGGGATACCTCATTATTACTACAAGCAGGGATAGTGCTCCTTATTAAAATCTATGTCTAAATGCAGGCAAAGTATCAGCTGGCCCACACACCTTACTCAGACAGTAGCAATCCAAGCACAAGGCACAGATACAAATGAGATCCAGGCTCAATGTGAGATTTGTACTCAGTCAAGTTAGAGCCACTTGTTTAGTAGCACCATGGAAAAGAAAGTTAACTGTTTCCAATTGTTTTTGAAAACTTATGCATGGTTTTTTATGCAATAATCTCTAAAGTGATCTTCACAAATGTTAAAGATAGGTGGCATCTGGGCTTGCAGATACCCAGAAGCACAGAGAAAGACAGTACATAAATGTGTGTATATGTGTGGAGGGAGTGTGTGTATAAATATACATATATTTCAAAAGTATATATATATATATGTACACATATCTAAATGTGTGTTCATGTATGCATGTGTCTATGTACTGTATATGTTTGTATTTACAGAAATTTTTATAAAATGCTGTTGCCGCATTCTCACTTAACATTCTGAGAATTAGTCTTCAATTGAGAACTTAATATTTAGACTCCAGTGAATACACCAGTGAATTGAGTCCTTTAAATGTTAGCCACTTAGGTGACCAAAAAAATGGATTTACCAAAATTATTTTACCTACCTCTTGGGCAAATATTGATCTTTGGGCAGGGGGACTGCATGAGACAAGTCCTTGCCTTGCCTGAACTTCCCTGAACTTCCCTTCCCTGATCTTCCCTGTAGGACTGAGGTTAATTGGAAGACCATATTTTAATAGCAGATCTCTAAACAAAACTGTTCCTGGCAGATTATCAATGAAGGATTTTGTTAGAATTTTATTGCAGTAAGACTTTGCAGACTATGTGGGGAAAAAGAGGAGTTAAGGCTATGCTTAAATAGCTTCTTGGCTTTCAAAACACTGCTTTATTCAGTGCAACCATCTGAAGCTTTTTTCCTCTTTTAGTAAGTGCTTTGTAAATATTTCATGGTATTTTGGTTTGATTATCTGGTTTCAAGGTATTTTGGTTTGGGGAATGAAAAAGAAGGAAAAAACTACAATAACTAAGTTCTCTATAAAAATTGTTTGAATTCAGCAGTCTACAGAGCAAGGAGGCATTCATAATGGGATATTAGTTCATAACTGTTTTTCAAATAGTAGCAACAATTATATACAAGTTTCTAAAAGCCCAAAAGACAATCAAAAAGTATTCCAGTAATGAAAGTAAACAAACTTAATGATGCACACACTTGCATTTCAACATTCTCCATACAATCCACCCATATAAATTCTGAAGGATTGTAAGAAAACATGAGGAATGTAAACTCCAGATGCAGTAACCCTCTAGCAGCGACAGAATTATGTCAATATTAAATTAGGAGCAAATTAGATGGCACTATTTCTTCCTTCTTCAAATGTCTGTTCACATCATATAAGCTGTATTTTCAGGCCAGTTAAACCAATCCTCCATTTCAGACTCCTGTACACAGCAAGTTTTTATGCCAAGGTCTTCTGAGTGTGAGAGAATTCTTTTCCCCTAAAAAGGAATGAAACAGTACTGGTAAGTATGGCAAATAATACCATATTTAGAAACCATATTGTAAAAGACAGGAGGGAATTGGAGAATACCACCTTTAGACACATGGAAAACAACTGAGATATTCTCTCACAACCCTTTTAGTCCTATTTATTTCTTTCTGTCCATGTCTCAGGATTATTTTTAGTCTTTGTCGTGTCTGTGATAATGCTTATGAAACACTTATTTGTTATGTACTGTTTAGAAAAATAAATTATGAAAGTTTTGGTGTTGGGAAGGAAGAAATAGGAAAGTCCTATAAACCTGAGTACTTATCCAAAGATGCTAAGAATGCAGAAACTAGAAGAGACATTGAAATGAAAGCAGTGTTTGTTTGAATGTTTATAGAACAGCTTTGGCTGACCAAAGGTCTTTCTCTCGTTGATAAGAATGTGATTTACTAACAGACATACCAAACCAGAACAGACCCTTCTTCCCTGGCCTGCCAGGAAGGGATCTCTCATAAGATGTAGAGATTAGAAAGTAGTAAAACATGGTAATGTAGCGATTCCTATAGGATGTATGTAAATGTAGAAAATTTGTATTCAGTACTAGACTGGTTAATGAGAAAGTAGAATATTCAACATAGAAAGAGATATAAGTCGTTGTAAAAGGAGAGCTCGCTCTCTCTCTTTTTTGGCTCTCTCTTGCTCTTACATTCTCTTACGCTCTTGCTCTTACACTCTCTTATACTCTCCCTCTCTTATGCTCTTACTCTTACCCTCTTACTCTCCTGCTCTTACTCTCTTGCTCTTAACCTCTTACGCTCTCTTGCCTTGTGCTCTCTCCTGCTCCTGTGTCCTCTAGCCTGCTCTGAGCTAACCCTGAGCTGGGCTCTTTTCACCCACACCCTATGTAATAAACTTCAAAACTTAACCATAGAGATCTCAGATGAGTACTATCCCAGACCGTTCTGGCACGTAACTGTTTCTTACATTTTGGGTCTTTTTTTTTTTTTTTTTTTTTTTTTTTTAATAACAGTGTTTGATGCTTCCCTTGTGCTGAAAAATTGCAATAGCTTTAGACCTCGCTCTTCCTTGTGTCTTCCATTCTAATGTCCTGAGAAAGAGACCTAAGTAGTATTAATTGATACAAATCAAACAGTAGCCCTGGAAATTTTATTGTAATCTCTTGTGGGTGGCTCAGTCTCTAAACTCCTTTTGTTAAACTCCCTCCTTCTTTCTTCATCTGTCGTACTCAATCATCATATTGGTATAAGTTTAAAAAATTAATTTTCTGTAACAAAATGGATACAACTCAAGTAAACAGCTGCCTGAATGTTACACAATACAGGAGAAGGGAAGATGACATGCTGCCCTTTTGATATGTCTATTCAATATTTACTGTCAACTTCAACTAACGTTTATATAATATGAATATTTTAAAACAAACTCATTACTACACCCAAGTACTTACTTAAGTAAATATGCTACAATCAGCTCCACTGTCCCACATTCCTTTAAATGCTAGTCTATACAAGGAAAAGCAGAAAATGAGGATATAATGGAAAATGAAATTGTTTTGATAGCTCTGATTTGACACTTTGCTTCTTCATAGCAAGAATTGATCCTCTTTGTTTATCAGCAGAGTATGTATAGTATTGGCTTAATGGACAGAATTGGCACTTTTAAAATTATGATAATTTTACAGTTATGTGATCATTCCACAGTTTTTATTTGAATTTCAAATAAGGCATTTTGGTGTACAAGTAGGATAAATTCAAAACAGTAGAGGTTATCAGCTGGAACAGTGAGATAGTTCCATGAATGTGTAAGAATCATGGCTGTACTTTCAAAGTGAGGCTGGAAGTCAGAATAAAGATGGAATTATAAATCTTAAAGATTATAATATGTACCTAAATAAGCTTTATGTTCTGGCATGGTTTTTTTCCTCTTTTCTTGTACAGTGCTGAATTTCTTTTGTTTAGCTGAGAGGTGGGGGTGGCAGCTGACTTCTTAAATTTAGCTTCAAGAGTATGTTTCACTCCAATTCAATAACCTGTGTTGATGAAAACTGTGACTCTTATCATGGAATATGCTATTGTGGTCCAGAACTTCAGAACTTGTGTGTTTAGCATTCAACACTGAGACATTCAACATTAGGCCATCTTCATATATTCATTATTTGTGCCTTTTTTTTTTGTTTTGTTTTGGTTTTTTTTTTTTAGCTATATTACTATTTATTCTCTTCTCTGGTTTGTTTGTTTGTTTAGCCTGTACTGAATGGACATCCCAACTCCTAAACTGTAATGCCTGTGATAAGTCATGGAGTATGAGAACAGAGTAGAACGTAGTGAGCTTTTGCTATAAATATCACCTGCGTAAGGTTACTCTGGGGGGTGAGGAGTGTACAAATGTGGAGCCTTATTAAAGTAGGTTGGTTAACAAGAGATACTCAGGTAACTCTTTTTTTTTTTGAGGACAGTCACTGATCATGAGCAGGCGCTTGATATATTTTTATGAGTTTATAATGGGCATGAATGT
Organism: Certhia americana; assembly: GCA_018697195.1. Lineage (NCBI taxonomy): Eukaryota > Metazoa > Chordata > Aves > Passeriformes > Certhiidae > Certhia > Certhia americana. The sequence continues at coordinate 54,702,918 of CM031878.1, forward strand.
CTGCCACCATTTTTCCCCTCAGTGAAAAAGAAATACATGGACTTTACCATGGGATGAGTCAGAAATCCTTAGCTGATACTAAGGATAATAACGAGCAGGGAAAGCTAAGTGTCTCTTTCTGTGCTGGTCAGAAGGAAGATTGGGAGCTGGGACAAGCTACAAGAACCCTACCAAGTCCACCAAGGCACTTGTGGAGATGAGTGTAAGGTGCTGGTAAGAGAGGAGGAATTGATTTCATTCGTGACTATGTTGAGAAGAGTTGCCTGTGTATGTGCTTGAATGGATTTAGGAGGTTGCTGCTGGCGGGGGACTCCTTTGCTGAAAAGACATGCTCATGCACTGTTGTTTCCTCTGACTGGACATGGTTAAAGCCTTTTTGCCATAATCTTCAAAACTGCAAATTATGGAGCAAAAATTCACAGCTTACTGTGAATTATTCAGAAGATAATAGGTCAGTTTGGTTTTTTAAGTTTCAAAAGTTAATGTGTCATTTTAATTACATGTACCCGTCTCATTCTCCCAACCTCAAATTGCCAAAGACCATCAGTTGCAAATAAAGGAAATACTTCCAATAGGAGGAGGGAAAATTGCATTAGAATAGGACCAGTGAAACATTACTGCTATTTTTACAAGGTTCTAGTTTATAAGAAGGTTACTGAGGAGTCAAGTAACCTTTGATTCAAACACCACAAAACTGTAGAGCTAGACATGTGTATCATTATTGGAAGTGAAATAATCACATACTCCTCATTCTGTTCTCACAGTATATAGGAAGATTGACGTTCAGATACAACCTAAGAAACTTTATCTGCAATGTTTAGAGGGTTAAGAGACTTTGTATGGACAGAGTTCTGTTTGAGAGGATGTCTTCAGAGGTTCTCTGCTGCCTAACTGCACCTATTACAAAAAGAGAGCCAAAAGATCTCTCTGCACAGGGGAGGATATAAAAATGCCCAAATAAACAAAAAGCCCTAAACCAAACCAACAAAACCCAAACCAGCCAATCAAATAAATAATACCCCACAGAACCCTTAAGGTTAAAGGGGTTTTGGAGTGAAACAGAATTTTGATTTTCGAGACTCCTCACGAGGTATCTGCAGCACCTGGAGGACGCAGAGCATCTCCCCTGAGCCCACCGGGGTCCTGCAGCAGCCGTGGCAAGCTGAGCAGCCTCCCCTGTGCAGGGCTGGGCGGGGACAGCTCCCTTATCCCATTCCGAGGGAACACGATCTGAAACGATCCAGGTCTCTGGATTTGCAGGATTCAGCCCTGTTCCGGATGGACAGAGCTTGTTTTTTTCTCCTGCAGCGTTAGCTGCAGCTATGTTTAAAGACTAGTGCAGCAGGGAAGGGTGGGGGGGTCTTGGGGGAGGAATCAAAACACAACAGCACAGAGAACAGATTACTAAAACACATTAGGGATCCTTTCACGGCAATGATCTCATTTAAGAATCACCAGGATGCGATGGTTCCCGAGGGTCCAGGACCCCCCTTTTGTGTGTGCCTGAAGGAGATATGCTGGGGAGTATAAATGTTTTGCCAGGCAAACGCCGAAGATGCCCTGTTGTCAGCCGAGGTTAAACTCAGAACGGTGCCGAGTTCATATCGGAAGAGAGTGGATATTGTGAGCAAATCGACTGGCACACACTATTTAGCAAATTCTGATTTGCTTTTAGTGAAATCTCTGTTAATCCTGTTACGGGAGGCGGAGAGGGCGAGGCGCGAGTGGCCGCGGACCGCCTGCCTGGCTGCAGCCGCTGTGGAAATTCAGGATTTTGAGGTCGGATTTACTTGTCGCACTTTTGGCCCTGCGAACGGAGCAGGCAGAAGGGGTGAGGCGTGGAGGGAAGGGGGAAAGGAAAATCTGGTGTTTCCTTTCGCGTCCTTTGTTTGGTTTGTCTCTGTTTCCCGTCGGAATGTGCTCCCCAAGAGCATCCTCTCTTCCTCTCCATCCTGGAGAGGGGGCAGCGGCGCACCTCCTGCTGCCGGAAACCCTGGCTCTCGGGAACCAAATGTTGCCCGTGACAGATTTTTAGCATCTCGTACTGTAGGTCTGCTCTTTGCCCTGCCCAAGAGGATTTGCTTTTGCTGGAAAGGCTTTTTTTTTCCTCCTGTCTCACATTTTGGTACTGTGTGTGTTATATTTTATAGGGTATAGTCTCGTATTATATACTTTGGTACGGATCTCCTGGAGTGACCTTTGGAATTTTATAGCCCCTTTCACGCCTTATTCTTTCCCGAGGTAGCATTTTTCTCCAGCTTCGTGGACTCAGTGGAAAGGCAGGCAGAACAAACCCTAAAAACTGTGGAGCAGACACAGGGAAGATTTCAGCAAGGGGGTTTCTTTAGGGTTTTCTGGAAACCCGAAGAGGTGAGTGGGTGAGTGACACCCTTTGGGATGGGTGGTGGGGGCAGTGCGGGATATGTGCGTGGAGACACCACAACGCCTGGAGGATCGTCCTTGAGACAAGAGTAATCACTGTCTGGGTGTACTTTCGCATAATTCAAATATTATGTTAATTATCACCACTGCAGACTTTCACTCAACTGAAAAAAAAAAAGCAAAATAATAATAATATATGAAGTGAAAAAAACCCACTTTTTTATATATATATACATACATACATATATACATATATATGTACATATATACATATATGTGTACATATACATATATATGTACACACACACACACACACACACATATATATTGTGTGTATATATATATATATATATATATATATATATATATATATATATATATATATACATATATATATACATGAATTTCCTAAGCACCCAAAACAATGCTTGAATGCTTGTCCTGTGTTTAGGAAAAAAAAAGGTTTCTTCTCAGTTTGTTTGGTCTTTTCTGGCAAACGTCTGGTTTTGAAACCGGGCGGAGACATTACAGTTGTTTTGTCAGTGAGTGTGATTTCAAAGTGAGCCTGTGTAGCGCTTTAGCCTGCCTTCAGCAATCAGGCTTTAGACTCAGGAGGCTTTGATTGTAGGAGTTGCCTTATTTGCATTGATGTGGATGAACCAGCTGCTGGAGCATACAGAACTGCACCTGACACAATCACTGAGTTCAGGATTAGCACAGGGAATCAGGAATTCACTGTGCTACATGGCAATCTCAGCCCTACATTAGAGTCACTCATGCAAAATGACCCAAATTTGCAATGAGCACAATTAGCAATCCAAAGATGCATTTTAATTTAGGAGCTGACATTTTCCTACATTTTACTTATTAAGTATAATTATTATGCGCTCCTTAGTATGCAAGGCTGAGGAAGATGAGCTTTTTACTCCCCTGTGAGCCCTACCACAGTATCCTAACTATTGATATTTAGGACAGTCAAGAAATTTTGTGCTCTATAACCTAAAGGGTAGGTTTATTTCTTTTGTTCAGTGTTTACATGAATAAAATAGAAAGGATTTGGGGTTTTTTTCACTTTTTTATTTGTTTTTCTCTCTCATTAAGCACTCGCTTCCAATTTAAAGTACAAAATGTTGCTGTGTTATGTATCTGTCTTCCTGCCCACCAAATTGTTCAAAGCATTCCCATACCTAAATCACCCACCATTGCACTCCTTGGAAGGAGTGTTTCACTGAAGTTAAACTGCTCAAGTGAGAATATAGTGAAGTAGTTTCACTCTTGATCACTCCTGACACCCAAAGGTCTTGAATTCAGAAAATGAATCAAAATCTGAGCCCTAGTTACCTTGCTTTTGTGTATCTAAGTATTGAAATTTCTACCTGTGATGAGGGAGTGGGGGCCACACGGGATAGGCAGGAAGAGAAAAAAGTGTGGATTAAGTGATAATTTGGAGCAAAAAGCATGCAGTTCAAAAGCTAAAGCTCCCATTGGAGAACAGAAAATTTAATGAGCTTTTAATGGAATGCAATGCTCAGAGCAGTAAATTATTTGTTAGTTGACGATGCAATCAGCATGCTGATTAGGGTTGCTCGGTTTTTACTAAACTGGCTGAATCAAAACAGTTAGACCTTGTTCTGCTTGGGGGTCTCTTATGGAGCAAATGGACATCGGGAACAGAGATTGTCAATAAAGGTGAGTGTTCTCCACGTACTATTTAAATATGGTGGTAAAATTCTTCTGATAAATATTTTAAAGCATTTTAAATCCGCAGTGTTTGCCTAGTGTATTGTGAAATCTGTTTAAAGAAATAGTAGGCCTAGAAAGGCCTTCTGTCAATCCTTGTCTCTTTCTTGGATGGTGAATATTATATTTTATTTGGTAATTTTTTTAGCATTACCTTAAAAATTACTTTTGGACAAAAATATAGGCAATGAACAGAATTTGAAGACTTAATCTATAAGAAGAAATAAAAATTACATAGAGAAGTTACTGTTACCAGATATATAAGAAGTGTAATTAAAGCTTTTGTTAATCTACATGAAATATTTATGCACTTAGAACTAGATAATTTTTTATTATCAGATGCTTTTTGAATTTTTTCTTATTATCATTTCTTTAATGGGACATCCCTTTACTGTGAAATGAGATTGCTTTTTACTTTAGTGGACTCAAAGAAAAGCAACAAGACAAAACTCCATTGGTATTCACACCACAATGGGGAGGGTGACTATTGTTCTTTTATGAATGCTGACTGTAAATATTTAGCCTATTGAATGCTCAGACAAACCTTGGATTGCACAGATCAATTCTCTTATTGACACGATATGTGCCTGTTTTAAGACAATGATTATCGTTTTGTTATCCTGTCTGTTTTGGATTGTATAGATTAACAGGAGACAGAAAAGTAAATTAAAAGAAAAAACCCAAAACCCTGAAGAATTATAAAACCAGAAGCTTTGCTTTTTATGTTAATGAAAAAAATTCCTCTTCTGTAAGTCCCAATTACATAAATCACTGAGTTTTTCACTCACTGATCAGATTCCTTTAAAATCCAATAAATAACTATCTATGTGTTTTATCTATTCCTGTTTATGACCCAAGAGGTTAAAAGCTTTTGACTGGTATTTGACTTCTGACCTCACATAAATGTTATCTTATCAGTTCCTGCTTGTTAGCTTGTATTGAGTGCTTGTCCCTGATGGCTTTTAGATAAAGCTTTTATTATATTTCCTATTGAAACTGAACCATTTGCTTTGTTCTTCCTTAGTTGTCTCAGCCCACAGAGTAACCTTGTAACCTACCGATTTTTGCTGAACGGACTAAAATTTTTTGCACTTTCTTCCTTAATTTTGTCCACTAATTTGTCGCTGGACTTTGTCTAATATTTTGTAAGATTTAGGGGTTTTTTTAAGCAAGTTTGTGATCCAATGTTGAATGTTATCTTTATATTGCTTCCATAACTTTTAATAATAGATTTTGACCAAGAGCAGAGGAGATAGTACACTCATACAAAGTTTTATTTTCTACCCGAATTTGAGGAGCCTCCCTAAAGATATTTTTTAATACACTATATATTAGTCATTCTGTATTTTTCTCATCTGCTAAAATGGTGTAGCTGTTGGACAAATCTATGCTAATTTTGCAATATTGAAATGATTTCTTTTACGTTACATATTTGTCTGTGTCTTTCTGTCCTCCTCATGTACCCAAACTTGTTGATATCAGTTTCATTACTCATGTGCAGGTGTTCCTCCAGACAAACCTATATGATGTTCTGCTGCGTGTATAAAAGCTTAAATATGTTTAATGTATTTTGTTACTCTTTGCGTGGGTGTTAGGAGAATGTAACTGTAGTTCCTCTAGCAGATTTGCTAAATGAAAATTTCCATTCATTTTCTTATAGCAACTGGTCTATAATCGTAGACAAAGAATGAAAAGGCAGCCATCTTGTAGGTGTCATATTGCACTTTTCCCCCCATATTTTCTTCCATGAAGTCTTTCTTTTCTTTCTTCTTCTTTTTTGCTTTCACCTTGTTTGACCGCAAAGATAGTACTTGATGTGCAAAAAAAGAAAATAATTTAATAAATTGTTCCATATACTACAGAAAAGTAGTATACCCCTTTTGCACTTCAGGCAATCGCTGTCTATTGGTTACAAGGAAATGACATCTAATAATTTTTGCATTCTGTGGCCCTTTATGGAAATGTATTTGCAAAAAGCAAATATGTAAGCAAAGTATTATTATTGTGAACAAGATTAATTTGTCTGCAAACTACTGTGCAGGTATGCCATTCAGGAATGCTAAAACAGGAAATCTTCTGGATGCACCCTCCCCTAAAATTAACTTTGTTCTGGCTAATATTTATTGGAAGAAACTGATTACTCTTTTAAATGTTCACATTGTCGTTGTGGAAAGCTTAAGGAATTTAATTCCTGTTAGCATTGCTTATAATTTAACAAAATAAATATTTAATGCAATTCTTATCTTTGTACTTTAAATATTGTGTAGTTTAAAGATGTAGGCTCAAAAATAAAATGTCACCTCCCCCAAAAATCTGCTTATTGTAATTTAGTAATTTCATAAAAGAATATTATGATGTTCCTACCTGTTTATAGCTTTTCTAAAAGAAAGCAAAAATCTGAATATTCACAACTTGGCCATCAGAAACGTGAAAATAAGTGTGTGAAGCTATTTATCAATTAAATAAATGCTGTCAGCAACACCATCATTAACATACAGACTGTTAGTTCAGCATTAGCTGTTCCAGATGTAATTAATTAAGACAATATTGGCAATTTAATAACAAACTTTTAGTAGTAGTTTAAATGTAGCGGGTTGTAATTTGTTTGAAAACTTGCTGAAAAATATAAAGCATTTCCCTTTGAAAAGAAAAAAAGAAAAGGAAAAGAAAAGGCTTGAAATGTAAAATGAAATCACAACATGAATTAGTATTTTATTTTGTCTGCTTTTGTTAAATGCAAAGCACACTGGAAATTCTAAGTATTATTAATAACTCCTAGGACACAGATAATTCATGACTTTGGTGTTTCAAAGGAATAACCTCCCATTCATGCATCCACTCAGAGAAAAAAGAAATAAAAGAAAATCCTCCAGAACTTTTCTTTCGCTTCTTGCAAACAGCATAAATCAAATTTTGTTTCTCCTATTTTTGGAAAATCTTTGTAAAAGCTTACTGGGAATAAGTGGTGAGATCAATTTTCAAAAGGGAAAATAAATGCTGCTGAGGAGGAAGATAATTATCATCAACTCCCCTTGTACCCCACCGAAATAAAGCAATGTCCAGCTTGCATCAAAAGGCATCCTTGTTCCGGGTTGCGTGGATCAAACCTGCCAGTAGCACCTGCAACTCCTCCTTCCTCTGACCTTAACCCCCCAAAAACCCTCTGTGTTCATGTGTCTTCCTTGTCTGTGGATGGTGGGTGCCTGGGAGACCCAGACCCCTCTTCGCCTTCTCTGATACAGGAGTGGGGATGGGACACAAGCATTTTTATTTCCAGTGCAAGCAAACCAAACCTGAAATTACAATTTCCTATTGTAATCATGATCACTGTTGCCGTGGTGAGGAGGAGGTCTCCCCTCATCCTGGATTGCTGTGGAGCCTTCGCTGCACTCTGCGCACCTGCCAGACCCCCACTGGGGTTCTCACAGGGGAGGCTTCCCTCTCCTCCTTGGATAAGAGCAGATCACATCCTCTAATAGATTGATTTCCTCATGTATAAAGTTAATTAACTGATTGTTCTCCTCCTCATGGTGTTAGTGCTGGCATCCTGCAGCGTGGTGTGTTTCTCTTTGTACTCAAACCTTAGGCGCCCTCCCCAGACCTCACCCACTGTTTGGTGCAGCCATCTCCTCACCTTCTTTGATGTCCAAACTTGCACCTAACACAGAGGACAGGTAGCTTGGGAACAGTAAATTTTGCCCTGGGTTTTTTTCAGAACAAAGTGGGGGATGAGGTTTTGGCTCTCGCATCTTCCAATCTATCACCAGTTGTTAATGTCCCCCGCTCATCTTGGGTCCCAGCTTGCTGTATTTGGGAACATCTCTCTCACCCACTCCTAACACCGCTGGCATAGGGAAAGACAAATTTTGAGAAATACTGATATTTCCTTTCATAGCAAAAAAACCAAGTTATATTTGGGCTATTATGGCAGGGCAACTTCCTTAGAAAGATTATTTGATGTACAAAGGCATTCATTTAGGGCACACGATGCTGAGAGAAAAGAACCCTGCTGTAAATTAGCAGCCTGTCCTGATATTTGGCGAACAAGAGTGACAACTTGTTGGAAGTTCACAAGGAATCATTTATATTTCACACTCCAGTAGGCAGCTGATTTGAGATTGTCTGTTAGCATAACAAAAGCTCAGAGCCTGTGAACTTCAGAAACCTTTCGACCTCTTAGCTGCTGGCATGAATAGCCCCCAGCCCTGACTATAGAGATCTCCCAAAGCTCCCCTGTTCGTGGCTAAATTGTTAATCAGGGTAATTTAATATAGTTTTCAATATGCCCCATCTCTTATTGAGTATGGTATTCACGGATCTTGCCCCCTCCAGAAAGAAAAGTTCCTCTTTATTCATGTGTGAGAGGGGCAGCTGCAGAGCCCCTGAGCCCCCCCCAACCTTCTCATCCTCCAGATGAGAGGATGGAGGGAGGGAAGCAAACCAGGAAGCACACACTTATCCCCCCCTTCACTCCCCAGAACTCCCTAGAACCCCAGAATACCCTCATGCCCTTGCAATCCCTCCTCCAGCAGGTCTGGTGACTCCAATATTAAATCTAGTTTAAAATTATTTAATGTATTTGTTTTCCCATTTTTATTTTTTCTCTTATCCCTCCTTTTAATCGGTGGACATTAGTCTGGGTATGAGCTGCAGCTCAGCCATTTCCTTCAGGCACTTCTGACAGAGATTAGGAGATTTATTTCCCCTCCTGTTGCTTGGTGTTTCCTCTCCTCTCCCTCACTTATCATGCAGAAAGTTGCTGGGACCAAAGTTTCTATAGAGGAAATTTAGGGAGTGAGACACACCAGAGTTCTGGGGGAAGGAATGGGTTTTTTGTTTGCTTGCAGCATAGCCTGGTATTTGAGCTCTTGGCATGCTTAAAGCTTGTGGCTACAGTTTGCCAGAATTGGTAAATGATGGGGAATAAATCTGTGCTGTTTGCACTGTGTTTGCAGTTTGCTGTTTGCATGGTCAAGAGTGCACTCCACTGCACAGTGTGGGGCAGTGTGGCTTTTTCCATGGTCTCTGCCTGAAGTGTGTGGATTCTCAATAATCATGTCAAGTAAATAGCTACGGAAGCACATGGAAAGCAACACTTCCTAAAATAAAACTAATCAGGGGGGTGTTTCTTTAAAATGTCTAAAATCACTCCTGAGTTCTGTTATATGTAAAGGTTTTGGAATAATTTGGTCTTGATTCAAAAGAACAAAACTGAATGAAGAACAACATGTAATTGTGCAGATGGACAAATAAGAAACACATATTCTGTATTTTATTTTCCTTAAGCAGGGGATTTGTGTCTTTCAATTTTGTGTCTTTGTGCACATCAGTCACACAGTTCTGAATCTTTTTTTTTTTTTTTTTTTTTTTTAAGCTCCATATTTGTCCTTGATTTCCTTGATAAGGTTTTCATAGATTTCAGGATTTTCACAGCAATTTCTGAAATATGGAACAAGTCTTAATCAAGATAAGTTTGTGGTTCTAATATTTCTCAAATGTCTTTTGAACTATCAAAAAATCCAAATAAGACAGTCACTTAACTGAAATTAAAGAAATAGCCATCAGTTTCATTTAAGAAGATAAAATTACAGCTTTTTTCTTTTTACTTTTTGTTCATTAGGGTTTTTTAATAAGATTTTCACTTTGTTACAACCTATGATTCATACCTGTTATTTCACAATGAAACCTCCAAATTTCTGTTAAATTTTCTTTGATAATATTAATAGTTGTACAGGAAAAGATACCTTTGCTTTGTGCAAAGGTACAGAAGTATATTTTTGTATTTTTAAAAAAATATTTTTAGATTCTTAATTGAAATAATTATATTTTGACTGAAAGTCAAGTTAACTCCATTCTGATTTGTGTAGAATTTTTTTGTTTAGTTGGGTTTTTTGCTTTTGATTTGGTTATTTTCTTCCAGAAAATAAATAACAGGTTTTCTGCATATTAGGAGATGTTTACTTAGGTGCTTATTTCTGAGCTGCTTCCATTTAATGATACAGTTTAGGCCTATGGGCCTATTGTATAGGAGAAAAGATATGTATTTGGGATGATGTTTGACATGGGAAATGAATACAGACACCAGAACAATTGTATTACAATCCCATTGGGAGCACTAGCACCAAATTTAGCCAGACTGATGGGGCACTGTCTAGACAGTCCCTTTGTGTATCAGCTGTTTTTTCCTTACTTTATTGTCCAGCTTGAATATATAGCTGCATATGGAGCCCAAATGTAACCATACCTGCAGCCGTGTTTTGCTGAAAAAAATGAACAAAAATCACCAAAACTGGATGCATCCAGCAACCATTTCCCGGTAGGAATAGTTACAGAACACAAAAGCAAACAAGCTACTTATTTATAATAAAAACGTAGCTGTGTGCTTACATAGGCAGAGATACGCTTGCACATAAGCATTAAGTAATTAAAAACGTAATTCAGTAGAATTCTCACTTGAGACCACACGTGGATGCATAGAAAATCCCATCTGGGGCTCTGCTTTTTGTGGGGAGGGAGCTGAGGATGTGTTTGGGGGAGCACTGTAGACTGTGAGCAGTGTTTTAACATGCTCCATCTATTCCCAAAAGAAGACAGAAAATAAATAAAACAAGCAGGTATGGTGAAGAGGCACTTAGAAGCCACCAAACATGTAAATTACAGCCTTTCATTTTTGGAAACGGCGAAGGATAAAAAGAAACAATATTTATTAAATGTTTACTCTGTGACTAGTAGTGCAGACTGCTGCCCTTTTCACTTGCCGAAGCTCATACTGGAGCTGGTCTTAGGCCTTGACTAAAGATGTGTAACCATTTTGGGCTATACTTATATTTTGGGGTTTTTTAAGGAGGAAACGTCAGAAACCTATGAGTAAGAAATTGCTGTAGTACTTATCTTTATCAATTAATATTCATCTTGCTACTATTTCAGAAGGGATTTTAAAAAAAATTTATTATTAATATTAAATGCCATCTTAGCCAGAAAGAGGGATGCATGTATGGAGGTATGGATGTATGGATGTATGGGAGGGAGTGAGGAAGGAAGGGGCAGAAAGGGCAGAAGGAGCACAAGGCAGAAGGAAGAGGCAGAAGGGAGGAAGGAAGGGGCAGAAGGGATGGAAGGTGCAGAAGGAAGACGAGAAGGCAGGCAGGCAGGCAGGCAGGCAGGCAGGCAGGCAGGCAGGCAGGAAGGAAGGAAGGAAGGAAGGAAGGAAGGAAGGGAGGCCCAACACTATCAAGATACTGCGCTGAAAAAATTTTAGAAACCACACAAAATCTGGGAAAAGTGGACATCGTATGACTGCATCTTTATTATCTAAAAATGGCATTCTGTGGGTAGTTTCTCTCTGAGATGATTTTGCTTTGCCTTAATAGGAGCCCTGCTACCTGCCAGGCTGGGCAATAATGGCTCATTTTTTCACTCCTCTTACCCATTTATGCCCATTTTTAAATTGTTTTTGTTTTAATTTGAAACACATTGGGAAAATCTTTGGACAATTGTTGATTTTTTAACTTCTAATTGGGGTTGCACTAAGGTATTGATGATAATGGACTTCTTGATAATATATTAATTGCAACCTTCACTGTCTTACTGCCAAGGACAGTTTTGCTGTAGTCCTTCTGCCCTGACTTAAATTTCCTTTGGAGTCTACCCATCACTTGCAGATTGCTGATTGGAAACACCCTATTTTAAACTGGTATTTCTACTTCGGAAGTATGATGGGAAGTCAAGTGTGACTGGTTTACAATCAGGAATCCTGTGCTCCTCCGTGGAGCACTGTGTGCAGTGTGGAAAGCCTGGTAGTCATCAGTACTGCACACACAGAGGTCAAATGTGGAATCACTTTATTGTTTCTTGTCCTGGCATGAAGTGGAGGGAAGGGGCAGAAATCTATTGTCCCTGGAGTGAAGCAGTATACCATGCACCATTTCTTACACTGTGTGTCTGCAGGTGTGTCCATAAGACGGTTTTGACAAGGGCCTTGCAGGACTCAGGAGCTGCATTGGATGCCTTGGAAACAGGTATGTAGGAAGAGTGATGCTTCTCACTAAATAAACAGCTGTGAAGGGAAGCAGGGGGTTGATAAATTCTGAATGAAAAATAAAGCTTTGAGTTGCAAATGGAATGCCACTGAATTAAAATAATCCTGTTATTTGAAATTAACCTGTGAGGCTTCAGGTAGAGCCTAATAACAACCAGCCTGTAATCTTTCCTCTTACCATCATTGTGACCCTTAGACTAGTTGTGCTCTTCCTATAAAGCACACTAACCCATCTTTCTGCTGCTTCCTCTTTTTGTCTCCTTCTTTTCTTTCCTCTTCTCCCACCTGGCTGTAAAGATGATGCCTCTGAAGTTGAAAAATTTAAGAAAGCATCTACCTCTCAGCTCTGTGCACAGTTCTTGGCCTGTGGATAAACATCGTCTCTGGTTTCCCAAGTCCTAGTACCCCGTCTCTCCCTGCACCCTCAGGATCTATCATAATTTGCAGTGGGCAAATAAGGTTCTGATCTCAAAAAAATGTTCAAAAGTAGGGGGTTTTTCCTAGGTTTTGGAGTACAAGGAACGTTACACAAACCTACATAGTAATTTACTGTTTATTCTTGGCATATGAGTCAAATAAAATTATTCAGGAATTATGACTGCAGTTACAGAGCTTGGTGGCAGTTCAGGGTGACCATCACAGGATGAGCAGTGCTGTGCACACACAGTGCAGAGCCAGGAGCACCCTGATAAAGGGCTCATGGAGGAAGAGTTGTTTTGGGACACAGCTGCTGCTGGCAGGAAGGAGACTGAATGCTTGGTACATGTAGTTAGAGATAAGTTTTAGCTAGGTGTTATGAGCGGATTTAAACACAGAAGAACATAGAAAACTACATGTCTGTGAATAAAACAGATTGAACCCAGAGAGTTTTGAAATACACCCCAAAACTTGCTTAAAGCCAAATGAGGTTAGATGTTGGTGCCAAAAAGGTATATTAGTTTATATAAGAGATATATATTATTTAATAGTAAAATAGGCAAAGAGAAATTCAGAGGAGAGGAAGAGGGAAGGGAGGGAGAGAGGGAGAGGGAGAAAGGGAAGGAAAAGAAAAGGGAAGGAAAGGAAAAGAAAAGGGAAGGAAAGGAAAAGGGAAGGGGAGGAAAAGAAAAGGGAAGGGGAGGAGGGGGAAGGGGAAGGGGAGGAGGAGAGGAGAGGAGAGGAGAGGAGAGGAGAGGAGAGGAGAGGAGAGGAGAGGAGAGGAGAGGAGAGGAGAGGAGAGGAGAGGAGAGGAGAGGAGAGGAGGAAAAAGAAAAAGTAAGTGTGGGGGTGGAGGGGCAACAGGGAGAGAATGACAGGGATTAGGTAGAAACACAGGGATTAGGTATCACTCTTCTGAGGGTCCCAGCCTCCTGTTGGGACACCACATTTGGTGTGAGGGTCTGTTGGAGTGTGGCAGCTGGTAGCCCTGGGGCTACATTCTCCACTCCAAAGGTGCTAAGCTTGATCCCTCTGAATGTATTCTCCCCCAGCCCAAACCTGAGTCACTTCATCATATCTCTATCAATGTGCAGTCCAGGGCCTTACTCAGGATGTAGTGGTCTTCTCTGCAGCTTTTATACAGTTTTGCTGTAATAGGCAAAAGTCTTCCATGAAGATGTTTCAGCCATAAGTTAAAACATTACAGTCTCCAGCACTAGGTACTGGTTAAATTCAACTGGCTCACAAGAAAAATTATTTGTGGCTGGTTGCCACAGTCACAGCCTGAGGTGCAGTTTAGCTGTATAGGGCTGTAATATGAAGATAACTCATGTGTAGGGTTGTCCTGAGTTGTCATCTTTTATATGTGAAGGACAATTGAGAGTGCTGCACACGCAGACATACACAGACACATGCGCACACACACACACACAAGCACACACAGACTCTCTCACAAATTCTGTTAAATTTGTTCACTGAATCGTGCAACATTTTACAGCAATAGGCACCTCCTGAGGCTATGTCATCCAGCCCTGCTTGTCAGGTGTCTCAGTTAGGCTGTGCCACATTCATCTGGACTCTGAAGATACTCCAGAGTAAAAAGGCTGCAGCTGACCTGGAAAACTTTCTATATGGTATAATGGTAATAAATAAATTAATAAAATAATTAATACATAAGTTTAACAAAAAATAAAACAAAATAGAATGAAGTGAAATAAAATAAAATAAAATAAAATAAAATAAAATAAAATAAAATTAAATTAAATTAAATTAAATTAAATTAAATTAAATTAAATTAAATTAAATTAAATTACATAGCCCCTTGCCTAACCTGGTGGCTTCCTGTCCCGTGCATCCTAGTACACCTGCTGCAAGCACCACATCTGTTTACAGGTGAGGGTACCTATCACCGTACAATCCAGTGTCCAACTATGACTGTAATTAGGAAATAATAACACAGACTCAAAGAACTCAGATATTGTAGCAGTGAATGTAATGCAGGGTGCTCAAAAATCCTGTGCTAGCAAGGATTTAATAAACCCAGAAGCCTTCCTGAGCATTAATCTGAGCTGAGGAGTGTGTAAGATGTAGCCTTGACCATATGGCAATGTTTTGATGTGACAAGGCTGAAGCTATGACAGTAGGCATGGTGCACAGCCATCTTCTTCCCCGTTGCTCAGCAGCTGTGGCTTTTCCTTTTTTTGCCTCTTCCTTTCCTCTTTCTCATTCCTAAAACAATCCTTTCACACCAGCACTGGTAATAGACTTTTTATCACACCAGACCCCTAATCTGTTGTAATCTGTTTTTCAAATCACCCTGTTTGTTCAAGTTAGAATAAAATTATTTAAATCAGTTTCTTGTTATTTATAGATAAAACGATTTCATGTGAGCTATCTGCTGTGGGCATAGCATTATTGAAGGTTTTTCTTTGGGGATTACACCAACATTTAAGTTTATTTTCTTGTTTTCCACATCATGTTTAGATCTCCTAAAGGAAATAACTTATTCTCTCTATCTCTCTTTTTTTTCTCCTTAAGATAAAATGTCCGCTTTTTTCTACACTTATTTAAGAGGGTATTGTAGTTTATCAGTTTGATTGTTTGAAAGTAGAATTTAATTTATGTTGGAGATTATATGGCAAAACACTCCTTTTTTATCCTCTGTGCTGAAAAAAGGGATATTGATCTATAAATCCTACATTTATTCTTTGGTCATGCATCTGATCCTCATCACACTTACATAAAATCGGCTTATTTTTATTAAAGCCGGTAGAGTTGCATAGTGGTGAACATGGTGTGAGTGAATAAAAAATTAGCTGTGGGCATTTACAGTAGGGTGAAATCCAAAATAACCTTGTGGCCTATTGTATTTACTCCTTGTGCTGAGTTAAACTCAAGTTCTTTCTTTAATGTGAATAGTTGTCATACCTAATATAACAGAAGAGTATGAACAAATATCATGTCATTTGACACGGGTTACAAAATTGCAGATCATTATTTTTGCCGTTTTTTCACAGTCTTCTTCCAGAATAAGGAAAACAAATACTTTCTTATTCGTAATAAATACTTTCTTAGTTTGGTTGGCTTATACTTTATCTGAAAGATTTTTAATATATGTATAGTGGGCAGTTCTCTAGCCTAGTAACTGAGAACATTCTATTTTATGTAAAAAGAAACTTCTACCCTTTTTTATTATGTTTTCCTACGAAACTATGTCTCCTATTTTTATTTTGTCTACCCTGCAATACAAGAAAAAGATAGATCCTTAGAACTTTTTTCCTTCTTTCTTTTCTTTCTTTCTTTTCTTTCTTTCTTTCTTTCTTTCTTTCTTTCTTTCTTTCTTTCTTTCTTTCTTTCTTTCTTTCTTTCTTTCTTTCTTTCTTTCTTTCTTTCTTTCTTTCTTT